>OU342445.1:9727605-10927605 GCA_910589575.2 Carcina quercana | reverse complement strand
TGATATCTTATACCTTTAAACGAGCAATTCTTGTATATATAATTCGGATCTCCGAAACGGCTCCAGAGATTTCGCTGAAATTTGGTATTTGGGGGTATTCGGGGGCGAAAACATCGATCCAGATTAGTCTCATGTCTGGGAAAACTCTCGTTTTCGAGTTTTCATGCGCTTTTTCTTTCACATTATTCGACGCAAAATATGATGGAAAATTTCGCGCTGTCAAACATAGTTGATGGCTGATTGGTTAGAGCGTCTGCTTTAAAATTAAAGGCGTCTGGGTTCGATAGTTTTAAAAGTAGCTCAAAAGTGTAGGAAATCCGACCAAAGCTCGATCGTCCAGATATTATATCATTAAACGCGTACCGGGCTGTCCCCAGTACTAGATGGACCGACGCTGGATGAAAGTGGCTCGGGACCGGTCAATTTGGCATACAATGACGAAGGCCTATGTCCAGCAGTGGACGTTCCCCAGATGATAATGCATTATTATCGCGGATATTTTAAATGTGTAAATGGATTTAAACTTGGCCGTCATCTTACCTGCTGGTAAGTGACGGTAAGGCCGATGGATGGAAAGCGTACTCACCCAGTAGCCTCAAGCTAACGCGGCGCGGGCTCTGCTACCTTTCATATCAACACAACAGTGCTATTAACATTGCTGTTTGGCGGCAGACTTAGGTGCCATGGTGGTAACTATCTAGGACGACATCGAGATTGCTCTGCCACCAACCATGCCTAACCTAAGGTTATCCTAAGAAAAAAAAAAAGAAATATTTTTTTAAAACGTGTTTAGTTTACGTTTTCTTGTTACTTCTCTATCGTAAAAATGGTAATAAATACAAGCGTCATAATTGTAATAATAATGCATTGAAGACGAAATATTTTTTATAAAATTATTAGAACATCTATTAGAATTGGCACCAAACTGAAGTAGCAGACGAAAGTACAACATTCGATTGGACAGTCCCCATTTTTGGATTTTGTTGACATTTTTTGCGCAAAAACCTAAGAAAACAAGACCAACCCACTGGTAACAACCACAAACAAAACTGGCCAAAAAATCGATACCATAATACCGCGACGTAAATCAAAAACCCCTCTAAAATCGAAGCCAGCTCCCCACTGGTGCGATCTCCACGAGGATTGATGTGCCAAATAAATCAGCTAACGGCATTCTTTCGTACTACACTGAAAACGCCCAAGCACTTGACTAATAGGGATTTATGTCCTCTCTGTTGCCGCGTGTCATCGCGTACAGACGTGGCGGGGGCTGCGATACATTTTGTTGCTTTTGAGTTCATGTTTCAATCCTTTTTGAGAAGTGGTAGAAAAATAAATTTACAGACAGAAATTACTAATTATCTCTCTCATTAGATCAATTCCGAGCATGGCTAGTTAGATAGCTCCCTCAGTGACGTTTACAGTGATATGACACCAAATAAGCCTTGTGTTGTAATAGTATTATTTAGTACAATTGTAATTGTAAATAAGTGACTTTATGTATATTATTGAATTGATGATTCTGTTAACATAAATTAAACTAAAATATTGACTTAATTATCTCTCTTAGATATATATTGTTGAGTTTAAAATCTTAATTAGTTGTTTCGAAAAATTATAATAGTGAAGTAATTTAATACGTTGATTTTCCAGGCACTGTGTCACCATATCAGCCGGGAAACACCTGCTACTGAACAATGAGCATATTTCTCCCCCATGACACGCCACATTGACAGGTCCTTTACTAGGTCGTCGGCCCACCTAGTAGGGGGACGTCACGGTAGACGTTTCCCGGTGCGTGGTCACCACTCGAGAACATTTACTCCCCATCGGTTATCCGCCTGTCCATTGCCACTTCAGCTGACCTTAGTTCATCTACGGATTTCCTCTTTCCAGATTTCATCTACGCAGAGAAATTCCGAGCATAGCTCTTTTCATAGCTCCCTCAGTGACTTAATAAGCCTTGTATTATTATAATCATATTTAGTCCAAAGAAGCCAATTGATATTTCATTTGATACTGAAAGTAAAATACTTTGTCTAGGTGAAGTCGAAAGTGTCGCAGTGTGCACTTGCACAGTGGTTCAATGAAGCATTAGTGTTGGTTACGTTTTCAGCTATCACACGCATTTTCCGATGTCCGATCGTAGCTAATGGCAGGCAGCGTTCCCAATTCAAAACGTGGTAACTGAATTTTCGCACTTTTAATATGATCTTCTAAGTCGCATAAATGATCAGTTCATACTTTCCCTTAGGTGTTGTAAAAAGGACTTAGAAGGTAAACCATAATCCAAGAAAAACGAATAATATTAGTTATTATTAATGCGAAAGCGAGTTTCTTTGTTTGTAGTTAATTCACTTCGTGGCAGAAATTCAAAATGACTTGATATTTTGTATAGGGATAGTTGAAAAATCGGAAAAGGACATTGGCATCTTTTCATCCCTTACGGACGTCCGTGCGGACGACAAAATTGCAGGCAAACGCTGTTTTTATTTATATTTTGTTTATTTGGCATATCATCATAAATGTATTATGTATTTCTTGAAAAAATTAACCGATAATTATAAATGATGTATGCTTTGTTAGCAAACACATATACAAGTACACGACACACAATACATACACATTTTATTCTCAGATTACTCAAATAAGCAGCTCCAACATGACTTATGTAAAACTGCTTCTGTAAAATGTAACTAAATATCCTTCATCATCATCATCAACAGCCTATATATGTCCCCACTGGAGGGGCTCAGGCCTACTCTCCTACAGAGAGTGTATGGGCCATAGTCCACCACGCGGGCCCAGTGCGGAACGGCGGACTTCACATGCCTGTTTAAGACATGCAGGTTTCCTCACGATGTTTTCCTTCACCGTTAAGCAATCGGATAATGTACTTGAATTGAAAATCAACTCATAGGTACACGGCTGGATTCGAACCCGGTACCCTCAGATTGAGAGTCCGCGCCTTATCCATTGCGCCACCGACGCTTGGCGCTTGACGCTTGACTAAATATCCTTAATGTTCCTTAAATAGCCATAATTAATCCATTTACAACACAAAACAAGAGACAAAACAATTTATTACAAGCTAAAATATACAATTTTTTTATTTATTAAATATTTTTCAGTGTGTTACAAAATCGAAAAGTAATTTTTTAAAATTAATTGACATAGAAAACTATCAGCAATATTTGCTGAAATATTTTTGTGTGCAAATAAAAGAAACTGAAACGAATATAATTTTCAGATACCACATTATCCAACTCGATGGTGAGACCGCTGTTTGCAGCGCTGACGCCTCATTCGAGTGTTTTGAAAAATGTGCCAATATATATCTCTCAATTAGAACGAGAGTTTGATATACGGGTGCAACCATTCTCGGTCATATTTTAGCCATTTTCGGTTATGTGTTAGTCATATTCCGGTGACATGTTTTTTGGTCAATGTCCAGCTTTCGGCCTTTCGATGTCTCTCTGTTTTCAAATGATTGACGGTTATGGGGTTCTAATTTGATTTACCGCTTCACTTTTTGTTAGCCAAAAAATATTGGTAATAATTTTTGGTTACGGCTTCGTCTGCGTGCAAAATTTGCAGATTTATTTTTCCAGTCCATAAACAACTTCAATCTGTGGTATCATCAACAATCATCACATCACATCAACAGACTATATACGTCCCCACTGCAGGGGCTCAGGCCTACTCTCCTACAGAGAGTGTATGGGCCGTAGTCCACCACGCGGGCCCAGTGCGGAATGGCGGACTTCACATGCCTGTTCAAGACATGCAGGTTTCCTCACGATGTTTTCCTTCACCGTTAAGCAATCGGATAATGTACTTGAATTGAAAAACAACTCATAGGTACTCGGCTGGATTCGAACCCGGTACTATTAGATTGAGAGTCCGCGCCTTATCCACTGCGCCACCGACGCTCCTTATTAAACTTAAGAAACTAGCTTATTGGTTTGTTTGTCCCATCACGCGGTAACGAAGAGTCATAATGAAGTGGAAAAAGCTACACGGAAACAAAGTTCGCAGAAACCACCTAACAAATCCTATGATCCTTGTAAACGAACCTTTGCAACAATGAGGTGTCCGGATCGATATCGCAACATGATACAACCAATACCAACACAACAACACAACCTCACAAACAGTCACCTAAGCGTCCTAATTCTAATTGCTAGCCATAAACGCACTAGGGAGTCACGGGCGATTACACCGGCGCGGCGGCATATACCAACCTACACATACAATATACATTCTTTTATACTACACCTACTCGGAAAGTACCTTCTTACGTATTTGAAAACGAGGTAGAAAGTACGTCATTCATCATCATCATCAGTCGGGAAACGTCCACTGCTGGACATAGGCCTCCCTCATGGTACGCCACATCGACCGGTCCCAAGCCACCTGCATCCAGCAACTCCCCGCAACTCTAACCAGGTCGTCGGTCCATCTAGTAGGGGGACGGCCTGGTAGACGTTTCCCGGTACGTGGTCGCCACTCGAGAACCTTTACTCCCCACCGGTTATCGGTTCTTCGAGCGATGTGGCCTGCCCATTGCCACTTTAGCTCACTGACTCGTCGAGCTAGATATCGGTGACCTTCGTTCGTCTACGGATTAGAGTACGTCATTACTATCATTCAAATATGGTGGAAATACTATATGAGAATCCATTGTCCACGTGCTAGTTGCTTTTTTATACCGGTTTTATTAGTCAGTAAATGATAAAATAGGCCGAATAAACAAACTCAAAGTCACTCAGCGAGCAATGGAATTTCTCTACGTGATAAGGTCCGGAATGAGGAAATCCGTAGACGAACGAAGGTCACCGACATACCTCGACGAGTCAGTGAGCTGAAGTGGCAATGGGCAGACCACATCGCTCGAAGAACCGATAACCGGTGGGGAGTAAAGGTTCTCGAGTGGCGACCACATACCGGGAAACGTCTACCAGGCCGTCCCCCCACTAGATGGACCGACGACCTGGTTAGAGTCGCTGGATGCAAGTGGCTCGGGACCGGTTCGATATGGCGTATCATGAGGGAGGCCTATGTCCAGTGGACGTTTCCCGGCTGATGACGATGATGAAATGCCAAAAGGACAAAAAGACAATCGAATATGCAAAATGATTCTATCCACTTGTTTTCTCTCTACATTATTATTTGAATTCTTAATATGCAAAATTACAAGCTACTCAAAATGACTTCTGGGTGTGATAGCGAAGATCTGATGATGCCTCTTTCCCTCGTAGATGCAGCATAAAGCATCCTATGTATCACTAGGGAGAAAGTTCACACTCGTTGGTAATCGGTCACTTTCTTCCCGCAGTTAATAATGTAATATTGTTTACCTAGCTGTAACTGTCTACCCTTCAGGACCTGACCATGGGTGAGCACGTAGCTTCACTATCTGATTAATTGATTGAGGCTTTGATAGATTTTATTGATACTTATTCAAATCAAATCGATTTATTTGCATTCATGTACATAGAGACATTAGACTTCAAATAGTATTCGGATCTACATACATGAACCCTGTCAGGGCATACCAAAATGTATAAGTCAAATTTTATACAATAATAGTTCAATGTCAAATTTTATACAATAATAATTCAATGTCAAATTGTATACTACAATCCAAAACCAGGATTTATTATTATTTGTATTAATTGTATAATATGATTTTCTAATTATTACCAAAATGCATAGCAAATCACGATCAATGAAGTATTATTTTTAAATAAAATATATGATGGGTTTACACTCGGCCTTCATCTCACCTGCTGGTAACTCAAGATAAGCCTCAAGAAGCTACTGAGGCGGGCTTTGCTACCTTTCATACCGGAACACAACTACTATTTAGCGGCAGACTTATATAGGCACCCACAGGAAACATTTAACCATTAGGCCACGGAGGCGGTTAAATAAATTTCGTTGTATGTTTGTGTGTTTCGTTCAATTCAAAGGTAGTTAGTTCCAAGCCCACGATGCCAAATTACAGGCGAAATGGGCCCAATAAATCGGTCCCAATGATTGATCCGTCCGCGTTGATTTCTGTTTGGCGTGTTCAGAGGCCATGTGAACGTCTGGGGGGACGCGGTCGATGGCTCGTATTGATTCTAGACGGTAACCAGGTTATTGATGAATAATCTTTAAGATATAGTAGCATGCAAGTATGCAGGAAGCACCCCGGTTTTACACGCTTGATAGAGCGAAGCGAGTGCGAAGCCCAGCTTTTTAATGCTGTTTAATAGGTCGCATTTCTCAATTTTTTGAAAAGGGTTGAGATATGGGTCTTAAAAACATAAATAAATAAATCATATTTCAGCCATTCCGAAAAATGGTTCAAAATGTCACATAAGTAGGGTGAGCGGTGGAAAATGAAGACTACAGCTCACAGGCACTAGTATTACAGGTTTACATGTTCGAACTACGAGTATCTAACAGAAGCCAGGGAATCGCTCTGGACCTCTATTTTTGATTCGCTCGTGTGACATAGCTTCGTCGCACACGACTTAAGTCACGATCGACTACAAGTCGCATGAAAACAGGTTTGACCGTATTTTTGAATCATTCGCCTCAGGTGTTGCCAATATTACTTTAAATGTTAAAATTTATCCGTTTTACGCAGAAAAAATAAAACCGGTAATTCATGCAAGGAAAACGGAACGCAAAGGTCATAGAACAGTTCCTACTGTCAATGTCAATCAGTGGTAATGTCAGTGTTCGACGATGACGTTTAGTCTATCGCTCGCCTCCGCAGAGTGATCTCGACCACTCGTTGTAGAAGAGCGATTCAGAAATACCAAATTTCATAAGTCGAACGAAAATCATTAGAAATTGAGCGTTCGCGGCGCGTAGAGCGAATCAAAATTAGAGCCCCTGTGCCAGCAAGGGATATCAACAATGATCTGATAGAGCCTTCTATTTAAACAGAAACAGCTCGCAATCATAATTTCCTATCTCGTGATGAAGAATTTAGCAATTGTTCCTGTGGTTTAGAAAGATTTACATTTTCGTATTGCCCTGAGGTTGTGTTGCGTTGTTTAGAGAGTTGCTATCTCGGCATTAACGTCGCGGCGACGATTCCCGCTCACGCGTGTTTAAGGCTGTATCTCATTTGTCAGTAATGCAGTACACGATAATCATATTTTTGCTGAGATCGACCCCAGTGATACTCGTCCTGCTACCGACAGCAAAACAAATACATAATATCAAAGATATTTAACATTACTAGTGATAGACTAAGCAAACAAAATGTTGATCCGAGTCTTGTTACCAATAGGTAATAAGTCACTCAGTCTAGTCATCACGTCACACACTCGTACGTACAAAACATTTGACGTATCTTTGACTTTCGAGATCGAAGTTTATAACTATGTTTATAACCTGTTATTATATTTAAATTTCTCTGCATAATATAATAAACCATTTAATACAATACAAATAAGTAATCATTATTTTACTTCAAAAGAATGAAACAAAGTAACGTAACTCGGAAAAATCATTTGACTTCTATTCTTCTTCTACGAGTAGCTGACGCCCGCGGTTTTATTTGCGTAGAAATTGAATAGCTTATGTCATCCTTCCCAGGTGTATTTGAGTGTCCTGACAAAATTAATTAAACTTCATAGGCAGTCTTTGTCGTTTGACAGATCCCCTCATGCAAACCTTATTCGTTCTAGACTTGTACAGCTGTCAATTGACGATGTTTTAAGATATTACCCTCAATTTTTTTAAATCAACTTTTCTCGTCTCTTCTAAGCTTACAAATCCCATATCATCGGATTTGATGGGCTGATTGTAATGAAACTATCCCTAAATTTTGCGCAAAGATAATGTATATCAATTTACATATACTGTGTACATTTCCTTGAAATGGTTGAATCGTGATGCATGTTCAGACAAACAATAATTTTAAAAACGGTGAGACTATGAATGTGTTTGCTTATAGTCCGACCAAATAGCCAAACCCAAAAAATCTAGGCATACATTTGCATCAAAATATTTTTATTATTATGCATTTATAAAATGTATGTCCGTTTAAGAGCGTCGTAAGAGTTCAGTATGCTTAATCTAGTTACTTTTTTGCAGTCGGTACCACGTCAGAAATACAACTCTATTACATTTGAATAATTATCCTTCATCACGAGCGAGTCGTCTCTCTCGCTCACGCTCGCTCATTCCTGTATTTGTTCATGTTTTATCTCGTCTTGTATGATCTATGAAATTTACATACAGGCACATCTGTGACCCAGATATAATGTGGAGACAGTTCAGTGAGCCAGCTCTCAGGGGTTTACTTTTCTCTTCCTCATCATCAGGATGAAGATTACCTATTGGAAATATTTCGTGGTCCACGTCAAGTTCAATAATTTTTAATGCTACCATCACGCTATATTAGTCAGTTGATTTCTTTAATGAACGGTAAAATGCTAGCGTAATTAATGTGGTACTTCTAGGTGAGCTCTCATTGATCCTTTACGTGATTCCGGAATTCTATAAGAAGCTATTTAAATGATTTCCCTTATTGGTTTTAATAATGATCATTAGGATACTGTACCTCACCAGGAAAAAGACACCTTATAGGATTACTTTGTTGCATGTAGGTCACTCAAGACCCTTTCTCTCAAGAACGGTATCAAGTTGAAATTAATATTAAATACTTAAATTTGCAGTCTCTTGAACTTGTGAAAAAATCATGCTTCTACGTGATCGAAATAAAAATATACGACCATTTCTGTCCGCATCTTTTGATCAAGAAGCAATCAAAACCAATACTATATGTACTTTATTATTAGATTAGTAGATTTATATTAGAAGAACGGCAGACCTTCACCCGTACACTGCAGATATTCCTTCAGCTCGCACCAAGCGTTTCGCTTCCACATTTATCGTGCGTACAGCAAAAATATGGAATGCACTACCGGTTTACGTGTTCCCCGCAAACTACAACTTGGAAATCTTCAAAAGAAGAATAAATAGGCACCTTCTGGACCAACACGTAACGTCGTCGACCTCATCGTCACTGAACATCAGGTGTGATTGAGGTCAAGTGTTGGTCTATCTTGAATAAAATAAACATTAAATTGTCCTATAATCATGTCAAGAAGGAAGACGACAGCTTACATTTTGTCATATGTTCAATTTTTTAGGAAAAATAATCTGGTACCCTCAAATCGTTCAAATACAGTTCGCGTCAGAACATTCATGTACTCTGTAATTTGTATCGCTGCGCTGTCAATAGTCAAAGTCAAGCAGCACTCATTTGAAACAGACAACTGTCAACCCACCGATCGTCCCCCTCGCTACCCCCACTCCATCTGACCCCCACTGATGGGCGATGGAGAAAAAGCACAGCCTCGAGTATTCAATCTTTCAACCGACATAATTATCGTTAGATATCCGCATAAAGGTGTCGAAGAGTTAGTAAGCAACGGAAGAGGCAACGGTATGATTATACTTTTTAAATATATCTTCCCGTGTTGGCAGATGTCATTTTTTGTGGGTGAACCGAATCCGTGGCCCAGTGGCCACTTTTGTACACTCGGGTACGATTTTCAGTGTTAAGGTTAGAAAAGTCCCCAAAGCGCTCTTTTTTCATGAATAATGGGCTTGCACTTGTGCATTTGCAAATGATGAAGCTAATGCGGCGCTGGCTCTGCTACCTTTAATACCGGAACCCAGCAGCACTATAATATTAACGCTGCTTTTTGGTAGCAGACTAAGCTAACAAGACGGACATAGAAAATCACACCAACCAAATTCTGTACACCGATACCCCCACTGGGAATCGAGCCTGGGTCCTCCGTATAGCCTTCGGAAGATCATTCATTACCTACAGCCCGCGAAACAAACTAATTATTCGATCGGGTTATATCCTTTTCCGGACTTCTCACTATCCCTACACAAAAAAATTATTGTTAAACTTTTGTTTTTCACATTGACATTTTAAATTCTTTTTACGTACTATGTATGCAGCAAATGTATTAATCAGCCTTCTGCTGCAGCTATTTTTTTTATATTTTAGCTATTTTTTTATATTTTTCCATACTTAAAAGGAGAGCCTCCACGTACTGTAACAATAAGTTAGGTAAAGATTCTAAACTCAATAAACTTTTTAACTTTTTTTTTGAAAAATCTTTGAGTCTCTTTAAGAAACAAACTGTTGTATGAATTGTCTCTTCCAGTCCCGCAAGGTCTCGACGCCCCTTAGGGGGGACGGCGCGGCTAGGGTGGTGGACTCTTGAAAAAGTCTCAATAACTCGTCAGCGCGGAAACCCGAATGACATCGTTAGTCCAAGTGGCATGAAGAAAAGACGCACTATCTACCGGTAACTGAGGTATCGGATTGTACAGGGTGTAGTCGACAAGTATACAGGTATTCAGGTGATGATAAAGTGTATCCTGAACTTGCTACTTCAAGTAGCAAAAAAAAATTAAAAATGTAAATTTTTCAAAAAAAAAACAATTTAAAAAAGTATTAAAATTTCGCTTGCTTTGTCCAGTCTGTCACTAGTAATGTTAGATGTATTTAGTTAATACATAGGTATGTTGTTGCTAGCTCTCCTGTTTTTTCCCCTTCAGTTGCTTTTATTACGACACCCACGGGATGACTTGAGGCGTTCATGATCTAAAGGGACCACACTGACAATTATTTTCAAAGGATTTTATCACAATCAAAATAAAACATCTGCCTGTATTTTATTATCGGTTTTTAAAAGCAACAAGCTCATTTCTTCAACAAACCATCTCCGATCAAATTCCGACCTTACCTCCATTCAAATAGGGTTACTATAATGTTAAAGCAGCACTGGATGACACTTCTGTTTGGTTCGTGATCACGCATGAATTGTAGAACGCGCGTTATTGAGTCTTGGAGAGAGTTTCTTAGAATGCGGTTTGAGTATCATTTATTGGTGCTGGTGAAACAAGTGAATATCTTATAACTAAATTTAAATTAAATCGCAGTGTAGAAGTAATTTTGAGTGAAATTTATACGAAACTAGCTTCCGCTCGCGACTTTGTCCGCGTGTACTTCAGGATGTATTCTACTTGTTTGGTAGGCACAGGTGACGTATATGACAAATTATTACACAGCATAAGGTACAAAATAGTGTTTATTCTGTTACGTAGTCTAATAATTTAAAGAAACAAAATAAATTTCAATAACTGACGTAGTACATTCAAATAGTCTTCACGCATATATTATCAAAGCGAAAGTTTGTATATACGAATTTACATATTCTATGTTCGGTTGCTAGGCAACGTGTTTTTGTTATGCCAAAATTGCCCATGTCACTAATATTATAAGTGTGATTTTGGACAATTTACACAATATGTATATGTATAAATTATAGCCTATATGTTATTCTGATGTATAAGCTATATTATTGTAAAGTTTCATTCAAATCCATTCAGTAGTTTTTCCGTGAAAGCGTCACAAACATCCAAACATCTAAACATCCAAACTTTCACACTTATAATATTAGTAGGATTTTAATTTTGACCACTCCAAGTATACTTTATAACTTGGTAAAATGAGAACACTATTTTAGGGTTCCGTAGTCAAAGAAGGAACCCTTATAGTTTCGCTCTGTCCGTCTGTCTGTCCGCAGCTTAGTGGCGAGACCCTTACTACTAGAAAGCTGTAATTTGGTACGGGTCTACATATTAATAACAAATGTCACATATATACACAATAAACTATTTCAGTATCCTAGTGGCTACACAGTTGCCCACAAACTGGAGGTCCCGGGTTCGATTCCCAGTGGGGGTACCTATCGGCACTCGGTTTGATTGACGGAAGTACGTTTTCTATTCGGCTAGCTACCACCACGTTATCTAAGCCAGCTGCCTAACAGCAGCGTTAATAGCATTATGTTCCGGTGTTCACCTTTAAGCTCCTAGGTGAGCATGCTTCACATCCAACGGCTTTACCGTCACTTACCATCAGGTGAAATGAATGACAAGTGCAAAACCCATCATACATTAATAAAAATCTTCATTCTTATGTAAAGTAAAACTAGTGGACTGCGAACCCAGAATTTACTAGTCACTTCTAGGTACCTAGTCGTTTGTTTCCACCAAATGCAGTTTTTACAGCAACCAACGTCGTCTTAGTGACCTGCTGTACTTGTTTTAAACACGCCCTTGACCTGAGACATTACTGACATGCCACCATCTGCGAGCTGGTTTCAAGCTATACTAGTTATTCATTACTCGCTCAAGTCTGGCTACACTTTCGTGCACGTCTTTTTAAAGGACTGTAACTTTAATTATTCCTCTAAACCTATAAAAGATGCAATATCGGTAGAGTGTCTTTCCCTCTTTCTTCTCTCCAGGAAGACGAATATTTATTAATGCCAATTATTAAAATATTTTAACATTTATATAGAATTATTGGTATGGAATTATGGTAACTGGCAAGATTTAGTTAAAGTTTACTTTCAGAGAGCCGTCACGGGACGCCTGGCAGATGTGAAACATCGACATTATTTTGTAAAAGTAATATGATTGAAAAGAACAGATTGCAATATAAACTAAATATGGCATAATGATAAAATAAAATATTACGATTTTTTCCAGAAAATGATGACTGTTTATTTAATAAACATTTATTTTCATTAATTATAAAAACAATTTATACAACTTCATTCGTTCTGTATATATACACCATCATATAGCGTGGCGACGCGTCGCTTAACTTGAAGATGTCGTGATACAGTTGACATTGATAATATAGGCGACATCTTTGACGACAACCGCCTAGTGGCTACAAGTCTGGATTGGATTCAGAGGTCTTGGGTTCGGCTCCGAGTGGCGGTAGTGGTTAATTACTTTTTGGCCACCTAGTTAGCTACCGCCATGGCACCTAAGTCTGTCGCCAAACAGCAGTGTTGATAGCACTGTAGTAGTAGTAGTATATGGCCAAATGGGCCATGACCACCAAGTGAGATCGTGTCAAAGACATCTTACATACAAGGCACCAACTTTTTTATTGATTAATCAATGTCGGGTAAATAAAAGCAAACTGTAGACTGAAGGAAAAGTCGTAGAAACGAACCGAGGAAATCGATTTGAAATAAAACACGAAATAGATACGAAAATTTTATGGCCTCTACAATGCACTGAATCTAGACTATAAAATATGGTTTATGTCTGGAAATTCTAGAACGAGACCCAATGCATCAAACTGAGCTATTTTAATGAGGTCACGATATATTTCGCTTAGTTTTTTAAAACACGTTCATAATAGATATCCTAGGATCAAGTTACAGTTTTCGTGTTTGTTTTGATGTACATTAAATTTTTGATAATCCATCCAACGTTTATCGTCACTTACCATCAGATGAGATGAAGGCCAAGTACAAACCCGGTGAACATAAAAAGGAATTCATAACAATATTTAAATTATTTTTCAAGTTTTCTAGACATTTTCGACCTTGGGTCCCTGAACCTAGATAAGTTTACTTGCATCTGACACGGTGCATGTGATGACAATCAGAAAATTTTAGTTTCTCGCATTCCTTTAGAGGCATGCAAATATCTTCAATTGTTAACTATGTATTGAATTTATTTATTTACGGAACTGCGCAACTCTACCATTTATTTTTGTATGCCATAAATATGATGCTTATACTGTCATTTTCTCAACTGCTATTGAAATTGGGAAACACTGCCGTAGATCGACCCACGTCCACATGGCTAGGAGGTCCGGTCCAGTTATTATTTAGGCATGACAAAGTTCGAAACAATTGAAAAAATAATGGTCCCCGAATCTGTACAAGCACCGACCGTGAAAAACAAAAGTAACCATCGACTTATCGGCATGATCGACACGCCACTGTGCATTGCTGCGGCCTGCGACAGTGGGTGCATGCTATAACATCGACTACACCAGTAATGCCCGCAGAAATTGATTTACTGCTACGTAAACCTAGGCTTGGTCTGATTAGTATGGAGAAGGTACAAGGTTATTGAGTAAAGTTATGCCTCGTTCGACGTTCCGTAAATACACGTGCCGTTCCCATACCTCAGGAACAGACTCGGTTATGCATTTGACCTGTAGTTATTATTCATGAAACAAATGCAATGCCTATGAAGTGATCTGGTGTGCAACTCACTAAGAGTACATTATTACAAACGCACGGCTCACGAGTGCCTCTGCTGACGTCATTCGACATTGATCCTTATATCACCTCAAATTGTTTAAGATTTTTCGCTTTACAAAGTTATTTCAGAGATACACTAAATAATATTTTAGTCATTTTTCATTCTAAGTCTGAATTTATGTTAACTGTTTAAATGAATTTCTATCAGTTTCCACTAGACCCGGAACCCTCAGTTTGAATGTCTCTTCTGCAACGAAAACATTTATTTCTTTGCAATATACATGGGCCAGTGTAATTTTGCGTAAGTTTCATTTTGCGTAAGTGTCATTCGATATCCGTAAGTTACATTTTCCGTGAGTGTCGTTTTGCGTACATTTTGCGTGGCCTAATATGTCATTATGTGACGATACATTTCAAGTACTTATATTTTGAATGATTTGACTTTGGTACCTAATTTTGATAAAATAGAACTATTGCTATTAATATAATTTTTTTGATTACATTAATAATTGTAATGAGTCAGTTAAAGAAGCTCACTCCGCTTGACCTGAACGTCGACACGGCAAACATCCGAGCTATGTCCCGGCCGCTATCGTTCCGTCTGCTGTATTCGATGGGAAGTATATATTTTTAGCGATATCGTCAATGTCTTACCGTCTAACCTTTGTGAATTTATGACTGCAGATGGTTAGTATCGTGTTTATTATGTTAAATCTACTTAAATGGTGCATTTTTGACCTTGGCCTTCAAGACACGATGCAAATGCTCAACCAGACTGTAGTGAAATTCTTTAAGAAAAATGTTACTGCACATCAAGGAAAGTTATGAAATATCGCCGTTACGACGAAACTATTTTTCTATTGCCGTAACGATTTTATTCAAACTGTTTTTCTAGTATCTTTAAAAACCATCCAAGTAGGCAGTATATTGACTGTTGTATAATCGCAGACGCACGACTCTGACAAAAATTTAACTTTAAAGCTTAATAAATAAATAAAATAAAATAGCCTTTATTGCTGAACTAATTTTTTGTTACAGTTTTCTTAAAAGTTTGCTTACTTTATACGTTACTTATCTTTTTATATTAAGTATCAGTAACCGGTCGTTCCTACATTTCAGCTTGTCTAAGGATTTCCACTCTATTCTATCTTTCGCTATGCGGGTCCATGTTGGACCCGCCACTTGTCTGATGTCGTCCTCCCATCTTCTAGTCTGTCTGCCCCTTTTTCTTTTGCTATCTCGTGGTTGCCATTCAGTGTAAAGCTTAATATTTCGCAAATGGATTCCTGGATCGAAAATTGGTGTTCCTAGACCCTAAATATTTTTGAAAGACCTATTCAACGATACCCCACACAATGGGGTAGACGTAAATAAATTCAGCCTCACTTTACGTGTGTGGGAGCTACCGTAATTTTTTTCTTCAATATTTTATTCTACCACTTTGTCGTACACCCGTGAAGAATTACAGTTTTCTATAACTAAGGGTCTCTGAGCTAAGCCGCGGATGGACGTGGGGTGCTTTTTGGAATATATCCATAACATAATTTTACTTTTACAAATTTCTGTATAAAATATAATTGAGGTCAAACACACCACGCTTGTTTGACGATACAACAATAAAACTATTATTAATTTTAGTGAATTTTGAGCTCACGTTGTTAAATTAATTTCATACTAACTTTTATTTCGACCTTATCTTCTAAAGTGGCTGTTGTCCCTCTCCATAACGTTCAAAATTTCCACCTAGACAAAGCAACGAAATTCCTATATGAAGAGTTTTATTAGAACCCCCTACCATTGTCACAAATTCCTCGAGTTAATAGTACCTCGGTTCACAGATAAACAGGAAAACATCCCCGCACCAAATTACAGGAATCAATAACGCGACGAGTCGACATTATGCGAGATTTATTGGCTGAATGTTGGCTTATTAGTCGAACGCAGGACAGCGAATACTCGCGCCCTGGAATGTAGTGTTATGAAACTGAGGTAGGGGGCTTCCTTGACGGACCACTGTGACGCAACCAAGAGGGTAATCAATGTGTTTGTAGTATGTAATTAAGGGTGTATGTTTGCGTGATTACGAAATGTACAGTGAAATTTTTTAATAGAATCACGTCTTGAATTCCTGGGCTTGTAAATATAGCAGACGAGATGTGTATGAGATGTAAATGAGATGTCTTTAGATATGTCTCAGTGTCATAAGGGCTACTGTATATTTAGCCCCTTGTTGTCAGCAACAACAATCGCATCAAAGCGCAATGGCAGCAATCTTTGTATCAATATATAACGTTTGCCCAGTGTTACATTTTTGGGAAATAGTGTTACAAGGCCAGACTGAATAGGCAATATAGATTCAACGACAGATTGAATGAATAGGCAATCTTGATTCAACGTCACACTGAATAGGCAATCTGTATTCAACGTCACACTGAATAGGCAATCTGGATTCAACGACAGACTGAATAGGCAATCTGGATCCAACGACAGACTGAATAGGCAAACTGGATTCAACGACAGACTGAATAGGCGACCTGACCATCATTGACCACACACATAGTCAATGAATGTCAGGTGCAATTGTGGTAACTGCGGGCAAAACGCATAGATTAATGAAAAGAATGTGGTATTTTCTTATTCGGCAGTGTCCATTTTCAACCGATTTCAAAAAAGGATGAGGTTTTCAATTCGACGGTATGTTTTTATGTGTATGTTGCGCAATAACTCTGCTAATAGTGAACCGATTTCGATGATTTTGTTTTTTTAGGTAGAAAATACCCCGGTCCCATATAAATTTTATCGAAATTGATTGAGCACTTTTTAAGAAAATCAACAAAAAACAATTATGTACCCAGATAATTTTACCTCTAAGGGTGAACATTTTAAGGCAGTTGAAGTCAATTTTTAGTTCTTTTTGAACCCGTTTACTATGTGATATCAGATCATTTCACATCAGTGATCAGGATACAATTTAGTCAAGCATAGATATATGTACAAACAAGTTTCAGGTTTATTACATAGAACTAAGAAGGTCTCACAACTCAAAGAACACAAACAGCCGTGTCTGAGCTTTACCAAACACAACTAGCCAATATACAAAAGTCTGCAAGAATGCGACAAAGTATTGGTGTATAAAAACCAAATGCTGGCGAGCGCTCGCCTTCCTGGGACGTTTAATATACTCCGCCGGACAGTCGTGCACACAAGTGATAGACTATAAAATTAACTACTGTGTTGACAATTCACTGTTACAGCGCTGATTAACAACGCAAGCGACCTTCTTAGCAACTTCTAGCAACTTAAAAGTCATATAATCGTTATTTGGATGTCTTATACATAAAACTAGTTAAATAACATAATAATAATAGCTACAGACCATAATATGAATGAAATCAGTTTCAATTTAACATTGCATACGTTCAACCTTCGGAAAAAGAACAACTATCTTCAAAGTAACTAAATAGATTAATAAAACTTACCTGGAAAAATCTGCCTTCTATTAAAAACGCAAACAAATAGATCATAGACAGGCAGACAGGATCATGAAAACTTCTGGAAAACATCTGACTAGGTTACAAAAAGCTTTTTTATCCAAGTATACCACATCCTGGTTAAACAGGTAGGGCCACAAAAATCAACTTTAAAAAATTTCAAAAATGTTTATTTCGTTTACAACCTTTACCTAATATATACAGTACGTGGAGGGTCTCCTTTTAAGTATGGAAATACTTGCATTAGGAGGCGGCACTCTTCCCCGCGGAAAATAGCTGCAGCAGAAGGCTGATTAATGAAATACATTACAGACTGCTTATTTGTATATAGTACGTAAGAAGAATTTAAAATATCAATGTGAAAAGAAAAGTTTAACAATATTTGAAGAATTATGGAAAAAAACCATTAAAACTAACAATAGATGTGTGGGAGTGTGGGAGGTTAGTGTGAGAGGAGCATGTGTGTGTGTGTGTGTGTGTGTGTGTGTGTGGGAGTGACTTTAACTGAAGTTAATTGAGGCACTTCTCGTCGTGAAGGTACCCAACATATGTCACGGCATCCCACAGCACAATAAATAAATAGGCAGAATTCCGAAGTGACCAGCCGCAGACCAATAAAGGTTGACTGCCGCCCTGCGCAGATAAATACTGCCCCCGGAACGTTAGTCGAGGTCATAGTGTGCAATACACGCAGGGAAAACTAGCTTTTCTTTTGGGCTTTTCTTTTAGGATAATATTTGTCGCTTTGGGTTGAAAATCGACGGCTTTTTAAATATTTAATGACTTTGAACTTGGCCTTCGTTACCTGATCATAAGTGATGATAAGGCTGTTAGATGTCAAGGTTGCTTACACAAAAGCCTGAAGCTAATTAGATGTTGTCTCTGATACCTGTTATTACAGATGTAATAATATAATATAATTTAATTGAAATTGTAATTGTAATTCTTAATACTTAACTGTATATTGTATCTGGTCTCCACGACACAGGCTCAGCCTAGTGTGGAGACCGCAGTGTATTTAAAAATGACTTTTTTAATGAGAAAATAAATTATTTGTATTTGTATTTATGTGGTTCCGCCTTCTTGCTCGCTGGCCACTTATAATGTAAATATTTCAAATATTTTTTAGAATACGTATTTGATGTTTCTTTTGTTTTTAGTTTTTTACTTCTTGTGTGGTAAATTGATTTGGTTCGTTGTTGTTCTATATATTCTTAGAATTAAACGTTTTCATTTAAATTGCAATTAAATTCGTTTGCTTGAAATTGCCCTGGTTCCACCGTCATCATTTTTGGTCCTTCGAGCCGGATATGAACCAGCGACCTATGGATTGGAACAACGAATATTCTAAAACTGTCTAGCAATTATTCAAAGGGCAACTCCCTAATTATTATTTAAAGTAAAGTTTATACTTTTTATCCATTGAATTAATTTTTTTTCATATTTATTTAAAATAAATACGGAACACATGCGATTGAAATAAGGAACCTTGATCTCCACAAGGATCTAGAGCTGCCGACCTTAGCTCATTACATGAAGGATGTCTCTGTACGGTTCTTCGCGTCCGCTCCGAACCATCCCAATCCGTTTGCACGTAAAGCGTCGTCTTACGTGCCGATTCCCGGCCGTAAGAGGCGCCCCCGGGACGTCCTCAACGACCCCGATGATCCGATCACCTTGGCTCTTCAAGCACTATCGATCCGTCCTCAAACCGACACTTTGCAAATACACCGTCTCCGCCGGCGGAGACGGCAAAGACACACCTTCCCCACGACGAGCAATAATCCTGGCGCTTACCGCAGATATCGGCACATTCCGGGCCGATTTTCACCGATCTCTTGACCACAAAGCAACGCCCTAAGCCGAGGACGAGCCCGAGCGGGCGCCCTTAGGCCTGTTGCTATTAATAATAATACCGGTTGAGCGCCTTCCGCGCTCGCCATTGTCCGGGTGAAGCTGTAGAGGTCGCAGGACCAACAGCATCAAGTACATTAGAAAAAAAGAAAAAAAAAGCGATTGAAATAAGATCTGTTTTAAAATATTTTTCCTTTCAGTATCAACGAATATTATTATTCTGTTAAATTGTTTTATTATTATTACAGGCTTGGCTCCATTTATACTTTTTTAAACAACTTCATTTGGTTTGTTGTTCATCAATTTCCTATTTTGCCTTGAAGTTGTAGATCCATAAATATTCATTTCCCCGAAATATAATGTCCAAATTGGAACTTAAAATATTGAACTCTAATAGCGTCACATTTCTATCTAAATATGCTGAACAAGTCCAGTGTTAGACCGAGTCTTCTAGACCGCTGAATTGTAAGTACTTTTCATCACCATGCTTGGCAGGCGGATCGGTGTTCGCAGTAGGATGTCGTTGCTACATCGGTAAATGCCGCTGCCCATCGACTGAATATGTATTAACAAATACATAGTCCTTGTAGAATCGCTTGTTGTTATCTTTATTGTGTTCACAAACACAGAGAAATAACATTTTGAAACTTAAACTTTTTTACTTTCACATTTGTTTGTTTTGGACTGTAGTATAAAATTTGACATTGAATATTGTATAAAATTTGCCATTTGATTATTATTATTGTATAAAATTTGACGTATACATTTTTGCTATGCCCTGACGAAGTTCATGTATGTAGCTACAAATACTATTTAAAATCTAATGACTCTATGTACATGAATGCAAATAAACCGATTTGATTTGATTTGAAAATTTTCATTCAAATTGTTGAGAGGATATTGTATTGAGTACTCTATCGTTGTGTGGTTGTATGGTAAAATGAACCATCAGCTCATCACAGATAATTGCGTTTTAAAGCAATATCGGTTGCATAATTAACAGTATTGCGTGATTATTGTTTGGACGCAGGCATCAAACGAGTGCGTAGTGATGCAAATACGAGTGCCACGGACAATTATAAGTATATTTTGATTCTGCGTGTATATTTAATTCGGGCGTATATTTTGAAGGCAAATTAGTGATGGTCCTAAACAACACATTTACATAAATTTCGTTAATTAACTGTGTATTTTTTTAGACAAAATAATTAATTGATCACGCAATGTATCGATTACATCTAAAGTTATCGACTGATTGATGGTTCTTTTCACACGTCATTACATGACAATTTGGACGCAATACATTGCTGCTCGGTCGTACTTTTAAAAATGATGAACTCTTTATTCAAAATTGCTTTCACATATTTATATGGTCGTAAACTACGAGTATATCTGGATAAATAATACGCCAGTATGAAATGTACACGCAGTTTAACTGAAGACAGGTCAGTGAGAAAAAATTGGCTCCAAAAACGTTTCATGAATGGAGAACGCTTTAGTTTGTAAGTGTAGTTTTTTGTGGGGGAAAGTGAGGTATCGTGAATCGGCGGGAGGCGGTGACCGTCCGTTCTGTACGCAGTGGTCTAAAGGTGCTTGTACCACAGATATTATAGAGGTATATCTTTGAATAAAAGAATACTTCGAAGTGCAGACGATATAAATGTTCCTAGTGCTAGAACAACTTACGGCCAAGGAGCCAAAATGTTTAATAACTTACCAAAAGATATGAAAGAATCGAAAAAATTGATTTTTTTTAAATCTTGAAACCTACATTACTTCGTAGCTCCTAATCCGGCCCTGTTCAACTGGCCGCTGCTATGCAGCCCGCGCTGACACCTGTCGAATGTTTTATTGTACGGCTCGTTTATTTTGTTGTACCTACCCACTAATATTCATTATTTACTATTATTGTATAAAACTCTTTTGGTATATTTTACTATACTATATATTTAACTATACTCAAAAAATATGTATAATCTCATAATTATCATGACCGAATGTTCTCTGTGCAAAATTGTGATATAAGCTTCCTCATTAAATGAAAATGTAATTTTCTTTTGAGAATAAATCTCTTTGAAGTGTTGAAAGAGTCCGTCCCCCCACTAGCGAAACTGTCGATTAATTCAACTCTGCAATGACGATAAATACAACACAGGTTGTCCAATAACGAGCACGCCATCACCGACGTCGGCAACACGAATTAATGATGATTTTATTCCGCACGATGTATTGTAAGCGCCATTTACGTGGTTTACCGCTAATAAATGTGCTACAGCTTAGGGTAAGTTCTAGCCGACGGGCGGTATCTACCTTCGTGTCACCAGCATCTTACTGAGATCACCAATCATATGACAATTAAGGTTTACTATAAGATTTCCTATAAGAAGAAGCGTCGGTGTCGCAATGGATAAGGCGCGGACTCTCAATCTGATAGTACCGGGTTCGAATCCAGCCTACCTATGAGATGTTTTTCAATTCAAGTACATTATCCGATTGCTTAAGAGGCTATGCTGTTGTCAAAGCGCCCATACAAACGTAGTCCAGTCATATTTTGAGTATTAAGCTATGAAAATCTATGAAATTTTCAAGACACAATCTAGAAACAAATATTTGTGTCGGTGGTGAGTCAGATTTTCGTTTAAATATATACTTCCAGAGTTACAGGGCGTCAAAGTATTGTATTTTTCGGTAGTAAAAAGCCCCAACTTTGAACCTGATTTACAAGAGTATGAATCAATTTAGAACAATTTGGAAAAACCAACGACATCTGAAATTTCATTAGTATACTGTATTAAAAAAATGGTTACATAATATACTGTATCCTTCAAATGATCCCTGGACTATGAAACATCCAAATAACGGGTGGATAACATCGCATAATGTATGCTGTCTCACCGTACGCGCTCGGGTAGGATAGGGCTCGGAGAGGGACAGCTACAAAACAATTTAACCTTGAAACCGACCACGTGGTCTTACCAACATAGCCTCTTAACGGTGAAGGAAAACATCGTGAGGAAACCTGCATGTCTTGAACAGGCATGTGAAGTCCGCAAATCCGCACTGGGCCCGCGTGGTGGACTATGTCCCATACACTGTCTGTTGCAGAGTAGGCCTGAGCCCCTGCAGTGGGGACGTATATAGGCTGTTGATGATGATTAGATTTCCAGGAATATTACAGAACTGATGTGAATTGTGTGTGAAACTGTGCTATAATGTTTTTTCAATTAGTTTTTAATGTAATATTTTGTTCTGGAGCAAAATATGACATGTCAGTATAGTATTGGTTGTCCAGTAGGTACAACTAAAAGTTGAGGTAGCTATATCCCCTAGAGGGAGCGAATCTATCGGCACATGCAAGCAATAAGGAAAACCGACTGGAGGGTAGGCAGGAATAATAAAAACTAATAGAAACTGCTCACCATTAGCCCTTGTGGACGATCGTCGATCTACTTACGAGCACTGGCCTCGATTAGTTATATCGATTACGTCTTGATTTTATGTTCCGGAGATTAACAAAGAACACCGACTGCGTGGCCCAACAGCTACACGCCTGGACTGACAATCCGAAGATTACAGGTTCAACTCCCAGTCGAGGATACACATCGGTATTTAATTGGAGCAATAATTGCTAAAGAAGTCAGAGGTAAAAACTACTCGTAAATGCATTTTCTGGGAAGCTTTCAATTTTTAAACATATTAATCACGAGATAAAAATCGAAATAAAAATACCTATATTATTTTTCGACCCCGGCATTTTGACTCTCCGTTACGACGTTAGGGAAGGACAAACTTACTTATTAACGTATATTTAACATTTGTGAAAAAACGCACATTTTTGCTTCCACCTATAATATCTCCTAAGGCTTCCCCCTCACCTGTAGGCCTCGCTCCTCCGCGCAAGGGAGCAAGGCACGTCACCCACGGCCGCGGGCGTTTTTAATTTTCCGCGGAATCACCTTGTGTGGCACGAGTATTCTTTTTTACCTTCACTTAATAAGGAGGGGAATTATAGGGGTAGTAATTTATTGACAGGGCACTGATATCTAAAATTATGTAATTTGTTTCAAAGAAAATTGTAAGGATCTTACCTAAACACGAAATCTTCAAAACTTCATCTTGTTGTGTAGGTTGTAAGGCCTATGACCCACCTCACACACCCTGTTGTCAGAGCTGCTGATCCGCCATAGTCCTCTGACATGTCTCATGCAGCTACCCCCTGTCGTAGATAGTAACCGGTAACAACGGATTAACGTGACCAACGAAGCACGGAATCATATCACTGTTCAGACAATCAGGTGTTTTAATCTGCAGTGTCCTAAACAATCTGAGGAAAGTCTCAAAAAGTGATATTTGTTTGATGTACTCACCGGGATTCGAAGCCGGGACCTAAGCCTGTGTTGCGTGTCTAAATCTCACGCGCGGACAACTGCGCCACAGAGGCCGAAAATCTTCGGAACGATAAAACTTCAATTCAATTTTGCTGATGGTCCTTCTAACTCTAACATAAAGGTATCCCAGGTAAACTTTGTAGATATAAAAACCATCCAAGTTTCATCCAGATACGTGAAATTTGGCACTTAGATCTTTTAGGTGATGCAATATGATGATATTTTTTGCAAATTCAACCCCTAGGGTGGTGGGAAAATGATCGAATCCCAGTGGGAGGACCGAACCTATCGGTGCTTGGTTAGGTGGGTTGGCTAGCATCCGCCTTGTTACCAAAGTCTGCCGCTACACAGCAGCACCTGTGTTCCGGTATAAAAACTAGCTATAGGCCATATTGTTTCATACAATCAGGTGCGATAAAGGCCAAATACAAACCCATCATACATTTAAAAATGTGAATATTTAGTTTTGAAACTGATGCATTTCCGTAATTTCTAGATTAAAATAACCGTGTAATGCAAGCAGTTCCGTGTGATACAGCCAGTGTTGCTAACAGTGAATCCCTATCTCATAAACCCGCGTCTACGGTCTAGAATAAATTCAGGTTCGCCATTTCGCTCGAGTAATGAATGTTAAGATTAAGATTTGTGCGCCGCGGGTTTGTTCTTTTGTGTGCATTGTGGTCGTACCTGGGTACAGTCCGACGAGGATTTCAATGTTACACCTGTTTTTAAACGAACAAAAATTATTTAAAACATCTACGGACGGCACGGACGGGACGGCATTCGAACTTTATCAAAATACGAGTATATATTTAACAAAATATTAAATCAAATCGAACAGCAATAAACGTGTTCCTAGTGAGATTCTAGTCAATTCCTTACAGATGGCTCGTCATCATTTTCCTGGATATTTTTTTATGATGAGTTTTCTTGTGTGTGTGTGAGTGTGTGTGTGAGAGAGAGAAAGAGAGAGACTGGCGTTTATCTCACATGATAAATTACGTTAAGTCTGTTTGATGGTAAGCGTGCGCACCCAAAAGTTTAATCTATGAGGCGATGTCTCTTCTATCTCTCATATCAGAACACAACAGTGCTATTAACGCTGTTGTTTGGAGGCAGAGTTAGGTAACATGATGGTAGCTAGCCGAGTGGACATAGAAAATATTCTTACACCAACCACACCGGTACCGTTAGGTACCCCAATTGGGAATCGAGCCCGGGACTTCCGGATTGTACCTATAAGCGTGTAGCAATTAGGCCACGGGGGCGATTGAAATCTTGGCATTAGGATAGGAGCTCACCATGTCTAATTGAGAAAATGCAAAGAGATGCACCTTATATTTATTTGGACCTAAGGAGTGCAATCCTTGTGTCCTGCATGTCACTGCGACCTTTGCAGATCTATTGTGAAAATCCCCTATGGATGAAATCACCTCCCCAAGGCCAATGTTGGATTTGGAGGTCCTGATACTGTCAACTGCTGCTGCTGGGGTTGAATTGTATTTTATACCGTCACGGACATTAAAAGAAAGCCCCTCAATATAAAAATACATAATAATTTTTCAAGATCTTAATGTCTCAAAAATTGAGAAAAATTTAGTTCCTCGAATAGTAAAATGCTTATTAGATTACGTTTTTTCAGCAGTATATACTCGTGGCACATAAAAACATTATTTTACGAGGTAACTCAAAATATCGAACAAGCTTCATACATTTAACGCTCCAATATAGTAATGTGACGTCACAAAACACGCCCGATTTATATGGAGCGTTTTAGCACCGCGTGACTAGAATTACTTTTCGATGGGTTGTGCTAAAAAAATATTCATCTTTTTACATGGACTATCGAATGAGACAAAAATAATTTTTTTGTCAAATACCCAATCAGTGATATGTGAAGAGGCTTTTTATATGTACTATTGGTACTCAAAAATTGACACCGCCCGCAAATAGAAATTGTGTTGTCAGCTTAATTATGAATTCTTCATGTAAAGAGATATATGTGTCCGACTGTAGTCCTCGTTGCCTCAGGCTTGCACGTGGTGTGCACCAGAGGTTGACAGTTTGATAATATACTGCTTGTTGCATACACAATACTACTTTTAATTACGTGTTTTGGGCCTTCACAGACAGATAGCCCGAAGAAAACTGCACTAGATTGGCTAGGGTCTACTGCTGATTACCTCTATCTTCCTCTCTAGCATACGAGTATCCTCTTCATAAATCGGTTGCACCAACCAACATGTACGTACTATAAGAAAAATGTATTAAACACATGCATCTTTGCTGGAAATCATCTCCCAAGGGGTTTACAATTAGAAAACGGCATATATTTTAAGAAGAAAAAAAATACGGATTCTTGAAAACTGATTTTATAGCTTTCCTGAATATTTGAATCATAAACATTAATCATTTTGAATATACCTGTAGTTATAGTTTGACGTAAATTAATGAGATGACTTGTCAAAATTATTAACATTGTACTGATTGACATGTTATGTGAACAGATTTTTAACGATTAAATTCTGTATTACAAAAACAAGTGAATATTAGATAAAATTTGGCGCTTCAGAAATTAATCCTAACAAAATTCCACCATATTATTTTTCTGGTCAGTCTTTATATGCAGAAATAAATGTGGTGCATGTAGTGGTGGATAGTTGAAAACAAAATTCATGCTCTCATCTCATGTGAAGATTTAAACAATATTTAAATTAACGTAAACTATTGTTTTTACATATCCACGCCCATACTGAAAAGCTTTCAAAATATAATGAAAACAGAAGTTTCATACCGTTCCAGTAGTTGATTTTTAGCATTTTGAGATTATTCAAACAGAATGTTTTGAAGTTTTATACTGATGTTTATGTGATAAAATACAATTCAGCCACTGACTAATATGGTGCCAACGTGTCAAGTAACAAATTTCATACAAAAACAAAAACTATCAGAGTACCTACAGCTGTTTAAGAGCAGGCACATGAATGGCTGTATACAGTAGGTAAGCTACAGATCAATACAGCACACGTCTACAAACTGTCTGTTCGTACATTCGGTTCGGACGCATTTTCTTTTACGATCACCGCGCCGCTGTTTACGTGCTCTACAAAGATACCGACAATAACACGGATCTATCGTATTGATTAGAGACACAGATGCGGTACTTTACATTTGACACTTAGATTTTTTTAAATGGAATAAGTCAGCCGCACATGTTATTAATATTTTCTGGGTATAAATTGCCATTATCAAAGTCTTAAGGGATGTTGGAAACTACTGCGCGAATAGAGAAACGTTTGCGTATGCAATACGCATGCTTCTTAGACTTCAATCATGCCTTCGACTTTGTCAATTTCAATTGGCTTTGTGAAAAACTCTCTTAAGTATGATGTATTCCGGAAAAAAACGATACAAGTTGTTGATCTGTTGAGAAACTGACACTAGAACCGAACGATCTGTATAAATGGGCGATTCACAGGTCAAATTAATATAGATTAGATTGTGGAGTCCGTCAAGGTAGGCTGATCTCTCCAGAACTGTTCAACGGAGGATTGTTAACGACACGATCTTGAATTTGAAAAGCTGCAGTCGGTAGGCACACAGATACGACATGTTTCAGTAATTTGAAGTAAACTAACGAAATTGTGCTCATCAGTCCTTCATTTACAGGCCTAGAACCATTGAAAACCAGTCAAAATCATGCAACTGAAAAAATATCCCAGATTTCTTTGATTCTTCCGCATTTATTCACAAAAAGCTCTGACTTTCGAAGCTATATTTTGATTCAGTGACGTGTAGCAGCGACATGATTAAATTCCTTAGGTGTATCTAAAGAAAGTGACCATATTATTAACTGGTATTGTTACAGTTATGTCTACTTGAGATTTCTATTGACTAACCTGCCGCATCCAAAGCAAGCCACAAGCCACATCTGTCCACAGAAGCTAATAGCGATCGCCTAATAGCGGTCGGTGTAGTTGTTGCCTCGTAAAGAGATCCCCGCCTGTTATTGGCCACCAGTCGATGTCCGCGCAGTGTTGGTTCGCCTTATTGGCTATCTATCGGTTTATTGAATGTCAACCCCTGAGTAACGACACTTCCCAAGGGTATACGATTACTTATTATCTTACAATGTTTTAGAACTATTTCAGTTTGGGATTAATTCGACTTCGGCATCGGCATCCACCAACTAAAATGTGAAGGATAATCCGACTAAATTTGTTAAAGGACGCTACGAGACTCAGGCCCTGCGCACATATCTCAGTAATGTCATTTTGTATGACTATTATTTTCTTCTAAAAGATGCGATAGCTGAGTTTCTTATTCTATGCAGAATGCTTTTCCGAGAGCGTAATTGCAACATAAAGAGAAAACTACTACTGGAAAACTACTACTAAAATAATATTATCTAATTTACGTTCACCACTCGCAGTATCTCCTATTTCATTACTACTATTTACAATATTCTTCTTTTTCTTCTAAACATAACAAGCACAGACACAGACACTCACACTACACGCACATACACAGAATGTACGCACACAGCCCCTCTAGCGGCTAGGTGTACAAACTGAAAATCAGGGCTTGTTCCCGGGAGCAAGCACCAGCTGAGTTTGCAGCCTGTTTTTGCAGCTGCAACATATGTTTACATAGAATCGTAGATTAACCTGTCAATCTAGTAATAAGTAAACCACCAAAAACATTTCCATGTAAAAATGTTGCCAAGACGAGTCTACATAGCTTACCCTATGAAAAAGTTATCAGATCTCGTATAAAACCAAGCTCTAAAAACTACACGCTCTAAACCTACAAGCTGTACATTGAAAAAGTGGTCAGATCTCATGTAGAGCCAAGATTCTTGATCTTTGCGCCCTTACTTTACCAGGCCTAACTTCACATACTCTACATTTTAGTCAAAACGTGATGCTGATGAACGAAAAGTATTCCGGAGATTAACATCTACGATTATGTTAACATTGACTTTTATCAGTCTGAGAAGAGCGGTGATTACTGCTAATCAGCTCATGGAAAGTCCATAATCCATGAGGATGGTTCATGACAGGTTTTCATTTGTTATAGATGTCACTTACGAAACAGAAGCTCATATACCAGCGCCATCTGTTGGCGCATATAATGATGTTTTGTTGAAAACTTCTCAACTAAAACATATCCGTAGGGAGACCACCATACTTTCTCCTTTAATATTTCATAGATGACCATCAATATCTCGGGATACCTGTCAACGGGAGATAGCTTCATAACATTTTTATGGCGATATAAAAATAATGGCCCAAAGATTTTATGAGGCTGCGTTACGTCATAATTATTATGGGTTCTTCCCTTCGATGGCCGTGGGACATGTAAGTACTTTGGGATACAGCGTTGTTTGATTGGCCCATGCTTTTAAGTACACATCTAAAAATATTATATTAGCTATGGTTTTGTTGGACTATGAATATGATGTTGTTACTTGTGGTTATATGTAGCCACAATATATATATATATATATATATATATATGTGTGTGTGTGTATTATTATTCTTGTTATTGTTATATAGTTCAGGTGACGTATGTTTATATGTTGTACTTATTTACTTGTTCTTAACTCATTTAACGACAATGCTATTTACACAAAGGTTGTCTGGAAGAAATATTTCTACGATGTGTCACATCATCATCAACAGCCTATATACGTCCACACTGCAGGGGCTCAGGCCTACTCTCCTACAGAGAGTGTATGGGACATTATCCACCACGCGGGCCCAGTGTGGATTGGTAGTCTTCACACACACCTTTGAATTTCTTCTCAGGAGTGTGCAGGTGTCCTTACGATGTTTTCCTTCATCGAAAAGACAATGGTAATGATTTTTTATTATTCGTACACAAAGTGTAAATAACAAATTAGAACTCATTGGTACGAGCCAGGATCGAACTCAGTCCTCGTTTGTTCAAGGACTGACGCTCTACCCAACTGAGCTACCACGGCTTTACACTTTGCTACGATGTATTTATGACCATTATTATTTCTCTATGAAAGTGTAATAAAGAGTATTTGATTTGAATATTTTTTCTTAATTTTTATTGATGCTAAGTTGGGTGATAAGCGTTCGCACCCAGAAGCTTCAATCTAACGAGGCGCTGTGTCTGCCAGAACACAACAGTGCTATTAGAACTACTATTTGGCGACAGATTTAAGTAACATGGCCTGGCATGACACAGACAATACCCTACCACCACCAAATCGTTATTCCAAGGGCCATTAGGCCACGGAGGCAGATATCTGAAATAAAGCAACTTTTTTGAATTTTAACAGCCACCAATATAAACGAAAAAAATATATTTTTTGGTTTAATATAACTGGGCATTTTAACAGTTTCTCTCAGAGAATTATCGCAAGAGTTGGTCCTGCGCCAAGTTTCCCAGTCGGACCTATCAATGTGTAGTACATATATGACGATATAATTTTATCGCCAATCTCACTAATCCGTATCTGAAGGCTGGCGATTATATTTTACTGTCTCGGAATGAGCCATAAACATCGCATCCATCAGTAACATCAGATTATTTCAGTAGCGTGGATTTTGATCCTATAAATGTATACACATATTGCATTATTACTTACTTATTAATGTTATAATTGTCAAAACAAGAAGAAGGAAATCGAATTTTTTTTTATTTTGGGTTTTATCTTTATGTATTTAACATGAAAACTTTCGGAATATAGTCTGAAAGAAAGTTTTTTTTTTTTCATTTACGAGTACTCAATCAAAGTTCTCAAGTCTTTTCGATTTTGTATTTTTTTTACCTTCTTGTTTAAAGATCCGATACATGTGTATCCGCATACCGCCCCTTTATATATTTCTCCTCACACTGGTTGACTGGAAGAAATCCCTATTGAGGGATAAGTCCGACAAAATTACGTACCTACTGAGACATAATTTATACCTAGTTGTTATTTTCATGATTTCTTATTTACTTACAAACAAACAAGCCTAATTAATAACTGGTATTTATAATTATAGTGTACTGCATTTGAACTTGAGTCAATTGGTTAAGTAAAGATTTTTTAGCATGAAAAAAAAAATACATTTAGAGATGTTTTGGTTTTACATCATATTTTCTCATTCACCTATCGAAAAAGTCAAAATTTATGCCATAATTAAAAAATTACACAAGGATTTATATTTGATCAATTAGGGTGTTTTCGTAATAAAAAAGATTTCTGTGACATACTATGGTCACCCTATTAAGAGGGTATGCTGATGACAAAGCGCCCATACAAACGTAGTCCAGTCATATTTTGAGTATTAAGCTATGAAAATCTATGAAATTTTCAAGTCACAATCTAGAAACAAATATCTGTGTCGGTGGTGAGTCAGATTTTCGTTTAAATATATACTTCCAGAGTTACAGGGCGTCAAAGTATTGTATTTTTCGGTAGTAAAAAGCCCCAACTTTGAACCTGATTTACAAGAGTATGAATCAATTTAGAACAATTTGGAAAAACCACCGACATCTGAAATTTCATTAGTATACTGTATTAAAAAAATGGTTACATAATATACTGTATCCTTCAAATGATCCCTGGATCATTTGAAGGATGGTGGATAACATCGCGTAATGTATACTGTCTCACCGTACGCGCTCGGGTAGGATAGGGCTCGGAGAGGGACAGCTACAAAACAATGCAACCTTGAAACCGACCACGTGGTCTTACCAACATAGTCTCTTAATTTTTATGATTTTTAGATTTTTTAGTCTAACACGTCGGCTGTTCGTTGCAGAGTGTGTGAACTTGTGACACCAGAAGTTCACACTGTGACGTGATTAAGGTAGATTTGAAACCAATGAATAAATATATCTAGTGGTCGTAAAAGTAAAATATTCAAGTTAACTTGTGTGTGTCAGAAATACATTTTGAATTGGAAATTTGAATTTAGTTTAGTACTGTCTTTTCATTCAAAATATGTCATCATAATAAAAGCGCGATTTTTTTGGGTTCATACCCAATTGGTGATCGCAAGTAAATGTCAGTGGCACAGACGTGAGTGAACAAATGCACATAATAAGCCACCCAAGAATGACATCGGTGTGCGATTGCGTGTTTTAAACATAAATTGTATCTAATTATCAAATACAACCTAATCTCCAACGGTAAAGTATGAAATTACAAGCTCAATCTCGGCACGGCGCGGCACCAAAACGTGCTATCTCAAAAATTAATGGCTAATCGAAAGTCTTCGCAATTTTTGCGGTCGCATTATGAATATTAATGCTGGGAATATTTCGTTAATCTTAGAGGCCCGAAAATTCAAAATTTGCGATAATATGCGCGGCGGTTTCTTGTCGTCGAGTTACTGTCGGTAATTTATGCCGCGGCACGAACTATAGCATTTTAACTCCTTCTGAGAAAGCGGCGGCTTGCAGAAGAGGTGTAAGTCAGTTAATGCAATTTCGACTTTTATTTGGTTTGTTTAATTTTTTTAAGATGTACTTATTTATATAGAATTATAGATAAGGAGTGCACATAATAATTTGAAAGAGTGTTTCTGGCAAAGTGGTAGTATATACATTAGGAACCTTGCCGTTCTTCAGGTTGACCGACATACTGTCGATCCTGAGGTGGTGGAATTTGGACATGAAATTACAACGCACACTTTTTTTAATGACAATGCTTTCGTATGGAAAGGGTGCTCACTCAGAAGCCTACTATCAATATCAATGTGTTTACGTCTGAAAATGCAAGATATTTTCTCTAATGAACTAATTTTCCACTCAACCTCCTAATACAAGATATGTCTTACTTAAAAGGAGTGCTCCAGAAACTGTTAATAAGTCCAGATAATGCAATAAATACTTTTTAATTTTACAGCTTGACATTATATTTTGACACCAAAAAAATTCATAAAAAATTTCCTGAAATGAAATATAATTTATTTGCTTGAAAAACGGTCCTTGAGGTGGTAACTGGTAACAGTGGTAATAAATAGTACATCGTTTTCCGTCGATACGACATACAAATGTTTACATGCATTACTGAGTTGGGTGATTGCGATGGCAAAGTTTTTGTCACATACAAAATTAAATAAATTAAATGAAAATGTTTATGCATAGCAGCATGCATATATGCATTACGAACTTCAAATATTTGTACCCAAATCTTAGGACAATAAAGAATTGATTTATTGATTCTAATGAGTCCATTCATCCCAGTACCCACAGAAACATAATTTTTGACTTAACCCCTTAGACCATGCTACCTTTTAGTGGCGATCCGGCTTAGTCGAAGCCAAAAAGTGTACAGTCACGCCTCCCCCCTCGATCCCCCGCCGCCTGCCGCCTCCCCGCCGACACCCGCCAACGGACTAACTTCATAAGACTATGAATTTAAATACGTTAGCCGATGTCAAAGGGTAGCTGCAGTTGGGGGTGATAAAATGTCGCTGGTGAGATTACTCGCTTTTTGGGTTTATGGCCTTGCGTATATTTTTTTGAACACTAGGCCTGATAAAAAAAATAGTGCGTGCGTCCGCGCGGAAGAAGTGAAACTTCGTAATGTGGAAAGTAGAAATTGATATTTAGTGAAATCGTATTGTTTCTTTAAGACAAACTTTACAACAATCAATTGATATTCACAAGAGACGTACCTGCGCGCATGCGTTCGAGTGCCACGCGTTCTCTCGCTCTGTCTCTTTCTATTCCCCCTCCATGGTAGCGTTAGACATTTAACGCAACCTTGTTGGAAGTCACATTAGAAGTTTCACTTCAATAAAGCCTTATAATAGGTTTCTCGAATATCCTGATAATTCATGCTAATGAGTCATGTCATATTTTATCACTGGGACGGAATTCATTAGCATTGTTCAGTAGCTGATATTACGATGGCAGGTGGAGCATAGTGCAAAACGTAAAAAATTACATATTACGGTTATTCACTCGATAAAAGTTTCATACTAAATTTCTTTTTCCGTGATCTTTTTAATAGGATAGCTGTCTTTCGCAAAATGAGTATCATTTCAAAAAAAATTCAAAATTGTTTTATTTCATATAGTTGTTTACAGAAACAAGGTTGAGACCCTCTTGTAAGTATAAAAATACCTGTAACAGAGGGTCTCATTCTTCCATAACAAAACTAAATTTATTTTTAAAGAAATGTTTACTTATTTTTATTTGACATCCAACTTCCACTAGGCCACGGAAGCGGTTAAAATGCCGATGATTTCTATATGATTTCTATTTGTATCTCTGTTGTTCATCAACGATCATTTTAGCGGCCCCGGACAAGTTTCCTTATCAGCGCGCGCTTCCAGCGCCGGAGTGTAAAAATATTCGAGGCACGACCCCCGCCCCCGCCCCCAAACCGACCGACTCTGATGTTTGTTAATGCGCTACCACCGACCACCGAGACGCGTTACAGCTGGTCACTGACATTAATTACACTTCCGATACGATGTGGGACACTCTTCAGATCAGCGCAGTCCATGCAGGATGTGAGCTTGAAAGATGTCTTTCTTGGAAAGTTTCGAAAATTATATCTATTGGTAAAACGCTTAGGATTTAAATTACCATTGTCTTTTCAGTGAAGGAAAACATCGTGAGGACACTCCTGAGAACAAACACTCCTGAGAAGAAATTCAAAGGTGTGTGTGAAGTCTACCAATCCGCTCTGGTCCCGCGTGGTGGACTATGTCCTATACATATCTCGACGAGTCAGTGAGCTGAAGTGACAATGGGCAGGCCACATCGCTCGAAGAATCGATAACCGGTTGGGAGTAAAAGTTCTCGAGTGGCGACCACGTACCGGGGAATGTCTACCGCGGTCGGAAGTAAGGTCGCGGGGAGTCGCTGGATGCAGGTGGCTCGGGACCGGTCGATGTGACGTTCCATGAAGGAGGCCTATGTCCAGTAGTGGACGTTTCCCGGCTGAAGATGATGATGATGAAGTTACCATCTTATGGATGGTGGAGTATTCCTGTTTAGAGGATGATTAACCTTCATATGTATTAATTTTCATATGAGACCATTTGCTTTGATTTGAGCGTTCTACACTTTTTATGTATCATAGGTTTGCACTTGGCCTATATCTCACCTGATGGTAAGTGAAGATAAGACCGTTGGATAGAAAGCGTACTATACAAGACTCAAGCTTATTCAGCGCTTATTACCTTTCATAACGAAACACCAGTTCTATAGAATTAAGGAACACCGTGGTAGCTATCCAGATGGACATAGAATATACCAACAACCAAATTGAGTACTGATTGGTACCCTCGATGGGAATGAAACCCGGGACTTCCGGATTGTATGTCCAACTATGTAGCTACTAGGCCTTGAAGGTGGTTATCCCCTTCCTTCCCCTTATCCCGTTAACATTTACTAAAATCAACCGAACTGCTCTAAATGCCGTCCAGCCCACGGCTATTGTCCACCGTTCGACCTTTACGCAGCGCTGGTAGAATCAATTGCCCGTGCAATCGGCTAACCAAGCGGAAAATATATCCGACCGGAACATCGGGAGTGCCTTTTTCGTTAATACTGTGGGTAGATCGGTTTTAGTAGGGCGGCTAATGTGCGTATGGACTTGGGCATTTGTTTGTGTTTGATCAAGGATATTCTTTGGACAGGAAAAAATCAAATACAGGTGGTCTGCTCCTGCTCAAAAGCTCCCACCAAGCATTTCTCTTCCACCTTTATCATGTGTGTAAAACTACGAGTGTACACTGTGAGTTATCAAGTGGGGAGTAAACAGGGGCTCTATTTTTGATTCGCTCGTGTGACATAGCTTCGTCGCACACGACTTGAGTCACGATCGACTACAAGTCGCATGAAAACAGGTTTGACCGTATTTTTGAATCATTCGCCTCAGGTGTTGCCGATATAACTTTAAATGTTTAATTTTATCCGTTTTATGCAGAAAAATAAAACCGGTAATTCATGCAAGGAAAACGGAATGCAAAGTACATAGATAGAAGTTCAATGTCAATAAGTGGTAATGTCAGTGTTCGACGATGGCGTATTTTTGATTCGCTCTACGCGCCGCAAGCGCTCGTTTTCTACAGATTTTCGTTCGACTTATGAAATTTGGTATTTTTGAATCGCTCTTCTGCAACGAGTGGTCGGGACCACTCTTTGCGGAGGCGAGCGATAGAGTAAACGCCATCGTCGAACACTGACATTACCACTTATTGACATTGAACTTCTATGTACTTTGCATTCCGTTTTACTTGCATGAATTACCGGTTTTATTTTTCTGCATAAAAAGGATAAAATTAAACATTTGAAGTTATATTAGCAACACTGAGGCGAATGATTCAAAAATACGGTCAAACCTGTTTTCATGCGACTTGTAGTCGATCGTGACTTAAGTCGTGTGTGACGAAGGTATGTCACACGAGCGAATCAAAAATAGAGCTCCAGGCCTCTTCTGGGCAAGGCGCGTGAGTAGGAGAGATTATGGCCCAGCGTTGATCTGTCTTGTGCAAGGATCATAAACATTAATTATAGGTCAACGCAATTCAAATAACCCATCGTGTGAGCTCTCGTAATTCCAATGACGTCACCTAGCGTCAAAATAACAATCCAGAGGTCACGTGTTTGATTCCCAGCGAGGTACCTACACGAACAATTAGTTATAAGTATCGCACTTCTATTTACGCGGTAGCTAATACCAAGAATTCTAAGTATGTCACCAATAATCTAGGTGTTGATAGCACCGTTGTGCTCCGTCAAGCAAATCGATCATGTTTTCATCCTATGACCTCATTATCACTTAACACCAGAAATATGCCTTAGGTAAGCTTGCATAATTATAGAAAATTATTTTAATATCAGTCAAAGATCTATACAATTGAAAAAGTTATACTCGTATTTAGGGCATTAGAAGTGAAGTTCTAATTCTAAGTGGCTCCCTGCGGGGTTCGCATTGCTCTTTATTGTTATTGGCCCCTGTCTGTGATGTCTTGTTGCCCCATAGTTGAACGGTGTACACGGATCATATACCGCCACATTCTATAGCTGTGAGTCTTCATTGCCTAAATATTGTAGAAATGGATTTTCAACTTGGAAAGGTTTTCGATGCTCTGGGTAAAGCTAGCTGCGGTACCGGGGTGACCAGAGAAACAGACCAGATATAGCTAGAATGTTTAATAGAACGAGTGAACGATACAGCTTCTACGAGTGAGGAATATAGGACCAAACACTTATTTTAACAAGATGTGCACTCGACCGCGATCTATTCAAGACTGATCGTGGACTGATCTCTTGATAAATTTCATTTGTTGTCCCCGTGACATATTCTACATTCAAACTATAATTGGAAAGTTCGAGAGAACCGTGCTGGCCAGTGCGTATCCATGTAGAGCGAACTACTCTACAATATTGTTTATGTATCTTATATCACATTCAGTAGCTGTGAGTCTAGTTTGCCGAAATACTTTTCAAGGATTGCTTTACCGCCACATCCTGAAGCTGTAAACCTAGATTGCCTAAATATTGTATATGGATCATAATCTAATAGATCTTATATTTTAGACGACTTCGTGGTGAATCAGCTACGAGTATAAGTTAGGCTAGATGACACCAAATCAGATTGGGGCTAAATTGTATTTTAAACCATAAAGGTCATTATAAAGCTCCTATAAAATTTAAAATATCTAATATTATTTAATTTTTCTGGACTTCTACATATTATAAAGCCCGCAAAAATTCCAAAAAACCAACTTGCTCGTATAATTTTTTTTATTTTACGTTTTGTTTTGTAATTACATTGTGAATATTTTTTAGTAAGGGAATGGTCACATAAAAACATTATTTTACGAGATAACTCAAATATTGTTAAAAGTTTCATACATTATCTATATTTCAATACTTAACCGTGACGTCACGCCTAGGTACCGATTTGTATGGAGCGTTTTTGCACCACGTGACTAAAATCACTTTTCGAGTTTTCTAATATGGGTTATATTAGGAAAACTATCAGTCGTACCGAAAAATCTTTGACAAAGCCATTTATCTCTTCACACGGTCTCTCGAATGAGGGAATAATTTTTTTTTTGTCGTCATCCCTATTATTTAAAACTAGAACTTTCAGCAACAGTAAACCTGAACAAGTAGATATCTACCCTTACATCAAACTAGCTCCCTGTCTATGAGATTCGAACTGGTTTCGACTGGATCGGACAAGCTGTAACTGGCTGTAACTGCCTCATAAGCATTGACCACTCGCACTGCAGCCATTCGATTCGCCTATTAATTTGATGTGTGCAGTTTTGTTCCCCATTTTATTATAAGGACTTAATTAGTTTTCTCTGCCCCTCACTGTTTAGTTTATACAGTGGCCTTAAAACCTGACAGATAGAAATAAACATCGCTGTTGTTCACTTTTTTATACGACAGGTTTGCGCTTGGCCTTCGTCCCACCTGATTAGATAGTAAGCGTGCGCATCCAGAAGTCTCAAGCTAATGAGAAGCTGACTCTGCTACCTTTCATTCCAGGCCACAAAAGTGCTATTAACACTGCTGTTTGGCGGCAGACTTTGGTAGCATGGTGGTAGCTAGCCAGATGGACATAGAAATTGCAACCAACCACACCAAATACCGGCTCGATTCCCAGTGGGGGTAATGGGAATTGAACCCGGGACTTCCAGTCCAAGCGTGTTGCCATTATGCCACGGAGGGAGTTATTACGCTGCATTCAGTTCAAAAATACTTATTTTTTCGTCGTCATGTTTCTAGAGGTACAGTCTAATAGTTTTGTTTACTTTATATTTCTATTGAATTAAAATGGTCTTTACATTGAGTGTGTCATTTTGGTTTGGTATGAGAAACATGATATGATCAAAGTAAAGTAACATCTTGAAGAAAATTTAATTTAAAATAAAAGATTTAGAGGAAAAAAGTAATTGTTTATTGTTATTATTGCATTAATTATCACCCGTGTTTCCTCACCTATTATCTTAATTGAGAAGAAACATTTTTCGTAATTAGGCATAGGTAATCAGGACATGACCTACATTGGCACAGATACGGATTTAGAAAAAAATTATGTTTTTTTTTTCATTTAAGTCTAGCACTTGCACTTCGTCGGGTATTTTATTGTTTACAAAATAACAGTAAAATAAACAGTGTACATAAAAATATTGGTAAATTCTCTTGACGTTTTAGAATACGAATTGGGCAACGACATGAAAAATCGCGGTTGACCGTTCTTTTTGGAGTAAAAAACTTGTGTGTATTATCCTCGAAAACACAAAATAAACACTATGAAAATATTAACAACCAACCTTATCGCTTAGCTTCCTGTGTCTGAAAGGCCACAACACGAATTGAAAAAAGAACATCACCAGTGCGCTTGCGCAGCTCTCGTCACGCACGTCGCTATCGCTCGCTTCATCCACCGCTGTCCCCGAGAGAAAAAATTACGAGTCGCCTGGACAAGTTCCTGACCATAAATTCATTAGACAGCCGCGACACTTTTTTAAACCACGTCCGAGTTAGTTTTGGAACGGATAGAAGTGGCATATAGCTTTATTTATTTAAAATGTTTATTGTACACAGATATTTCATCAACAGCCTATATACGTCCCCACTGCCGGGGCTCAGGCCTACTCTCCTACAGAGAGAGTGCGGGCCCAGTGCGGAACGGCGGACTTCACATGCCTGTTCAAGACATGTAGGTTTCCTCACGATGTTTTCCTTCACCGTTAAGCAATCGGATAATGTACTTGAATTGAAAAACAACTCGTAGGTACACGGTAGGATTCGAACCCGGAACCCTGAGATTGAGAGTCCGTGCTTTATCCAATGCATCACCGACGCTTTTTAGATATTATTTATAGCACACAAAATACAGAGTAAAATATATTCAAAACGAACAGCTTTTGTACAATAATTTTCTTACAGCAGTCCTAGCTCACGTGAGAAATAGTGAATAGCGGAGGACAGTTAAGTGTGGACATCATCATATAATATTATAACACAAAGTTCCCCGCCGCATCTGTCTGACCGCGATAAACTCAAAAACTACTGAAAGGATTTTTATGCGGTTTTCATATATCAACAGAGTGATTCTTTAGGAAGGTTAAGGTCTATGCTTATTTATACATAATTTTAAATTGTCACATGAATCGGTAAAACCCATATCTTTCCAAAACCTATCCTCATATATTCCCTCCCATTATATAATACTAGCATATAGATATGTATGAAATGCTAATTTTTGTTGTATAAAGTCTACGTGGAATCACTGTTTATTTCGACACAGGTTACCTACTGCAGTAAACAGGGATCCATAACAACGGTATTCATAACAAAAATATATAACATTTAAATTTACTGAAAGTGTAAATAAACTATTTTTTATTTTATCTTTTACTTTATTATTTGTATTTAAGATGAGGTTGACTATAAACTTTCTTTGAGCGTTCTAGAAGCTGCTTATTTGTCCACAAAAATACAAATCTTTTTAATTAGTTGTATTTCCCTGTCCTGTCTGATCCTTCTATGCCCCGCGCGGAACCCAGCGGAGACGCCTCTACCCCACTATATCATAATTTATTTATCCTGATGACCTCCCTACTTCGTCCCTGGTCCCAGCTAATATATAACAATAATACCTTTTTAAAAACATTATAATTTTTTACCTCTCCCCTTAATACGTATTTGTATTTTATTTCTCATTTGCAATATGGCGTTTTATCTGTTTTATGTTTTAATTTTACTCGCTTATGTCTGTCGCGTGGATTTGTTTCGTATTCTTCTAATAGATTTACTGCGACCAGTTTGTCTATTCTATACAAAACAATGCAACAGTGTTTGTTTTATCCATTGCATTATTAATTACTCTTTATTTACTTACTGGTTAAAGTTTTGCCATACTGCTAAGAAATAGCAGGCGAGGCAGGGCAGGGCAACTCTATGCAATGTATTGGGAGGTATATACACTCAGGTACAAAAATATGTATCCATTTTTGAACCATGTCACATTCACTCTTTCTTGTTCCTATGTAGTGTGTTGAAGGAAATGTTAATTTAAGGTGAATTTGGCATTGTTCAAAAGTAGATACATATTTTTGTACTCGAGTGTATATTGTACGTACACTCAAGTACGAAAATATGTTTGAAGAATTATAAATTTGTTATTTAAAAAATTGCATACTCATTTTAAGAATCATGAGTGTTTTTTGTTAATGATGCGATGAACAATGTAAAATGGCTGTCTTTCAATGTTTACAGCAGCATTAATGTCATTTCCAGAGTTTTTTTTTTTCAAATAGCTTTTAAATGATTATTTATTTTTGCCAATTTGTGACTGTTCTCCTCCCCATTATTGAAGGTTAAACACTATATGTGAATAGATACAAATATTAGTAGTAACAGTGATTACAAATTATTTATAAGATTCGATATAAAAAATGTGTAAGATTGGATACAAAGAATGTACAGGATTGGATACAAAGTATTTTTAATAATGGATACAAATTAATTATTTGTAGGATTTAATACAAAAATAAATTTGTCTATGTATGTTACCATAACTGTCCACAAAACTGGTTCATAATTTACATTCCCTAAGCAACGAACAGACAAACCAATTCACATTGTATCCATAACGACGCATTTTTTCTATGTCCAGTAATTAAAAATATTAAAGTATTTATTGCGAAGGGAGGCCATTCCGAGTGTTTGCGAGACTCCTAATCGTTCTGTGTTTACATTAATTAGTGATACTTTAGCACTGCTACAGTGGTTTATTGCTTTCATAAATTTTGTGAGAATGACCCTTGTAGGGCTACCGACGTATCTTATCAAGCGAAAATGAAAGTTCTTGAGGCAATAGTTTTTACGTTGATGAAGTGAGGAAGCTAGGCCTTAAAAATGTAAAATGAATTCGTACTTGGCCTTTTTCCTCATCTTGCTTGCTAAAAATAATATAAATATATAAATAAAATTGCAAATATATATATAAATAAAAAGCGAAATAAAAAAAATCAAGAACCTCAAGTCGATAAGACGCTGGTTCTGCTACCGTTCATAACGGAACATAACGTTCTATTAACACTGATTTTTGGCAACAGACTTCAGTAACGTGGTGGTAGCTAGCCAGGCGGGCATAAAGAATGCAATGAATCCTCCCCCATGGTCCGCCACATCGACCGGTCCCGACCCACTTGCATCCAGCGACTCCCCGCGACCTTAACTAGGTCGTTCGATTGGTTATCAGTGCTTCGAGTGATGTTGCCCTCCCATTGACACTTGACACTGACTCGTCGAGCTATGTCGCATTTGAGCTACCGCATATAGTCGATTGTATAGAAGTTGTACAGAAGTTTGTAATAAAGTTGACTGACAGCCCTAACTGAAAATATTATCACGATTTAAATAAAATTAAAAAAAGAGTCCAACACGTTATTGATATTTATATCAAGTAGTTTGGTAACTATAATTTAATACTATATCACTAAACATATATAAAAAATAACATAAAATATTAGTATGATAAAAGACTTATAATTCTTTTTGTTCAAATATGTCTTGTTTATATATGAGTACATATTTTTATACTCCAGTGTACGCACGGCCACAGGTCAAGCTATACATTTCCAGTATAAGCTGAACTAGCGTCGTGCGGGAGTTCATTTAATGTGAGGTCAGCGTATACTGGAAATGTATAGCTTGATGTGTAGCCGTGTGTACATGAATTTGACAGTTTTATTGGGAAAAGTTGATTTTAATATTTGCTCATAATGAAATCAGTACAATAATACAATCTTAAACAGACCGGAGGGTATTATAGATATTAATTCAATTGTTGCTGGTGCACCTTTTTAAAATGAATAAATACAGCAAAATCGCGCAGGTTTTCCTGTAATCTAGAGGTATAAATATAAAGATTCTCTGACTGACATATTTTATCTATCATCATAAGTCAATCAAATCATACAAAAAAATAAGGATGCACTCATTTAAATTGTTTTTTTTCTTCTTCATATGGAAGCGTCGGTGGCGCAGTGGATAAGGCGTAGACTTTCAATCTGAGGGTTCGAGGTTCGAATCCAGCCGTGTACCTATGAGTTGTTTTTCAATTCAAGTACATTATCCGATTGCTTATCGGTGGAGGAAAACATCGTGAGGAAAGCTGCACACTCCTGAAAAGAAATTCAAATGTGTGTGTGAAGTCTACCAATCCGCATTGGACCCACGTGGTGGTCTTATGACCTATACACTCTCTGTAGTAGAGTAGGCCTGAGCCCCAGCAGTGGGGACGTATATAGGCTGTTGATGATGATGATATTGGCTTTTGTTCACAGCTATAGAAAATGATTACTTACTTACGATTTGAAACACCTCTTTTACTTGGGGTATTAAAATTGACTTTGGGCGTACTCCGATTTTTGACAATAGTAAACTTTTTTTCTTCGACTATTTGAACCTGCCTCATACTCCTCCACTTCCCCTGTCCGGTTAGTCTGGCACCACGCTAATGAACAGTGAACTGGCAGTCAGTAGTAATATCGTAAGTAAACATCGCACGCTGCCACTGGAGGCGTCGGACGAAGCTTGATTGCACCCACCGGCAATTCTAGCTCGCACGGAGGTGTAGCTCAACGGCGTGGTATTGATACTTGATGTTGTAAATAATAATAATAATAAAGTTTTTATTAAAAAGGCATAAAAACCCAAATAATAATAATACAACAATAAAAAGATATAGATATAGATAGAGATACAAATAATAATAATATAAAACTAAATATTACAACTAGAAAAAAACCTAGTCTAGTCTATAGGTCTACATTATTTCCGGTTTGCATCCCGGTATAGTAAAGCGATATAGTTCTAAGTCATTTATTTACAATATTAACATTACAGTAATTACAACCAAGTCGTTAATATTTATATTAAACAGTACAGAGGTACTTACATATGCCAAAGGCATTCTCACAGAAAGGTAGACAAATTCTCTCCAATCCCTTCCATTCATCCATAAACACGTCTGCGCTACGCTCCAACCGTGGATTCTATGTAGGTCGCGCTGCAACGCGTCATAGCCTACCGGGGACTTTATATCTCGGAAGATTTTAAGGTCATCCGCGTAGAGGAGGCAGGTACTCTCCTGTAAACAGTCATAGAGTGAATGAATGAATAAGTCACGTTCATAACGGGCGTTCACCGCCTTCCACCGATACACGATACCTCACCTCTACACGCAAGAAAGCGACCCGCTAAAGACACAGACACACACACGTACATAATTTTTGCATATACTGTATCTCGGCTGGTACAGAAACGAAACCAAAAAAATTCTACCATCCATCAAACCTTGTACGTAGGATCGACCTGTGTCCAAACGAAGAACAGTACATATTTTTTAAGTAATAGGCTGTGTACTTGCATCGTTATCAGCTGATGTTGAACATGGCCCTAGATCGCCACGTCAAACTTTCCATGAGTTTGGGGGAGTCGAAGCATCAGTAGTAATATCGCATTTGCACAGGCGGTTGCAAGCGATATATTTCTTACTCTGATACACCACCGGTGCCCTGCGGAAGTTAACACAAAACCATAGGCCGGACACTTCAAACAATGTAGTGATATCAGTTCCCATTCGCATGCATCGATAGGTAATGACGTTTGTATTCATGCACATGTGTAACCCAACCACTTTATTGCAGTTCGGTGGTAGGCGGCGAACGTCCATTCGTAAACTTCCAACAATAGTATTATATTAATTATGTGATTTAGTTTAAATATTTAAACAAAATTTTATTGTTGTGTTCTTTTACACAATATTATTTTGCAACTGTCTCGCTCGCTCGATGTACAACGGCCGACGCTCTCACGTCACTCACACACCCGCGTGTTAAATTACAATCCAGCGAGATAGATTATAATCTAACGGTGTTTGCAATTTTACGGTGACAGATACACATGTCATTCTTTCGATGTACTAGAACAGGTTTCAATATCACAACATTTCTATCCACAATCTACGGGACTTTGACGTTGCAATGTCAATTAGTCAATCGATATCACAAGTATCAAGACACATGTGTCGCAGTGTAGTGTATGCAGAGTAAAGTCATGACCCAAATGTTGTGATAGTTCCCAATAACAGCCTGGAGCGGTCAATTATTGCCATTATTAATTAAAGCGCCGCACCTGCCTTTGGAGAGTTTACTGGAGAGGGCTAAAGAGACTGTTAAATTGCAGTTTGGGTTGCCAGATATACCCTAACGTACAAAATACAAGAGGAAGCCACCAAAATGTATTTCCATCGTGTAATGATTGTATTTAACTCTATAATAACTTTGTTTACAAGTTTAAATCAGTTAACGGGAAGTGCATGAAATTTTAATACAGATACAATTTGAATACCATGTGGGGCTCCCAACAGGAGCAAATGAATGGGGCACATATGAGGTGCTAGCAATTTCTTGGAGTTCATCCATTCCACTTCTAAAAAGCGTGAATCCCGCACAATGAATTTTTGAAATTTTGATCCAGTCTATTATTTAAACTGACGCTATTAATTAGATATAATTGGAAACTGGAATTATGATGTTCACACAGTTTTGGGGGGTATCTTATCGTTGTTTTCTTTTATTTGCTCCTGTTTAGGTACCCCCCTTGTATATAAATAGGGTAATTTAAAATTTAATCATTTTTAAACGGCGATCAGGTACTTGGTTTGTTAGCCACTAGTGAAATAGATATGATAAATTATTTCCGTGAAGGCTAGACAAGGTTACTTGTTCATGTACAGCCTGCGGCAGTCCACTGCTGGACATAGACCCAGAGTGCGACACTCGATTCGGTCCTCTGCTCTCCGCATCCATTCACGTCCGGCTACCCTACGTAAGACGTCTTTCCACCTCGCCGGGGACGTCCTACACTACGTTTGCCTAAGCGTGGTCTCCATTCGAGAACTCGTCTGCTCCAGCGACTGTCAAAGTCTCTAACTTTTTGAAGCAAGTTTTTATACAGTCATCGATAACATCAACCAATAAATTACTTGTTAAACAAAGAAATCTTTGAAACGGAACCCTTCCTTGTCCCATAAAGCCTTCAACAGTAATGAAATTAACGTCGGCTCGATTTCACAGGGGGCCCATTTTTACCCAAGATAACATTTTTAATCGTTTCTCATGGTTCACTAAATGTTTTCGCCAACCCTTCTTCGCGCACCGGTGCGCAGATTACGAGATTATTTTTGTCTGACTTCAGATCCGGTCAGGTTCTTTCTAAAAGGAATTACTCTCGGAACTTATTAATAGCGTTCAAATGATGCTAACATGTGTGTTATCGGCCTTCAGAATAGAACCATCCCAGGGTATCATGGAGGTGTGAAAAGGAGATGGGAAGCAGTATCCACAAAATGTCAACTAAATCGTATTGTGGTCACAAATACAACCGTAGTGATTATAGAAACTCCCCACATATTATGACATCTTTCCGACCAGCACTTGCCGGTTTTTCTCATACCAAGGTTTACCTTTTTAACTGACTTCAAACAAAGGAGGACGTTCTCAATTCGACGGGTATGTTTTTTTATATGTTTGTTACTTCAGAACTTTAGACCGGGTGAACCGATTTGGTTGTTCTTTTTTATTTGAAAGGTGGTGCTTCTCTTGTGGTCCCATTTCAATTTGGTCCAGTTCCATGAGAAAACTCCATCCAATCCAAAAAAAGGGTTCCAGTTCTTTTTGAACGTATTTACATGTTGTAATAACCAATCTCGAAATATATGCTACATTTCTGTGCTGAGAGTATTAAAATACCCTGTAAATACAGAAGATTTCTTTACCCTAACGTTCTAATTAAAAATACATACAGAATTAGCACATGGGCGTAAATAAAAATTACTGGGTAAGCAGGTAAAGGCATTAAAACCCTTGCCCTTCCAAAATATAATTAAGTATAACCCAATAAGCCCTGGACGCAAACAAAAACAAAAACCAACGGGATTTTATTATCATTATTTGCATATTAAAATAATTATATAATGAGGGGAGAGTCGCAAGGGGCTGCATGCTGGATATGTGGCCACGACTCTGTTAAACATTGCTAAGGGATTGATAAGATCGTACTATACCTTTCTTCAGTCATAGATTAGATATTAATACTGCATAGTTCAGTGTGGAGGCGTTTTCAGCGACGACTGTCAGTTGAGTTCTCAAATGTGTCTATATACAGAGTAGAAGAGGTACACAATAATCTGTCTAAAACATATTGATTGATTGAGAGAGTCTTGATGCAAAAAGTCTGGTTAGACATTTTGACAGATTTATCGCAGCAGTTATATACTCTTTAGCATCAAGAAATTCGGTATATAAACTCCTTGCTTTCAATTCATATGAAAAAATACAATTTGACAGTTAAATTTTGCTACGACGTTCCATTTCTAAATGAATGAAGGACTTTAAAAAGCTCCTCATTGGCAGCAAAATTACATTATAAAATAATTTCAATATTTTTTCTTCAAATTTCCAAAAATACAAATTTTAGCTACTAAGGTCCCAGAAGTGGTATAGATTAAGAAAAATATTTCTAACACTTAATATCCAGTCAAAGTAATAAATGACATCTAGAGTTACGTACACATTGACATACCTCTAGACCGCTAGGCTCGGGCTACGTAATTTTTCATAATTTCACGCCGGCCGCCCGCCCAGTACCAACACAAAGACTTTGGTATTATTAAGTAAAGAGTAAAACAGTGATATATAAAAACAATAGACCGGCTACATGTAGATGCTACTGTTTTTAATTTATTTATAGATTTGGCCGTCTACGATTACCATCTCCTCTGATGTCAAGCAAATATGTAAAGTTTACATGCAATAGAATATACAATAATTGTCATAATCATTTTAGAAGTGGCAATGGAAGGTCCATATCGCTCGAAGATCGGATAACTGATGAGTTATTACGAGACTTACCCGCGTAAAGGTACCGGGCCGTTTCCCTACTAGATGGACCGACGATGTAGTCTGGTAGCAACATTGGTTCAGAAATGGACGTTTCGTGACTATTGATGTCATCGTCACTTATTATAGGGAGAGAGAGCTAGCTTGGGTTACAACTTTAACAAGGGCAGTTTACGCGTCACTTGCAGGTAAGTAGCATGTCTAGACTTTTCGTAGATCGAGGGAATAAAAAGGGGGTTAATAAATAGCGTAGTCCAGGAAGACCCACATAAATTACATTAGAATATAAATTAATGTGATCACCATTCACCACTATGGAGAAAAAAACTGGCTCTTTTATATGAAAGGGCTGTTACAAAGATTTCAGCGGTTTCGGGTTAATTAAAGGATGAATTTTTGTTCTATTTTGAGGTACGATCAGGGCGTTTAGCGAGCAACCACTTATAACTTCATACAAATATGTAAAACTCTGTCTCTTAAAATGTAGTTCAGTTTTACGTATGAATTTCAATGAAAAGCCACGCTTCCGCGAATGTATGGCGCCCCAGCCTGGACTGAACGGTAACGTACGTCGCGATGGTAAACTTTCGCAACAACCTCGCAGCAGAGAACTTTCGCAACAACGTGCTATGCGATGGTGAACTCTCGCAGTAACGTATATCGCAACAGAGAACTTTCGCAACAACGTGCTTCGTGATGGTGAACTCTCGCAGTGACGTACATCGCAGTAGAGAACATTCGCAACAAGGTGCTTCGCGACGACAAACTTTCGCTGTAACGTACATCGCGGTAATAAACTTCGCAACAATGATGTACACCCGTTTTTCTTATACATGTACATAGTTTCAAATGTCAGTCGTGAATTTTCACAAAACACCGATGCAGATCTCTCGCTCGAGATCACCCTTCCACAAAACAAAGGCATTCTCTAACAAGATACAAACAAATCAAAGGAAAGTATTCCCCAGTCAATCGTCAGGCAAGGGGTATTGCATACATCTCTTATACCTAGATATACAAGTTCGCGATACGCTATTCAAACACCCGTTTATACTTTTGCCCTCGAGTTTGTCTGCGAGGATTTCATAAACCATACTTAATCCACTTATTGTATAGAAAATTTAAAAAAACGGCCAAGTACGAGTCGGGCCCGTGGATCAACAGATACAAACCATGTATATATACACTTGATATAAACGGACAGATATTGTGACTTTGAAATGGAAATAGATGGAGACCTCGCTTACGTTGTAATATTTACACAATCTCCTTTCAACTCTCTCTCTGTCTCTCTCTCTTATACCTCATGACTATTCCGAATTTCAAATCGATAGAATTAGTTGTTCCTAAGATAATCAGCTGTGATGGTCACCCCACATAACAGTAAAGTGTGAGTCATTGTAAACGCAGGGTTCCGTACAACCTTGAAATATTTAACACAATATCGAGAAATAAACGCCGAAGAAAATAAATTTCCTGTGAATCTATAACTATATATCATTGATCCACAGGGCCGAACTGACAATCTGATCATAATAGATATATTTTGCGCTCCATATTCCAGGGCCGGCGCATGATATACTGCGGATAAATCGGTCGGCAGGGCCCCCTCGAGGGTTTTTACGCATCGACAGAGGTTCCAATGTCGGGGATTTGCGTATGTTTTTTTTAAAAAAGGGGATAGTTTTTGTTGTGACTGCAATAGCGCGAATGTAATGCGGTGATAACATAGCAACCTAAAATCTTTCTAGATTCCTAAACAATGACCCTGGCTAAGAACTCATATGAACCAGCTACATTAAAAGGAATACAAGGTTTTTCAACCTTCTTACACTCGAGTACGAAGAATATGTATACACTTTTGTATCATTTACCCGTTCTTGATGAATTGTTAGATCAATTCCACAAAATCGTTATTTCCTAGTAGCAAAACTCTCGTTCGCATTTTTTTCCCGAATTTTATTTTTCAAAAAGCATTACTTTCTTGTTGTATATTTTTTCATTATCATTTTTCCTGATGTTTTTTTTATCGTAAGCTTTTTAAGCCGTAGCTTATTTTCGAGTAGCATTATTTTCATTTCATAAATATGACTAGCCAATTTTCTTTGCAGTTTTTTTCAGTGAAATATCAATTAAAGGTGAAATGTGACAAGATTCCAAAGTGTACACATATTTTTGTACTCGAGTGTACCTGTGCCAGTTACGATTTTCCGTATCAAACCCTGTACAAATTTAGTTTAAATATGGAATCATAGTGACAGTAACAATACTGTTCAATACATAACCAATAGATTAACTCGTCATATTTCTGGATGAACGCATTCCGTCAAATAAACTTAGCAACCATTTTGACCTACGGCCCTTACGAGCTACCGCCAAACTTAGCACCGGTAAAAGATACCATAGCCAGCCTTTTGATTGCGCTGTCATAATAACCAAGCTTTAATCTTACGCCATTTCGTCACCATCAAACATAAGTGCAAACATAAAAAACAGTTTCTCACTTGGACTTTTTAAAATTGGCGCATCCTGTAGATTTATTTGTTTAAACTAACCATCGCTCTATGGAAGTACTATTGTAGTCGTGCACACGCGACACAACAAATACTTAACAAGTGCTATTAAGAGGGTATGCTGTTGTGTAATTTTCAAGACACAATCTAGAAACAAATATCTGTGTCGGTGGTGAGTCAGATTTTCGTTTAAATATATACTTCCAGAGTTACAGGGCGTCAAAGTATTATATTTTTCGGTAGTAAAAAGCCCCAACTTTGAACCTGATTTACAAGAGTATGAATCAATTTAGAACAATTTGGAAAAAACACCGACATCTGAAATTTCATTAGTATACTGTATTAAAAAAATGGTTACATAATATACTGTATCCTTCAAATTATCCCTGGACTACGAAACATCCAAATAACGGGTGGATAACATCGCGTAATGTATGCTGTCTCACCGTACGCGCTCGGGTAGGATAGGGCTCGGAGAGGACAGCTACAAAACAATGCAACCTTGAAACCGACCACGTGGTCTTACCAACATAGCCTCTTAAAACTTTTATTTGGCGGAAGACTTAGCATTGTTGCAACCCTGTCGCCCAAACAGAGTATTAGACATAGCTTTAGGAATCGAACATGTAACCACTGGATTATGAGAACAACGAAATTATTAGGAGAATGGAGGCGTTAAAAGCCCATCGTGTAAAGAAACCACATTGATGGTTTTGAAGTCGCAATCAGAAACGCCCGAAGCGCGAATTCGAATGCATCAAATAATAAAACATAAAATATGATATGAACGATGCCCTACCGCACAGTGAGGGCAATTTCTTTGATATATCACCCGGCTATTTTTGCTGTATTTCAGTTATGAATATAAGTAAATTAAACCGGACAAAAGATTGACTATCGCATCATTCAAAAGAGAACTAAAATAGCAATGTTTAACTCTAACCTACTAATAAATTACTGGGCGGTTTGGGTGTATTCTATCTACAATGGTCGAAATTAGCTCAGAATGCTTCCATACAATTTTGTTTAATGTATTTCTTTGCTCTTGGCCTTCATCTCGCCTGATGATAAAGTGACGATAAGCCCGTTGGGTGGTAAGCGTGCGTACCCAGAAGCCTCAAGCTAATAATACTGCTGTTTGGCGGCAGACTTAGGTAACAAGGTGGTAGCTAGCGAGGCGGACATCTAAATCACACACACTGGGATCAAACCCGGAACTACCGGACGGTTAGTCCAATATTTAGCTATTAAGGCTACGAAGGCGGTTAAAATATTTTACCATAATCTTTTAAATAGCTTTCTTTAATAAGTAATATAAAAATATAAGATCTGATTATAGTGTCAGGAAAGGAATATCATTTCGCAGCTAATGGTCCCTAGATGGCGTTTTTAAAAATAATAAAAAATAGTATGGCAAAAAACGATAAAATGAAGGAACTATGTCAGACACTTTTATTTGTTATACACAAAGTACAACATAGGTACACTAGGCAGTCATTCAGTCAGTTCATTGTCAGACGGTGTGTATATTTGTTGACCTCACGCATTTTTAGACGAGGTGGAATCCGTATATGCCTTACAAATCCGTGGTCGTATTTAATTATTTAAATCTTTGGCTTTTAGTATAATAACAGTTTGCAGGCGGATTTACTATGACAGCAAGATGTTGTTTATACATTTAAAATAGATTATGTCGATGATATGACTATCTCCCTCTGACAAAGATGCTTTATTCTCATGCCGGGACCACAAGGTCTTAGATAAGTCATAAAATTAAATAAATACGATTAATTAACATGATAGAAAACGACTATAAAAAGCAGCGACGCGAAAAATGAATTTTTAATTCGAATGAGGATCCTCATTATGCTCGCGAGCAACAACCGGCGGAGATATTGCTTGTTGATATTAAATAACTCAATTCGTTTCTAATTTGTCGACAATTGTTCACGACAAAGGCACTGCACGAACGAGTGCTCGCGAGTATGAAGGAAGTCGGCAGCTAGGGGGCTTAGTGATGTGACCGTGACGGGATTATCGATAATTTGATTTTAAATATAATTTTTAAGTCACATTGCTATTTTTGCAAAATTGATTATTTCTATTCCGGGGCAAACGTCTTACCTACTAGCTTCCGGGTCGTAGTTAGAAGTTTCGTAAACATAATACATTGCAATGGATGCAAATTTCCTACTGTTTCAATGTTTTCAAGAGATAGTCCACCGTCTGGTTTTTCTTGGAAATTCCGTCGCAAAATGACACATAAATACAAGCAAAAATGCACTTAAAATTTGAGGTAATATCAAAAGAAGCAATATAAGACATTCCACACGACACTTTAGCACATTTTATATGGATTATTGTCTCAAGTAAAAGTTAACTAAGATTTTGTCACGTGAAACGTCTTTAAAAATCATACCAATATACACGGGTACCAGGCCAGAAAAGAGTACCGTAACGAATTGGTCTATATCATCTTGAGTTTGTATCTACTGAACTGTTAGCTCCGGACACTTACGTCTTAGCATATCTAACGTGCTGAGTTTTGTTGCCGTTTGTATCATCGGTGAATAGAAGTGGGGAGAGGATTTGTAGCGCTTTGTCCGCTAAGATAACAAAGACCGCTGGGTTGTTGTCTTTACAAAAGGCTTATTACGATAGCCAAACACTATTATAAATGTAAGTATTTACAATGTATCGATATCGGCACTTCGATACATCGTCCTAACCCGAACCCAACAAAGCAAACGCCATTGCCACTGGCGTTGTCGGGAACAGTTCGCCGATGCGTTCATAATATTTCATTTATTCATAATAAATTGTAATCGTATAGAGCGGGACGCGGTTTAATTCCGTTTACTAACTCCTCTGGCGTTTAGCCGCAGTAACCTTGGTACCAGGGAGGGATCAAGGTCAAGACTTGCGTCCACAGACATTCAGCAAATTATGGCAACCGTAGATTATTTTACTCATTTGACTTATTTTTATTTAAAATTAGAAAGCTAATTAAAAGCAAATTTTTTAAATGTTTCATTTATTTTAAGTTAGTTCTTGTTCAAACTCCGGACCGGGAGACGCGGAGTGGAACAGTCTCCAGCCCGCTGTACCGAGGAACTGGAGAAGTTGGCAGGTAGCGAGTGGATGAAGCGGACTGAGGATCGTAAGGAGTGTCGCACCTTGAGAGAGGACTATCTTCAGCAGTTCAGTAGAAGGACACGGGTTGATAAGTCAAGTTATTAAAAATATAACACAACTCACGAATTGGGCAGGCAATTTCCAAAAGAAATTTCAAATGTAGCTCTCCGTTAGGAATGAAACGGTATCTTCTAAAGTTGTTACAATTCTAGATTGTTTATAATTTCTCGTCCTTGCATAAAGTGCCATTAATTTTACCACTACCAAAACGTACTAGATGCCACCAGGCTCTCACTATATGCCTCTGAATGCGCTCCTTTGTTAATATAAGATTGCTTCGTTAAGCATTTTAGTTCATTATCTTGCGTACTCTTAATTCCTTGAAGCTGAGAGCTGTCACAGGCAACGTACCTTTAAATATATATGTAAGTTTGTATATCCGTCACAACTGACTCAAGTTGGACTTATAGAAAGAGCTAAAATAACGACAGGGTCGTTTAAGGGACGTAAATCCTGTCTTTGAGTGATATTCAAATCAGTAACTATTCACGTTGTTAAAAAACAACGCAGACCAACTGATGCAGTCAAATATTCTCTCTTCATACTATCGTGTCGATTGTAAGGCCTCCTCACACAGCCTAGTGTCTGAGTTGTTGATCCGCCATATCCGACATGTCTCATGCAGCTACTACCTATCGTAGATAGTAACCGGTAACAACGGATTAACGTGACCAACGAAGCACGGAATCATCTTACTGTTCAGACAATCACGTGATTCAGACTGCAATATCTAAACCAAACGGGGACACGCACAGCGTGGACACCTAGAATCAAACCTAGGACCTTCTCCGTGTGTTGCGCGTCTGCTAACAAGCCAGTCATAAACTGTCATGAAGGTTTCAAGATTAATATTTAGAGTCACATAATTTTTCACAAAAATCATATTTTAGGTAGTATTGTTTAAGTTTTAGTGAGTGAGTGTATATCAGTGGAGACTTGATTGGTCTATGTGTTATATTTATGTTGCATATCTATTTCTTATATTAACACTATGACTTCCTAGAAAATAAATAATAAAAAATCTGAGGTTTTGCAATTTTTTATATATGTCACAATATACAAAATTTAAAATAATTTACAGCATTCAAAACTGACAAATTCAAGACGTGAATTTCAAATTAAAATTGTAAAAGAAACTAATAAAATATTAAAGTTGGTACTCGTACCTTTAAAGCAGTCACTTTTCTTTCTTCGTGTGTATTTCCTATAAATGTAACAACCCATGAGTGTAGATGTAAAATATTTATTACCTGCGCACTTATCCCCGAAGCGGCGTGACGCGAGTCGGGTGAACACTTATTTATTGTGAGAGTTGTAAATATAAAACCTTGGCGATGACACGTCTTGCATTTACTAGAGTGTGGTTCCGTATAGAATGTCGAATCCGTACCAATAAAAAGAGTATAAATAAAAAGGATAGTTTGTTTGTTTGTCCTTCCTTTAAGTCGTAATGGAAAGTCAAAATGACTTAATTTTTTGTATGGGGATAGTTGAAGGACCGGAGAAGGACATGTGCTGATTTTTATCCCAATCGAGTGAGTAGTTCCCGTGGGATAATTACTGAAGTCCATGCATTCCATTATCAAGAATAGTTTTTTTCAATCAGTTGATTATGTTTATTACATACAACGAATATTTTTTTGAGCTTTAGTGACAGCTCTACAATGAAAATGTCGTAAAACGAAGCGCTTTCAATTACACTGAAAATGCTTCTATCATAATTTTCTACGGACCCCTAAAAATAAAGGAAAAAAATACCCATAAATATGTCATGATCAGCTCTGGGAGACAGTTTGATACATGTGTGGGAATTAATTTATTTTTTTCGGTATCTCCCAAATTACCAGTGCCGCATCCGTGGCGCCTTGCCACCGTGGTGATGTATTGTAACCAGCAGCAAGTAGACATTGTTAAAAGTAGGAGAGAAAAACATTTAAAAAATGAAAGTTTCCGTCAGGATTTTTTTTGCATTTTTTCACAGAATTACGGAAAAATCGATTATTAATTGTTATATTATATCAATTGGTTTTCAATTTTATGATTTCGAAGTATATTGGAAAACAGTCGAGAAACTCTCTCGAGCTTGAATTGCGAATAAAAAATACTCAAATACTGTTGAGATGTTGGTTTTAGCATCATATTTAATTAAAAAAATTATCGGTGTAGGTACAAAGATGTGGAATTCTGAATTTTTCTGACAATGTGGATAGTTCCTTTAATAATAATACTTATTATTATAATCTATGATCATCATATTGTTCATAATTAATGGAAAAAATTATTGTATTATGTATGTATCTCTATCTTTAAAATGTTGCATGACTGCGAGTATAGTGTGCGAGTGAACATATTTTTAGCATCTCTTTTCAACCTACTTCAAAAAAGGACTTTTAGAACGCGATAGCTCCGTCAATAGTGAACCGATTTTCATAACTCTTTTTTTGTTTATATAAATTTTATCGAAATTGATTGATCGCTATTGAGAAAATCAACAAAAACCCAATTTTCAAGGTAATTGAAGTCGGTTTTTCGTTCTTTTTGAACGCGTTAATTATATTATGTGTCCCGTTAGAAACAAATAAAGTGTACCTTTAGCTTTAGAATATATTGCAAGATTGCGAGTGAAGTGACCATATTTTCAACGTCAACTTGAAAAACTCCAGTCAGCAATCCCCGAAGCCCAGAGCTGATATGTAGATCGCAGTGACGTACAACTTCACCACCTAAGTTCGACTGACTTCCTTACCACCAACCATTTTTCCCTTCCGGCTTCCTCCGGACCCCCCGGGCTATAACTCCAAGTATTGTTCTCAAGACTTCCCCAACTCAAGCCATTGTGCGGCGTGAGTTATGGCGGCGTAAGTTGACGATGTTATTATTTGACGATTTTTGTTAGCATCGCAATGTCTCGAGTGATATTGTGAGCGGAACAATTAGCTGCCAAACACACTAGTTGGAATCTTGAAATGCTGTTCCGATTACGAACTCAGCGTGCCCTTTTTAACCGACTTCAAAAAAGGTTATCAATTCTACGGGTATGTTTGTTACCTCAGATCTTTTGACTCTTTTTTATTTATTTGAAAGCTGGTGCCTGCCGTGTGGTCCTATTTTAATTTGGTCTGGTTCTGATAATGGAATCCATGAGAATACGATATAAATCTAAAATTTGCCTTAATAAAAGTAGACTTTTAGGGCAGGCAATTGAAGTCGGTTTCCAGTTCTTTTTGAACACATTTATCTGTTGATTACAATATTATCAATTTATAATTTCAAAATAATACAATACTCTTTGCTGCATTTTAAACGATACAAAATACAATAAAATTATAGCACCCGATAAGGGACGTAATGGTACGGATAGGCGGTCTTATCGCTAAAAGCGATATTATCCAAACAACCCTAATGTGGAAGTCTAAAGTTAGAAAACAGTTAAAATGTGCTAAAAAATAATTAAAATATTATAATTATATTTTAATCGAATACCAAGACCACTGATGGACATAAGCCATACATGGAAAGAGAATTTAGAACAAGTGACTTGATCATTTGATCATTTTAGGTCTGGTCATTAAAATAGCCGCCTCTGTGGCCTAGTGGATATACTCATGGGATAACAATCCGGAGGCCCGGGTTTGATTCCCAGTGGGGTACCTGTCGGTACTCGGTTTGTTTGGTGGTTGGGAATCTTTACGGTCCAAAATACATAGTCTTGTAAATCTGCTGTCAAACAACAGTTTTAATAGAACTGTTGTTTGTCTGGTATGAAAGGTAACAGAGCGCATCCCTATATAGGGATAAGTCCGCCAATTCTTCTTTTATTTATTGTTTTAAAATTTTAATTATTTAAGTTATGATTAATAAAGAGTATTCAAACAAACAAACAAAGCAAGCACCTGATTAGCTCGAGGTTTTCCATCAAACGGCCTTATCACTTACCATCAGACCAAGTGCAAACTTATTCTAAATATAAATTCTTCGAGTAAGAAACCTTCTACATTTTAGCACTCTTTGTCCAACAAAATATTTTTGAATAGACCTTTTATTATTTTATAACCACAATTTAAAAAAATATATACTGAATAAATATAATCATAATTATTATCATTTAAGACCAGCACTGACAATATTTAAATTTGTATTTACAATCGTGGATTTGCTTCAAAAGATGTATGAAATGATAAGCAAGTAACTGAAGCTGAAGGAACTTGCAGCGCCATCTTGCGTTGAGTAGCGACAACTGAAAATCGTAAACTTTTCAGAGAATTACTAATAAACCTGAGTAATTTATGTTTAATGCCCTAATTAAAAGTAAGTTTTAATTTAACTACAATATTACTTGTCTCGGTTATTCATCCTGATGATTTTCTAATTTGTGCTACGACGTGCTACGACGTGCTACAAAGTGCTACGAGCTACGAGAAATGTATATAAACGTGAAATCGCAATGAAATCGTGACAAATAAAGGCTGACAGTCACAAGTTTTGAAGAATTTTCACTACACATTATTGTGTATTAATTTTTTTTTTTCCACAGCGGCTTAGCCTCGCCGTGCAGCGAGGCAACAGCGCCAGTGTACTGGGCACCATGCCGCACGGACTAGCCCTGGACGAAGTGTTCACTTTATAAATATACGTTTTGTATTTATTATTATTATAGTATTTTTTAGTTTGTAATTGTAAATGAGTGATTTACATTATATAATTTATATAATAAAAGCCTGTCGCGGTATTCTGTACGACATGTCTGTGTACATCAAGAATACAAAACAAGTCTTGAAACGAGTCATTGTATGAATAAATCATATCATAAAATAAATTATTACTTTGTAAAATATGTTTTTATTATTACATTTTTTGAAGCCTGAATATTCATTAATTCTTTTTCAAATTATTATTCAGTAATAAGGAAAAAAACATTGATGAAATTTCCTCTAGATTAAAATTATTTAATTAATGCTATTCACGAAAGTGGCTTTAGATTCAATGCCGATAAAATTGTCAATTTTTTAAATTTGACTGTCGTTAAAAGCGACTAAGGGAAAGTATTCACGAGATGAACAGCAGCATCTACCTATGTACCAACTACATCTTACTGCGATCACCAATCCACCTGTCAGGAGTAGTGATTACGGCAAATATTTATTAATCATTTTATGTTCTCCGAAAACTTAACAGATATTTACGTCTATATTTAAAACAAATTATATACTACAAGCCACTCATAAAGTTTTCACCTATTCACAAGTTATTTATATTTATTAAAACAAAACCAAAAAAACCACTAAGAATATAAACACAATTACAAATGGAAATAAAATGTAGGGCAAAACAAAGTCATAGAAATGTAGTTAATCGTATTGAAGTAGTCTTCAGTTATTAGCTTTATAATTTGTTATGTACTGTTGTTAAACAATTGAAAAATTTGATCACGTTTATTAGCTAGTTTAATAAAGATTCCACTACTCCTGAGTACAAATTAAATTGTATTTTGCTTATACATTATTTAAAAGGACTCTATTCACATGAATGCAAATAAAGCGATTTGATTTGAAATATACGTTCCGTTAGGATGGGATTGGAACGAATTTGTCTAAATGCGATTTGCAAGTTCTTGGTCGCAGTTAGGCATCATGTCATTAAAAGTCGAATTCCTAGAAATTTTCATATTGCCTTTTGTGACACTCATGGAAGAATCTAACTCCGAAGTTAGCCAAAATTATTACATAGCCATATTAGGCAATTTTTGTATTAATTCTACAATTCTTTCATTCATGCCATCAAACAATTTTGTAAGAAATGCAATAATTTTCTTGTTAGCATACATATAGCCAATACCAGTATAAAAAGTGACTGTAAAATGTGACATTGTTAGTTTGTACTTCTCGGACTCCGCAACGAAAAAACGTAGTGATATTTTTTAATGATAAATACAGAATACTGACCGTAGGTTCGGCTATTTTCTAAATGTATATCCCTAAGTGATCACTTTTTTAATTATTAGGGCGGTTTCCGCACTCGGCCATATGTTGGCCATTGTGCATAAATGGGATGGAAGTGGTGGCGGCTGTTCCAGCCAGCTGATCTCTTCCCAGAAGAGCGCGAGACGCTTGATGTCGCTGAACTCCTTCTGGAATGATACTGGATTATTTAGGATCTTCGCCCATTGTGTGGCCACGCTGCTGCAGGTCGTGAGCGGGCGTTTCCTCGGTGGCCATGCACCCTCGACACAGGGAGCTGTCTGTAATATTCATGTTAAACATGTGTTTGTTGAGTGGACAGTGGCCTGTCAGCACCCCTATCATTCTCTTGGGGTTTTCCTATTTAGACAGAGAAGGGTACGTGACAGGCGCTTTGAGTGTGATGGGGTGATTTCTCTCGCTTGGCGACAGTCTTTTAGTTTGGTCCAGTATGTCGCGTGTTGTTTAGTAGTCCTTTCCTTAATCCAGGATGTTAGTTGGGTGAAGGGTATAGGGATCATTGGTTCGGGTCCAAACACTTGTCCCAGAGCCCTTCCTTGCCAGTCCACCCGCTGCGTCATTTCCTAGTGAGCCACTGTGTCCCTTTATCCATTGCAGTGTGACCCGATTGTGTTCTGCAGCTGCTTCAAAAGCTAAATGACACTCGAGGATGACGTTGGAGTTTATGTTGTTGTTCCTCAGTGCCTGTAGGACTGCTGCACTGTCCGAGATAATGCGAATGTTCTGGTCTCGCACGTCTCTGGACAGAATGGCATGGAATATGATGTAGAATCGTTGAGATGTTTGTTTAGTTCTTGCGAAAATGCTCCCGCCGCGCCAGAGGCGTATTGTAATTCTTCTGTGAGTTTTGTGTTGTATTTCCTCTCGAATATAAAGGTGTTGGGTATTCTGTCGCACACTGCTCCCAGCATGGGTCTGCGTACTCCATGATGCGCATGTGTGGTATCTCTTGTTGTGGTCTCCAGATGCCGGTGGCTTTGAGCCGTAGGGCTGCAATGGCGGCTTCTTGTTGCACAACTAGGTGCAGTGGTTGGAGGTTCAGCAAGGCTTCTAGCGCGGCTGTAGGGGTGGTTCTCATACATCCAGTAGTCGCTACACAAGCCAGGCGTTGTATGCTCTGTAGTTTGCTTTTTACTGTGGTCAGTAGCGTCCTGGACCACCATACTACCGATCCGTAGGTTATTGTGGGGCGGATCACTGCTTCGTAGAGCCACAGGGTGATAAAGGGGTTTAGCTCCCATTTTTACCCAATTCTTGATGCATGCCTTGTTTAGTTTCAGTTCGATGTGTTTGTTTCAACTCATCTTGCTGTCTAGCGTCATTCCCAGCTAAGATGGCGAGATAAGTAATCACTTTTAAATAAGCTTACTTCCACCCTGTCTTCTTTGAGAGTATACCAAAAATAAAAGCTTTTAAGAATGTATTAAAACACACGATTAAATATTGAAAAATTTCAGTAACAAAAAACCTCACTTTATTTCAATTCTTACCCCATCCCTAAACTTAACAAACACTGCCATTTTTCTCAACAAACCGAGGTGCCATAATTAACACCACGGACTCATTAACAAATGAGGTTTATCGCATAAATATCACTTGGGTTTCCTTACCCGTTACACAGTTTTCATTTTAAGGCACTGCGACAACTCTTTATTGTTATTAATATTCCAGTTCGTTAACTTTGTTTTGTGGTATTTTAGACTAGTTATTTCTGGTTTGATTTTCTTTTATATTTTCTCTGATTGTCCAGCATTAGATATAACTTGCCAGAATCATCAAGAACTATTATGAGTCAGTATCGAGTACGTTTTGAATATATCTTCTTTTAATTGATCTTCTTTCTTGATCTTTTATTAAAGAAAGCGTGCTCGTGTAGAAGTCTCAGGTTAACAAAGCGCTGGCTATGTTATCGTATATTAAAGAAACACAACTGTGCTATTAACACTGTTCTTTGACGTCAAACTTAGACAACATGGTATTGGTCAGTCAGACGGACATAGACAATACCACCAACCAAACCAGTATGAGAGATACCGCACTGGGACTCGAACCCATCCTCTGGGTTTAGAGTTCAGCTGTACAGCTAATTTTAAAGTATGACTACAATTATACATGACGTGAAATGTTGAGGTGGTCAACAATGACTGGTACACATATCTGGGCGACAGAGCTTTGCTCGGAGTTCTTTAAAAAAACTTTATTTTTGCCCCGGGTTAGAACCCAGAAAACAAGCCATAAAGAGTGTAACAATAAGCCACTTCACCACAGCGCTTATGCTCAAAAGTGCGAAATTAGTGACCATCATCATCAACAACCAATATATGTTCACACTGCAGGGGCTCAGGTCTACTCTCCTACAGATAGTGTCTATATTTTGCGTGAAATAATGCTAAATAAAAACTTAATTAAGTCCTGAAATTCGCCTATACAGTTACGTAAAAAAACGGCCAAGTGTGAGTTGGACTCACGCACGAAGGGTTCCAAGGGGTACCTTGTAGTAAGTAAGTAGAGAATGGTAATTCTATATAAAAAAACATCAAAAAGTAACGTTTCTTGTATGGGAGTCCCCTTAAATATTTATTGTACGAGTATTCTATTTTTTACTATTTGTCATCATAGCGGCAACAGAAATACATCATCTGTGAAAATTTCAACTATCTATCACGGTTCATGAGATACAGCCTGTGGTGACACACGGACAGACAGACAGACGGCAGGGAATTTACTCCTTAGGAGTGCGCCTAATCCGGTAATGAAATGCAATAGACGACACAAAGGTTAGCCAGCGTCGCATAAACTTAAGATTTTCCATCGAACGACAAAGTTCAAACCTATTGTCAATTTTTGGAAACTGATATAAACACAATGAATTATAGATATGATAACTTAAAAATTTAAAGAAAAGTCTATATCCGGAATATCTAACTACCGGAAGCAATAACCGCACTGCGCAGACTCGATCCGATATCCGTTCCCAATCGGTTGTTGGAGGCGTGTTCACATGCGGACAGCCTTCCCTCATGCCAGATAAAAATATCTCTCACGAGCTCTGGCCAGATTCCAAGACAGATTATAAGTATTTAACACCGAAATTGATAGGTCATTAAGTTTGGCATGATACGTGATGGACTGAGGAAAACCTCTGATGATTGAATGAAGGAAAAGCAAGTTCTAGAACAGAATACTTTGACGAAGTAAAGATAAATGTCGTGCCTTCACATTACATCAACAGCCTATATATTTTTTACAGAGTATAGATCACCGCTTGGCCACGATCTCACCTGATGGTAAGCGACGATGTGGCCTACGATGGTGCGCGTTGTTCTAGAAAATGCCTATTCACCCTCGACTTGAAGACACCCAAGTTATAGTTTTCAGGGAATACAGACGCCGGCAGCGCGTTACACTCCCTGGCTGTACGCATGATAAAATTAGAAGCAAAGCGCTTAGTGTGAGCTATAGGAATGTCAACTACGTACTGGTGGAGACCTGCTGTTCGTCTATATACGTCCCCACTGCAGGGGCTCAGGCCTACTCTCCTACAAAGAGTGTATAGAACATAGTCTACCAAGCGGGACCAGTGCTGATTGGTAGACTTCACACACACTTTTGAATTTCTTCTCAGGATTGTGAAGGATTCCTAACGATTCTTTCATCGAAAAACCAATGGTAATTATTTTTATCATTCGTACATAAATTCCAAATAACAAATTGGAAGTCACTGATACGAGCCAGGTTCGAACCCGGATCTCGATTGTTCAAGGACTCACGCTCTATCGGAATGAGCCACCATATCATAATGGTTATGCCTTATCAGGTAAACTATTGATATTGTACTGTGATATGCTGTCAAACTGACTGTACTAATCTCAGCATATGCAGTTAGGGCACAGCGCTGGTATACTTTCGAAACCAGTGAGTGTATGTTAGCCAAATATAAAAGCTCAAAGTCACTCAGCGAGCTATGGAAGCGACATATGCTCGTAATTTTGCTACGTGATAAAATCCGGAATGAGGAAATCCGTAGACAAACGGAGGTCACTGACATATCTTGACGGGTCAACGACCTGAAGTGTGAAATGTGCAGGCCACATCGCTCGAAGAACTGATAGCCTGATGAGGAATAAAGTTTTCGAGTGTCAACCACGTATCGGGAAGCGTCTACCGGGCCGTCCCCCTACTAGATGGACCGATGACCTGGTAAAAGTCGCTGGATGCCGATGATGAAGAGCGAGTCGCCTTTATTTAGGGTGGCCTTATTCTAAAGCCGAGATCACACAGCACTATTATTTCTCAACAAGATCTACCTAAGGAGTGTCTCCGTCGATAACTATCAATATATCGTTGATAACCACGCCCAGGTCCAGCAAAAAAATCCATCCCCACTGCGCATGTGCGATCGGGCCGATCGGTCAGCGCGATATCGGTCAGAGGGGGACATAAAAAACATCCTGAAGGGGGGAGGGAGGTGCGAAATCCTTCTTAAATGTAGTACAAATCAATTTGCCTCGTTCAGTCCTGGTGTATAAAATTATACCATATTATTGAGACAATTATATTACTATTTAAAGTTCGGATGATTGTGTCTCAATCACGCAGTAGAATAGATTCAAGATTCACTTTATTGACCTAGTAATATGAACATTACACTCGGCACGTCAATATATTACATATTTGCATATTAAAACTATACTTAATTAGCCTAATTATATTAACCTTAACATTTAAATGGAAATGAACATTTCATTAGTCAGACGTAATTCTATGAATTCGTTAATAGAGTAGAAGGGACTGATTTCGAAAAATGATTTTAGTTTTTTCTTGAATTCGCTATAAGGCAATCGGCAAATGTCAAGTGGGAGTTTATTATACATTATTATTTTTATGTGGCGACCTTGTTTTAATACTAATATGTTCTAGACGTACCCATACCTCAAAAGGAAACAAATATCCCTTAAAGGATCGCTTGTTTTATCCGTTCGTCCGTCTGTCAGCGGGCTGTATCTCATGATCCGTAAAAGGTAGACGATTGAAATGTTCACAGAATGTGACTGTTGCCAGTTTTCACAGAATTTGTATTTCTTTTTACGCTATAATGAAAAAAACATGCGTGAGTTTCACACTGCGTTTTTAATATTTTTATGCAAATAATCTAGACCAAAAGTATTCAAAAATAGTAATTTCGGAACGTGTCACTTATTGCTACTTTTAAATATTTTTGGTTTATCGTTCTGTAACTTTAGTTTATTTTAAGATGAACGTGAAGGCGCGTTTGTTTGTTACCGCCTGCCGTCCCAAGGGAACAAACAACCGCGGTAAAATAAAAATAAAATAACTTGCACGAGGAGAATACTTCCACTGTATAACTTGTAGAAGGCCTTAAAATGTACAAATATTTTTATTCGGTGTGTTGGCCTTCATCTACCCCGATGGTAAGTGATAATTAGTTCGTTGGATGGTAAGCGAGCGCAGCTGAAGCCTCAAGCTACTGAGACGCTGGCCCTGCTACTTATCACATCGCAACACAACAGTGCTATTAAAACTGCTGTTTTATTGCAGACTTTTCTAAGGCCTACACAACACGACAGACAGACCACCATCAACCGCTCCTTCACATAACTAGTACCCGTAAAACCGTTCCGGATATAAAAAAGTCCCGCCCATTGGCCGCGGATACCGGAAACCGGTTAGACAACGGTTATTGGTTATCGATCGGTTTCCGATCAGCCAATCACAGCGCTTCGACACGCCCGTGTGCTCACGCCTACTTGATACTTCTGGTCTGGTCTGGTCAGTTACAGTACTTCCTGAAAATGTTTGAAGTTTTGATACTTTTGCCCTGAAAGAATATCTGTTTCAGTTAAATGCAATTTGCGTTACAAAGACTGGGTCTAAACTTTATTTTGAAAAGGTGTTTCATTTCTAATTTACAACAAAACTCAAATTACATCAATCAAACATACAGACTAAAAATATTGCATACTAATTAAAAATATATTATTAAAAAAACCTTCACACGACCATTACTCTGGACAGGAAAATGAACGCTAACAACCTCCGCAGCAACAACCTTCGCAGGACTCGGACAGGTTACGGAAAGAAATCAGTCTTGTTTGAAAACACGAGCCCAAAGTTCCGGAGTTTATTGGTAGCACAGGTCCACAAACCAATCTTCAAAATCACGAGTCCCACCGACAGAGTGCGTCCCTGTCTCACTGGGTCCAAGTCTTTTGCACTGAGTCCGTCCCTGGATTCTACGTACAGAGTCCTTTGGCACTACTGACGCCGATCTGTCGATACTGACACCACGTGACACACTAGTACACTAACATTTTTTCACCTCGACTGTCCTTTCAAATCAAATTTGTCCAACATAGGTATTACAGATCTTATATGAAACAACGATAGCTATGTTGAGCCTTGCGGCGTACATATATTCGCATAATTATATGTCAAAAATAATAATGTTATTTAGGACTGAACTCAACTCCGTCGATCCCCGGCCCGTGCCTATATATATATATCCGGTTGTTTCTAGATCCTTCGCAGTGACCGTCAATTTTCACAAACTTTTATTTACTTCAGGAACATTCTACATTCGGCCCGGATTCGAGCAACTTCGCTACTCGACACGAAGGAGATAGATAGATTGGTCTCCCTTTCGCACTTGTCAATCCTTATGTTATTATTCTAGAGCCTTCCACGCTATCTTTTGTTGCAACTCGACGGAGATAGATAGAAGGAGATAGATGGATCCGCCTATCCCTTTCACACTCGTTCGAGAAGCTCCGTGACGCCATAGCCTCCCTAAAGAAATGACAGATCTGGAGTCTTTAAATAAATTTAAATTAAAACAATACATTGCAGATCAACCTCTTGTCTAATTGGAAATAGTCTAGACATAAGTCTGTACCACTAGCTGTATGATACCTACCTTAATATAAATTGTGATTTCTCTTGTTTTAAGTGAAATGAATTTTTTTTTTTGAGAAATAAATTCTTTTAACCTAATTGCATTTTTGTCGCGTTTTACGTTTTAGCGCGAACGCTCTACCCAGCTGAGCTATGTTAACATGAACATTTATTGTATGACAAATAAATGATATGAAAACAACGAAATGCGAATCCAGTAAATATTATTCATTAAAAATTAAACAAACAAGAGTTGACAATGGACCTCTCGGCATTCAACGGCTGATTCAGACAAACTAATTATTTGTTCTCCCCGCCATTTTTTATCTATACACCCCTCTTCTTTCGCTAAAAGGATAAAAATAATTACAAGATAAAAGATCCTCCCCGCCTAGTGGGGTGTCTTGTTCTTTATTTTTCTGTCTTTTTTCGTCTTAGTCCGAAACACGATCTGTTGGCGTGCTTCGTAAGCCATCGGTGAGGTGGGTTGATATTAATGTGGATTTTATTTTTCCCCTCAGTAGATTTTTTTATTTGAAATAGCTTAAAACTTCCTGTCGCTACAGCAGGCATGACACATACTGATTTAACATCCCGCTTTAGGGTTCTTTGCCTCAAAAGTAAAAAAGGAACCCTTATAGGATCACTTTGTTGTCCATCTGTCTGTCAACTATACCGCATATTTCGACGATTAAGAGGCTATGTTGGTTAGACCACGTGGCCGCGTTCAAATTTGGATTGTTTTGTAGCTGTCCCTATCCGAGCCCTATCCTACCCGAGCGCGTACGGTGAGACAGCATACACTACGCGAAGTTATCCACCCGTTATTTGGATGTTTCGCAGTCCAGTGATCATTTGAAGGATACAGTATATTATGTAACCATTTTTTTAATACAGTATACTAATGAAATTTCAAATGTCGGTGGTTTTTCCTAATTGTTCTAAATTGATTCATACTCTTGTAAATCAGGTTCAAAGTTGGGCCTTTTTACCACCGTAAAATACAATTCTTTGACGCCCTGTAACTCTGGAAGTATATATTTAAACGAAAATCTGACTCACCACTGACACAGATATTTGTTTCTAGATTGTGTCTTGAAAATTTCATAGATTTTCATAGCTTAATACTCAAAATATGACTGGACTACGTTTGTATGGGCGACAACAGCATACCCTCTTAATAGAACGAGCGAACGATACAGCTTCTACGAGTGAGGAATATAGGCGGGCGCGCAGACCAAACACTTATTTTAACAAGATGTGCACTCGACCACGATCTATTCAAGACTGATCTCTTGATAAATTTCATTTGTCATCCCCGCGACATATTCTACATTCAAAATATAATTAGAAAGTTCGAGAGAACCGTGCTGGCCAGTCCGTATCCATGTAGAGCGAACTACTCTACAATATTGTTCATGTATTCATCAGATTCAGTAGCTGTGAGTCTAGTTTGCCGAAATACTTTTCAAGGATTGCTTTACCGACACATCCTGAAGCTGTGAACCTAGATTGCCTAAATATTGAATATGGATCGTATCTAATTGATCTTATATTTTAGACGACTTCGTGGTGAATCAGCTACGAGTATAAGTTAGGCTAGATGACACCAAATCAGATTGGGGCTAAATTGTATTTTACCAGCATACCCTCATAAGGAATTTAAACCTAACCTAAAACCTGTCATTGACCTAGAATCATGGAATTTAGTAATAATCAAGTTCTTACGGTACAAGTATAGAATAATTTTTTAATTATATCTCATTAAAATTTTACGACTACAAACTGTTCCAGCGCCTGTCGGTTTAAACATAATTCTAACACTTACTTTAACAACGTTGTTAACAACAGCTTGTAGATTTGCTCAGGCATTTTTATTTTTATTAACACTACGTTAATTTATTCATATTATGTGCGCGAGTCTGACTCGCACTTGGACGTTTTTTAGATACTCTCACTTAAACTTTAGCGTGTCCACACTAAGTCCAACGGCGCGTTTTAATTCAATTCTTGGTCCACACTAATTAACCCTTTCTAGGACTCTTTGCTGGGACAATAATAAGCGACCAAATGAACGCGACGCCATTCTTTTACGTGCTTTGTTTATAATACCGCCTTTTGAAATACGCCTTTTTATCATGAACCAATTGAAAAATTGTCGTGTTTCTATAGCCAGTGAAATTTTAAATATCAATAAAAAACTGTAAATAAATAAAACGGACTGACTGATTGGCAACCAACGTCCAGCCCAGACAGCTTTACTTAGAAACTTAAAATTTGTTATACCACTAAAATGACTTTTCGAAGCCACATCCCTTAGGGGTAGAAAAAGGGTGTTTGATGAGTTTAAGGTTTTTATGGCCATACTAAAACCTTGAAATTTGGAAGCCAATTTATGAGCATTAATGTATTCCCAAAACTACGTCCACACTAAGTAATGTAATGAGAAAGACTGTTTATGTCCTTCCTTTACGTCGTAAGGTAGAGTCAGAGTGATTAGATTTTTTTGTAAATGTATAGCTGAAAAGGCCTGAAAAGGACAAATAATACTTTTATACCGTTCGCACAATTGGTTCCCATGAGATCATTTCTGAAGTCCACGCGGGCTAAAGCTTGATTTTAAACTTTGATAAAGAATGGAAATATCAACGTCCATGTGTAAAAAAGGGTGAAGTTCCAAGAAAAGTAGATCAACAATATGTAATGAACAAAACAAACTGAACGACACAGCATACAGCAGATGCGCTGGCCAGGTGTGGACGGGGAATTTGCTGAAAACACTTATTCGCAACAAACTTTCTATCGACGCCGCAGACCCACCGAAGCAACATCGAAGTCTATCATAAAACTCCTAAGTACAAAAATCTAAGTATGACACCAAGTCACTAGTACTCTCGTGGCTTCTTTCTCTGTGCTACGACGACACGGAGGCGCTTCTACATCCTGTTTCATAACACACACACACATCTCACACAATACCAACACACCAACGATTATTATTATTTTTCTTTAAATGAATGTATGTCGGTGTACCAACGTGCTAGCCAGTGCTTATGCTACAGGACTTACAGTCCTATTTTAAGCGCTGGCTGATCAATAATTATGTATGACTGTTGTTGCATTAATCTCTGGTGTAGTGTTGGGCAGTAAATCAAACTGACTATGTCAATGTTACGCGTTCTACATTTAAAATCAGAGACACCGCCAACTATACGACGCGGAGATTGCAACCATGTAGGCCGACTGCTCTACAGTACTGCCAGTTCCTCTTGTTCAGGTGGGGTCATTAGATGAAGTACAATTTAATTTAGCTAAGACATAATGAGTCACTGATTATGATCATTACAAACTTAAACCCCTAAGGGATTGAAGCAGTGGTGATTGCAGATATAAAAGAATTACAACTTCTATACTCTTACTTGACACCATTTAAAATCATTAGAAAAAGAAACTTATACACAAACACTCAAACACCCATACATATCCTACAAAAAACCACAAAACCAATTAACACTTTTTCCGAAACCCTTTAAGGGTACAAATCCAACAAACGGCAGGTATGCCCGCATTAAAGTTTGAGCCCTTCGGGTCATTAAAGGGCCGGCCATCTTAATCAACCCTTCAAAGGACAATCGTTCGACTTGACCCTTAGGGATCGAGGGTCCGCACTAATTATTGTTATGTTACGTTATTACAGTGTCTAGTGGTCAATGTTTTATGTTTTCATTCTGGGGGGCTAAGGTTGGGATCGGCTTGCAATTACACATGAACGACAATGTTAGTTCCTGATACTCCCTTTGTAGTCGTTCGTCGTTCTTTCGACTTGTCTTCTCCAAAGTAGACAGAATAAAACATGACTTTTGACATTGACTTTTGTCATTTTACATTTGACTTTAAGTTTGACTGTGACTTTAACTTTGACGATTGATTGTGACTTTTGGCTTTTACTTTTGTCATTTTTACCTTGAGTTTTGACTTTAAGTTTGATTATGACTTTTGAGTTTAACTTTGACGATTGATTGTGACTTTCGGCTTTTACTTTTGCCATTTTATTTTGACTTTAAGTTTGATTATGACTTTTCAGTTTAACTTTGACGATTGACTTTTGGCTTTTACCATCATCACCAATAAACAAGTGTGACAAATTTCAAAAGTGTATGTATGTATATTGGTATGTATGTCCTCGTATATTTCCGGAACTACAAGTTCGATTTAAATAATCCTTTCTTGAACTAGGTATTGTTCAACTTAGGGAATACTACAAGTTTCATCAAAATCGATTCAATAGTTTTTGAGATAGGGAATGTTAAATGTTTGTAATCTCAGAACTTTCCACTGGGTGAACCGATTTGGATGATTCTTTTTTATTTAAAAGCTGGTGCTTCCCGTGAGGTCCCATTTCAATTTGGTCCAGTTCTGAGAATAGCATCCATGAGAACACGACATACATCTTAAATTTTCCTTAATAAAAGTAGACTTTTAGGGCAGTTGAAGTCGGTTTCCCGTTCTTTTTGAACGCGTTCACTTGATTTGACGATTTCCTCTAAAGCGCATCAAAACTTTTATGATACTTCACATTAACCTAGAATCTTGACATTTGGAAAAATCTGTTCTACGGTTAACATACTGTTCCAGCGCCTGTCATTATATTGTAAATGCTATTTTGTTAACAATTGCTCGTTGAATTCGTCAGGCGCATTCATTGTAGCATTGAAGTGGTTATACCATAATATACGTCCCCATTGCAGGGGCTCAGGCCTACCCTCATACAGAGAGTGTATGGGCCGTAGTCCACCACGCGGGACCAGTGCGGATTTGCGGACTTCACATGCCTGTTCAAGACATGCAGGTTTCCTCACGATGTTTTCCTTCACCGTCAAGCAATCGGATAATGTACTTGAATTGAAAAACAACTCATAAGATTGAGAGCCCGCGCCATATCCACTGCGCCACCGACGCTTCTTATCAAGACCAACATACTATGTCTTAAATTGTTTTGGTTAAAGAAATAACTATAACCGGAAGAACAACAAGCAAATACAATAAATACACACACAGACACACACACACACACACACCATAAACGTTGATTGCCGAACAGGGGTTGTAAACGAGTGGGCTGTGACCCTTTCGGTTTACTGTCCGGCCCGCTGATATCTTTACGATATCCGGCCCTGGCTGATGGACTGGACGACAGGGAGGAACCCAGGAACATCGTTTAAAGACAAATAATTGAATAAAATAATCAAAATGTGATACTGATAATTTAATTGTTTTTGTAAAAAGTCGACAAATCAACCTGAATCAATAGTAAGTTATTTACAATCTGTGGCCCATGTATCTACAGATTTGTCTATGTCCGCCCTGGCTAGCTGTCACCATGTTATCTAAGTCTGCCGCTGACAAATACATTAATTGCACTATTGTGTTCCGACATGTTCCGGTAGTGTAAGATAAAAGAGCTAATTTACTCGAGGCTTTTGGGTGAGCACGATTTCTAACTCAACGACCTTATCTATCTTTTTTTTCATCCGTTCAAATCTGAAGAAACAAAAGGTGAATCTACATGCAATCATATGAAATGATTCCTTCTTGTCAGTGAAGTTATCGCTCGTTTTTCCCCTTCGTTTCCTTTATCACCATAAAACTTTTGACTTTTGTAATTTTTTGGGGAAAGATTAAAAGAAGGACATGAATTGGAATGTCTAGCTCCTAGACATCCTAGACTCTAGAATGTCTAGGTCCTAGACATCCTAGACTCTAGATTGTCTAGCTCCTAGACACCCTTGACTCTAGAATGTCTAGGTCCTAGACATCCTAGACTCTAGATTGTCTAGCTCCTAGACATCCTAGACTCTAGGATATAGTACTTTGACGGAGTAAATTGCTCTGTAAAACTGTTCAATAATTAACGCAAGATAAATTAAAATTGATTGAGGACCGGAAGGAGTGGCGCACGTTGGGAGAGGCCTATCTTCATCAGACAACGCTCAGCTCGCAACAATAGAGAAGAATTTCCACGCAGGCAAAGGCTCGAGTAACCTTCTAGACTTTTTTCCAAAGTTTGTTGATTTCCTTCTTGCGCCTCCCTGACTCCCTGCCTGGTCACCCAATGGGCCGGACATAGAGGAATTTAATTGCGATTCGGCAAAGTGGGCAATAGCGGCCTCTCGCGTAGAAACAATTTAATGTGAAAACTAGCCGTCGGTGGTGTGCGCCCGCCCTTATCCTCACGATCGAGGTAGTGTGGACGTGCCCTTAATTTGATTTTACAGAATGGACTAACTTTAATTGATGTGGACGTGTAAGAAACTGGAACTTGGAGTATCATACAGGGGGATTCATTAGGGGTACTCTTAGAAAAGTTACAAATTTGACGTGGCGAACTGAGCTTGTGACGATGATGGATATAAAGGAAAACTATTAGTTTCATAGTTTTCATAGTTTATTTCGTTTATAACAAAAAATGTATGTGACATTCTTATATCTAACATAAAATAAGATAAGATTAAATGTCTATTTTTTTTTACAAAATAATATATCAAAACACACAAAAAAGATTAAAATATTCTATATTAATATATATATTAATATATTTGCATACAAGCAAATAGTTTTACCTGTCAGTTAGTTCTAAGTTCTTAATCTTAAAGCTAAGAACGAAGCTAGGCTTTTTAATCTACCATAAAATCAGGTATTAACGTTATTCCTCTCCTAATGCTTCCATACTACATTTCTGTTGTCATAATCTTTTAAAATAGAATAGCTGGCTTTGATAAGTAATTACCTAAAAATAGGATATGAAATTATAGTGTCGCGAAATAATATTATTAACTTACAACTTTATAGTTAGCTACAATAGCAGTTACACAGCTAATGGTTCATAGATGTCGCTTTGAACAATAATCCAAAAAAGTGTTTAAAATGAAAGTTGTGATTCACTGTGAAGTCGTATGTTAATGATACTCATTTCGAGACATCACAATCTGATGTCATATTTTTAGATAGTTACGACACAAATTCAGTTATTATGTTTTAAAAGATTATGGCAACAGAAATTTAGTATAAAACGTTGATGGAGGTGGATCGCCATAAAGAATCCTCGATGCTTTGTAAATCGAAAGTTGCCACGAATAAATCTACATGCAAGACTCACTCATGACTGAAGCGCGGTCTAAATGCTCAATTTCAAGGTTGTATCTTATTTTTAAACATATATATATATATATATATATATATATATATATATATATATATATATATATACATACTATGGGACTATCGAGCTTAAGAGGCTACGTTGGTTAGACCACGTGGCCGCGTTCAAGGTTGCATTGTTTTGTAGCTGTCCCTATCTGAGCCCTATCCTACCCGAGCGCGTACGGTGAGACAGCATACACTACGCGAAGTTATCCACCCGTTATTTGGATGTTTCGTTGTCCAGGGATCATTTGAAGGATACAGTGTATTATGTAACCATTTTTTTAATACAGTATACTAATGAAATTTCAGATGTCGGTGTTTTTTCCAAATTGTTCCAATTTGATTCATACTCTTGTAAATCAGGTTCACAGTTGGGGCTTTTTATTACCGTAAAATACAATTCTTTGACGCCCTGTAACTCTGGAAGTATATATTTAAACGAAAATCTGACTCACCACCGACACAGATATTTGTTTCTAGATTGTGTCTTGAAAATTTCATAGATTTTCATAGCTTAATACTCAAGATATGACTGGACTACGTTTGTATGGGCGCTTTGACACCAGCATACCCTCTTAATGACACCTTATTGTGTCGTACCAATATTCAATTTTGATTAAAATGCATTCGCGCCTCTTTACTTGATGCTTCTGGGTGCGCACGCTTACCATCAAATTGCCTTATCGTCACTTACCATCAGGTGAGACGAAGGCCAAGTGCAATCCCATCATACATTAAAAAAACCTAATAAATGTTCAGTGACTCAGTTTGAACTTTCAAATCGCCAAAAGTCTCATAGTTGAATAACCCATTTCTAAAGTCTGATAAATATTTTAGTCTGCCTTATCCATATTATCTGACCCGAGGAATTCAAGTCAGCAATAACAACAATAACAAATCAAAGGGAGTCATTAGGACCCAGGTTCGATTCCTTGTCGGCACTTAATTGATGCTTACGGTTTCCACAGCTCTGCTAATGACAATTGAAAGAGGTCACTTGGTTGTGAGTTCAACCCTTCAACGGTACCTATATAAAAAATCAAATAGTTGTATCGTTCCATTACGGCTTGTAGGAAGAGAAAACACATATGTAAAACAAAATCATTCTTACATTAATAATATTAGCATTGATTAATTTGTAAATGAATGGCGGTGAATAGGAGATATGTTAAAATAAAAACAGGCGCAATTGTCCAAAGTAATAAATGAATGTCCCAGCAGGGCAACATGAAGGCCACGAAATATCGACAATATTGATAATATATCGACATTTTTCATAAGAAAATTGCGTGATAAAAATATCCCTGGAGAGAAGGAAGTAACATATTATAAAAGAATAATAAGAAATAATATAAAAATTCTTGTAGTTCGTTGAACTTTGATTGATGTTTTAATATTAGTTTTTATTATTATTTGAGTGGATTGAATGACTGTTTACGGTTTATGACGTATTAAAAAACTACTTACTAGATCTCGTTCAAACCAATTTTCGGTGGAAGTTTGACATGACGAATCCATAAGAGTTCCGTTTTTTGTCATTTGTCTACGGAACCCTAATTACATGTTAGGAAATTGCAAAACTGCTTTTTTAGGTTTCTTTTCGTCTTCTCGTCATGAAAAGGATATATGTATTAGGTTTCTAGCTTCATTACGTGAAGCCCTTTATTTCAGATACGCTAATCTAAGTACCGACGTGGCTAAAATAATAATAATAATGCTAAAAGTTACGCTAATCTGAAAGTGGATCCATTTGACATTTTAAAAGCTAAACAAATGCAAGCCAAATTAAAATCTATACTTAGACCGATTAAAACAAAAGCGGACGGCACTCGGCGGGGGCTTGATAAAATAATAGAAAAACTTATAAATATTCACAAGACCGACTTAAACCTTTCGCAGGCTGACGGATTCGTTTTTACTTATTCCACAGAAAATCTGCTTAAAATCCGTATTAAAAGAATCACTCGGAATTTATTTGCGATGAGGTTCATGAGACAAGAGGCAGCGATCGTGCTGCCCGAAGTGGTACAATCCAGCTAAATGAAACATAACAATTTTTGCTACTCGTATTTATCAGCGTTACATTTCTATAATTACAATCATCAAAAGCTGTAATCATTTCAGTGGGCCTTAAATATGAGCCTTCGGCATAAATCGGCTCATCGAATGATATTTTTGAGCGAGTAACATACTTTTAAATTTCTGCCAGATGCCAGCCAACCAAATGGCTACACAGTTGAACTTTTGATGTTGTTTTTGTATGGCCTTCCTCACTAAGCCATTGTGCCTATACTGGAAGTGGAGCCAGCATATATCTGATCTTCTCCTCTTGTTGTTTCTGCACGCCTCCTGGAGTAATCCGCCATTGTCTGGTCACGCTGCTACAAGTCGTGAACACATGGGCAGAAAATTCCTCAGCAGCCTCCTGTGTCGTGAACATGTCGTCGTACTGAACATGTGTTTGTTAAATGGACAATTGCCTGCCAGCGCCCATTTATTGGCCTTTGCCATTAATATATTTCGGTTATACTTTTGCAAGAGCGATATTCAATCATGTCATACTCCCATACCTCCCAAAGCTTGTACCACCAAACTCTTGAGGTTCCTTATCTCTTCGCAATGGTCGCGATTCGGAGTTACCCTTTGGATGTTGTCGTCGCGAATGATTTTAAATGTAAAAATTATTCAAATCGACTGGATAAGGCGGCTGCGGTCGAATAGTGACGGCTTTCGGAAGCCAGATCGGTTGAGCAATAAACTTGTATTGCTGGGACTTCACTTCTGTATTCCGCTGATTACTTTTGGTCCAAAGAATGCGAAAGAGTTCTTCTATACATCCTTCTGAATATAGTTAAAAACAAACTCTTTCAATCGGTGTTATTGGCTTTCTGGCTAACGAGCAAAGTGCTAAATTTAACTAAGATAGAAAAGATGTAAGTATTTCAGAAAGCAAATTTGAACATGCTTATAAAGATGTTGTTAGAAAAGTATTTGTAAGGGGTTGGCGCTTGCCCTTCATCTCAACTGATGCTCACCCACAAACCATACGCAAATGGGCCCTAGTTATGCAACCTTTCATTCCGGAACACAATATAGTAGTATTAAGTCTGCTGTTTGGCGCTCGGAGTGCAATTGACTAAGGACAAACATCACAACAACCTTAACCTAACTGACGGCAAAAAGGACCATTATCGACTGACGTCAACAAATACCTTAGTGAATGCACCCAGTGGTCACTTGTACGTTGCAAGTGTGTATGTGTGAGCGAGAGAGGGTGTAAGTTTTTTTCTCTCTTTTCTTCTCAGCATAGCATCTTTCTAAATTTGGCAGTAACTAACTTGACGTGAAAATTGGTTTTGTATCAAATTTACTTTTACCGAAAATAAAGAATTCCAATTCCAGGCAAACCAGTTAAATTCAATCATTTCTGTAAACTTTATTGCTTTTAAAAACCACTAATTTCATCCCCAAGTATGATTCTTTATCTAATTAAACAATCCAAATGGAAATTGAGAAATAAAGACAGCTACATTCAAGACTCGAGACAAAACATATCGAATGAGACCCGGTGATGAGTTTCTGCAAATTCTTTCACAGATCGTCATTACGGGGCCTGTATCTGCCATTACCTTGGCCTGTATTTACCAGTGAGATTTAAATTACAATCTCGATAAAAATTCAATTTCCAACCGACATCCCGGGGAGATCTTTGACAATTTCGCCGATAGAAGGGAGAAGGGTTGAGATGACTGCCGATAAACAAAAAAGGCGAAAAAAAAGTTAATTTAACTTAAAACGAAGAAACGAAGTCTCGGCCCGGAAAATTTCTCAGTGCAACTAGCTGTTACGCAGGCGAAGAGTTTTAGGTGTGATAGGTATGAATGAAGTGTGACAGTATACAACATGAATTGCAATAGTTGGTCTGTTGCCGTTGCAAAAAGCGTTACTTTGACAATACATTTGGCAGATGGCTTCGAATTAATAGCACGATGTTGTTGATACTACTAAAGACGCTGATTCCCTAAATGGAAGTTATATTGTGTTCCCTTTCTAATATATGTACATAAGATCATTCATTAAATAATTTAAAAAGAACTTGAACGGTTGTTTTCGTAATACATTCCAGCCTGTTTATTCTAAACTAGCTTCTGCCCGCGGCTTCGCCCACGTGGACTTTATTTTTCGCATTAAAAAGTAGCCTATGTCCTTTCTCAGGGTCTAAAGATTGTCTGTGCCAAATTTCATCAAAATCGGTTGAGAGGTTTAAGCGGGAAAGCGTAGCAGACAGACAGAGCTACTTTCGCATTCATAATATTAGTAGGGATAGTGTATTTTTTTTATGGAAACACTTGCCGATACAAATTTAATATAATCATTTCTTGACTTTATTTTAGCATTTGTGCTTCCTACACCTTTAAATATACTCACCAGTTTTGAATACCACACTCATGCGCATTTCAGTTAGGTGGTATTACCATCTCTATGTAAGTACCAATGACTCTCCAAAAAAAGAAATCAGCAAAGACAATACAACAGCGACATTCTTCTAGTTAACTCGCCATTATAATTTACTTCTGATTGGGATCAAGTTGAAAATTAAGAAAAAATAAAAGGGACAAAGGAAGAAAGGGCACTGATTGTCTTTTTTATCTGGACGACTTGATTTAACAAACAATCCCCTTTTTCCCTTTTGAGCCTTTGTATTGCTGATTAACTGAGCTGAATTGGGCACAAACCAATACTGAGTGGAGAGATGTACATTTTTCATGAGACTCCTGTTTTTAAATCCCAATTTGATTTCCAAATAAAAATGCGAATAAGGAAAAACAAATTGAGATTTCCTTTTTTGAAATCAAGAAGGTTCTCGATAAAAATAGTTTTTTTTAATTAACCTTGTATGGTCATGTGGCTTAGACAGTGTCGGTATACCTAAACGAAATATGTAGTTATTTAAAAAAAAACTAATCCTACTAATATTATAAGTTTGAAAGTTTGGATGTTTAGATGTTTGGATGTTTGTGACGCTTTCACGGAAAAACTACTGAATGGATTTGAATGAAACTTTACAATAATATAGCTTAGCTTATACATCAGAATAACATATAGGCTATAATTTATAAATACATATTGTGTAAATTGTACAAAATCACACTTATAATATTAGTGGGATTACATGGGCAATTTGGGCATAACAAAAACGCGTTACCTAGCAACCGACCATAGAATATATAATACGTATATACAAACTTTCGCGTTTATAATATTAGTGTGAAGACTATTTGAATGTGCTACGTCAAATATTGAAATTTCTTTTGTTTCTTTAAACTATTAGCCTACGTAACAGAATAAACACTATTTTGTATCTTATGCTGGAAATGGAGATAGATGCCTTCTATGCCTATCGAACAAGTAGAATAAATCCTGAAGTACACGCGGACAAAATCGCGGGTGGAAGCTAGTGATAAATAATGTACGTCATACATTAATTAAAGCACCAAAAGTAATTTCATCGACAAAACATGGATACACATGACGGAGCATATAATTAAACACTACTCTATATAACTCGGAGTGTGATGCGCTTCACTGCGATTTCAACAGCAGTTGTACGCCGCAGCCGGCCTACTTTGAACTCGCGGCGGCATCACTTGATTAGAGGTGGCGTATTCTGAGCCATTTAACAAAAGCGACCATATATAAGCGAATCAGCGGTCACTGGTTTAGTTCTCAGTGCGATTATCTGATACTAGGTTATATAGATTTTCGTTGTCCGCCTGGAGCTAGCAACATGTTATCAGACGCCAAACAACAAGCTAAATAGCACAATTGTGCTCCTGTAATAAAATCCAAAGATTGGGGTTGGAGCTTTACATCCAATGGCGGTATCATTGCTGACCATCAGGTGAGATGAAGGCCAAGTGAGAATCCATTGTTCATTTTTTAACTGGCAATGTCGTTTGGTATGAAGTATCATAATCGTCTGCACAAGTCCACTGTTGAACATGAACCTTTTTTATAGATCGCCACGCTCACGCCGCCAAATCATCACGCTTATCAGGCGGATATTATAACGTTATCGCTACAGGAGCTCCAAAACAACCTTGTTTTTCCTGATGCTTTGTGTTTTTCCGAACATTTCATGATAAAAGGTGACGAATGTAACTTAAAATTACAGGGATACAAATTGTCTACTATGTATTGCAGAAAAAAGTCCCAGAGGGGAGGCACTTGCATATTACTCCGAGATAACATTGAATATGAGCCACTAGGATGGTTGGAATCCATGTGTGCTGATTCAATCTTTGAATGTTGCGGAGTTAGCATCGTAGAGCACAATTTGATAGTCATCTGCCTGTATAGAATACCTAATGACAGCAATCTAAATTCATTTTTCCAAAAACTCGACCTTGTTCTTAGAAAATTGACAAAAACTTTCAAAAAACGGATTATAATTTGTGGCGATATTAATATTAATCGTCTTAAACCGAACTCAAAAACAAATGAAGACTTTGAATTACTATTAAGAACATATAATTTTGACCTGTTGATAAATCAGCCTACAAGAATAACCCCCACATCACAAACTTGCATTGATAATATAGCCATTAACTTTAAAAGTAAGATCACAGTCAAAATACATGACCTAAAACTATCAGACCACACAGCACAGACGTTCAGTGTAAAAACACGGAAAAAAACATTGCTGAAGTCTTGGTTTGTTTGGAAACGTGATATGTCTAATTCCAACAAAGATAAGTTTAATGACTGCCTAAGTAGCCTCTCATTCAGTGAAGTCTTTCAAAGTCGGGATACTAATGAATCATTTTCAATATTTCATGATTTAATTGTTTTGTTTTTTGAGCTGTGCTTTCCCCGCATAAAAATAAAAATACTCAAATCGAAAAAACAAAGGTGGATAACGAGAGGTATAAAAATTTCAAGTAAATTCAAAAGAAATGTCCATCAAAATTATATAAGATCCCCAACAGAAGAGAACAAATATGAATTCAAGAATTATAATAGACTTCTTAAAATCTGTGTCAAAAAATCGCATAAAATTACTAATTCAAAGCGTATTGCCCAAAGTGACAACGTTGTCAAAACTACATGGAATATAATTAACGAGTACACGGGAGGTACTAATATACAAAATAGTATCAGCAAAATTCTCATTGACAAACAAATAATTACTAATCCATCTGACATTGCGAATGCATTCAATAAACGATTTATAGAAGAGTCATATAGTAATAATAATACATTTTATAAGAACTCAATGCCTTTAAATACAGAATCTACAATTTATATAACGCCAACATGCCCTGAAGAAATACACACAATAACTAAATCCTTAAAAAATTCCAAAGCAACCGGATACGATGGCATTACTACCGAAATTATTAAAAACAATTTAAACACACTTAAACATCCCTTAGCTTACATTATAAATTTGTCCCTCGAAAGCGGTGTTTTTCCTGATAAACTAAAAATGACAGTAGTAAAGCCAGCACACAAAAAAGGTGCAGTGACAGATTTAGACAACTACAGACCTATAGCTTTAATACCGATACTGTCAAAAATATTCGAAAAAGTGTTATACAAAAGATTAGTTGGATTTTTTAACACTAAAAAAATATTTAGTGATTCTCAGTTTGGATTTAGGAAAAATAATTCGACAACAATGGCTATTTTCGAATTAATAAACACTGTGACAAAATGCCGTAATGATAAGCAAGCTGTAACAGCTATTTTCATGGACATGTCAAAAGCTTTCGATAGAGTATGCCATTTGACGCTTTTATCAAAACTGTACTGTTATGGGGTTAGAGGAGTCTGCTACGAGTGGTTGAAGTCTTACCTTGAAAATAGAATGCAATGCACAGAAGTGTCCTCATACTGCGAAACAACCAAAACTATTGAAACCTATAGGTCAGACCTCCTTCAAGTAAAAAATGGCGTGCCCCAGGGTAGTATCTTGGGACCACTATTATTTCTGATCTATATAAATGACCTACCGCGTATTACCAAACACAAGTTATTGCTATTTGCTGATGACTGCTCTGTCATTATACAGCAAGATAAAACTTTAGACTATTGCGTAGAGATTAACAAAGTCTTTCGTGACATCAACAAGTGGTTAAAAGATAATAATTTAAAAGTAAATTTGACGAAAACAAAGCATATGCAATTTTACGCTCCGCAGGGACAACCCGTTGCAGTTGATGTAAGACACGAAGGCTTCACTATTGAATGTGTCAACGACATCCGTTTCTTAGGTATAATAATAGATCGTCACACAGACTGGAAGTGTCACATAGATCATCTATTGTTGAAATTGGGCAGATTTGTCTTTGCACTGAGGAGATTGGCCGAAGTCTCTACACAGAGAATGGCATTGCTTGCATTCCATTCATATGTCATGTCAAATCTGAGATATGGAATAATGTTTTGGGGAAACTCAGCTAACAGGGACATTGTTTTCAGAATGCAAAAGAGATGTCTGAGGGCAATATTTTACATTGACCAAAGAGAATCGTGTCAGCCCGTTTTTAAAAAACATAAAATTATGACTCTTCCTTCTCTATATATATTTCAGTGTTGCGTTTATATTAAGAATAATATTCATAAATTTGCGACAAAAGGCTCTTGCTTAAACTATTCATCACGGTATAAAAACGACTTAATACTGCCAGCATCGAACAGTACTCTTTTTCAAAAAAATGCCACATATATGACGATTAAGCTGTATAATGCTCTTCCAGCCATAATTAAACAAGATCAAATGCCTGCGTTCAGAACTAACTTATGTAACTGGCTAATAAATAAATGTTATTATAAAATATGTGACTATCTGGACGATAAAAACAAGTGACATTATTTTTTCTATATTAGTATTGTATAATTTTTCTATAATTAATTATTTTGTTTGTATTGACTAGTCGCACATTAGATATAAGTATAATTTTAAAATATTGCATACCTTTGTAAAGGTTGGTTATAGTGGACTTTTTACAATGTAACACCTTATGTACATATAATCTGCAATAAATAACTTTGACTTTGACTTTGACTTTTGATTGGTGATCGCAGTAAGATGCTGATTACCTTCTGAATAGTTTTTCCTTAGTCGTCTTTTAAGACGCCTATCCTTAAGCCGAGACTACACGACATGAAGTACCATCATCATCATATAAGGTTGAGCGAACATCATCATCAGCCGGGAAACGTCCACTGCTGGACATAGTCCTCCTCCATGTCACGCCACATCGACCAGTCCCAAGCCACCTGCATCCAGCGACTCCCCGCGACTCTAACCAGGTCGTCGGTCCAGCTAGTAGGGGGACGGGCCCGTACACGCTTCCCGATACGTGGATGGCACTCGAGAACCTTTATTCCTCATCAAGTTATCAGTTCTTCAAACGATGTGGCCTGCCCATTGCCACTTCAGCTCACTGACTCGTCGAACTATGTCGGTGACCTTAGTTCGTCCACGGATTTCTACATTCCGGATTTTATCACGTAAAGAAATTCCGAGCGTATCTCGTTCCATGTCTTGCTGAGTAACTAACTGGGCAGTAGAGAGTCTATAGTATAACCCAACCAAATGTAACAGTCTGTCTAATCAAGGCCCGGACCACACAGGCAGCCTACAAAACTATTCGGCGGAATACTCAATGACTCCGCTCTATCACTATCGCTCCGCGGGGACGTGCGCTGAAAACCTTTTAATATCAAATGAACCGAAAATTGGTACGTGTCAAACGGCATTATTAGACGGGCGTCTATAGAGCTGCTGCTGGTGTGTGTGTGGACGGTTTCGGTGTGACAGTCAACCTGGATATTATAAAATGGCCGGGTATAAATCGACGAGTGTAATTGAAGTAAGGTTTTGGATTTTCATCGTTCACAATAGCATTTGTTTGGATAAACATAAATTCAATTGTTGAAATAAAAAATTGCATCATTTTGACGTAATACGTGTAAGACTTTCTTAAACGAGCCTCATTTAATTTAACTATCATATTTCAGCAAAATTAAATTGATTAAATTATTTTCTTTAATTAAATTCTTTATTTAAGGCAATAAACCCATAATCACAAATATAAATAAACTAAAAAATGCATTTAAAAAACTAAATAACAACACACAGAAAACAAAATAACAATAAATGTAAAATTAGTCGCTCCTATTTAAATAAGGCTTAATTAATGCAATATATTGTTTGACGTGGTTATTTATGAGGGACAGTGGATCTATGCAGCTAAGAATGATGCGAGTTTTGGAAACTTACGGCAATAGCTGGATAAAGTAGCTTAAGTGGAATAGAGGTGGTAAAAACATCTCTATATAATTATTTACACGAATCAGTCGACTGGCACCGGTTGAGGGGCACTGAATAATTATACTAGTACGCGTGTAATCACGTATTATACTGATGAGATGAGTTTTGTACAACACTAGCTGGCACAACACTAGTTAGAATATTTATGTGACGTCGAGCGGATTTGCTAACGGCCCAGTGTTGGGCACTACGCTGTCTTCTTGTTTCGATTAGGCGATAAACTAGTCAGAAAGAAGGACCAACAAATATATGTCAATCAGGTAGGCCATCAAAGTCAACTTTTTTGCGTTTTTTTTTTTGAAATATTTGTTACGTGTGTCTCTTATTAAGCGTTTTGTAAATTCATATTATTGGAAATATGCAGAATTCTTAACGTAACGTTCATAGTAAAAGTTGCTTCAAAAGTAAACTAAAACTGATGCTAATATTCAAAACTAAAATATGATTTTGTGTTTTTCACTATTGCATTGTGTTTATGCAGCTACTTTTGTTGTTTTGCCTTTATTGATTTATGTCTTATTAATTATAAAAAAAAATATAACTAATAGTGATTTGGTGTACATTCTCGTTTTTTAGCGTGCTTTTTGAAACGCGAACTGTGGAGCGTTGTCTTACGATGATTATTTAGTTATCTTACGGTAGTTATAGTTAGAAATAATAACACTTGAACGCAAATAAATAAGTCACGTTCCAGCTGAAAATCAGCGCTGTGGTCTTTGGGTCACGGCATCGGGCTGAACTGGTTGACTCTTTTAATTTATATACCTCTAATAAAAAAATAACATTTGTAAACTTTTAAATACACCTACTACAGTATATGTATACATACTCATTTTTTATATATATATTCCCATGATTCGTGATATTTAATATAGTAATATGTATTAGTGTCCGGCGGGAATCAAGGCTTCACAGAACATCAGTGCTGTGCTTCATCCACTCCCGATTGAAGTGCAGCTCAACTAAATAGATCATCTTGCCGGAATCTAACCCAGGGACTGAGGGTTTATCATACCAACTCTGTCACTACTAGGCCACGTAGGAAGTTACCTAAAACTTATTAGTGCTTGTGCGTTACTTAAACTTTTGACTATAACACGAAATGACCTTACGGAATTCCTGTGAGCTCACTAAATTCATTAGCCGAGCGGAGTACCAGAACAAAACTTTGGTGACACAAATACGGCCAATAGCGGCTAATTAGCGACAGTTGGGCGACAGCAAAAATCCATCTCAAACTTGTCACTTAAGGGCACTCTTGTACCTCGACTCAGGAGCTACGTTTGTCACATGGATTCACGAAGATCCTAATGGATACGGCATTGGCTTGGATTGTGAGCAATGATGACAGAATTGCATGGTGGTGCCCTTTGTGCTCTTGGATCCATTAATGTATCGGAAGCGTCGGTGGCGCAGTGGATAAGGCGCGGACTCTCAATCTGAGGGTTTCGGGTTCGAATCCAGCCGTGTATTCAATTCAATTGTATTGGTATTCAATTCACGTACATTATCCGATTGTTTAACGGTGAAGGAAAACATCGTGAGGAAACCTGCATGTCTTGAACAGGCATGTGAAGTCTGCCAATCCGCACTAAGCCCCCGTGGTGGACTATGGCCCATACACTCTGTAGCGGCCTGAGCTCCTGCAGTGGGTACGTATATAGGCTGTTGATGAAGATGACACTTTTGCTTCAACTGAGCCATCATGCCATGCCATTCCAAATAATGGAGTCTAAGACACTTGGCACACTCAATGAATGAAGAAACGAATCTATCAAAGGGTTTTACAATTATGTTTTATGTTGGACGGAGGGATGGTGGTGCGTTGGACACGTTCGCCAACGCGAGGATCTGACTCCTTTTGCGCTATCAGCCTGAGAGCAGTGCGAGTGAGAGATGTCATATTTAAATGTCAAATGTTTATACGATTTGACGTTAAGATATGACAATATCTCATTCCCACCGCTGTCATGTGCTTTATCTACAGCAGCTGGACACGTGGCATACCTTTCTGGGAGAGGCTGCGAGCTTCAGACAATGCCATTCTCAAGGCAGTGTTGAAGGGAAAGATTCAGTCCTATTTTTCGCTACTGACTCTCAGTGCACCGGAATGCAAACCGGATGTAACATAGACTGGTTTTTATTTCTGGTCATAGTATTAAGTTCAGTTTCATTTTATTTGCCCGCCGGTTTCGTTTCTAGTACTAGTACATGCTTGTATCAAGCGACTCTCCGCGACCATTAGTTCGCCAGTCCACTTAGTAGGGGGACGGAACTATAATTTTTTTCTTCGATTATTTAATTCAAATATAAAACGCCATCATTCATATCCCGAAATTTTTATACGATGTTCTACTTTTACTAATCCATAAGTTAATATATTATTGTATGTATGTATATATGACTTTTGAGATATGTAAATATTTTGTATCTCGTATTTATGTAATCGTATTTAGATATATTAAATGTACACGCCTGACTGCTCTCCTGTCTTCACTGTTTCTCTCTTGATCCAGGACTGCTGGAAGAAATTTTCTTATAGAAATAAGCTGTTCCTTTTGTGTATATTTTCTTTCTTTTTTGTGTGTTTTGTATTTTTGTGTGTACAATAAATTGTTAAATAAATAAATTCTATTTATATGGTAAATGTAATTTTGTATTTTGAGCGAATTTTGATGGTGAGATAATCCAAAGGTTAGAGTTTAGGCCTACTTTTGAATGTGCCACGCCACATCCACGCAGGCGCCTACATTCCACGATGAGGGTCCGCGAAGGTGCGGCCGCGACCACATTAGCGCCGCGTCAACGCAACACCTCCCCGCCCCCCGCCTCTCCCACCTCACGATACAAACAATAATGTGCGCGTGAGATTTCCCCAACGTGCCCTCCGACCTACGAATTTTGGATAAAGTTATCAAATTTTCAAAACTGTAACGCATTACGGGAGCGCTCGCGGCCGTTAGAGGGCGCCTAATTATAATTGCAATTATGCCGCGCGTGGAATTATCATTTCGTTCCGACGCGCTAATTAGCAGGGATTCTTTATTGAGATTTACGTTCGACTTCAGGACAGCTTTGATTATTGTTTACATTTTGATGTGTCTTCCACTGCTGGACATAGGCCTCCTCCACAGTATACCACATTGACCAGTCCCGAGCCACTTGCAACCAGCTCCCCAAAACCTTTACGGACGATTGACTAAAATAATGGGGGGTCATCCAAAACCCCTGATGAATATTTTTCAATAGTAAATTAACAATAACTGTTCCTTACATTATGATTTGACAATGACTACTTATTTCGTTTTTATATTTTGCGCAACATTTTACAAGAATCATGGTACCAACCAACTTTCCTCTGACTACCATTGTCAAGTTACAAATAAACAGAAATGCTATAAAATCTTCAAAGAACAATCTAATTACGCAGTTCTATGAAAAAGTGGATGGTTGCCAACTTTTACGCTTTAGGGGAAACTGCGTAAATGCACAATAACTCTTACTTTAAAAACATAAACAAATGAAGTCAAGTCGGATAACTTCGCAGTAAAAATCTTAAAATATATTGGTTGTTTTCAAAAAGAAGGCTATACAGGTTGAATTCCCAACACTGCTGAGTGTAATTCTTATCACTTTTTGAATCGCGTTTTATGTTATATATGTTTGGGAGGTCTATTTGGGTTGATAATGATGATTTTTTGATTAATAGTTTGTCTTCTAAACTAAATTCTCCCTTCTTACTTATAATTACATAATGTCGATGTCACAGGAATAAATTTTCTTGCACTCTTCCCATCCTTAACGACAAGATGTTATACTAAAAATATGTTTCAAATTCGGCCTGCACTTGTACACTATTTACAAAATCAAGTAATAATCTCAATATGTAAAGAAAAATACTATAATTAAATTTTTAAATTTAAATTAATTGTACAAAATCATTCTTTTTGAACTAAATGACAGCGTCAAATGTCATTTTATTGACGCCATCTTTGTTTTCAACGTCAAGTCTTCCCTGTTTCGTGCGTTTTATATGTTTTGTACATATAAACTAAACCAAAATATACAAAAATGGTAACTAAATCACTATTATTTGATAATGGCCTTTTAAAATTATAAGTATAATATAAGGCCTTGTCCCTATACATTCGCGGAACGTGTCATTTATTGCATTGTATTTATGCAGCTAATTTTGTTATTTAGTTTTTTATTAATGCTTAATGTCTACTAAAATATATTACTAGTGTTTGGGTGCATCTCGTTTATGGAACGTGCTGTGGAGCGTTTTCTTGTGATGATTACAGTTTTTGTACGGAAGTTTTAGTCATGAATAGTAAAGTTTCAACGCCGAATAAATTAGTCAAGGTCCAGCTGAAAATCAGCGCCGTGACCGTTGGGTCACAGCATCGGGCTGAGCTGGTGTAATTTTCCAAGTTGACTTAATTTTATGTTAATTTTTGTGCTTTTTTTCTTCTTCTTTATGTGTGTATTTATTTGTTAGCTTGGAATAAATTATTTTCTTTCATTATACGACGGGAGGTTTTAATGTCATCTATTCTTAGGCTAATATTATGTATAATTTTAGGACTTTAATTTAATAAATGTCATCAGAAATCTATAGCTACAAATATACAAACATACATGAAATTTCTTTAGAGTATTTTATTGGAACTATTATTTATTATTAAGTTCTTCCCCGTTTTTATTTTATTGCATTTTTAAAAGTAAAAATATTTTAACTGTATGTACCTATATAAGTATATATAATGGTGTTTCTTAACGGAACATCCTGTACCGTAATTTATATCATTTTATTGTAGCACCTTGCGTTAAAGAGGCGAAGTTTCGACCGTTAATAGCTAAGACAAGGCCCCAGTCGCGGATTAATAAAATGTGACTGTCACACTTCTTAATTAATAGGAGTTTGTGAAGAAAACAATATCATTTTATTTGCATAACCTGTGCGGGTGGGTGTACAACGGCTGAAATAAACGCTGAGCTTTTTAATGATTTTAAGACATTACATAGACATTTTACACTTCGCGTGGAATGGAATGCACTACCGGTTTTCCTGAAAACTACAACTTGGGAATTTCCAAACGAAGAGTCACCTTCTAGATGAACGCGTAACACTCAACTTCAGCAGGGCTAACATAAAGACCATGAGATAATTTTGTTACGTCAATTTGTTTTGCAGGGTGTCAATATCTTGTCGATACATCGTTGCTTTCATGTTAAGCCTTGCAGATGTGATTGTGCCTAAGCGTTGATCTATCTTATAAACAAGTGAACACGTTCAAAAAGAACCAGAAACCGACTTCAACTGCATTAAAAGCCTACTTTTATAAAGGCAATGCTTGTACATACATAATTTTTTGAAATTTGGCACACTTGTTTAGAAGCTGTTATGGAAATATTACATACATACAGGTCGAATTGATAATCTCTTTTTTGAAGTCGGTTAAAAAAGTTTCTAGTGCATTGATATCTTCAAATTCTAGCATGGGTAGAATGAAAGCGGTGAGAGTGTGATATATCATACTGTATAGACATTTGACGTTAAAACATGACATATGTATCACACTTTCACTGCTATCATGTCTCTCATGCTACTCATCCAGATGATCAACAAATTAAAAAAGATTGCAGTACACACACAGTAGATAACTATGTTTAAAATTAAAAGTTATACATATTTTCATGGTTTTAATTAATCGTGTTAGAACATATACATATGAAGTTCAGATTATAATTATAAACTGATACTCGTTCCTATCTCCGTTATGTCCTCGCCCTAACGAAAGTCTTAAATAAACCCGCCGATGACAAGTTTAAACAAAGTTGAACCGAGCCGAGGCAGTTAGCGCTCTTTTTAGAGTTCAAAACAAAGTTTTTTGTTTAACTGTTGATGCCTCACAATTGATACATGACACCATTAAGAACACTTGGGGATTTAAACGAAGTGTTCTTTGTTTTTGAATGGGAGTAAGTCCCTTGTTTCTAACTGATGTCTTCGAAAGAAGAAGGTTCTAAGTATTTATGTACAGGATTTTTGTAGAAAATATACACAATAACATTTTGCTCGCAAATGACGTAAAATACCCGTAAAACCTCCAAAATCGGGTTTGGATTTGGAATCCAATTAGGATCGTCACATAATTATGTTATCGTCACATATTTAATATTTAAATTCCGAACAAAAAGATGCCTCGTTCACCGCGTGACAATTGTAACGCCAGCAATTAGCGCAGGAACGAGCTAGTTGAGTAGTGTCAAGTTGACAGACGCCCGGTTTGACGAGCCGGTAGAGGAGTCAAGTTCTGTTCACGCTTGACTAATTAATGGATGTTCAGATGTGGATACAATAGTTTTTGTTGGAGAGTACTTTTAAAAATGCGTTGTGATTTGTGGGGAACGTAAATGAAAAAAAATTAAAAATAAATGGCCTTACAGTTTTAAAGTGTTGTAGAGGTTTTTGCACAGTGTGTTTACACGTGTCTCTCAACTTTGTAGTAAGTTATGTCAGTGATGTGATAAGCCAAAATATAGAAGACAGTGCACCTTAAAGGCTCAATTTATGAGGTACTTGTTGTGATATATTTGCTGTCTGGCATACAGTTTACCGCTTAAAACAATTTTATTTAACGGCGTATTTAAATAATTCAATGGTGGCCTGACAGGGGAATGTAAGGCACTACAATGCCTTACAAATACCATCAGCCCTATACCAATTACCCAGCACAGATTTTGTAAGCTTAATTTTCTCCAATCACTCATTCACACTCATAATCCGAAGGTAGCGGGTTTGATTCCAAACCTTATGCATTGTCTATGCCCGCTTGTCTAGCGTACATGTTGTCCTATAATTCTGCCGCCAAAAAGCAGTTTTAATAGCACTATTGGGTTGAAAATGAAAGAACATAGTGATCGGTTGATTAATACGACCTAAAAAGTTTGTTAAATTGTAAACAGCCGACTCACGGTCCCTTTAAAATAAAAAATACCGGCCCTTGAGTGCAAGCTGCAATGCCATGCATTCAGACACGTGAATGACGGCCATTAGGTAGTGTTTACACTGACCGGGAGACGTTTCTTTCAATGCTCTGACCGTGCAGTCAATAGGACATCATTACCGTGTGGGATTCGTGTGGTGCCTTTACACGGGCGAGTTACTCGTGCGAGCAGTGTTCAAGTTCTGCACTTAGTTATGGAAAGTTTAAGTTGTAAGAATACATGTTTTTAAACCCTTTCTCTATGTGTCTGAGATTCATAAAGCATACAAGTCAAGATCAAATCAAATATTCTTTATAGCACACACACACATACACACACAAACAGAACATACAAGATCATAGAAGGTACAGTGAAGACGGTCTTATCGCTAAGAGCGATCTCTTCCAGGCAACCTGGCTAAGATCTGAGCTGATCGCCTTCAAACAAGTTTTAATTATCATCAAATACAGTTAAAACTATCCCAACTCGTACCATCCAAACCAATCATCCAAAATATACTTCGCACCAGAAAAATCAAAACACCTTGCAAGTTTATGTTTTGTAAGGATTATCAGAAAAACCTATGAAAATTTAATTTGAATTTGAAACATTAACATTAGGATTTGAAAACCTCATATAATTCACTATTAAACGACATTTGACATATATTCCTAAATATACTAATTTCTCTGATAATCCTTACAAAATCCTTGCAAGATTTTTCTCATGGGAAATATAGATATTCCCGATATTTTAGATGTTATCGGTTTGACAGTTCCCAAAGTGGCAGCTCATGAAATCAATCACAATTCCTTTAGTTATACTGAATCCGTCTCCAATTCCCCAGTGTTAACTATGTCTATAACTTATAACTCCTATATAAATGATAAAAAAGGATTTGGATGGGTTTTTGTAATTCTTTGTTTAAATTTCGAACTATCGTCAAAATTAGTTTGGTTATTGAAATGTAGATTTTTAATTATATTTATCTAAATTAAGTCTAATTTAAATTTTCATATCAACGCTGTGTTTTCCTTTAAGTAACGCATAAGATACTATTGCTTTATAAGTCATAATTGTTTTTGTATTGAATTAGTTCGTATATAAATAAAGGTTTCTAATATTACAAATAGATAACACACAAACATACATACAAAGGATGGAAGAGGACCCACTTTTCATAACCCACGCCGGACGAGGTTCACACAGGCTAGGATAAGTCAATTAAAGTTCTTTATACCGTATCTGAAGAAAAAAAAGTGTAATGTTAAATAATAAATATGGAATTAGTTAGGAATTCATATTACGTTGAAGACCAAGAATGTGCAGCGTGTAAAAAAGCAAAAAATTGACAAACTTTTATACAATGATTAATACACCAGAAAGTATCGATTTAGTTATCGTACTAGAACTACTAAACGCAGCTCCATTGGCATTCGTTCTCGGTGGGTCAACATTTGTCGGGCTTCAGCTCTAAAAGAAACGGAATGACCAGTACACAAACATCTTCTCTGAATGACAATCGACTCTTTCACGTTTTCTTCATTCCTTACCATGGCAAAAATTCTTTAACTCTATATTTAAAATGAAAGCCATAACAATAATTTAACGATAAACAGCCAAGTGCGGGTCACGCGTAGTGTAGGGTTCCGTAATTGCCCTTCACAATAAGTTCAAATATCAAATGTAAAATAATTTTGAATGGGATTGGTACGAAATTTTCATTTTGACATCTCATAACCTGCAAATCCAACTTAGTTGTGATAGTTTTCCTTTTATGTTCAGAGTACATGCTACTACTGCGATTTTTTTCTGATTTTTAAAAGCAATAGTTTAGAAGTTAGAGTCATACTGAAGTTACGTGTATGGGAGCTATGTTTTCAAAAATTTATTTTTTCAAATTTTAAACTACCACTTTGTCGGCGTGATTAATATGTATATCCATACCAAAATACAGCTTTCTAGTTGTAGGAGTATCTGAGCTAAGCTGCGGACGGACAGACGGACAAAGCAAAATTATAAGGGTGTCTTGTTTGATTAGGGGTCCCTAAAAACCATTCCAACAATTATTGAACAACTAGATTTTACCCGCGACAATCCCGCGGATAGTACACGCTCGATCAGGATAAAAAAAACATTGTTTTTCTTCGACCTTTTAACTATTCCTATAAAACAAAACATTCTGACTATCCATTCCATATTCTGTGAAAATTTCAACCGTTTACCTATTACAGACGGAGGGACTTAGTAATAAGGTCCCGTTGGTTACTCTTCGGTTGCGGAACCCTAAAAATGTAACTTTATTCGGAACCACGTCCACGGAAGAAGGGTTAGCTACCAGCTAAATAACGGATAAGGGCCCTACTGTTTGCACGGAGTAATTATTCTATTGTCATTTTATTTATATTTGGCGAAGTTATCGCCGTGATATCTTCTAATAAACTTGAAGACAGGGCGGGGAATTTTAATGGCTATTTTATGTTAATGTCAGTAGGGTTGAGATATGTCGACGGGGCTTACGGGCTTTAGGAAAAACTTTTTAAGTCGAAACCAGGTATATTTACATTGTTTATCCTGACTATGAAGCTTGTAGTGTGTGCTTAGCTTTAGAATATGTTCATCACATGTATTCCCGTGGGGAAGTTTATTTCCATGTTCCCTCAGGAACGTATCCCCTCAGGGGATGCAAGAAAAAATGGTGACGAGCAGTAGAGAGCCTATTTTCAGGCCTCCTTCATGGTTACCGGTTCTTTCAGTGATGTCACCTGCCCATTACCACTTCAGCTTACTGACTCGAGCTATGTCGGTGATTGTTCGTCTACGGTTTTCCTCATTCCGGATTTTATCACGTATAGAAAATTCCGAGCATAACTCGTTCCATTGCTCGCTGAGTGACTTTGAACTTGTTTATTCCGCCCAAATTAAAGTATGATAAAAAAACGGAGAAACCGAATTCGTCTACAATGGAACTCGTCAGCAGTACATATAGATATGTGATACTTCTACTACATATAGGTATGTAGACAATAGTCAAACATGCAACTTGTCCAATAAAGCGGTCGTGTGAGCAAACAACCAGACAACCAGATGGAGCTGAGGGCATATTGCGACAAGTGATGCTGTGGAGCGGTTACAACTTGGATATCGACTGAGTTGCGTAAGACAAATAGTAGCTGCTTAGTTGGGTCCCTGTTTATTTAATCGTTTGTTAACGAAGATTGTAATAGAGCAAAGACGTTTAGCTATACCAGAGATACAGGTAAAAGCACAAAAATTTTTGATCCTAAACTTATGACGAATTCGTTATCTCAGTCTAGTGTCACACAGCACGCGCCCGTACAAGACATTTCAAGTATAATAATAAGTTTATTCATTAATCATCTTATACATATTTTAACTTAGATCGAACAAAACTAATTTATACATTACTAAATATTCAACGACCTCTGTTGTAGGCAAAGCCTGTGTCACAGAGGTCTGCCTTCCTGTTGCACAAATAATTTTTATAAATGTTCCTGCAGACAAATCTAATCTATATAAACAAAAAAGATTATGAGATAAATTTTATTACAATATTTCTAAGGTGTGGTGTGTGTGTGTGTGTGTGTGTGTGTGTGTGTGTGTGTGTGTGTGTGTGTGTGTGTGTGTGTGTGTGTGTGTGTGTGTGTGTGTGTGTGTGTGTGTGTGTGTGTGTGTGTGTGTGTGTGTGTGTGTGTGTGTGTGTGTGTGTGTGTGTGTGTGTGTGTGTGTGTGTGTGTGTGTGTGTGTGTGTGTGTGTGTGTGTGTGTGTGTGTGTGTGTGTGTGTGTGTGTGTGTGTGTGTGTGTGTGTGTGTGTGTGTGTGTGTGTGTGTGTGTGTGTGTGTGTGTGTGTGTGTGTGTGTGTGTGTGTGTGTGTGTGTGTGTGTGTGTGTGTGTGTGTGTGTGTGTGTGTGTGTGTGTGTGTGTGTGTGTGTGTGTGTGTGTGTGTGTGTGTGTGTGTGTGTGTGTGTGTGTGTGTGTGTGTGTGTGTGTGTGTGTGTGTGTGTGTGTGTGTGTGTGTGTGTGTGTGTGTGTGTGTGTGTGTGTGTGTGTGTGTGTGTGTGTGTGTGTGTGTGTGTGTGTGTGTGTGTGTGTGTGTGTGTGTGTGTGTGTGTGTGTGTGTGTGTGTGTGTGTGTGTGTGTGTGTGTGTGTGTGTGTGTGTGTGTGTGTGTGTGTGTGTGTGTGTGTGTGTGTGTGTGTGTGTGTGTGTGTGTGTGTGTGTGTGTGTGTGTGTGTGTGTGTGTGTGTGTGTGTGTGTGTGTGTGTGTGTGTGTGTGTGTGTGTGTGTGTGTGTGTGTGTGTGTGTGTGTGTGTGTGTGTGTGTGTGTGTGTGTGTGTGTGTGTGTGTGTGTGTGTGTGTGTGTGTGTGTGTGTGTGTGTGTGTGTGTGTGTGTGTGTGTGTGTGTGTGTGTGTGTGTGTGTGTGTGTGTGTGTGTGTGTGTGTGTGTGTGTGTGTGTGTGTGTGTGTGTGTGTGTGTGTGTGTGTGTGTGTGTGTGTGTGTGTGTGTGTGTGTGTGTGTGTGTGTGTGTGTGTGTGTGTGTGTGTGTGTGTGTGTGTGTGTGTGTGTGTGTGTGTGTGTGTGTGTGTGTGTGTGTGTGTGTGTGTGTGTGTGTGTGTGTGTGTGTGTGTGTGTGTGTGTGTGTGTGTGTGTGTGTGTGTGTGTGTGTGTGTGTGTGTGTGTGTGTGTGTGTGTGTGTGTGTGTGTGTGTGTGTGTGTGTGTGTGTGTGTGTGTGTGTGTGTGTGTGTGTGTGTGTGTGTGTGTGTGTGTGTGTGTGTGTGTGTGTGTGTGTGTGTGTGTGTGTGTGTGTGTGTGTGTGTGTGTGTGTGTGTGTGTGTGTGTGTGTGTGTGTGTGTGTGTGTGTGTGTGTGTGTGTGTGTGTGTGTGTGTGTGTGTGTGTGTGTGTGTGTGTGTGTGTGTGTGTGTGTGTGTGTGTGTGTGTGTGTGTGTGTGTGTGTGTGTGTGTGTGTGTGTGTGTGTGTGTGTGTGTGTGTGTGTGTGTGTGTGTGTGTGTGTGTGTGTGTGTGTGTGTGTGTGTGTGTGTGTGTGTGTGTGTGTGTGTGTGTGTGTGTGTGTGTGTGTGTGTGTGTGTGTGTGTGTGTGTGTGTGTGTGTGTGTGTGTGTGTGTGTGTGTGTGTGTGTGTGTGTGTGTGTGTGTGTGTGTGTGTGTGTGTGTGTGTGTGTGTGTGTGTGTGTGTGTGTGTGTGTGTGTGTGTGTGTGTGTGTGTGTGTGTGTGTGTGTGTGTGTGTGTGTGTGTGTGTGTGTGTGTGTGTGTGTGTGTGTGTGTGTGTGTGTGTGTGTGTGTGTGTGTGTGTGTGTGTGTGTGTGTGTGTGTGTGTGTGTGTGTGTGTGTGTGTGTGTGTGTGTGTGTGTGTGTGTGTGTGTGTGTGTGTGTGTGTGTGTGTGTGTGTGTGTGTGTGTGTGTGTGTGTGTGTGTGTGTGTGTGTGTGTGTGTGTGTGTGTGTGTGTGTGTGTGTGTGTGTGTGTGTGTGTGTGTGTGTGTGTGTGTGTGTGTGTGTGTGTGTGTGTGTGTGTGTGTGTGTGTGTGTGTGTGTGTGTGTGTGTGTGTGTGTGTGTGTGTGTGTGTGTGTGTGTGTGTGTGTGTGTGTGTGTGTGTGTGTGTGTGTGTGTGTGTGTGTGTGTGTGTGTGTGTGTGTGTGTGTGTGTGTGTGTGTGTGTGTGTGTGTGTGTGTGTGTGTGTGTGTGTGTGTGTGTGTGTGTGTGTGTGTGTGTGTGTGTGTGTGTGTGTGTGTGTGTGTGTGTGTGTGTGTGTGTGTGTGTGTGTGTGTGTGTGTGTGTGTGTGTGTGTGTGTGTGTGTGTGTGTGTGTGTGTGTGTGTGTGTGTGTGTGTGTGTGTGTGTGTGTGTGTGTGTGTGTGTGTGTGTGTGTGTGTGTGTGTGTGTGTGTGTGTGTGTGTGTGTGTGTGTGTGTGTGTGTGTGTGTGTGTGTGTGTGTGTGTGTGTGTGTGTGTGTGTGTGTGTGTGTGTGTGTGTGTGTGTGTGTGTGTGTGTGTGTGTGTGTGTGTGTGTGTGTGTGTGTGTGTGTGTGTGTGTGTGTGTGTGTGTGTGTGTGTGTGTGTGTGTGTGTGTGTGTGTGTGTGTGTGTGTGTGTGTGTGTGTGTGTGTGTGTGTGTGTGTGTGTGTGTGTGTGTGTGTGTGTGTGTGTGTGTGTGTGTGTGTGTGTGTGTGTGTGTGTGTGTGTGTGTGTGTGTGTGTGTGTGTGTGTGTGTGTGTGTGTGTGTGTGTGTGTGTGTGTGTGTGTGTGTGTGTGTGTGTGTGTGTGTGTGTGTGTGTGTGTGTGTGTGTGTGTGTGTGTGTGTGTGTGTGTGTGTGTGTGTGTGTGTGTGTGTGTGTGTGTGTGTGTGTGTGTGTGTGTGTGTGTGTGTGTGTGTGTGTGTGTGTGTGTGTGTGTGTGTGTGTGTGTGTGTGTGTGTGTGTGCGTGCGCGTGCGCGTGCGCGTGTGCGTGTGTGCGTGTGCGTGTGCGTGTGCGTGTGCGTGTGCGTGTGTGTGTGTGTGTGTGTGTGTGTTATGTGTGTGCAAGTAATAATCGATCGCTACAAAAAGCCTATGTCTTTTTTCGAACCTTCAACTCAATCTCCATACTCTGACTCTTCGTTACGACGTGCAGGAAGAACCAACAAACAAACTCATTATCGCATTTATACGTTAGACGCTCGCAACATGCGCGGAAGGTCCCAGGTACGACTCCCAGTGGGGGCAGCTGAATTACTTAAGGCGGTTCCATGACCCAAGGCTCCCCTGAACTATCCTACTTTTAAGAGAAACTCTGATAATTGTAGACATGGGAAAAATACATATGAATGTTGAGGATATTATCTGCGATAAGACAGAAGTTGAAACACGATTCAAAACGGTAATACTCGTATGTAGGTTTTTAAACAAACTTTACTCAGTTTACATCTTATTAAACATAAACTCATAAATTTAATAATCATTTGACTGCTTTAAAATCTCTATATCAATAAATAGCAATACCAATATTTTTAACTAAATTTATTGACAAAAAATGCTATCGAAATCGAGACGAGAGTCGATGTGGCGCGTTTTTTCTTACCCTTTCGCCCTTACGTGTTACTATTACCGCGGGGAAGCGAAGGGCCTCCTAATAGGAGAGCCTCCACGTACTGTATAATATATAGAAAGGTTGTAAACGAAATAAACATTTTTATTTTTTTTATTACGTGATAATATTAGTGGGGAAGCGAGGCAACAAATGGAACTTCTCGTTGGTCATTAATCGGCCTTAATTATCTGAAAAGCAACACGATTCCGGTTGCTGCCTTTGTCAGCAGGCAGTCTAAAAAGACAAGTTAGAGGTATTCGGACGGCTTGATGGACTTCTAACAGCCTAATCTCAACAACATGGTCTAGTTTCCGCTCTGGGTTGTAAGGACAGATGACAGTCGCTTCCGTAGTACACACGGCTGCACATCAAGCTATCAGTGGCGAAGGGTCCATACAAGCCGATTCCCACCGGCTTACCTTTCAAAAATCCTTTCCACATATCATTAATGTAATGTACTATTAACTTTTATACGCTCAAAACATTACTACAAGAAACGCCTGCGCGCAATTAAAAAGCAATATCTATCAGTGGCGAAGGGTCCATACAAGCCGATTCCCACCGGGTTACAGATATTATCTATAAATTGTCAAAGCCCGCCAAAACTATACCACAGTTCCCGTGTCAACTAATGCTCTGTCTCTTACGCTCTCGTAGTAAACATCGCTTTTTATTTCACGAAATAAGCCGGCGAATTTCGGGTTACTCGATTTCTTCTCTTTCGAACGCCTTATGCGGAGCGAGATAGAGAGTTATAATGCTAGTAATTTCAAAACTATAATTTTAAGGAGAAAATACATCGCCAATGAGACATTTTTTCTAGCAAGTTAATAGTGTTATAACAATGCAAAATTTAGAAAGTAGTATTTTGATAGTATGTTTCATCGCGAGTCACATTGTTTTATTTAGGCGTATTTGCGTGTGATTTGTTCCGTTTGGAATAAACAACTTTAGTACGCGTGAATGCTTGTTAGTATCGATGGTTTTAATGTGACGGATTAGAAAGTATTTCACTTAGTTCGAAGTTCATGTGCTGTTTTTTGTGTTTATAAGGTGATTTACTTGCATATTTCGTTCAATACGGTGAGTTTTCTGTGCCATTATGGCTTTAATTCGTATGGAATGCTGCCTAACTGACTACTTGCTCATCATCTTCCCATTTGAAGAAATACTGAGAATTTCTGAAGCCAAATTTGAATCACGCGGTAAGCATTTTTTTTGGATCGGCTTCCCTTCGCCAAAATTCCACCCTTCGCCACTGCAAGCTATACATTTCCAGTATAAGCTGACCTCGCATTGAATGGACTCACGACACGATACCGGTTCAGCGTATACTGGAAGAGTACAGCTTGACCTGTAGCCGTGTGTACTATGTTACCTTGGGTTTATCAAGCCGAAGGCGAGTGTGATGATGATTAGCTCAAAAAGCTCATTTAACGTTGGCGATTTAGGATAGAGTATCATATCTATCTCACTCATTCGTTAAGGACAAAAGGAGGACGTCACCTAGTTACCGTTTCCCCCTTTTGAACCTATACAGCAGAACACTCCAGCGCAACCTCAACTCAACAAACATCAATTAGAGCATGGTGTTTGTCCGTTAATAACTACGGCAAGTGAGCAAATCGGTTGAGTCAATATGGGTCAGTAACTTGGTGAGCAAACGGACACCTTAGGGGTATGCGTCTTGAGAAGTACGTTGGCCATATTGTAGAGCGATTTGGGACGACCTACCGTTATACGTTTGAAGTGTACGATTACTAGAGAAAACTTGTCCAACTGTCCGTGTTGGCTCGCCTTTAGATTAGGACGCCAGTCTAGCTACCACCAAACATCAGTGAAAAGAGCACTGTTGTGCACATCGCCTCATTAGTTTCAAGTGAGATGAAGGCCAAGTGCGAATCCATCATTTTTTAGGGTTCCGTACCTCAAAAAGAAAAAAAACCCTTATTGGATCACTTTGTTGTCCGTCCGTCTGTCTGTCAAGACCCTTTTTTGGATAGTATGGATAAACAGGGTATATTTTATGTCCGATTTATCACAGAACCCTGGCCACACTACAAGTAACTAAAAGGTACAAACTTGTGCATACTCTTGTCAGAGGGCCAGATATAGGGTCTGGAGGGGTATTGTTTGATTTGCTCAATTTTGGCCTAATCAATCTGCCGTGTTGGAGAAAGTTTCGGGTGTTTGCATTTGGGATTTGAATATCTTCCACCGATAACCGGGTTTGTATATAACTGATAAGAAAGAAAGATCGTAAGTAAATGTAGTGTCAATGATTTTGAACCACTATTACATATATTCTGGAGGTTGCTGGTTAGATTTTCGTATGTGTGACTCTTCATGGAGAAAGTACTCCTCCAATCAAAAATACCCAACACCAACAAAATTCAATAAAGTCGTAAAACCTATATACTGAGTTTCGTCAATATCAGAGCTAGTACCTAGAAACCTTCATCTTCAACTGCCCTAAAAGTCTACAGAATTCGACTATACGTTTTTTCTTTTCGTTTTGTTACATGTTTGTTACGAGATAACTCCGCACATTATTAATCGATTTTGATTATTATTTTTAGTTGCGTAGGTGATCCTATATAATTTTTATCGAAATTGATTGAGCGCTTTTTGGAGAAATCGGCAAAACTAAAATATACACCCAGAAAATTCTCCCTCTACGGGTGACAATTTTAGGGGATGAATTCTGTCGACTTTTACGATAGTTAGAGTCGGTTTTTTAGTTCTTTTTGAACGCGTTCATTATTAAAACGGACGTAGAATTTTCTGTGCAAGGTGAAATCTAGGAAATAGTAATTCAAATGTGGGGTTGTTATGTTAGAAAAATGCCCATGTCCAACCTTGTAAATATGCAGCTGATGCAGTTGCAGTTGTTGACATGTTCAGAGGGCATAGAGTTTTTGCCAGGGATGATAATCTTCTGTATGACATGAGCCACATTTTATACATTTTATACTCGTACTGTAATATATTAAGTACACTCAACATTCGGGAATTCCATTAAAAGGCCAGCATAATAAACACGATACTCAAATATTAATAATCAAAATGAATCCACCCTGAAACCTTTCCACGTAATTAGCCTATGTCGTTCCGATGTGACAGTTAATATAAATCGCTTTGTGGCATACGATCCGTCGTCGAAAATAAAAAATAATGTCGCGGACAGTCGCTCGTTCGATGGATACGCCCTTCCATCAAACTTGGATAGGTGGATAAGCGAGGAGCGACCAGCGGAATTATACGAAAATTATGTCGCGGACAGTTGCTCGTTCAATGGATACGCCATTCCATCAAACTTGGAGACGCGGACTAGTGAAGAGCGAGCAGCGGAATTATGTCGCGGACAGTCACTTGTTCGATGGATACGCCTTTCCATCAAACTTGGAGAGGCGGAGAAGCGAGGAGCGAGCAGCGGAATTATGTCGTAGACAGTCGCTCATTCGATGAATACGCCCAAACGTTAAACTTGGAGAGGTGCACTGAAAAAAGATCAGTGGAACTATGTCGCGGACAGTTGCTCGTTCGGTGGATACGCCTTTCCATCAACCTTGGAGAGGCGGACAAGCAAAGAGCGAGCAGCGGAAATGTAGCGGACAGTCGCTCGTTCGATGGATACGCCTTTCCATCAACCTTGGAGAGGCGGACAAGCAAAGAGCGAGCAGCGGAATTGTAGCGGACAGTCGCTCGTTCGATGGATACGCCTTTCCATCAACCTTGGAGAGGCGGACAAGCAAAGAGCGAGCAGCGGAATTGTAGCGGACAGTCGCTCGTTCGATGGATACGCCTTTCCATCAACCTTGGAGAGGCGGACAAGCAAAGAGCGAGCAGCGGAATTGTAGCGGACAGTCGCTCGTTCGATGGATACGCCTTTCCATCAACCTTGGAGAGGCGGACAAGCAAAGAGCGAGCAGCGGAATTGTAGCGGACAGTCGCTCGTTCGATGGATACGCCTTTCCATCAACCTTGGAGAGGCGGACAAGCGAGCAGCGAGCAGCGGAACAGCAGAACTACAACAGACGGTCTTTTTTGACTTAACACCAGCCGCTGACCAGGCCGCGCCCCCTATACTCCAAATATGCAAATATGAGACATAAAGGTAATATGTCGTGATAACAATTCTGTTGCCTTAATTAATAAAATACGTCACCGTTCCCTATACTCGTACGTCATAGTGGTGTGGGTGTATAGTTATGTCTGCGGTTGGGTGCGGATAGGGCCGTGAGCGTGATTGTTTCTGCCATTTGATTTATGGTATTGTTTGTTTTGTGTGTGACCTTAATTGTTTTTGTTTTAATTTGTTTCGCGTATTGCTGTTTGTGGGTCAAGATTATTTTACTTGATGCGATTCGATGGTTGGATGAAACTGAAAACTGAAACTATGCATTGACGTCAAAAAAGATTTGTAGCAATCGGCAATCGACGGAGAATAAAAATAATTAAATGGAAAAAATGCATGATAGTCTTAGATTATTTATACTGTTCGGTAATTTGTGGAGTCAGGAACTCGAGTTCATGCTGGACGGTATCGAATCGGGTGGTCATCCGGTCTACTACGGCGATCTCGTCTCAACGCGCCGCAACTTGCGAGCATTCGAGCGCTTCTGCCATGAGTACTACTGGTCGTACTACTCCAAGTAGCCCTCAGCTACCCGCACTCGCTGCATGGCGCTGTCCGTGGTGTATTCCAAAACCGGGCGGTCGGGCTTCACTCGGCCGCCCTCTAAATAGTATACATATATCAAATTGACACGATGAAATTGCTATTTTTCAAATAATGAAATGTTTATTATGTAAGAACCTAATAATGAATATAATACCTTATATTCAGGACCGGACCGGGACCTAAAATCGTCCCGGGCCTTATGAAGAGAATCGGCCTTTTCTGCTTCCTTTCTCCGCAAGACAACTGAGAATATATTTTTTACGCTTCAACCATCGGTAGCTCTTTATGAATTTCTAAATTCAAACAAAATCATATTCCTTTTAACTAGCTGGAAAAGTCTACTGCTGAACGTGATTTTGTATTGGTGATTTGCCATAATCACTGGTCTCGGTAAAGTGTTAGCGATACAGAGAACGGTGCAGCCTCTCTCCCTATGTTCGTCGATAAAACATCACGAATTTTTTTAAACCGATACTAAATCACTATAATAAACCTTGCGCCTAGAGAAACGGAAGCGTGATAAGTACAACAAATACCCATGTCAGGTGAAAATCGCATGACCATCGGCAATTAGCACCGCGCCCTATTCATGCTAATTTTGATTTCACGCGACGCTTTAGAGGTTAAAGAGTTATTGTTCGCGACTGTACTTTACTGTAGTGTATGTAAAAACGCGGCGGAAAACAAATGGAACGGTGCGAATATTTTTTAAGGAGCTTTTTGTCAAAACAACTCCATACATGATGAAGAAGCTTACTTCTTTAGTCGATGAGTTCCTGTAGCTAACAAACAGAAGAACGGCAGACCTTCACCCGTACACTGTAGATATTCCTACAGCTCGCACCAAGCGTTTCGCTTCCACATTTATCGTGCGTACTGCAAAAATATGGCATGCACTACCGGTTTCCGTGTTCCCCGAAAACTACAACTTGGGAATCTTCAAACGAAGAGTAAATAGGCACCTTCTAGACCAACACGTAACATCGTCGACCTCATCGTCACTTACCATCAGGTGAGATTGAGGTCAAGCGTTGGTCTATCTTCTGTAAAAAAAAAACTACTGGCTCCATCAGCAGGACCCTGGACTCATCAAGGACAAGAGTACATTGGAAGACTAATCAAACGAGGCCAAACTATGAGACTTCAGGATTTCGTTACAGGGTTCCAAGCAAACAAATAAACTCATTTTAGCATATACGAATTTGTATGGAAATATTTAGTACATATTTTTTCTCGTGGGTTCGTTTGTTTGGGCTTCAGAAACTATTACACGGGAACCAGTTAAAGAACTGTGATTAAAAATAACCTGATATCTTTATTCATTTCAGAGGCTGTGGGACGGGGATATGCCAAATTTCATCACGATTAGTAGTCCCGTTGATTCAGCAAGTGGTAACAAACAAACTCAGTTTCGCATTTTAAAATACTAGCGTGATTGTTAATTCGATAATGCTATAATGAACTAATAAACTATATTTTATCAAATTGATGTGATATGTTCTTTTAACAAATATTTAGGGTGTGTACACAATGGAGGTCATTGTCAATAGTTAGGAGCGGCCAGATTACAGCAATCGTGTGTCACCGGTGTTATATGACGACTTCATTCCAAGCGCGCGAGATACAACCAAAAAGTTAAGGCGATTTTCTGAAATAAACTGATTTGTTGGTGTAATGCTATAGGACGCTGAAATATCCTGAGAATCTCAAAGTAAGGTATACATTTCCTCATATCTTTATCTTGACTCGTCAAGAACTTAATTCCATGATTTTGCCTCGATACATATATATTTCGAAATGACTCAATAAAAATGATAAACGATTATTATTAAACTACAATAGGTTGAAATTACTTGAATAGATAGATAACTACAATATTCACAGTCATTAAGAAGAGTTGTTTTTCTTCTAATTGTCACGGTTATTTTTTCAATGAATTAAATGTGTTTTTTCGCGAAATGACATTCCCTATGGCTTTAATACTAGAGTTCCAGATTCTCACATAAGCCACGCCCATTAAGATTTTAGTACAGTGCCTTAAACGAATATTTACATGTCATCACACGGGTTTCTTTGGAAGCCGCTAATATACATTATTGTAATCTTTATTTGCATAAAATATGTAATACATGGTGTTCAGTTTAAATGTATGATGACTGATCACGTACACACATATAATTTTTAAAAAAATGCTAATTTTATAATAACAAAATATTAACCGAATACCTAGGCTATATTACAAATTTCACAAAATGTAAGCGTTCACACTTTGCGTTTCATTTTCGTTGCGCGAATTACCGGCTTGAATAAAAAAGAGTTTATTTTAAATTACACTTACTCTTTTTTAACAAAAGGCTACACGATTCTAATTTTAAAAAATGAATTTCCTTTTTCGTTGCTATAATTACCGGTTATAATTTTTCTGCGTGAAACGGATAAACTTAAACTTTTCGAGTGATATTGGCAACACCGAAGACGGATGATTCCAAAAAGATAGAACCTGTTGTCATGCGACATGGGAGTCGATCGTGGGCTCTATTTTTGATTCGCCCGTGTGACATAGCTTGCACGATCGACTAAAAATCGCATGCAAACAGGTTTGACCGTATTTTTGAATCATTCGCCTCAGGTGTTGCCAATACAACTTAAAATGTTTAATTTTATCCGTTTTACGCATAAACATAAAACCGGTAATTCATGCATTGAAAACGGAACGCAATTCATAGAACAGTTCCTACTGTCAATGTCAATCAGTGGTAATGTCAGTGTTCGACGATGACGTTTAGTCTATCGCTTGCCTCCGCAGAGTGGTCCCGACCACTCGTTGCAGAGGAGCGATTCAAAAATTCCAAATTTCGTAAGTCGAACGAAAGTCTTTAGAAATCGAGCACTCGCGACGCGTAGAGCGATTCAAAAATAGAGCGCTGTGACTGATGTCGTATGTGACGATACCAGGTCGCACAGCGAATGAAAAATAAAGCTCCTGAAACGCGGTCTTAAGAGGAATAAATCTTAAGTCGTCAACTTACACAGCCGATGAACGAATAACAAAAATACGTACATTTAAATCTATTAGTAAAATTAAAAAATGACAACATGACGTGACTGATTCCTATCTATATTACAATTATATATTCCCATTCCGGCGCACCCTGTATGATACACCCTGTGTACACCCGGCACTATACAGCGTGTTCTGATTTCACAAATGTGATTGTGGCTAATGACCGTGACGGTGTTAGTTTTTGATCATTAGTTTTAGTTTTTAGTGATGATTGTTTTGTGTTGGATTAGTAAAGGATTGTTTTGTACAGTCATTGGATTTTTGTTTCTCAGCGAGTAATGGAACGAGCTATGCTCGAAATTTCTCTAAGTGATAACTCCGGAATGAGGTAATCCGTAGACGAACTAAAGTCACCGACATAGCTCGACGAGTCAGTGAGCTGAAGTGGCAATGGGCAGGCCACATCGCTCGAAGAACCGATAACCGGTGGGGAGTAGAGTTCTCGAGTGGCGATTACGTACCGGGAAACTTCTACCGGGCCGTCCCCCTACTAGATGAACCGACGACCTGGTTAGAGTCGCTGGATGCAAGTGGCTCGGGACCGGTCGATGTGGCGTACCATGAAGGAGGCCTATGTCCAGCAGTGGACGTTTCCCGGCTGTTGATGATTTGATTTTAAACTTGTGCTCGGCGATGTTATAACCCAAATTGACTATAAGACTAACGTTCTCTTGCGACTACGCATGCGCGAACTTGACATGACAAGAACAGCAGTACCACTCAGTAGAATGTCTCTCTCCGTGGCGTCAATAAGTAACAAATACACGCTTATACTATGAATGTGTATTTTAACATCATAGTCGACTTCATGAGTCCACTGTTGGACATGTGCCTCCCTCATAGAACGATAGATTAAACTTTATCTGACTTTTAATTACTATTTTAATAGCAATTTGGGTCCTCTACAAGCCCCCATTTTAGTTTTTATTTGATTTATAGCCTATAACCCGGGGACAACCTGACGCTTCCGATTTCTCATAATAGTACTTTAGACGATATGAGGGATCAGAGCCAAGGATAGCATACTTTTAGTGGTTGCTAAAATCATAATCTTCCTTCACTGTAGTCGGTCAACAAATATGTATGCTTTAAATATTAAAAATTAAAAATTAAAAAAAGTCCTTATTTACAATCAATATTATCAATTAATAATTGTTGTTGTCAGTTTAGCCCCATCTCACATCTACCGATTCAGAAACTGGAAGGATAGAATTCAATACAAAATGAATCGATGGTCACACACCTACCGACCCGTACGTGTAGTGTGAATTTTTACGTCAGATTTCTATGAAGAATTGTGCAGTGCCTCTAGCGGCACGTTTACCGAACTGTGATTCTTTATACAAATCTTTCGTAGACGCATGCGATGGTATCGGTTAAAAGCTCACACTAGAGATACCGAACAAAGTAAGAAATATTCTAGACCGTTCTAGGTAGATCAGAACAGAACAGATAGGTCTGTAACTGGCATTGTTGATGATAGACGCGTAAGGAGATAATAAAACACATATCAAAGCCAGTGCATCATTAGCAACAATTTTCAAAAGCATCGAAAGCTCGGTCATCAATAATTTATCAAATATCCACATTTGAAAAACACGAAAAGCGTCTCAATCAAAAATGGCACATGACTTTCACATGCTCAAGCTTACAAACTTAACCCTGACGCCCGTTAATATCTCCGCCCTACTTCCTACCTTCGGATACAGCTCATAAAGCCGCACATACAACTTTGCGAAGCACTGATGAGACATTAAACATTCAAGTCGTAACGGACTCCGAGTGATTTTTTTCTTCGTATGTCTTTCGCTTTGAGAGTCATAATAGGATATGCAATTTTAATGCTGAGGGGTTTAAGATATACTATGACGCGAGTGCTTAATTATCCGACTACGGTGAAGCCAAAAGGAAGGTTATGATTTAAGCAACCTTTGTATATATTTTGGTTCTTCTATTCCCTCTCATATGAAGTGACGTATCAATGAAAGCGTATGGTTTTTCCGTTTATAGACAGATGTGACGTCATTTAAAATCCAATATGATAGCTTAAACCGTCCACAGCGTGTTACGCCCCCAAAAAAGTTCTGTTTAACGACGATTTTATCTATTGGTCTTTCTATAATAATCTAAAGGACAAGTTAAAGCGTTTAAAAACAATTACGAGTATAGAAACCGACTTGAACTGCCCTAAAAGTCTACAGCAAATCTAAGACTTATAAGGTTTTCTTATAGATGACCTTGTCAGCACTGGACAAAATGGGACTACACGGAAAGCACCCAGCTTCTAAATAAAAAAAGAATCATCAAAATCGGTTCACCCAGTCAAAAGTCCAGAGTTAGCAAACATAAAAAATAATTTTTTAAAAACATACCCGTCGTATTGAGAATCTCCTCCTTTTTTTGAAGTCGGTTGAAAATGTTACGAAATGCCATAGGAAGCACAGACAAATCACATTCATATGTATATCTTACAAAGCATTTAGCATGTCTACCTATGACGTACAATGTTTTCTGTTTGGCCTCTCTAAAGTCTGCTTCGCTCGGAATTCTTTTCAAAAATCAACCCTGGCTGGATGCAAAAGAAAACACTCGTTCGGCTAATCTGACGGATGAAACTTGGATAGCTAGGCACGGTTCCCTTCGGGCCTGCATGATTCTACCTATATATAAGAAAATAACGCTGTTTGTCTGTATGTTACTATTGGCTCCGTTGGTACGGGGTATAAAATCTTCGAATAAAATTTACGAATTTAGTGGACTCTACTTTGAAGGTTTTGAGTTGACACAAACACCTCGGAAGGAAATTCAGCTACCTAGGAATATAACAAAAGTAAATGCGTTTAAAAAGAACTGGAAACCGACTTCAATTGCCCTAAAAGTACACACACACAATCTTTTTGTGTTTGTTAGTAAATAAGCCGTCTTATTGTAATTAACCCCTTGTTGCTAACGGAAGAGCGGAAACCTCTACTACAAGCTTAAATGCTTAAAAGAGATTTTCGGCCTCCCATACTGTTTAATTTTTTGGCTAAAATAAAAACTATATTATTTATTTATTATTTATTTAAAAGTCTACTTTTACTAAGGCAAATTTAAGATTTATATCGTTTTCTCGTGGATGCCGTTGTCAGAACTGGACCAAATTGAAATGGGACACGGGAAGCACCACCTTTCAAATAAATAAAAAATCATCAAAATCGGTTTACCCCAAGTTTACCCACTCAAAAGTTCTGAGGTAACAAACAAACAAAAAATATTTAAAAAATATACCCGTCGAATTGAGAAACTCCTCCTAAAATGGAGGAGGTTGTAATAAGGAGAAAATGGATAATATCTTGAATTTCTCTTGGATGACTTTCACAGCCGGGTACGCGGAGCGGTGGCAGGCGGTTCGAAAAAATTCTCCAACTGACAAGAATCAAAAATGACATTGACAGGTTGACACTATCCAGTGTTACCAGATGTTTATAAAAATTCACTCACTAAGGGAAAAAAGCGCTATAATCTTTTTATATGCTATTTTTTTTTGGTATAGTTATTATTGGTAGAGTTTGAAACCTGGTTATCTTCCTTTTAAAAAGTTAAATTCATACCAAAATACTATGAATGCAAAAGTAAATTTGTTGTCCTTACCTTTCGTCGTAACGTAGAGTAAGAATGATTTTTTTGTAGGAATAGTTAAAGGAATATTCGATTTTTCCAAGTTTCGGCTGCGGCCACAAAACCCTAAATTTTTTAAGATGGCGGACAGTAGATACGCCACTCTTATCCTAAGGCCTTTATAAAAAGCTTCTCTCATAGATAAATTAGGTAACTTCCTAATAGATATTGATGCAAAAACCACAACGTGTATTTATTTATGAAAATGATACCTACATGTAATATAGACGCTACTGATCATCTCAAAACGTTACAGTCAACTTCATCGACACCCACGGGATGACATGGGCTATACCTATAAATCAAATGGACTCCTTTATGTCATTAACAGGAATATTTTAGACTCCTCATGTAAATTTCTCAAGTAAAGCCAGGCGCAACGTTCTAGTTGGAACTAAAATCGAGGAACTCATGTCGGTATAATTACCGAGCAGAATTTTCGGATATTCTCGAGAGCACATCTCGAGTGTTTCCATATTCAAAAATTTCAATACAGACCGCACGAGAGTGGGGTTTAAATACGGGACATACGGTCAACCATTTCAGCAAGCAGCTTCCTTTACACCTGAGTCCTAATACTATAAACACAAAAGTGACTTTGTTTGTTCTTCCGCCTCGTCACTACAGAGGGTCAGAATCACAGAATTTTAATATATAGATACTTGAAGAGAAAGAGAATAGAAAGAGAGCCTGCACCTGTCGCACAGGGCGCCAATGACAGACTGTATGGCTACACCATATTATTTCAATTATTTTAGTCAAAAATATTTTTGTATTTGTATTTTGTAGGGCCAGTAAACGACAAATGCTATTTTTTATCCTGATCGAGCATGTAGTTCGCTTTAAATACTTTCCGAATTCCTCGCGGACAAAGTCGCGGGCAAAAGCCAGTTTAAATTATATAATCCATTTATTTGTGCTGTCTCGCCTAGCTCAAAACATGGGACAATTACATTCAACGTACTGTAGAATAGTCGCTATGCATGGTTGCGGTCTCTTTCGATACGCATACTTGCTGGCGAGACGTGTTTAAATTTGGAACACGTCGGATTGATGCACAATTCTGATTGAAACGCGCGTCCATCAGATTAAACCAACAACAAATTCCACATTAACCTAGTGTTAGTAATATTTACAACATATTAGATTATTACTTTGCGGATGAAAAGCACCCACCCCTGCCTGATGCCAAGAAACTAGTAGCTGTACTACAAACATATTCAGTGTTGGCTGTCGTTGTGAGCAGTGTGTCTCGGATATTATCGGAGCGTGAGTCTCTGAGGGAGGTGATATCAAAAGATGGCTCATCAAAAATGAACGTCCGATGGGAAGCACGAGTGGCTGAAAAAGGGGCCCCGTTCCCCCCCCTCACTAACAAACGTACGCTAATTCTAGCTTACCCGACATGGTGGTAGCTACCCAGACGGGTACGGAAAAGTGTCGTACCACCAAACCGAGCAACCACTGGATTACACTACGTTACCGAAGCGGTTAAATAACATAAAAGCGAAAGTGAGTGTTTGAGGGGAAAATCAGAATGATTCGATTTTTATTTAAGGACAGTTGGACGATACAAAAAGGATATTGACTAATTTTATCTCGTTCGGACAAGTAGTTATGTTTTCTACTTAAAAAACGGTCAAGTGCGAGTCGGGCTCACACACGAAGGGTTCCCTGCCTATATATACGCCAAAAAAAAACATTTATTTTAGCGTCTGATAATACATCATCTGTGAAAATTCAACTGTCTATCACAGTTCGTGAGATACAGCCTGGTGACAGACGGACAGCGGAATCTTAATAATAGGGTCCCGTTTTACACTTTGGGTACGGAACCCTAAAATGATCAATATATAAAAAAATGCTTTGTGTATGTTTTGCGTGTCTATCTATGTCTATCTTGATACAGAAAATGTGTTACACGCTGGTGATAAGATATCTTACACACCAACTAAAGACTAAAACATCGTCCTCTCGCTTTATCCTAAAAACACATACTTTTTCTCTATGCCCGTGTCCCGTATTTCCCAGCGCGGCCGTAAAGCATCCAGAATACGTTTCTACTCGTAAACAACCACTATATACCATTCACACTCGATATTGTTTCCTTGCATTTTAAATGTTCTATTTTACACACCCTGTTTTTAGAGTCCCAAAGAAATAATAAAATAAATATAGAGTTCCCGGTTAAAAACAAGTTCTCCCCAAATCCATCCATGACATGGGTGTCATAATGGCTGTTTTTCAGGAGATTAGCAGCATCCAGTACCACTTAACAACATCTGTTTGCGACCACTGAGCCATACCTTGGCCTTCATCTACCTGATGTTAAGTGACGATGAGTTGGACGATGTCACGCTTTGATCTAGATGTTACCTATTTACTTTTCGTCAAATATCAAAATATCAACGTCCAAAAGAGTCAAGTAAACTTGTCACCCGTAGAAGAGACTGCGAAATTGGAAAAGGACAAATACAAAAATATTTATTGACCATAACAATTGTATTAATATGGTGTAGTCATACAGTCTGTCCTTGGGGAGCCCTGTGCGACAGGTGTAGGCTCTCTCTCTCTCTCTACGGATGACATTGTGTTTTGTTTTGTACAATATTGTAACGTAACCAATAGATTTTAAAAAAAACATGTTGGTATTACTAAGTACGTAAGAGTACGAGTTACAGTGTGTGTACGTGTGTGTGTGTGTGCGTGTGCGTGTGCGTGTGCGTGTGCGTGTGCGTGTGCGTGTGCGTGTGCGTGCGTGTGTGTGTCCGTGTCACAGGACAAGCACAAGTAAACATAACGAGTGAACACAAAACATATGCTAAAAATCAAAGAGCAGCCCCTTAAATATCAATTGCGTACTATAAAAACTCAAGACTGTATACAAAATACCCCTCGGGGCCACTTGTTACGTCTCTGACCCTCTTGTCCAGCATGTTTTACATCCAAATCTATTCAGCAGTTTCAAATAAACAAGGGTCGAAATGCCAAAGGGCCGAACTTGCCCCTTAAGAAAGGGTTTCGATTATTGGTTGTTATTGACTTTTTATTCTGTTATTTCGTCAAGATTTCGTCCCCTAAGTGGATAAAGGGCAGTGTAATGGTGTGAAGGGTCGGTAGCCCTTGTTACTTGGGTGACCATTGAAAGAAAACCCGTTTTGTTAGCCACAGTACACAGCCCGTTGCTTTGCTTGCGTGGAAATTAATTCTCTAGTCCTGTAAATCATCAAGATATATTTTAAATTTCGCAGAAATTCACTCCCTTACAGTTGTAGGTGATTCGAAAAACACTGCCTTATACCTGTACAGATGAAATCCATATTTTAAATAATTGGGTTCCACTTTACCATTGTAAAAAGTAATTTAATTTTTATTTATGTACCAGGGGTATGCAGTTTTTATTAATCCCTTGTGATGGTAAGTGACAATACGGTCGTTGGATGGTATGCGTACCCAGAAGTCTTAATCTATGTGACTACCTTCCATACAATGCTACTTGGCGACAGTTTCATCTATTCCTACATCCTCACACTGCGAACCAGCAAAAGCAGCACCTATAAAAGAAGCATTGCGTGGAAACGAATTATTAGAGGGTAGAATGCAATTTCCCCGACCAAGGCACCGATATGTCTCGTGTAGCCGGCTGCCGGGCAAATGAATAATAAATTAATATAAAAAAATTTTCATAAAGAAGCTTTTATTTAAATGCTCTAAAAAGAAGAAAATAAACTTTAAATTAAATCAAACCCATCAATTGATTACATTGAACAATTTATATGCTATAAAAGCTTGTCGCGTGATTTTAATAAAATTGTATTGATGTCGATGTGGCGTACCATGAAGGAGGCCTGTGTGTCGATGAACTAGAATACAAGAATTATGTAAACTGATCTAGAGAAAAAGTATGTATTGTATAAAATAGATAAATCTACATACATCTACACTAGTAAATCACGCGACAAGCTTTTATAGCATATAAATTGTTCAATGTAATCAATTGATGGGTTTGATTTAATTTAAAGTTTATTTTCTTCTTTTTAGAGCATTTAAATAAAAGCTTCTTTATGAAAATTTTTTTATATTAATTTATTTTTTATTTTTTAGTTATCGACGTGTTTCTTAAGACTAAAAAAGTCTAGTTAAGTTACTGAATCTATTTCAATTTTAAAAAGCATTGAAGTGCAAGTTAGGCCCACCCAGGACGATGTAAAGTAATTTTGATTGGAATTTGTACGGAACTTTCATTATGGCACCTCGAAGTCTATTTTATAATTTAGTCGACTATTACCCATTCACCTGCAAAGCCAGCTTAGTCTTGATAGTTTTTCTTATAAGTTCAGTGTACATACTATTGTGAAGTATTCAGATTTTTAAAAGCAATAGTTTAAAAGATATACGGGGGGAAACGCGAAACTAGTTTCGAACGTCATTTTTTAATAATACATTTGCGAAAAAATATAACAATAGTAAAATTATGATGAAGATGATTGTGTTCCGGTTAGCACAGAAAGCATACCTAAGTAACGTTTCTAGGTGAGAACGCTTCCATTTGTTGACTTTAATCACTTAACATCGGTTGATATGAAGACGAAAGTACCAGGACCTCATACCTAAGATGGAGTCTAACTACAACTTCAAAGAGAGAAAAATAGATATATAATACCTTGGCATAAGGTCTCTGTCATCCCCATAAAATTAAATGAAATCATTATCAACATTCGAATTTAAATATGTATATTTAAAAAGCGAAGGCCCGCGTTCCTTTTTCAAAAACACTCGAACTGAAGCCAATCCTCTTGGAGCATGTGAATGCAGCAAAAAGTATCTAATTAAACAGACCCCGATCTTTTTTCGGAGGTTAGTGCGGAACAGTTGTCTTACACGCTCTCTGACACTTATGTCAACCTGGTAGTCTATTATTGAGATTGTGGCCAAGAGTGTGTTGCAAATACTGCCCAGTGACTCGGCAAAAATACTAGTATTGATTTTTGAATGAAAAACATTCCTTCAGTTAATAAGAAAAACGCACGTTTGCCTAGCGTTTTTAAGACAAGCTTCTGAAATCACGAACTTTTAGCACGCCAAACAGCTACAAAACGTATCACTTTCTGAGCACAAGTATTAGAAAAGCTATATATATTATTCCCAAGTTACGTGTATGGGAGCCACCCTTAAAAATATGTTTTGCAAGATTTTGTTCTACTACTTTGTCGGCGTGATTAATATGTATACCCGTACTAAATTACACCTTTCTAGTAGTAAGGGTCTCTAAGCAAAGCCGCGGACTGACAGACGGACCGACTAACAGAGCGAAATTAAAAGGGTTCGTAGTTTTACTGCGGAACCCTAAAAACAGAAGTGACAGAAGTTGAGCGTTCTCATTTCAAAATATAAGTTTTACTCAAACCCGCGCGGAATATGTCATTAACTTCTTCTGGTTCTGATAACCTAGTAGTTCAAATGATTTTTCAATAGTTTGGTAGGAAATTAACCTGCGCTACAAAAACGATATTGCACGCTCCGGTGCACTTATGTCAACGTGGTATTCTGGAATTAAGATGAGCCCGTATTTGAGGGACCATTGAAAAGTTCTTCTTTATTTCTCCTGGCTCCAGCATCAGACCAGGACCGATGACCTAGTTAATCTCGCGAGTAGTCACTGGATGCAAGTGGCTCGGCCCTATCACCGTGCATGTGTGGGCGCGCCATAACAGGGAGACTCATGTCCAACAGTGGACTTCTGCAGCCGATGATTATTGCATACGCTGCCTTGTCCAGCCTCAATTGAGTGACACTATCTTGTCTTAAATTTATTTAGAAAACCATTGCCAAACTAACATAAACACACGCTTTTTAGCTGTATTTTTGGCATTTATGCATGACATTCAGCATTTACACAGAGGATATAATCACAGACTTTGCACAGACTAGGTACTGATATAATGCACAATCACGACTTGTTTTGATTATGTGGTTACTCTTTCATTCCCTTGGGCCAAAAAGAGACAAATAGCATTTTGAATCTAAAACACTTCAACTAAAGTCTAAAGTTAATGAATCTATTTAGATTTAAAAAAAAAGAAGTGACAGAAGCTACGCGTTCTCTTTAGTAGAATAAACCGCGCGTAATATGTCATGTGAGCTAAATCAAAACTACTTCTGTTTCTGCTAACCTGGTACTTCAAATGATTTTAAGTAGTTTGTTAGGAATTAACCTGCGCTACGATACGATATATAGAAACGATATAGCACGCTCCCTTGCACTTATGTCAGCCTGGTATTCTGATTTTGAGATGAGCCCGAATTCGAGGGGCCTATTGAAGAGTTTCTCTTTATTCCTCCTGACTCCAGCATCAGACCAGCTCGCTGGTACCAGAAAAACGCATTGTCATCGGAACTGAACCAACGTGCAAAATTTCAACTCCCTAGGTTAAGAGGAAGTGCTTCTAATTCAGCTTGCAAGATTTGACCCGAACATACATACATACATACATACATACTTACATACATACATACATACATACATACAAACATTGCAAGTTAAATAAAAGCTTTTAAAAATCAACCACGCTGGCTGGGTAGTTTGTCTCTCAAACTGAGAGAAATGCACTGCCCCGGCAGAGGCATTTGTTACGGCTTTGATATACACAGATACAGTAGGTACAGATGTATACGGCGGTGGGTAGACGGAAATAAGTTTAGCCTGGGTAATCGTTGGCCTAGGACCTCCTCCGGGGCCTAGAGCACATTGACTCCATTCGGTTCCTGTTCCGTATGTCTAATATTAGGTTACATTTTGAAGGTTCATAAAAAATTGAACCGTTACCCACCACTCATTTAGGTGACACTGTCACAACGGATACAATTCGTTTACTATAAGTTTGGACCCGGCGTCGATAACGTGACTGCGACGGTATGCGAAACGTACTGAGGCGACAGGACGACCGCGGGGAGGAGCGGAGAGGAATCACATTCCAGCGAAGTCCATTCTTTCAGTAAACGTGTTATAGTAATTTGAAATCTGTGAAAAAATCAAACTTGGTCAACGCAATAAAAATATACGTCTGTTTAAGCCATATTTTTACCACTCATCCTTAGAGAAAACCTATAGGGTACTTTAACCTAAATGGTAGGTTCTACAACCCTAATATTTGGCAAGAAGCAAGGTATTCCAGCACAACCAGACGAATAAATCTGACACCAAGGATTTTTGGATTATAACACAGTAAAACAGCTTTTTTATGTTTGCAAAGTAAACTTTGCAGTTGAAAGGCATACATCGGGTATATTATCTGCAAATAAAAGTTTTTTTTCAAAAATCGTACTTACATTTTCGGTAGATCATTGTTGGGTGCATATTACCATACCTATTATTTATGATTTTCAGTATGTTAATTATTCATATTCTGCACGGAACCCTCGGTGCGCGAGTCAGACTCGCACTTTAATTTACTTTTATCACTTCTTTATCTAAACACGACATAACTGGTTATAAATACACAATATATGGATAACTTTTATCTATGATTATTTGACCTTTTCATTTTGAAATTTTCTCATTTATAACGTGGTTTGCGCTTGGCCTTTATCTCTCCATATGGTAAGTGACGGTAAGGCGGTCAGATAGAAAGTGTATTCACACAGAAACCTCAACCAAATGACTGGCAATTCCTACAATTATCCCTATAAAAGTATTTTTGACTCTCCATCACGACGTAAAGGAAAAATAAACAGACTCAGTTTCACATTTATATTAGCATTGTTGCGAGCTCGTGGGTTGGGATTGAAGAAAACACGTGTTCAAAGTTTCGGAGTTTATTGGTAGCACAGGTCCACAGACCAATCTTCAAAATCACGGGTCCCCCCGACAGAGTGCGTCCCTGTTTCGCTGGGTCCAAGTCATCTGCGGTCTTAGTGTCCATCCCTTGATTCTACGTACAGACTCCATTGGCACTACTGACGCCGGTCTGTCGCTACTGACACTACGTGACACACTAGTACTTGTACACTAACACTTTTCCACCTCGACTGTACTTTTGCTCGACAACATCTTCCGGTTTCCGTTTCTTCACTTTAAATCACTATTTTCTTAGAACTGAACTCAATTGCTTATAGATCCTTCGCAATGACCTCCAAATTTCGCAAGCTTTTGTTTACTTCAGGAACATGCTACATTCGGCCCGGATTCGAATTATTTCGCTATTCGACACGAAGGAGATAGATGGATTGGTCTCCCTTTCGCACTTGTCAATCCTTATGTGATTATTCTAGAGCCTTCCACGCTATCTTTTGTTGCCATTCGACACGAAGGGGATAGATGGATCCGCCTCTCTCTTTCACACTCGTTCGAGAAGTTTCCATGCTACTCGACATGAAGGAGATAGGAGATCCACCTCTCTTTTCATTCTTTCTAGACTGAGAAGCTCCGTGACAGTATAGATTTTAATTTCATACTGCCCCTAGTTACCAAAAGCTAATTACTGCAGGTAAGCCATTCTGCGAAACTTCAAAACATGAGTATAATTTTCTTTATCATAGTTTGAGAGAAATACAGCTGGACTTTGTACCTACAGCTGTTACAAAAACAAACTTTACCTTGTCAACATCGCCACAAATAACTTAATAATTACGATTTACTCATTGTTGAATTGTGTTGCATATGAATAGATCCTTAATTTATTTACGTGCAAACATCACTATTATAGTTCACCTTTTAACGTGTTTATTTTTAAATATTGGTGTTGGTTGATATGGTTCCATTCTTAACAAGCAAGGGGCAAGCAAACCAAAATTTTTCTGAAAAATAAATAAATGGAAAAAATTACGGAAAATTTGTTTACTGTCAAATTTAGACAAAAATAATTAAAATTACGTTATATTTAGGCGTTTTATTGAAATAAAACTATACTTACAAGAATGACAACTAGCATTGATTTACGAATCATCAATCTATCCATATTCGTTATTGTTAAATTTATGTCAAATATAATTATTTCCGATTTTCACTCAGGGCATGGTAAAAAAATAAAAGGTGTTTTTCACTTCATAGTCCCAATTCAATTCAAAGTGTCTCGATGAAAGACACTATGTAAATCTATGGATTAGTACATTTTCTCGTAATGAGTTCCGTACCCAAAGGGTAACCAACGGGACCCTATTGCTAAGAATTTGCTGTCCGTCCATCTGTCTGTATCCAGGCTGTATCTCATAAACCGTGATAGTGACAGTTGAATTTTTCGCAGATGATCTATATCTCTTGCCGCTATAACTACAAATACTAAAAACAGAGTAAAATAAATATTGAAGGGGGCTCCCATACAACAAACGTGATATTTTTGCCGTTTTTTTAGATAATGATACGAAACCCTTCGTGCGCGAGTCTGACTCGCACTTGGTATATTACAAAACGTAATACATTTTACGTATGAGGCCGCAGAATTTCATTCGTATCGTAATTTCCATACCGATGCACTAGTCGTAATACAATGAGCTTCTCAAACAAAGTGGTGCTAGTGACTGGCGCCAGCTCTGGTATAGGAGCGTCTATAGCCATCCTGTTCAGCAGAGAAGGAGCTGACGTGGTGATGGTGGGGAGGAATCAGAGCAAGCTGAAGAACGTCGCGGACAAATGCGAACAGAACGGTGCCAAACCTCTGGTCATCAACGCTGACGTCAGTAAAGATGAAGACGCGAAGAGGATCGTTAAAGACACTGTCGATAAATATGGGAAGATTGATGTTCTGATCAACAACGCTGGTATCTTAAAAATTGGAAGTGTATTGGATGAAAATATCATGCAATCGTTTGACCAAGTCATGGGTACTAATCTAAGGGCTGTCGTTCACTTAACACACCTATCTGCTCCTCATATAATTAAAGAAAAGGGCAATATAATTAATATATCAAGTTTGGCATCTATAAAGTCAAATTTTGAAATAAGTGTAATGTATTCTACATCAAAAGCTGGCCTGGATCATTTCACACGTTGTACGGCTTTGGAACTTGCACCATACGGAGTAAGAGTTAACGCAGTGAATCCTGGACCAGTGTTCACGGACTGTTTCACAAATTGTAGTGACTTGAATGATGAATTAGTCGCGGATATATTTATACAAGCTACACAAAAAACTTCTCTGCATAGAGTTTCACAACCAGAAGAAATAGCTGATTTGGTCCTATTTCTTGCTAGCGACAAAGCAAAGAGTATTACTGGATCCAACTATTTTGCAGATAATGGACATCAGTGAAATTTAAGTTTAGCAAAATAGTGTTAAAACATCCGGAATCATTACTCTAATAAATAATATATTATCGGACGACAACTGTATAATGCGTAATAATGTATATAAAACTGTATGTATAAAAATCAATAAACAATAAAGAAATTGTTTTTTCACCTCGAAAAGGGTCCTTTTGGTCATCATACACGAGTTCAACGAGCATTTCTATAGATGATCTACGATTTAGATGACCAGCAGCTAGCTGGACGATCTGCTCCATAAACCACCTGCGAGCTACCCACATTGTGATAATATAATCCTTTTTTGCGGTTTAGATCTAGAAAGAAGCGATACATGGAGGAGGATATCACTCTTTTTGAGTTTGTAGTATAGTATAGTATTTGTAGTTTTACATGGCGGACATAATTGCGCTCTCTTTCAAACACACAAAGCGAATAACTATACTTCTACATATATAGTTTTTGATTGCCGTGGAATATTGTTTGTATGTGAAAGAGAACGATTGGTTCGTGGCCGCACAAAAAACCATATTCATTCAATACCGGAAGAACACGTCATCTATGAAGACTTTTTTACTATCTTTTTACCATATCAGTAAAGATATTGGAGTTCCAATGACTATTCGAAAATACTATCAACGTCTGGAGTTCGATAGCTTATCAACGGATATATCAGAAGTATGAAGTCAATGTGTCTATGAACTAAAAAATTATCGATCTGTCAATCAGCTAGAGCATATGCGTAATTCCAATGCTGGACAGAGGACTCTCTCGTAGAGCGCCAACTAGGACTTTCCGTCAGGGGTATTGTCGTAGTCATGTTTGGTAGGCAGATCGGTAATCACAGTAAGATGACATTTAATATACTATGCCTACCGTTTGACTTTTACCACATGTGTAGAATTTTTCATATGTATAATGCTTTTTCACTTGGCCTTCGTCTCACCTGATTGTAAGTGATGCTTAGGTGATGATAGCGCATGAGGTACTGTCTCTGCTCCCTTTCATACTGGAACACAAAGGTGCTATTAACACTGCTGTTTGTCAGCAGACAAGTATCATCATGACAAGTGACAAACCAGGCGAGCATCGAATAACGGGATAGAAGTCATGTCCAATAGCTTTTGCCACCGGATACCGGACTGCTGTTTGGCGGCAGACGAGTAACAACAACCAAACCAAGCACATTAACCGACACACGGGACCTCATGATTATAATAATAATAGTTTATTGCAAACCAAAATACATTAAATTTGTCCGAAAAATACAGGCATAAAAATACATGTCAAGATTTAAAACTAAAAGGGAGAAGTCTCGCTTTAGGGATAGACAACTCTAATTGTACAATTTTATTTTAGTTTGTTCTGTAATATTTTTATATGTACAATATAAATCTAATTAAGCCTCAATTTGAAACCAACATACATATCTGAGGTAAGGAGCCTGTCTCACGATGATATCGAAAATGTTCACCCTCGCCTCGAAGAATTTCTTGAACTGCAGTAGCGGGGAAGAACCATTAACTGCCTAAAGGTGATGTTATATTGAACACAAACGCCGTCACGAGTCCTCATCGTGCATCTAATACACAATCGGTACGTGTAGAAAGTCTAAACAGCATGATCTTTACCTCATCGACAGATTTGCAAGGTCTGGCAATCATATTTCCACGTCAGCATCATCTTTCATGTCAGAGATAAGGATATGGCCAGGTATATGAAACTCTTCAACTTATTGATGAGCTGTCTGTTTATGAGTATGTACAAATGGACTCACAATTTGTGTAGCCACCAGGCCACGGCGGCGATTTTGATGAACTACAGTTCTACAGTGTCTTATTTTATCAACCTTGTTTGTAGTTTATCGATTAATTTGTCCTTCAATATGCTAGCGCTTCACTCAAAAATTCTGGAAATATACAAGTAAGGTAAACAATATACCTTTTATCTCTGCAATCAGTCGAATGATATTAGATAAGCTACTCGTAGCTATCAGATTGGGAAACACCGTTCAAATAATGCCGCCTTTGGATAATAAAGTAACCAACACGAATATAAGGAAAAACATTTAAATATCAGCAGATTTGTGTTCCTTTGATGAGACTAAAGCCTTAATGAAATTAAATGCATAAATAATTTTTTGTTGCATTAAAAAATGGACATATTGGATAGCTACAAAATTCGCTAGATATATTTTGGATATATTATCTGGGTGACTACAAACTTTAGTTGCAAGCTACAAAATTGTAAAAGATAGGTGTATTTTTCATTCAATTTTTAACAATTAAAAATGGGTAGCAGAAGATTTAGGGACTATGTTCAGAAGAGAACTTTCACCAGCTGATGAAAGCTAAACTTTTAATAATAATAATAAAACAGTTTAAATAAGAGTCTGTTTTTAATTCAAAATATCATTGTCCTTATTCATATACACAAACTGTCAACACATTGAAATAAACAGTTTATAATGCATTTAATGAGACATGTCACTTTAAGGTAAAGTTATTGTAACAATAATTATTATAATAGTTGTGTTTGATAATCAACCCTTCAACGCCGCCCCATTGTCCGCAAAGTAACTAGATCCGGTGACACTCTTCGCTTTGTCGCTAGCTAGAAACAAGACCACGTCAGCAATCTCATCTGGTTCAGAACATCTATTCAGAGCAGTGAGATCTCCAACATTTTTAGCGAACTCCGCCTCTTGTTCTGGAGTAAAGGCACCAGTATTCGTCACAAAGTCAGTTTTAACTGGTCCTGGATTGACTGTGTTAACTCGAACGCCGTGCGGTGCAAGTTCTAAAGCTACGCAACGTGAGAAATGGTCCAATCCAGCTTTTGATGTGCAGTAGATTGTACTTCGCTGGAAAGGCTTAATTGATACTACGCTTGAGATATTGATTATATTGCCTTTTGTCTTAATAATGTGAGGAGCAGCTAGATTCGTTAGGTGCACTACTGCTCGTAGATTTGTACTCATGATATTGTCATAAGTTTGCATAATGTTTTCATCTAAGATACTTCCGAATCTAGCGAAGCCAGCGTTGTTGATGAGTACATCTATCTGTCCATATTTATCAAGAGTTCCTTTAATAATTCTTTTCACGTCTTCATCTTTGCTGACATCAGCGTTGATGACCAGTGGTTTCCCACCGTTTTGTTCACATTTGGCGGCGACATTCTTTAGTTTGGTCTCGTTTCTTCCAACCATAACGACATTAGCTCCTTCTCTGGTGAACAGGATGGCTATAGACGCTCCTATACCGGAGCTGGCGCCAGTCACAATTACCACTTTCCTTGAGAAACTCATTGTAGCGCGTCTGGCGTCACCTTGTAGCAAATAACGACTGCCGTTATCCGATAATACTTGGCTTATATACATATTCATTTCCAGGGTTCCGTTCGGCAATGAATAAACCTCGAGATCAAAAGATATCCGCTGCAATTATGTTACATTTGATATAAATTTTTAATTTATCATAGTTATCTTTTTGTTCTTCTTTCTTATATTGATTGTGGATTTTTTTTATAATCACGGAAAATAAAATCAGTAGCTAGGTACATTCTTAATCGCCCCCGTAGCCTTAAAGCTATACGCTTTGACTTACAATCCGAAGGTCTCGAGTCCGATTCCCATCGGGGGTACCTATCGGTACTCGGTTTGGTGTTAGGACATTTTCTATGTCCTCCTCGCTTGCTACCACCATGTTAATACTGTGGTATTCCAGTATGAAAGTCATCACCTCATTAGTTTGAGGCTTCGGGGTGCCCACGCTTACCATCTGACGGCCTTATCATCACTTACCATCGCGTGAGATGAAGGCCAAGTGAAAACCCATCATACATGACTAAATAGCACAATTTTATGCTTCAGAGAGATTTGATATACGAAACCCTAAGATTGAATTTAGGTGTGCGTTCAGTTAATAAGTAATCGGTGGGGTTTTTTCTGTCGACTCATCCACAAATTTCATAACATTGCGCAGGACACGCAATAATACTGCAACACTAGTGGACAGCATTAAATCAATAAGATCATGATGTGATCAAGATCGTGTTGTTCCAACTTACTTCAAGTAGACTAACTCGTCTATTAATACTAAGGAAATCACTTGTTATTATTTTTAAATATATTTATTAAATAATGCTTTTATATATAGTAAAGTTATTAAACACTTATTGTTTATTTATACTGAAAGAGACATCACTATATACAGTACGCTACAGGCTCACATACACACATCTTTATTTTTCTTACACATCTCAATTATTATTTTTAACCGGTTAACTTTGCACGCGCAACCGCATCTACCTAGTTCTCCGCTGCAAACCAGCGCTGTCGCTGCATGATGTAGAGGTAGTGACAGCAACATGCTGAGTCGGAAGACATTTATTATTATTCGTAGTTTAGAAATATGTATTTACGTTATAATTTTTTAGTAATTTCTGTTCCAATAGGGTTTTCGGTATAGTAATCAGCGTGTCCTGAAGCACATGTGCCTCTATTATTATTTTAATTACATCCAATCGAATAAAACTCTGAGACCGCGTGGGTTGACTGCTCAGTCCGATTACTCGAACGATTAGTCGAAAACTACTGACCGTAGACTAGTGGTCTCTTTAGCAAAGTCAAAGGTCTCGATGAGAACTTCATTTTGATGACAGCTTTTTCCGAGATATGACTGTTTTAGTTTGACAGCTGTCATCAAAAATGAAGTTCCCATCGAAACCTTTGACTTTGATAAATACACCACTAGTCTACAGTCAGTATTCTCCGCGATATGAGTGTTTCAAATTTGACAGCTGTCATCGAAAATGAAGATCTCATCAAGACCTAACACTTTGATCAATACACCACTAGTCTACGGTCAGTATTCTCCGAGATATGAGTGTTTCAAGTTTGACAGCTGTCATCGAAAATGAAGATCAAATCAAGTCCTTTGACTTTGATAAATACACCACTACACCACATCAGTATGTTACAAGATATGGTCAATTAACTTTTGAAATATTGAAACAGATTTTTAGAATGATATAAAGTATTTTCTATATACATTTAAAACAGTGTATTAGCAAAATTAGAATTCACGAAAAAATGAAACCCGCGATAATAGCCACATTTCTATAACCCTCGATACATAGATATATACTACATTCAAAACGATCCTCCAATTTGTATTGTCTTTCCCACAACTAGATTTATTTAGTCGAGCCAACAGACTGAGCAGTCAGATCACGCGATCTCACGGGAATAAAATCTATATAGCAATTAAAATCAATAACTAACTCGCTATATTTCTTAACATAACAAGTGAGTTACATACATACATAATTGCAACAAAGTTTGCTGGTAATGAACACACATGTCAAAAAGTGAATCTATACTAGCACGTAAATAATAAATTAAAACAAGTAATCATTAATTAAACACAAATTATATTTTAAATGTTTTAATTTTTAAATAAATAAAAAATATAACTAAGCTTCGCATCAAATTCGGAATGAACCGATCGAAAGTCAGATTCAAGCCTTCAGAACGAATCCATTGTCGGCATAATAACTGGACCCGGTGACACTCTTCGCTTTACTGCTAGCTAGAAACAAAACAACGTCAGCTATTTCTTCTGGTTCTGAAACTCTGTTTAGTGCTGTTTTTTCTGCTATAGATTTATAAAACTCGTCGCATTGTTGGCTATTCAATGCACCAGTGTTAGATAGGATGTCGCTGACAACTGGCCCAGGATTTACTGTATTCACTCTGACTCCATGAGGCGCTAGCTCCAAAGCAACGCAACGTGTAAAATGGTCCAAGCCAGCTTTTGATGTGCAATAAATACTGCTGGCTTCAAATGTTTTGGTTGCTGCAGCACTTGAGATGTTTATCATATTGCCCTTAGTTTTTATGAGGTGAGGAGCAGATAGGTTCGTTAAGTGTACCACCGCTCGTAGATTTGTCCCTATAACTTCATCGAACGATTCCAAAATGTTTTCATCCAAGATGCTGCCGAATTTGGTGAAGCCAGCGTTGTTGATCAGAACATCTATCTTCCCATATTTATCGACAGTTGCTTTAACGATCCTCTTCGCGTCTTCATCTTTACTGACGTCAGCGTTGATGACCAGTGGTTTCCCACCGTTTTGTTCACATTTGGCGGCAACATTCTTTAGTTTGGTCTCGTTTCTTCCAACCATAACGACATTAGCTCCTTCTCTGCTGAACAGGATGGCTATAGACGCTCCTATACCGGAGCTGGCGCCGGTCACTAGCACCACTTTGTTTGAGAAACTCATTGTAGCACGTCCAGTCCAAGCTTGACACTTATCACGACTGACGCAAAACGAAAAGAGATATCTTGTATGTTGTAGTTTTTATGGTTCAGTAATCACATTGTGAAACTTGGACTCATTCTGTTTGGATCTGCCTTTATAACAAATTACTATCTCGTTATCTTATCGCAGAATGTGTTCTATTTTGATTAAGTTTTTACATTCTAGAAGTGACAAATCCATGGCAATATTATTTTCGGGAATAATTGTGATAAAAGTATGATTTGTTTTTTGTGTTGTCATCATCATCATCAGCCGGGAAATGTCCACTGCTGGACATAGGCCTCCCTCATGGTACGCCACATCGACCGGTCCCGAGCCACCTGCATCCAGCGACTCCCCGCGACTCCCCGCGACTCTAACCAGGTCGTCGGTCCATCTAGTAGGGGGACGGCCTGGTAGACGTTTCCCGGTACGTGGTCTTGTGTTGTGTGGTTTTGTGTTGTATTTTAAATTAAATATAAATAAAGCGTTCATAAAGAACTAGAAACCGATATCAACTGTCTACATCATCCATCCCCTAAAATGTTCACCCTTGCCGGCTTTTTTACTCAAAAAGCGCTGAATCAATTTCGATAAATTTTATATGGGACCACACCTGAAGTATGCTATACCAAACATTAGTCATAGTTTAAAAAACTTAAACACGCTTTATGATAGTCATACTTTTAAACCTAGCTTTTTAATCCTAAAACAATAGAGACGAAGGACGGACCTGCCGGCGTCAACTAAAAACTGTGTTCCTTTATTAATTTATTTCTCCTGTTCTAACTTGGTGCATAATTGAGCAAATAGCGGCTTTTTGATTTTAAAATTTCTTGACGAGACGGTCGGCTGAGTTTGCGTTCAATTCAAGAAGGAAAACATCGTGAGAAAACCTGCAGGTCTTGAACAGGCATGTGAAGTCCGCCGTTCCGCACTGGTCCCGCGTGGTTGACTACGGACCATACCCTCTCTGTATGAGAGCCCCTGCAGTGGGGACGTATATACTGGTAGTCTGTTGATGATACATTTTAAAAAAAACAGTTGAATTGAAAACCTCTTCCTTTTTTGAAGTCGGTTAAAAATATCTTTTGAAAACAGATCGTCAATGTATTTGAATCAATTCGAAAATCATTACAAATTATATAAATTACTAATAGGTTTCATAATAACATTCACAGAACAAAATATACGGAACCGTCTATGAAAACTTGTTTAAACATTAGAACACAGTAGATATTTTAGTTCAATCGCTGACTGGACGCTTGTATTCTGCACACACACAGAGGTTCGTATGTGTGTATATGCTTTCATAATATTGCGCAATATACAAGTAACTGTGAACAGAAGTTGTGAATTGTTCATTTGCAGGTTGGAATTTATTGCAGACTCATCAATTTAGTAGGGTTATATTGATCCAAGTGTATTATTATTGCATAGAATTTAAATTACGCAACGTCTTGATAAATTCCAAACCATACAGATCGTTTGTTTTTTTAGTTTCTTTGTTAGTATTAAATAACTGTTTGTCCGGACATTTGTTTGTACTTTCAACTATCCATTTGCAAAATAATTGACACGTCCAATAACCTCCTCTTTTTTAAGTCGGTTAAAATAACTAGAGACCGCAACAACTATACTTCAACAGCAACAGCTTTCATCATCATCAGTCAGGAAACGTCCACTGCTGGACATATTCCTCCCCCATGGTATGCCACATCGACCGGTCCCGAGCCACTTGCATCCAGGGCGACCTTACTTAGGTCGTCGGTCCACCCAGTACGGGGTCCACCTTTAGTCGCATCCAAATATTTTAATTGACTATCATTTCAACAAGAAAATAAGTCAAATTATTTTTTATTTAAATTTCATATATTTAGCATGTATTTTATATATTTATTTAGCATGTATTTTATATATTTATTTAGCATGTATTTTATATATTTATTTGGATTTCCAACAAAGAAACACTATACACACAATAACAACATCTTAAAATAACAGTAAGTGCTCCTTCAATAACAGGAAAGCACCGCGTGCAAACAATAAATGAAACAAAACAAAAAATTTATAGAAAATATAGCTAAAACAAGTGGAATCAAATGTTTTCGGCAAATGATATAGGCGATAACGACTTATCTTTTAATCAATAGACTACATGTATTTGTATCTTTATAAATGGAGACTGAGTAGGATTTGACCTCGCATGTGATTAACGCCGAGACCAAGGTCAAATACAGTTAACAAGGTTAAAGTCATCGAAACATGGAACGAGCTACGGCTAGAGATTCTCTATTATAATCTTTAACAAGTACATTCGTTCAAAAATAACTGGAAACCTTCAACTGCCCTAAAAGTCTACTTTTACTAAGTCAAATTTAAGATTTATATAGTTTTCTCATGGGTGCCGTTGTCAGAACTAGACCAAATTGAAATGAAGAAGAATCCAAATAGGCTGAGTCAGTCAGTTCTGAGGTAACAAACATTTAAAAAAAATACCCGTCGAATTGATAGCCTCCTCCTTTTTTGAAGTCGGTTAAAAACCTGATAGACCATAAATAAAGAATCTGCAGAAGAACTACAGACACCGATATCGCAAAGACGCTGTCTCCGTTTAGCAAATAGTTTTTAGTTATTTTATGAGTGAATTTATAACAAAAATCCCGAATGATATGTAAAATCTTTCCGAAAGTTGATAGTAAAAAAATTTTGCTATTGTTAAGAATTCATGCTATTTTCCTTTACTTTATAAAACTGTCACATACTGATCTTTTAGTTCATAAGTTACGATGATTCTGATAATATTGCATTTGGGATACAGTGTTTTCCAAAATTACATCATTTTTATTGAAAAAACGGTCAAGAGCGAGGTGGACTCGCACATCCGTACAGAATATTAATAAATAACAAGACTTTGCGGTTACTTTACTTACCCGATGTATGGCTTTCAAATGCAAAACTAAGTTTGTATACATACTTTGTATGTATACAAACAACATACAAGTACTTAGCTATTTTTACTGTGTTATAATTTCAAAATCATGATTTTCAGATTTATTCCTAACGTTGTGTTGTAATACCTCTCTTCTCGCCAAATTTTAGGACCCTAGGTCAACGGGAAGCACCCAATAGATTGGTTGGTTAGGTTTGGTTGGTTGATTTTGTATGGAAATGTTCTAAAATACAGCTATATATCTTTTTATTGGGTTTTGATTTTTTTTACTGATTCAAGGGATGTCAGATTTGAGTATTCGATATAAATTTCAATTTTATAGCTCCACGCGTTCCGGAGAAAAAGGGTCTTGACAGACAGACAGACTAACGGACAGCTAAGGAAATAAGGGTTCTTTTTTCATTTTGCGGTACGGAACCGTAAAAATAATTTGTCCTATTCTGGATTCAAAAACAACACAAATAGTTGAGAGGATATAAAATATAAATTGTATATATAACTTATATTTTAAAAATACACAAAATGTTTCACATAAATAAAGAAACACATTATAAGTAAACTCTAAATTACACTAACTTCATATTTTCCGACACTTTTAATCATTTTAATTCTTTATGTTCATCCCGTTATCAATATAGTAGTTCGATCCAGTAACACTCTTCGCTTTATCACTGGCAAGGAAGAGAGCTAAATCAGCTACTTCGTCGGGATGCGAGGCTCTCTTCAATGCAGTCATATCTCCAAACGCTTCAAATGCTTTACTTGATTGTTCGCTATTCATTTCTCCAGTGTTTGTTAGAAAATCTGTGACCACAGGTCCTGGGTTAATAGTGTTGACTCTCACTCCATGAGGCGCCAGTTCTAAAGCCACGCAACGAGAGAAATGATCCAAAGCAGCTTTAGAAGTAACGTATATACCACCATTGTCAACTGCACATGTCGCTCCTACGCTCGAAATATTAATTATGTTACCTTTAGTCTTGATAATGTGAGGAGCAGCGAGATTTGTCAAGTGAACAACAGCACGAAGATTAGTGGCCATGATTGCATCGAAAGACTGCATACAGTTTTTGTCTAACACGCCTCCGAAAATTGTAAAGCCAGCGTTGTTGATGAGCACATCGATCCTCCCAAACTTGTCAACTGTTTCCTTAATAATTCTCTTTGCATCATCATCTTTACTGACATCAGCTTTAATTATGAGAGGTTTCACACATTTTGCAGCAACGTTCTTCAGCTTGTTCTGATTCCTCCCCACCATCACCACGTCAGCTCCTTCTCTGCTGAACAGGGTGGCTATAGACGCTCCTATGCCAGAGCTGGCACCCGTCACTAACACCACTTTGTTTGAGAAGCTCATTGTAGCACGTCTTATTGCGAACTCGTATCAACATTGATTGAAGTAGCGTAGCTTTACGCTTATTTATATTCGTCGGTTTATCGGAGCAAGTCTATTAGGGTTCCTTATGTATGAAAATAAATATCTATGTTTCTTTATTCGATTAAACACAAACCGAATATACAGTGTAATACATTACTTTCAAAGTGTTAAAAATTTATACTCGTAATTCTGCTATTATGTGTACTAATTCATAACCTCTCGTTGAACTGTGTTTTTTCGTCTCATTTTGAGTTGTATTTATTTTTAGCTTGGAATAAATAATTTTCATTCTGTCTATGAAATCGTTCCTATAAATTTAACGTTAACCATCTATGACAGTATTTCATGTTATGTCGCATTTGTTTTGTCTTATGGCAAAGTGAATACCATGACAATGTCACGCTATGCTTGTTTTAAATTGCTGTTCAATGGACTGTATTTGATTTAAATCACAACTTTTTTTACTAATCTACAGGGATGTATTATTTTTTTATAATTTTCATCTGTAATGTGTGTAATATTGTATTATATAACTTCATTCACTGAACAATATCAATCTCTTAAAAATAGATCACCAGTACCATACAGAACTCTTGACTTGCTAAATCATTTGTTTATAATTTTACATAACATTGTGAAATTTTGTCTTTATTTTACGCATTGTTTTGATTTCCGTAAGCACCTAGATAAGCAAGCCCATTTTACCATCGAAAAATGCAAGTAATGTATATGTCTTTAAATATTGATCTTCGTCTAAAATATTACAATTTAGGCTAATTAAAAGATTATTCAAACAGAAGAACTTTACACTTTAAAAAAAACATAATTAAAAACTAATCTATGAAACCGGATCGATTACCCGGCTCAAACGTACCCATGACGCTGGCAGCGTTGCCCCGCTGAATGGCCAGGGCTAAAATGTATTGGAATTCTATAAGGGCTCGTTTCCAAATTATGTTGTCTCGACTTTTAATGTTCTTTGTTCCCCAGTTTCGATGTTCCCCTATCGGTACCAGTTTTTGTTGGCGGTATGACATTTTCTTTGTGCTGGTGGACACATAATACCACTTCAATAATTATGAATATAAGGTAAAACTTTAAATGAAACTATTTTTGTAAATATCGTGAAACTAATTGTAAGTTACTAATTTCGAAATATAATTCGGCTTTGTGATTACATGAGATTTAATTAATATAAATATTTGTAGCTTTAAGCTATACACGATTTATATTTCATAAGGTTTCGTAATAATATTATCACACTTATTATTATTTATTAATATGTGTATATTATTACATAATAAACTAATAATATTCATTAAAATAATAGTTCTACCTCTAAAGGTGAACATTTTAGGAGATGAATAATGTAGACTTTTAGTTCAGTTGCAGTCGGTTTCTAGTTCTTTTTGAACACGTTAATTATTTGTTTATTGGTTACTCATTGGCTCAATAGCTCAATAGCTAGCTAGTGCTATGGAGTGGAGAACATACGCTATTTTTATTACCGTAGTTCCTTTGGGATAGTCTGATGTCCATCGTCTGATGAAAGCGTGGGCCAAATCTAATGGTAAATAACGATTATTAAATTATGCAACTGCTATTATGGGGTAGGACAAAAAGTATACACGTAACCTATAATATAAAATACTTTTTTTAGAAAATATCTTTGGTACACTCGAGTACAAAATATTTATCCACTTTTGACCATGTAGCATTCACTCTTGCTTGTTCCTATGTAGTGTGTTGAGGGAAATGTCAATTAAAGGCTAATGTTACATGGTTCAAAAGAGGATACATATTTTGTACTCGAGTGTACCTAGTTTTTTTACTTATCATAAACATTTTACAGGAAAACCTAAGCGCAGTCTGTATCTAGTATAGTTATTAAAAAATTATAAACAAAAGTAGTTAAACAAACTTAGGTATCAGCAGCAGCAGCAGCCAGGTCCACTGCTGGACATAGGCTTCCTCCATGATACGCTACACGTGCTATTTCGGTACCCTTGTTCGTCTAGGGATTGGCTTATCCCGGATTTCGTCACGTATAGAGAAATTCCGAGCATTGCTCGTTGCATTACTCGCTGAGTGATTTTGAGGGCTCAAAGTCACTAAAATTTATGGCGATAAAAAAACGATCGAGATGAAATGCGTATAGCAAAATAAATACAGTGCGCTGTTAGTGCGAGTCTAGTGACAGGCGGTATCCAGTAACGAACGCCTGCTTATTATTTTTTGTCAATTAAATTAATTCATAAACGCGACAGTGAGTTTATACACGTTTTATATTAAATTCAAATTCAAAATTGTTTTATTGCATTGAACAAAGTTGTTTACAGACACAAGGTTGAGACCCTCTTGTAAGTATAAAAATACCTGTAACAGAGGGTCCCACTCTTCCATAACAAAAATAAATTTATATTTAAGGAAATATTTGCTTAGGCTAACATGCTAATACATATTTCATATTATAACAATAATTGTTATATATATAATATAATAACGGAAAAGTAATTTAATTTATGTAGGGATTAAGAGAAGTAATTTAAGATAGGGATAGAGAAAGGGAGCGTGTGTGTGTGTGTGTGTGTGTGTGTGTGTGTGTGTGTGTGTTAGGTTCACTTGAATGTAACTATCTGACTAACTAATTAACTATGTAAACAAATCTAGCAAGTCACTTTAAAGCTACTTCTAAACGTCGTAGCTATTTGAAACTATTCCCTAGGACTCAAGTTTTTCTTTTTAATATGTGGCGCAATGTCTAGCGATAAACCCTTTGAGCCTGAGTAAAATCATGGATAAATAACTACTTTATCCATGGTAAAGTGTACGATATGTGTAGTTATAATGTAGGGAACGTAAGGGTAAATAAACAAGCTCCTATTAGTTGGGCCAAAACTAATATTAGTATGGATATATGGTTTGTTATACATAGAAAAGGGTTCAGTGAAGGAATACATACTGAGGACACCTCCATACTATTGAAAAATAAATTCAAATAATTGTGTGTGTCAACTATGACCCAGTGTTGTCACTGCTGATATGTTCAATGCAGAAGTTGCCATTAGGTGTCGGGTGACCTTAACCGGCGTTAATGAGGTGAGAAATTGTTACACCAGCTATGAGGTGGGTAGGAGATACCCGAAAATTAAATGTTAAATTTTTGATAGTATTATTGTGAAACTGGCATTTTGTCTTTAATATAATAATAATAGTATCCATTATTTAAGATTAGTAAATAAAATACCAGCATTAAGTACATAAATGAACAGCATTCATTCCCTAACATAAATTAATAATTAAGGCAAGTTAAAGACTTATACGGTTTTCTCATGGGTGCAATTGTCAGAACTGGACCAAATTGAAATGGTACCACACGGGAAGCACCAGTTTTCAAATAAAAAAAGTACCATCAAAATCGGTTCATCCAGTCGAAACTTCTGGTAACAAACATTAAAAAATACAGTCGAATTGAGAACCTCCTCCTTTTATGGAGTCGGTTGAAAAGAATTGTTAATTTCATATTCTAAAACGGTGAAATTCTCAATGTTGTCATCGACAGTTTATTTAACAATCTTTTTCGCGTCTTTTTGAAACGAGGTTCCGCACCGTTCTGTTCATATTTGTCAACTTCCCGGCTTCTTCGTCTCCAATTATCCCAAAATGTCAGTCCCAAAATACTAGTCACTAATGAAACTGTTAGTTTTCTTTTTCTGTAGCCATACAAATAAATATTGAATTGAAATCAAAAGAAATCAAATAGAATACAGCCATAGCAATAAACTAAACCAATTGACAATTAAATCAAGAAATTATATGTTTAAAGAGAATAACAATAACCGTACAAATATCAGTATATTATAATTATGACAATATATATGTTATGTCTCCATTGCTCTCCTTTATCAAGTGATTATAAATTATTGGAGATTCCAAACGAAACATTATAAAACAAAACTGTGTCCGCCATATTAGAAAAAACTTCATCTGGTATAAATCTGGTATGCTAGTTTCTTTTCACCACCAACTCAAAGGCAAATTTCCTTATGGCTTATGCTTTAAAGTCCAAATTAATTTGTTGAGATTGCGTTAGGCCGCAAAGTTAATTCTGTGGGTTTAGCAGCTAATATTGACTCGTCAACAGTTCGTTCTGAAACTTTTCTCATTTCGATTCGAAAGCGTCATTCAGTTCCTTTTTCCTCGTGTCCGGTTTGATTAGAATTTATCCAGGATACGCGCTTTAAGGCTCACTGGTGCAAAGTTGGGCAACGTCGCTACTATGTTTAATCATCTAATATATAAAACTGTGCCCATTTAAGATTAACGAGTGAATCCTACATAAGTACAACCGATAGCTAAGGTGAGATCTAATCATATGTCGGTAGGCTCATTAAAAAAACAAGGCACTAATCAAAACACAGCAAGCATATTTAAAACAACGCTAGCAATTATAGATCACAAGTATTCACACCTTAATTTTTCAATTTATATCCATTATCTATCAGAAAACTGGATCCCGTAACACTCTTCGCATTATCGCCAGCGAGAAACAGCGCTATATCTGCTATTTCATCAGCTTCTGACACTCTATTCAGAGCACATTTCTCACCAAGAAACTTCAGTAACTGGTCAGATTCATTGGAATCCCTTTGACCACTGTTTGTAAATATGTCAGTAATTACAGGGCCTGGGTTAATAGTGTTGACTCTCACTCCATGAGGCGCCAGTTCCAAAGCAACACAACGAGAGAAATGATCCAAAGCAGCTTTAGAAGTACGATACACAGTAGTAGTAGTACTTGAGACTGTTGTTGAACCAACACTAGAGATATTCATTATATTTCCTTTAGTCTTAATAATGTGTGGAGCGACAAGATTTGTTAAATTAACAACAGCGCGCAAGTTAACACTGAATATTTGGTCAAAAGTTTCCAGAAAGTTACCATCGAATATACTCCCATTTCGCAAGATACCAGCGTTGTTGATCAGAACATCTATCTTCCCATATTTATCGTCAGTTTCTTTAACGATCCTCTTCGCGTCTTCATCTTTACTGACGTCAGCATTGATGACCAGAGGTTTGGCACCGTTCTGTTCACATTTGTCCGCGACGTTCTTCAGCTTGTTCTGATTCCTCCCCACCATCACCACGTCAGCTCCTTCTCTGCTGAACAGGATGGCTATAGACGCTCCTATACCGGAGCTGGCGCCGGTCACTAGCACCACTTTGTTTGAGAAGCTCATTTTGTAACCACGAAAATAAAAACGTTCAATTGCGAGCGAGCTACTGCGAGGCATCCGAGTAAAGTATGTGAATATAATGTGATATTTTAGAGTTCCTTACATCTTCAGAAAAATGCTATTGGTTGTCTAAAATATAAACTACTAGCAAAGTACGTTTCGCTTATAGTCTAAGCCTTAGAGAGTGTCTTCTTTGGATATGAGAGGACGTAGGTACAGAGGCTTGTGAATTTGGTATTTTATATCGAAGCATCATGGTGAGGTTGTGTTTGTGATTTTGTCGTGACGAGAAAGTGTTTTGTGTTTAATTTTATGGGACGTCGCGTGTAACCATATTTTCTCGACTAAATTCTTCCTAAATTTCGTGATGTATATTACTCATTTTCAAGACAATAATCACACAATCCGCTCGGGTGTACCGACACTATCAGAGGAAACGGCCAGACCCAGCACGTGCTGCGACTTCACTGCTATCTGCACAGAACCCGTTGTTAATAGACCCCAGTGACAATAATGTGATGTATATAAAACTAATGTTTGAACACATGTATTACAAAAGGTGTAACAACAAAAGAATCTATAAAATAACAGATAACTAACGAACCGTTATTATTATTTTACTCGTTAAATTTAATTCACGTTATAACAAACGTGACTGAAGTCAATGCCAAAATTTCACGGTCTAGTTTGACGCAAGGACACACAAAGAAGTGTGGGCGCTTTTAATTTTTAACCAGTTTTTAAGTGTGATTGGTCTTGCACTTGACCTTCATTTCACTTGATGGTAAGCGTGCGCGCCCAGAAGCCTCTGCTACCTCAGAATACAACATTACAGTGCTGTTAATACGTAACACTGCTGTTTGACAGCAGACTTAAATTGTGTATCTATCAGAACCACACTGTCAAATTAGTCCGTGAAATTTTCGCGTTGACATCAGTTTTTAGGGTTCCTCAAAAGGAAAAACACGGCCAAGTGCGAGTCGAATTCTCGAACCGAGAGCTCCGTACAGAATATTAATAATTAACATATCATATTTAATACGGATAAGTTGTGCGGGGCGATAAACTTGAGCAATTTACATATTGCAATACAAAAACGGTTTGTAAAATTTTATTAAGGTTTAATTTAAAAATTATATTATACTTTTTAGATTTATTCCTATACTTGAACTGGACCTTGCTTCTAGCTTAATTTTATGAATCGAGGTAAATGGGAAATAAGCTTTTAATTTTAATCTACGTCGAAAAATGCCGTATCTTTATAATGCGTTGACCTACAAGCTTGATATTTATATGTGGTAGTACTTGCTGATCTATATATTAATACGTGAAGCAAAAACGTTGTACCCCTATTTAAAAAAATTGCGCGGACGGAGGAGTATGAAATTTCGCACACTTATAGTTTACTAGCTTCTGCCCGCGGCTTCGCCCGCGTGGACTTTATTTTTCGCATTAAAAAGTAGCCTATGTCCTTTCTCAGGGTCTAAAGATTGTCTGTGCCAAATTTCATCAAAATCGGTTGAGAGGTTTAAGCGGGAAAGCGTAACAGACAGACAGAGTTACTTTCGCATTTATAATATTAAAATATAATATTAAAATAGTAGGGAAGGGATGTACAGGAGTGCAGAATGCTAATTTTTTAAAAATTAATAATGGTTGAATTTCGACCACTAGGCGACCACTGGTATGGATTAAGCTACCGAGTGTAAGACTAATTTTTAATTTATTTATAAAAGATAGTATATCAACGCTTAGCCACAATCGCACCTTGAGGTCCACTGTGTTACGCGTTGGTCTAGCAGGCGGCTATATTTACTCTTCGTTTGAAGATTCCCTACTTAATTTGGCACTGATTAACTGACAAATCAATATACTCGTGTATAGATACAACGCGTTAATCTAAACCAACAATGGAGCAAGCCCTACTATCAGTTTAGTCGCAAATTCTTAGCCAGTGTCTTCAATAATGGCCATTTTGAGCCAAGACGGATCAGCCCTTTGTGTTGGCACCTCGCTAACAATAAACTGAGGCACAGTGGGGCACGGTGAGGCATATTAAGGCATTATTACATGGTATTGTTAAGGCATTGCGCCCTCTGACCGTCAGTAAACCATATATTCATCCCATTATGTGATCATGAATAACGCCAGGCGTTGGGGACACACGGACTCTGACGTTGGCCAACTTTGTGTCGAGCATATTGTAATATTTCTGTCACGATTAGCAAACATAAACAGGCGTGTTGAGATTGGGTATTTAATTTAAATAATTGAACTGTATTTCTTAAGTACTAATTACAACTTAATTGAAAAAATTATTTTGTGTGTATTCAGAAGTAATAATAGAAATGATTAGTATTTGGCGTATTAGTAAGCTCAAAGAGTTTATTAGTTTGTAATTTCCATATATTTTTACAAATTTAAAATTTCTAACTCTATAAAACAAATAAACACTTTACGCAAAGTTAAACTTTAATTATTTTGATACAAACAAGCGACATTGGTGATGTCGAATTGTCATTCTATACGGCGCAGTACATACAGAAAAAAACTGCAACAATGCTGGAGGTCGTATGTCACTTCATTTCACTTATTCAGTATCTACGTATTATCGTTAACATTACATTGGTCGATATCCGGCACTGTGTTGGAACTAGAGAGAGAGACTAGATAGCGAGCGACTGATGAGCGAGTCTAGGAAAAAGTATTATTCTATAAAGAACTGGCTTTCGACCGCCATTTTATAAATTATAGCGTATGTATGAATATATATTATATATTATATATTTATATATATATATATATATATATATATGAATTCTTTATAATAATTTAAGCCACTTTTAAGAAGATACTTTTTTGTGTGTAAGCCGTAGTTGCCTGTAATTAAGGTAGCATTTAGAATTAAAATTTGTGTGTGTGTAAAATAAAAAGTCAGTTAATAAATAAATATTAATGTGATTCAGTTAGAAAGATCGGTCAAAAAAGAGTAAAATATATGCACCTTTATCTTTCACTATCTAGGGTAAGAAGCACGATTACATTCATTACGAAATTTTGCTGAACGAACTCGCCGCCCGTGTGTATCGCGTCCAATCCAACAATTAAGATTCCTTAGCTCATCGTAATTACACCTATGCGGGTTTCTTAATGAAGTTAAAGGGAATTAATTATTTTAAGGGAGCATAAATTTAATCCGGGCCGGCCTTTACTTATGATGGCACAATGCCGCACCTAAATGGATTATAGAGCGTTATCTAGCCCGGAATCTTGGAGAAGCTGCTTCATAAAGCTTGCTATACTACTATCGTGAAACTATTTTTCCATTGGCACTACTTTAAAAAAGAGTACGAGGTTTTTATTTGATATAACATCATGAGAGATTGTGTTCAAGCATCTCTTTTATGTATTTAATAAAAACATAGCGCTTGATTATAGATACTTTATAATAAGATTATCAGCTTTAGGCTTCTGAGTGAGCATGCTTTTATGACCCGTCAGTCCGTCCGTTATGTACCATCAAGTGATTAACGCCAAAATCTAATATCTTTGTGCATCACAACCAGAATTAATATTATTGGATGTAGCTCCCTCTTGTATCTCCGTATCTTTGTTGCCTTCTACAGAAATGATTTTCATTCGAGACCTAAGACATACCATTTCTTCTACTCGAAACTAGGATGTCACTAGTAACTACTCGTATACAGATGTTAAACTACGAAATCCTGTAAAAATCAGCCTCCATTCACTAACATAAAAGAATATTCTATCTACCTCTATTTCTGTAATAAAACAAGATCGAGCTACTTACACACCATTTAACGGCATTTAATAGAGATAGTTGAAATGCCAAGGAAAGACCAAGGCTGCTTTCATCCCGATCGAACAAGTAGTTCCCACGGGATAAAACCTAAGGTCCACACGGGCGAAGACGCGGGCAGAAGTTAGTAAACAATAAAACAAAAAACTTCACGTAACAAACAATTTTAATTTTTCAAGAGATATCCGTTATCGGTTGTGTAAACAGACCCAGTGACAGCTTTAGCCTTATCGCTAGCCAGAAACAGTATCAAATCGGCGACTTCCTCGGGTTCAGAAACTCTGTCTAGAGCCGTCCCAGCTTTAAAGGTATCCCACGTTCCTGGAAACCCACAATTTTCAATCATATCTGTTCTCACTGGTCCTGGGCGAACTGTATTCACTCTTACTCCCTTAGCCGCCATTTCTAAAGCAGCTCCTCTCGTGAAATGCTCCAAGCCAGCCTTAGATACACAATACGGTATGAACTGAGGGATCTTCGGAGTCAAATCAGCACCCGTGCTTGAAATGTTCACGATGTTTCCTTTCGTCTCGATTAAAAATGGCGCCGACAATGCCGTCAAGTGAATGATTGCCCTGAGATTAGTAGCCATAACGTTATCGTACACTTGTAGAATATTTCCATCCAATATGCTCCCAAATTGTGTCATTCCAGCACTGTTGATTAGAATATCGATCTTTTCAAATGCATCCACGGTTTCCTTTACGACTCGCTTAGCGTCTTCATCGTTGGAAACATCTGCTTTTATAATTATCACCTTACTGCCGTACTTATCACACTTGTCACTGACGTTACGCAGTTTTGATTCGTTTCGTCCAACTAAAGCAATTCTGGCGCCTTCTTTAGGGAATAAAACAGCTGTGGCAGCTCCAATACCACTGCTAGCACCGGTTACTAGAGCAACTTTGTTAGATAAACTCATTTTAGATTAGAAACAAAACGAACGTGCAACTGCCTCGAACTGTCGGAGAATACTAATGTACTAAATAGTCAGTGACTTCAGTGTTGCCAACTGGTGTAAGGTGAAAGTGGCTAGACGGCTTAAGTAAAGTAGCTAAAATAATTACCTAGTCTATTACATCACCGTCACGTTTCTACTGTATCTTACTCATCGTCATCAGTCGTATGTCTTCTGTAGAACATCACAAATGGATAAAAACCTAATGTCATCATTTGTGGCAGAAAATAGATTTTTAATAAGGTAATTAGCATATACAGCAAATCCCATATTTCATATATCGCACAAAAATTTCATGATTAAAAGGTAAATAAATGCTATAGCATTTTTTAAATACTCTTTCAGTCTTGGTTAACACCTAGACATCAGTTAGATATTTTTAAATTCTTGAAGACGCTAAGTCAGAGACTGACGCTGCCAACAAAAATTTTTATGCTGGCATTAGTCCAACAAATACTTTGATAAGATTGTGAGTAAATAATGTTTTGTACAGTTTTAGAAGTTACAACGAATTGGGTATGCCCAAAAAATTATTCGCGTTTATGTTATGACATATTTTGGATGAAAACAGAAATCTAACTATTTTGAATATTTTGCTTCTAAGATATATTTATTCATTGGTTTTAGATCTACCTTGATCACGACACCGCGTGAACTTATCATAATCATAATCATAATATTTATTTTGCATAAACATGGTATAATAAGGTGTTATTTTACAATTTAAAGTACAGATTCATGTTTAGCCACATTAATACTAGGCATGCAAAATTAATGAGTCATTATACTTAGTGATAAATTAATAACGAGAGTCTAGAAATTCCTTAACATTATAAAAGCAATGAGACACCAACCATTCAAACAATTGTTTTTTGAAAAATCCAATGTTTAGCGATTTAAATTCGATCGGCACTTTATTATACAATTTTATGCTCATCGCTATGACGTCATAAGTTCATACACCATGAAGCGAACCACCCACGTGTTAGTTTGATTAAAAATAATAAAACAATGAAATGAATACGGTGTCCTTAGTATGTCAACAAAAGTGTCAACTATCAATGTCAATCCTATTTTGCAAGTTTTGAGTATTTAGAAATCTGTTTCGTTACGAAATGTATGAATGTGGGGTCAAATGAATGTCATTGTGTTTTTTATCGAAATTATAACATAAACTAATTGGAAAAGTAAATGTGAAAATATGATGTAAAATCAAAATATCTCCAAATGGATTTTTTATTTCCGTGCCAAATAAAAATCTTTACATACCCAATTATAGATAAGTAAAAAAATATTATCTTTATTAAACTTTAAATAGATATGAGTGTTCGTTTACAAGTAATGATATTTGTTGGTAGATAAATAAACGAAAGAAAGATAAAGAAACAACATTTTCTATATCAGTAACAATTTTAGCTACTTCTATAATTATCATCACTACGTAAAAACAACTTTCATGCAAACCACACATAAAAATGTTTGTGACCACTGTCAGTAGGTAAAGAGGTCATTGTACGAAATTCTTCCTGCTCCGTGACCGTACTTTAGTATAAAACAAAGCGCTACAAAGTCGCTTCTCGTCTGTCTGTCCCTATGTATGCTTAGTTCTTTAAAATTACGCAACGGATTTTGATGAGTTTTTTTTAAAGACAGAGTGATTCAAGAGGAAGGTTTATATATATAATACATGCATAATATAGTAGAGAAACACTGATAATTTTGGAGATTTCTAATGTGATGTCGTAAATAAAAACTTTTTGTGCGCTTACATTGCATACGCTGGCTGAACCCAACGAGATAGATCAAAATAATGTACTACAGGATTGTACACCTTGAAAAGGTCTACAAAAAAGTCCGGCATGGTATATGTCTAACTATTGTAGTTAGGTCACTATAACGACTTTTTTACATTTTTAAAGTTGATAGAAATGCCGACCAAAATCAGACCATGTTATTCATACCTTTGCATTAACCCTTATCCAAATAAATCATTTCGTATTCACGACTGCTTCAATACCTGTAGATAGCTTTTTGAACTATTGAAATCGGACATTTCGTTCAAAAGATATAACGAATTTTAAAAAATATACACAGAAAAATAAAGGCCGCCCGCACCGTGGCCGGGAAACGCGGCGCGGGACTCGGACACCGAACCGAAGCATTCAAATGATGTACTTAGTACTGACCGAAGTGCGAGAGAGAGGCTTAGCGATGCTATTTAGCTATGTATGAAATGTAATAAATAACATAAGAAAACAATTAAACCCTTTAAAAATAAAATACATAAAACAAACCGGTCAAGTGCGATACGGTCTCACGCACCGAGGGTTCCGTGAAGAATATGATTAATAAACACACTGGAAATCATAAATAATAGCAAGGAAATATGCACCCAACAATTATCTACCGAAAATGTTAGTCCAGTTGTAGAACCGACTTTACTTTGCAGTTAAATTCCATACCCTATGTACGGCGTTCAACTGCAAAGTTAAGTTTGTAAACATCAAAAAGCTATTTTCCCTGTGTTATAATTAAAAAGTATGGTTTTCACATTTATTCCAATGATTGTGCCTTGACCTTGCTTTTTGCCAAATTTTAGGATTGAAGGTCACAAGAAATAGCTAGGTTTTGATTCCCTTGCATTCTCTGAGGAAATAGTATAAAAGTACAGCTAAAACAGACATATATTTTTAATACCCTATGTACTATATACCCTACCTATAAGTTTGACTTTTTTACAGATCCAAGGGACTGTAGAAGTATACAGAGAGGATTCGATATTTATTTCAACTTACTTGATACCTTTACGCCTTCCTGAGAAAAAGGGTGTTGACAGACACACAGACGGACAACAAAGTAATTCTACAAATAAGGGTCCCTTTTTTCCTTTTGAGATACGGAACTCTAAAAATGCACAAAAATGTAAATATGGAAATATAAAACTTTAGATTAAGTAAAAAAAATGAAAACTCCCTAAATAAAATACACCAAAATATAACGTTTTATTAGAAAAATATAAATAGTCATTTGATCAGAAAAAACTACTTATTTCTTGCATAAAGATACATTTACGTTTATCCCAAAATTTTCCCAAAAAATTAATGACGGTGCGAAGCTGCTAGTTTTTATATAAACAACATTATTGATTGATTTTCTATTTTTCAATCTTATTCCCGTCGGACTATTAGGTTTCCATTTTCTTATTTAACGCTTTATATTAGGATCACTTGTATGTAACTATGTGAATCATACTATGTAATATCTATGTTAACAAATCTAGCAAGTCAATTTTATTGTCCTACTTGTATTGTCGTATCGATTTAAAGTTTTGCCAATGTAAGCCCTTGTGGCACACCATGGTGGAAGCCTATGTACAGTGTACGTTTCTCGGCTGATGATAACAACGGTGGTTCAATGGTGATCACCATTGAGAAGTGGAATAAAACTCTCTTGACGCTCTTAAACAGACTTGCACACGCTCTTACACTCTTCACAAACTCGTTACTCACTTTAATAACACCAACATGATTTTGTAAATTGTATTAAAACTACATCTGTACAATTAAACAATAAAATTGAAGAAGACAATATATTTTCCTCCGAAATAGAGAGAAAGAGAGAAACTACATCTGTCGCACAGAGCTAGGCAGGTTGTAAGGCCAGGTATGCAGGTACGTAATAAACTTGTTTTCGACACTAAAATACGTTTTAATGGAGTTTAAATAAAGTTTGAAAACAAATTAATTGTATAATATTTTTATCTATTTTTAAACATGATTTAGATTTCAGATTGTACATTTACAACATCGAGTGATCAACGTAGAACACTTAATTTTTCAAAATATATCCATTGTCAACTACGTAATTTGATCCGGTAATACCCTTCGCTTTATCACTCGCAAGAAACAGAACAATTCCAGCAATTTCTTCAGGCCTGGATACTCTTTGAAGAGCAGTGAGTTTAGCGAGTTCCTCCCATGTTTTGTCGGACTCAGCAGGTGTCATATTAGCTGAGTTTATAAGTATGTCAGTAAGGACAGGTCCTGGATTGACTGTATTTGCTCTCACTCCATGAGGTGCCAGTTCTAATGCCACGCATCGTGTGAAGTGGTCCAGTGCCGCTTTGGAAGCACAGTAAAGAGCTACTTTATCTATTATCATTTTCGATGCTGCGCTGGATATGTTTACCATATTCCCTTTCGATTTAATAATGTAAGGTGCAGCTAGGTGTGTCAAATTAATGACAGCTCGCAGATTTACATTCATAATTTCATCGTACATTTGAATATAGTTCTCATCTAACACCGAATTGTATTTTGAAATACCAGCGTTATTGATCAGAACATCTATCTTCCCATATTTATCGACAGTTTCTTTAACGATCCTCGTCGCGTCTTCAACTTTACTGACGTCAGCATTGATGACCAGAGGTTTGACACCGTTCTGTTCACATTTGTCCGCGACGTTCTTCAGTTTATACTGGTTCCTATCCACCATCACCACGTCAGCTCCTTCTCTGCTGAACAGGATGGCTATAGACGCTCCTATACCGGAGCTGGCGCCAGTCACTAGCACCACTTTGTTTGAGAAGCTCATTGTAGTAGATCTAATGTAACTTAATAAGTAAGAGAGCGTACCACACTGAAGCAGATAATAAACGTCGCTCAACCTTATGTAGTAAATTGTTCTATAGTTGTGGAGTTCCGTATGGGGTGGGTCTGCCTATTTATGTATTGGCCACCGTGGACTCAGTTGTAGCAACCTCGTTAGTGTTAGTTTAGAGAATAAACTAAACGTATCTGAGTACGAGTATCTATCTATCTATAGTCATCTATCTGTCTATCTGAGTAAAATTCATCCTTTATCTCTTCTTCATGTATAATTTCGGAGTGCAAACGCACTGTAGTGCTATTCCATAAGAAACATTTTTTTCTCATTTCTCATTACGAAAGTCATTTTCGTTTCATAAAACTTTTCACAAAAAATTTTTACCGATGCGGTACCGACAATCAAGTCCGCGTGATGCTCGATGAGATGTCAAATAGGAAGTAAAATGAGACAGTGGTGGTTCCATGCCCTTGCAATCTAAATCGATATCATCGACTAATGTTTTACTAATAAAATACGACGAAATAATTATTAAAGACTGTGAGAATATGTATTTTTCGATCAATTTCACGGTTTCGCGTTTCTAAACTAACGAAAACTATGAAACCTGCAAAATTATTGCAAGGCCGGCTGCACCGAAAATTGTCTTCGCCCACATACATAGAAGATATAAAAAGTCATAATAACAGAAAGTAAACAAAAAGTCAATTGGAATTGGATTGCAAAAACGCTTCGATATTACTAAATGCTGAATTAAATTAAATATAAAACAGTATTCAAATGAAGTAGTGGTTTCATCAATAATATATTCATATAGAATAAGTCGGATGTCCTTGCCCCTTGCCGCAGAATGATGGTACGCTTTTAGATATGTTGGAGACCAAACCAGACTTGGCTAGGGAATTATCCAAGATTGTTACTAGAGTATAGTGTTTTTTGTGTGCTTAACAAGTTCAAATTCTGCATTTTTCATAGAGATGTCATAGCCAACTTTATCAATTCAATTTTATTAGAATATTTAATTTAAACTAAAACGAGAACATTACTCAGTATATACTTTATTATTACATTACATTTCAGGATACTGAGGATGTACATGATCATTTCTCTACGACAAAAGTCATAAATTTCTTCTTCACATCAGACTATCAAGTTAAAACAGGCACTATTGAGGTACTACTAAAGAATTTGAGATGAGTCGAACGCCGGGGGCCGCAGTTGATCAGTGATTAAGAATTTCCTGAGTGTAATATGTGAAGAACTAGGACCATATTTTCTCGGAAAATGTTTCCAGCAGGCTGCCGAGAGACACATTATGATGTTGCAGATTACGCTGGCCATGGAGAAGCGATGAAGGCTGTACCTGAAACTGTACCCAAACAAATATCTGTTGTATTAAGTTGTTATTTATTATTGACAAATAAATATATTTTTTTGATTTCTTCATTCAATGACCACTGATAGTAAATCAGTTGATTATTTATTATCAGCTGTATACTACTGTACTTGTGTGTCTCTAATTGACCACCACGTCAGAGTTATCCCAACCCCTGATTTGATATAATCACCACGATAGGAAGCGATAAATACATATGTACTAAATAACTGTGCTATTTGGTCTTTGATATATACATAACATTTCTTTGAAAAATAAAAAACTTTTGTGTTCTCTTGTTATAAGATACTAACAGTACATATTTCTTAAGTAAAATAAAGTAAAGGACCGCGTTTCGGCACTGACAACACGCACTGATTATAGACTTTTGTCTTTAGACGCTTAGGTATTTTGGACGGGAAGATATGCCGTAGCTTCCCGAAAGCTGCCCAGCCGAGTCGGATTCTTCGGTTGATCTCTTTGTCATATTCATCTACAACTTCGATTGTACTGTTTATATATATATAGGTACTTTATTATTATTTGTACTTATATAACCGATATAATAATAATAATAATAATGTTTTATGCATAAAATATATACATATATTTCGGTAGTCATAAATATCTTTCATTTGTTCAAAAACATTGTATTATTAACTTATATTATTTTGGACAACGCTTGATTGCCTCTACTAGCGTTCAATTCCTTCTTTGAATTCGCCGTAGTTAAGCAAAAATAGAGACGGTTGTCATGACTACCACCGCGTGAGAACTACTGCGTCAGTATTGCGTGGTGAAAACTTTTGACATTTTTACAGGTGTTGACGTTTGAACTACGATTCCATAACGTGTTTTGCCGTCATTTTGATGCTCATCTCGAAAGTCATCGGTGAAAACTAATGTCAAAATACTCGGTTACTCCAACCTTGGTGAAAACCTTGGTGAGAACTTAATGACATATCAATGACTAGTTTTTCTTGATATTTATAAGGTTTGAGTCGTGGTTTGTGTATAAAATTGAAAATAACAGTGCTTCTAATAGTTTTTACATAGTAGGTAGTATAAAATAAAGTGTAAATATTGTGTATATTGTGTATGTATATATTCCGTAAATGAAAACTTTGGTGACAATTTTGTATGAGAAGGCTTTGAAAAGGTTTTAGCTTTAAATTTAATTGTAAATTTAGTGCAAGTCGGATTCTTAATAACAATGTTTTTAATGTTTTTTTACATAGAATACTGTAAGAGATGGCTCAATCTGCGATGTTACTCGTACTCATGAGTTGGACATTGCCGCTACTTTTCAAAAAGCTCAAAGCTTTTAAAGACGCTTGTTTTCTCGGGGTGGAGAATGTACGTCGTCAGAAACTATATAACGTCTCTTTACACTCTATAGGTTACATTGCGCGTGCTAAATTTCATCAAGATCGGCCAAGTCGTGAAAAAGCAACAAACAGAAAAACTTACTATAAGTATTTAAAATATTTGTATCAATATTTGATAACAAGATCCGTTGATTTTTATTACCTGTGTACATGATGGATTTACACTTGGCCTTCATCTCACATGATGGTAAGACGATAAGGTGGTAAGCGTGCGCACTCAGTACATAAGCTAATGAGGCGCTAGTTTGCTCATGTGACGCTAGCTCTGCTACCTTTCATACCGGAACACAACAATGCTGTTTGGCGTTAGACTTAGATAGCAGGCTACCCAGGCGGACAAAAAACAAGTCAGGCACCACACTTGGAATCGAATCCGGGACCTCTGGATTGTGAGTCCAAGATATAGACGTTAGGCCACGGAGGAGATTAAAATCTAATATACTAAGTTACGGTTTTGTTGGTATTATTTAATAAGTTTATCCTTTATTTTCAGGGGACTCTGGTTATTCTCAGCGGCAGTATGGTTCACTGTAACAAGATGTTACAATTGTTACCCATCATTTAACCGAGTGTTTAACTGTATTCTTTTTTAAACTACCGAGAGCACGTTAGAACGTGGTCCTCAACTCGCGACACTGTATTTGTTACGCGCCTGAAATGGCAGATTGTATAGTAAACGAGCCAAAGGAAGAAGTAACCGTTTTATTTACACATTCCGTAATAAAAGTTTATAAATGCTACTGCAAGAACTACAGTACAGAGACATACACTATTGGGGAACGATAGCAAAAGCCATAGTAGCTCGTCAGGAGCTCGCTAGGACAGAGCGTCAGTTTTTAAACGATCGAGGTCTGGGTTCCATCCTGGCTCATACAGATAAGTTCCAATTTGTTAATGGGAATTTATGTACGAATAATAAAAATCATTACCATTTGCTTTTCGGTGAAGGAAAACATCGTGAGGAAACCTGCACACTCCTGAGAAGAAATTAAAAGGTGTGTGTGAAATCTACCAATCCACACTGGGCCCGCGTGGTGAACTATGGCTCATACACTCTCTGTAGCCTGAGCTGAGCCTGAGCCCCTGCTGTGGGGACATAACGTTGATGAAAGGAACGATTTAGTTGCATTCGCGTTCATCATTATCAGCTATGTGTCCTTGAGCCGATCTCTTATCTGACTTTAATGTGGATAATGAAAGTAGAAATGCTCACTTTTTAAGGAATTATTTAACGTAAGAAACAATTACTGTTTCTTGTAACTTGTAACAAGAAATGTAGATTTTTTAAACGAATTTAGAAATGTTATGTATATATCAAAGACCAAATATCACAGTTATTTAGTACGTATGTACCGCTTCCTATCGTGGTGATTATGTCAAATCAGGGGTTGGGATAACTCTGACGTGGTGGTCAATGAGAGCCACTCGAGTACAACAGTGGACAGCTGATAATAAATAAGATCAACTGATTTACTATAAGTGGTCATTGAATGAAGAAATAAAGAAAATATATTTGTCAATAAAGAACAACAACTAATAACAACTTAATAAAACAGATATTTGTTTGGGTACAGTTTCAGGTACAGCCTTCATCGCTTCTCCATGTATATCTCGGCAGCCTGCTGGAAACATTTTTCTAGTAGGTATGGTCTCCTGAAATAGAGAGAAATTAATGAAAAAATGTATTCTGCGTATTTTCATTCTTAATGTTCCAGTTTCGGATGTTCAGTTATCAGCCCGTGTCTCTTCACTGCTGAAGATAGGCCTCTCCCAACGTGCGCCTCTCCTTCCGGTCCTCCGTCGTCTTCATCCACTCGCTTCCCGCTATCCTCTTGAGGTCGACAGACCAGCGGGCTGGAGGCCGTCCCACCCCGCGTCTCCCGGTCCGCGGTCTCCACTCGAGAATCTTTTTGCTCCATCGCTTGTCTGTTCGTCGACAAATGTGGCCTGCCCATTGCTACTTCATCTTGCTTATTCGAGTAGCTATGTCGGTCACCTTTGTACGTCGGCGGATTTCATCATTCCTGACTTTGTCGCGCAAGGATATTCCAAGCATAGCCCTCTCCATCGCTCGCTGTGCAACTTTGAAGCGGTGAACAAGCCCCAATGTGAGCGTCCGTGTCTCTGCTGCATAAGTCATGACCGGGAGAACGCATTGGTTATACACCTTGGTCTTAAGGCATTGCGGTATACTGGACTTGAGGATATGGTGGAGTTTTTCAAACGCAGCCCAACCTAGCTGGATTCCGCGGTCTGCTCCTTTACTGAAGTTTTGCCTACCAACCTGGACAGACTGGCCGTGATAGACATAGCTCTCCACATATTCCAAAATCGTGCTTTCAACAATGACAGGTGTGGCATCTACGTGTTCATTGTGCATAACCTTTGTCTTGTCCATGTTCATGCGCAGACCCACTCGCTGGGAAGCTTCGTTAGGACTGCACTATTAATACCTTTAAAGGAAATAAATAACCCTTATAAGATCACTCGTTGTCCGTCTGACTCTCTGTCAGACCCTTTTCCCCAGGAACTCATGTAGGCATCAAGTTGAAATTAATATAAAATACTCAAGTCTGATTCCAATAACCGATGGAGAGTATACCGGGAAGCGTGTACTGGGCCGTCCCTCTACTAGATGGGCCGAAGACCTAGTTAAATTTGTGGGGAGTCATTGGATGCAAGTGGCTCAGTACCGGTCAATGTAGCGTACCATGGAGGAGGCCTATGCCCAGCAGTGGACGTTTCTCTCGAGTCTGCAATCTATTAGAGCTGTGAAAAAATTACACTACTAGGTCAACGCAATAAACACATTTTGATGTTTAAGCAGCATTTTTTGACTATTTCTTTTGCCAAGCAAGGGAATCAAAACCTATAGGGTACTTCCCGTTGACCTAGAATCCTATCAAATTTGTCAAGAAGCAAGACCTTACCGCACAAGTATGGTAATTAATCAAACAAGAATGGAAAAAAAACATAACAACTTCTAACTGCGACCACCAATCCGTCTGCTAAGGATTGTAATTTAGGCAAATCAACTCACAGGAAGTGTGACATGACGACCTATGAGGGAGGCTCATGTCCAGCTTTTTAAATTAGTGGCAAATTCTTCATATTCTGTACGGAACCTTCGGTGAGCGAGTCAGTCTCATGCATGGACTTGGCTTAAGTTGCGAAAATACAGCCGTTTTAAAAAGTATATCGTAACTTCCAAACGCACAAAAACACAATACTCTGAACCTTGCTGTACCAATCTTGGAGAACCCTTTAGACAAGTCTGGCTTCGTCTCCAATAAGTCTAAAATCTAGCTGAATCTTTAGCTGAATCGTCCCTGATGATATTCCTTCAATTCTGACATCATTCGACTTATTCTATGCGAATATTATAAAAAATGTCTACTTCATTTTAACATTGTCAAATAATGTTTTTTATTAATTAATATAGAAGTAATTTAGTTAAATATTTAGTAATATAGTATTTAGTGTATAATATCCAAGAATTAGATTCAATTTCTTTTTCATTTTTATGATTTATGACCACAGATTACTTAGAACACAATTATGTCAGTTTTATATCGTCTATGAATGCGGGCAAAGATAGTTCGCTGTAGAGCCTTGATATATGATATTTTTGCAGGTTTTATAGATTTTCGTAGTTAAAAACGTTAAACCAACGCGGAACCATAAAAATTGTTCAATAAAATACACATTTCATTATTGTTTACTAGTTATGATGCTGTATTTTGATTCTAAAACCTAAGTCGATGATATAGATTTAGATTGTATGGTCATGGTACATCACTACTCATCTCATATCCTTTCTGACATCTCATTACTCTTCACTCGGACTTGTATTTCGGTATAGCATCGCAAATTTCATTTTATGAAAACTGTTGTGATGCGAAAACTATGACACTTAACATTATAGTTATAGAACGGACAAAGCAAACTAAATTATGATCTCAAACTTATTACCAATTGGTAATAAGTGACTCACTCAGTCTCACGTCACGTCACGCGGCCATACAAGACATTTAACGTACCACTGACTTTCGAGATCAAAGTTTTTATATGAAAAGTTTTCCAATGCCCGCTCTATAACCTATTACTATATTTAAATCTCTCTGTGTGAAAATAACCTTTACATGAAGATTTTGAATGAAGTGTGATAGGTTTACACTCGGCCTTCATTTCACCTGATGGTAAGTGACGATAAGGCCGTTGGATGGTAAGTGTGTGCACCTAGAAGCCTCAACCTAATGAGTAGCTGGCTATGCTACTTTTCATACCGGAACAAAGCTATTAACACTGCTATTTGGCAGCAGACTTAGGTAACATGGACTCAGAAAATGCCCTACTGGGAATCAAACCCGGGACCTCAAGATCGTGAATGGTGGCAACGGAGGTGGATATTTTTTGATTTGCATGTGGCTTAGCGTTTAAATATGTCTTATATACAATTTTTCGAGAGCTTTTATTAGTCTCCTTGGCTAAACAGACATTTTTACTATTAAATCAGACTAAAACCAGTCAATCAAGTTTAAAACACTTACTAAAACAATCAAAACGATATTACATCAAGTTTTCACCAAGAATATTTAATTTAACATAAGATTTCACCGATGACTTTCGAGATTAGTAGCAAAATATCGTAAAACACGGTATGGAATCGCATTTCAAACGTCAACGCCTGTAAAAATGTCAAAGTTTTCACTCATTTGAGTTTTCACAAAAGTTTTCACCGACATAGTTTTCACTTGCGTATGGAATCGCAAATTTCATTCTCACCAAGTGAGACATCGATGAGAACCAACTTTTACCTTATAGAATAGCACTACTGGAGCTCTAATTACAATCTTATTCTAACAGCAGGAATTCAACTTCCTCCAATTTTTGGTCGCACCATGGACAAATCGCATAAGTAAACGTGAACCGTCCTCGACCAGAGCGACATTCGACTCGACAGCGAGTGGAACGCGCTGCCGGCGTCTGTGTTCTCTGAAAACTATAACTTGGGTGTCTTCAAGTCGAGGGTGATCAGACACCTTTTAGACCAACGCACACCATCGTAGGCCACATCATCGCTTACCATCAGGTGAGATCGTGGCCAAGCGGTGATCTATATTCTGTAAAAAAAGACATTCATGCGGCTATGTTAACTGATGCAGATAGGTCATTATTGATTGATTAACGCAAGGCGCGAAATTTAGATTAAATAACAGTTACAAAACTGTAGAAAGTCGGTTATCAGATATGAAAACTCATTTAATTACTCGCCAGCCTGACGTAGCCATACAGTCGAAATTTGTTAATGCACATCAAGGTGACAAATCGATTACGGATTACGGGAATGAAATACAGTTTCGAGTATACATAGTGTTGATGATAAAAAGGTCATAATGAATGATTGTCATATTTTGCTCACTAGCGGACATGCAGGAATAAGGAGAACGATAAATATTATTAAAAAGTTATATTACTGGAATTCTATTGAAAAAGATGTAACAGAGTTTTTTTATTTTTTTATTTAAGAGTATGTTATTAAATGTAGAAAATGTAATGTCTTTCTTTAATAAATAATAATTAATAATAATAATAAATTAAATAGATAAAATATGTAATAAGCATTTAAGTTAGATGTGTTTCCTAGTATTAGACATGTACAGCACGAATGTAACTAGTATATAAGCCTAAATGTATTAACAATAAAGAAGCATTATAACACCGACCGTGTCGAGTACTCCTTACTACCCCACCACACATCGGATTTCGTTCAATGCGACCCGGTTTATTGGTTGGGTACCCAATTACACAATTTTTGAATCAAATGATTAAAATTGTTCAAAATAAAATTATCAAAGTATTATTTAACTACGATTATCTAACGCCAACCGATAAACTATACAAAGAAACTAAATTAATGAAGTTAAATCAAATTTACGAATACAATACTTGTACATTAATTGTGCACTCATATGTGGCCACACTAAACCGATCCCAAGGAACTTCAGTACCCGTAGGGCATAGGAGTGTGCAATTCTTCTCGCAACAACTTAAAACAGGTTAATTTTTACTAACATAATAATAAGTCTTTTCCATAAATAATACTCTGTAAATTCGTCTGAAAGACGCGGTGCACTTCCAACACAAGTGTCGAAAGACTACTTTCTGGAAGGCCCCTGCAAAACTCTATAAAAGTTATTTAAGAAATAAACACTTTTTACTTTTTTACTTTTGATACTTGTATTTTCATCCAAATAAAATAGAAAGCAAAATATACTCTGAAATAACTTTTAAAACAAATAGAGATTATAACAAAAAATACTTCGTAATGCTGACAATATTAATATTCCCAAGGCTAGAACAAATTATGGCAGAAGCAACATAACGTGTGTGGGAGCGAAAATATTTAACAGACTACCAAAAGAGATAAAAGAATCGAAAAATTACATTACTTCATAGCTCCTAATCCGGACCTGTTCAACTGGCCGCTGCTATGCAATGGCCGCGCTAACACCCGCCGACTGTTTTATTTTGCCTCTTACTTGTTTTGTTTATATTATATGTGTATATATTATAATATTTATTTCCTTATAATGTTTATTTCCGAATGTTGTCTGTGAACATTTTTGCTCTAATTCTAAGTTTTCTCATTAAGTGAAATGTAATTTCATTTTAGAATAAATATCTTTAACCACAAGATGTATTTACGTACATATGTATTTTAACCGTATCTGTGTCCTAATGGGCAATCTGGAGGTCTCAGGTTCGAACTATCGGTACTCGGTTTGGTTGCTGGTGGATTTTCTATGACCGACTGGCTACCTACCACCATGTTATCCAGCAGTGTTAATAGCACTATTGTGTTCCGGTGTGAAAGGTAGCAATGCCAGCTGCTCATCAGCGTGAGTCACCTTGGTGCACACACTTTCCATCCAACGGCCTTATATTCACTTGCCAATAAATATTCACAACTGTCAGGAAATTAGAAAATCGATTTAATTAAAGTGTCTAGTCTGCTGTAGGGTTATTTCAAAAGACTTAGTTTTTATATACTGAACCCAGCGGCTTAACGTTGATAAAGTAACAGGTGTTTATGAAAAGGTTTAATTATAGCGCGTCATTACAAAGAAAATTTTCTGTTTTTGTTCTGTGTAATCAACATTACTAATACCTCAGTGTCTAAAGATAAAAGTCTTTAATCAGTGATTGTTGCCAGTGATGACATACGGGACCGAAACGTGGTCCTTTACTGTGGGACGAATAAACAAGCTCAAAGTCACTTAGCGAGCAATTGAACGAGCTATGCTCGGAATTTCTATATGTTATGAAATCCAGAATGAGGAAATTCGTAGACGAACAAAGGTCATCGTCATAGCTCGACGAGTCAGTGAGCTGAAGTGGCAATGGGTAGGCCACATCGCTCGAATAACCGATGAGGAGTAAAGGTTCTCGAGCGACACGTACCGGGAAACGTCTACCAGGCCGTCCCCCTTCTAGGTGGACCGACGACCGAATGGTAGTGTTAGTATGTATTAGACTTCTATGTAAGTATTATTAAAAAAATGTATTACGATCCAGAGGGTTCGATTTTGTGAGGTGCAGCTAGATTTGTTAAATTAATGGCAGCTCGTAGATTTACATACATAATTTCATCGACAATTTTTATATAGTTCTCATCTAGCAGTTGATATTTGACAATATTAACAATGGATATGGTATAAGATACCAGCGTTGTTGATCAGAACATCTATCTTCCCATTATTTATCGAACTCTGTCGCATATTTATCTATATATTGGAATTGATGTTTTAAAGTTCAAGGTGCTAACCATCATAATAATATTATTGAGTCATATGTTTCTATTTACCATAGAGCATAAAAACATACCTCTTAGAGGTGAAATATAAAAACATTTTGGTGACTGTGGGCCGGGACCAGGGTAACCTAAAATGAGCAAACGAGTTTTCGTAGGATTTTAAAGGAAAACGATTAATTTTAAGAATATTTACAGACCAACGATCACATATGAATTTACGAGAAAAAAAGTGAAAAATAAAACAAAAGAATATCAAAAACTTATTCTAAAAATTTACATTATAAGTGGCCAGCGAGCAAGAAGGCGGAACCACATCTGTAATACCTTTCTTATCTTTTTCACCAGCAAAGGGATAAGCTCGTCCCAAAACACTCCCTAAAATGTTCAATATTGTAGTTTTCTATTTCCTTTAAAAATATCTCATTAATACGAGTAAGTTATACATATGCCACCCGCGAACGTCCTTTACAAAATCATAATAGGTCAATCAATCAGTTAGTTAAATAAGCCTTTCTTTATACATTATTTACTTTCACAAATACCGGTCGTATTTCATCTCATCAGATGTCATTGGGAACGATCTATGCAGCTAGAGAAATTATTTCTCTACGTGATAAAATCTGGAATAAAGAAATCGTTAGACAAACTAAGGTCACCTTCATAGCTCGACGAGTCAGTGAGCTGATGTGGCAATGGGCAGACAACATTGCTCGAAGAACGGATAACAATTGAGAGGGCCTACGTCCAGCAGTGGACGTTTTCCGGCTGATGATCAGGTAATTACTCACAAAATAAGTTAATTTGATAAGTTCGTATGTCGAGTTTCATTTTTTTGCTTAGGCATAATTTTATGTTTAAAATAAGTTTGTATGTATTGCTATTAGGACCACTGCAGGCACATTCACCTTTATCGGCTGCATAAGTCCACTGTTGGACATAAGCCTCACCTCATAGACCGACAGTGAGGGTATTTTGTGTAATGACTGACCGACTCATACATGCCTCTATCTCACCTGATGATAAGCGACGATGTGGCCTACGATGGTACGCTTTGGTCTAGAAGGTGCCTGTTCACCCACGACTTAAATACACTGAAATTGGAGTTTTGTGTGAATACATACGTGTCGGCAGTGCATTCCACTATCTGGTATTAAAATATCCGACGGGACGGATCCTTGATCGACCGTTCCGGCCAGGTAAGGAAGGACAAAAAACTGAGTTTCGCATTTATAATATTAATATGGATCTTGAGTTCAAATCAGTCTCGAGTATAATAGGGACCTATATTTCCATACAATTTGCAAAAAACAATTACTGCATGATGACCGTACATTGCTTGTTAGCAAAAGGTGATCATGGAAAATTAATGTACGCAGTGCATTTAATTTATTTTATAAATACAAATTTTTAACTATAATACAACAGACAACGAAAAATCAACAAAAATATATGCAAACAATACTTAGGTATGAGTAAATGAAACATTATATTAAACACACATTCGATTCTTAATTTTTCAATATGTATCCATTATCTGCCAGATAACTGGACCCCGTGATACTCTTCGCTTTATCACTCGCAAGGAACAGCGCTATATCTGCTATTTCATCAGCTGCTGACACTCTATTCAGGGCACATTTCTCACCAAGATCGTTTAAAAATTGGTCAGGTTTATCAGGATCCATTTGACCAGAGTTTGCAAATATTTCTGTACCCACAGGGCCTGGGTTAATAGTGTTGACTCTCACTCCATGAGGCGCCAGTTCCAAAGCAACACAACGTGTGAAATGATCCAAAGCAGCTTTAGAAGCACAATAAATAGCACTGAAATCCGATACAGCAGTGGAAGCGACGCTAGAAATGTTGATTATATTTCCTTTTGTCTTAATAATGTGTGGTGCGGCAAGATTTGTTAAATGAACGACAGCGCGAACGTTAACATCAAAAATTTCATCAAAAACTTGCAGGCTGGTGTCATCTAATACGCTTCCGATTCGAAGGATACCAGCGTTGTTGATCAGAACATCAATCTTCCCATATTTATCGACAGTGTCTTTAACGATCCTCTTCGCGTCTTCATCTTTACTGACGTATAATTCTATATGATATATATAATTTAATAATAACAAGTTGTTACTATTTGATTACTACAGCGGAGTACTGTTCAAATTAAGAGTATTTTATAATGATTCTAATTTGAAAAGGGTTACAATTTGCATCATTTAACGTTGAAATAGCGATAAACTGTATTTTATACACTACACTTATATATATATTAGTCCTGCTTATGCTTTTAGAAATACTGAATCATAAAATGGCTTAGTTGTCAAAAATTATTGAAGCAATGTTTTCTTCACTTTATATTGAAAATTTTTTAAATTGGACAATGACACCAAGTTATAGTAGGGAGAGATAGAAATAATTTACTTATATCCGGTTACCCAATGAAGAAATTGAATCCCTATAATCTCACTCAGGTCTGTCTGCCCGTCCGTTTGTATGGGTCTGTCATCATCATCATCAGCAATATAGACATGAATTTCTGTAAACATTACATGAAAACTGTATACGACGAAAACCACTTTGAGACGTTTATATACGATTAGATAAATGTTTGTTCATGATTACACGTTGTAGGTAAACCACTTATCTAGATAATTGACAGTATTTCATCAACGTGATTTGTAACATCGTCCATGACAAACGTTTTTGTTGTTGTTGTTTTTAGGGATCTGTATCTCAAAAGGAAAAAGAAACCCTTGTAGGATCAGGGTAGGACTTTGCTGTCAGTCTTTGTATCTGGAACGACGCTTTTTCTCAGGAACGCGTGGAGGTATCGAAAAAAATCAAATACGCAAGACTTCAATTCATTCAAATTAAAAAAGCGGCCAAGGGCGAGTCGCTCATCAAGGATTCCGTAGCAGTAAGTGACATAATATAAAAGTTCTTGTAGTTCGTTGTAACTTTGATCTTGAAATTTGATACACTGGACCACGGACAACTACTCAAAGCATTGCATGAGTGTGGTGTGCGTGGACCGGTGAATAAATGGTTCCAAGCTTACTTAGCAAATAGGACTCTTTGTACTACGATAAACGGTGTGACTGGGAATGAAGCTGATATCGTGTATGGGGTGCCCACTGGCTCGGTGTTCGGTCCTGTAGGGTATATAATGCACGTGAACAGCATGAGTAACGTGATGCAGTATTGCTCCACTTACATGTATGCGGATGACACGTGTTTGATGTACGCAGATAAAGACATTGCAGTTATAGAAAGAAATTTACAAATAGATTTTGATAACGTTTTGAAATGGTCTCACGGAATAATACTGAACATCACTAAAACAAAATGCATGCTAAGCAAATTAATGTAGTAGGATATACTTACGAATGCTTACTTAATAACAAATGTAACTGTAAAGCTGTTGAATTTGTTAGAAAGTACAGATACCTCGGACTAACCATAGACTGTAGTTTCAACTGGAAGCTACAAGTAGACATTGTGTGTAATAGTTTAAGGTCAATATTATATAACTGCAGTCATTCAAAACATATAGTAAATAGAGCAACAATGTATATGCCTTATTAGATGCTGTATTGAGCTACGGCTGAAATGCTTATGGTTGAAATTTTCCTACATATCTTGCCAAAATTAAAAGATTGCAACTAAAACAGCTAGTTGATAAAAAAAACTGTAAAAATAACTACGATGTCCAGTTCAAAAAATGTTCAATTCTTCCAGTTCATGAAAAGGTCAAGTACTTGTGTACTAAGTGCAACAATTTCAAAAAACTGAATTGAAAGTCAGCAAAAGTGTGGTAACCTCAGGAAAAATGTTCAAACGCAATATATTGAGCTCTGTGCCAATTTTGTTGGATACTTTTAATGAAAAAATAATGATAGAGTAAACATGATAATAATTTATAAATATAATAATACAATACATAAGTAGAAAAATACGTGGTAGTGTAAAAAACAAAAGATGTAGATAGCATAAGAATACGAGTATACATACAGAATAAGTAATATATAGAGCGCCTATCGCCAACAAACTCAAAAAATTTTTTTTTCTTTTTTGGACACTCCTTTTAAGTTTAAAAAACTTGTATTAGGAGGGCCCGCTCTTCCGCTAGTTAAGATATACAAAAACTGTTCCACAGTTTGCCGATTAATCTATAAAATAAAAACTATGCATTCTTTTATAATATATAAACGTATTTAAAAAAGGTATCCGGTCCGAGAAACATCCACTGCTGAACAAAGGCTTCCATTATTGAATTATTACATTCCCAACCCCATTTTATTTTTCCCTATAACTTTAATTTAATCTATGGCTAAAATTATATCGTTTTATCATCTTTTAGGAGATATACTCATACGAACGATAGTACGCCAGCGTACGAGTATAAGCAAGAGTCAACTATATTTAGGATGTACCAACTATGTCAGAATGACGGGCCGGGTCAATATTGATGTATCAAATTATCATTCAATCAAGGTAACGGTCAAACTGTAGAGTCGTGATGACTATTCAAAATCAACATTCCATATTTTCCAACGCATGCTATGACAAATAATAAGCTATGCTAACCGGTTGTTTTGGAGTATTATCATGGCCTTTGCTTCACATGGCCTCACACTTATACCAACAGAAATGACGACATACGAAATCAGTCATGACAAGACAAAAATATTTCACTTTATATGCTCAATTTACGGTTCATTTGTCTCATTCGGACCTTAGACGTGTTACAATGAGTTTCTCAAACAAAGTGGTGGTAGTGACCGGCGCCAGCTCCGGTATAGGAGCGTCTATAGCCATCCTGTTCAGCAGAGAAGGAGCTGACGTGGTGATGGTGGGGAGGAACCAGAGCAAGCTGAAGAACGTCGCGGACAAATGCAAACAGAACGGTGCCAAACCTCTGGTCATCAACGCTGACGTCACGAAAGAAGAAGATGCAAAGAGGATTATTAAGGACACTGTTGCCAAGTTTGGAAGAATAGATGTCCTGATCAACAACGCTGGTATTATTAATTACTACTCAGTGCTAGATGAGAATTATCTGAAAGTATACGATGAAATGATGAACATCAATCTACGAGCTGTCATTAATTTAACACATCTAGCAGCGCCTTACATTATTAAATCACAAGGGAATATAATAAACATATCGAGCATTGCTTCAAAACTAGTAGCAGAGAAAATTGGTCTTTACTGTGCTTCCAAAGCTGCTTTGGATCATTTCACACGTTGTGTTGCTTTGGAACTGGCACCTCATGGAGTGAGAGCAAATACAGTGAATCCAGGACCTGTCGTTACTGATATATTTACAAACTCAGCTAATATGACACCTGCTGAGTCCGACAAACAATGGGAAGAAATGGCTAAACTCACTGCTCTTCAAAGAGCATCTAGTCCTGAAGAAATTGCTGACATTGTTCTGTTTCTTGCGAGTGAGAAAGCGAAGGGTATTACCGGATCAAATTACGTAGTTGACAATGGATTTCTTTTGAAAAATTAAGTGTTTACTGGACAGCGGAGGAAAAGTGTTGATGCAAAATAATTTGTTGTTTGAATTGTGTACCAAAACCGATATCAGGATTGTAAAATAAATTATTTTCTGTCTAAATCAAATTGATTTTTTCCTTATGTCATCGATTCAAATAGAATATATATAATTTAAATGTATCATACTTGATTTTAATAACAGATTTGTATGAACAAAGTCTGGCGTCTGTGATATGATTTCCCTGAGTTTAACATCACCAGTCTCTATCCTTTTAGATTTAAAGTAACTCAATTTGGATTGAGCAGATGTGATTCCGGTAGAAACTGCGCGGGAATTTGGTTGATATCCGACACTCCGAAGCTGCAGTATGAGTTTTAAATATAAATGGTCAGAATCTTCCTATTATTAAAAAAAATTGATTTTTATACAAAATTATGTGAGAATGTAAATTGCATTAGTGAGAAACATAATTTGTTCATATGATATCTCACACGTCCAGCTCGCAAGCCGGCACATAATGAACTGACCTCGCAACGTGCGTCGGTCACCTGTGTCATGTATCCGCCTCGTCTGGCCTTCGCTGCCCTGCAATGTGCGGCCTACGTTGTCAGCGTATGTACACACGGCTACACATCAAGCTATACATTTCCAGTACAAGCTGACCTCGCATTGAAGAAGTATATAGCTTGACCTGTAGCCGTACGAACACCCTTATGGACCGTTGTAGCACCGCGTGGCTTGAATTTTTGACAGGTTACATTAAAAAAATCAAAGTATTCGTTGCAAAAATCTATGCAGCTCACACGCACGGTCACTGGCATACAAATACAACCTAATTATATTTATGTGAGTAAGTGAACTACGTAATAAGCGATTTTCACCTTTATTGCCTTTGATGGTAAGTTACAAGGTCACATTTCCACGATAACAAGTCATATAACATAACGCAATCACGATCATGCAACTCCGCGCACGAACGGTGCTGAGCGTCGGGCCGCCGCGCCGCCCGCTCTGTCTGTCAGTCTGTCCGGCTCCAAAACTACTGAACGAATTTTCATGCGGTTTTCATTGATTTACGGAGCAATTCCCAAGGAAGATTTAGATGTTACGTATAATAAGTTAAGGTTCCGTGTAAATTAGTTGAAATATCATGATAATTGTTGAAAATGTCGAAAAAAATCAAGCTGTTTAGGAGCTTTCATCGAAAACGCTGCCTAATCCGTTTGAGATATAACAAAACAATGTATGGTGGGATTGTTTGTATTTTATAGGTGTACAAAAAAGCCACGGATGGCATATCTTTATCTTTTAAGAATAGATTACTAAACCCATTCTAACTTCTTGACTAAAAAAATGATAATATATAATGTATTTTCAGAAACTATTTGATTTAATTTAATTAATTACATTAGTCATTGTCAATTTAAATATGCTAGCATTATAGTAGTTGCATACACCACACAATTCCAACGATTATCTTAGGAGAAATCGTTGCTTTAAAAATACACGCGAGAAAACAAATTCAGGCGCTCTCGCACCAACGCTACGCGAAGACGAGACTCGGGATGCACCCACTCCCGCCCGCGCTCCACCACCCAGTGTCATTGTTTGTTACTGTGTTGGTTTGTCCTTACTTCACGTCTTAAGAGATTGCCAAAATGACTTGACATTTTGCATAGGGATAAGTGAAGGGTCGGAATAGGATGCGGGTGACTTTTTATCCCAATCGAACAAATAGTTCCTTTGGGATAATTTTTAAAGTCTACGCAGACGAAGCCGTGTATATAAATACTAGTATAAATAACGACGACTATAAATAAATCATGCATGACACTTACATATGCGCAACATACGGATAGTTTGCCTCATTCTAACCTGAGACGTGTTACAATGAGCTTCTCAAACAAAGTGGTGCTAGTGACCGGCGCCAGCTCCGGTATAGGAGCTTCTATAGCCATCCTATTCAGCAGAGAAGGAGCTGACGTGGTGATGGTGGGGAGGAACCAGAGCAAGCTGAAGAACGTCGCGGACAAATGTGAACAGAACGGTTCCAAACCTCTGGTCATCAGTGCTGACCTCACGAAAGAAGAAGATACTAGAAGTCTTATAAAAGAAACTATTGATAAGTTTGGAAGAATAGATATCCTAATAAACAGTGCTGGTATTACTAATTTTTACTCAGTGATAGATGAGAGCTATTTAAAAATATACGACAAAGTCATGAATATTAATCTACGAGCTGTGGTCGACTTAACACATCTAGCTGCGCCTTACCTTATTAAATCAAAAGGAAATATGGTCAACATATCAAGCATTTTATCAGATACTGCAGCAGAGAAGAAAGGTATTTATAGTGCTTCAAAAGCGGCGCTGGATCACTTCACACGATGCGTGGCATTAGAACTGGCACCTCATGGAGTGAGAGCAAATACAGTCAATCCAGGACCTGTCGTTACTGATATATTTATAAACTCAGCTAATATGACACCTGCTGAGTCCGACAAAACATGGGAAGAAATAGCTAAACTCACTGCTCTTCAAAGAGTATCCAGGCCTGAAGAAATAGCAGACATGGTTCTGTTTCTTGCAAGTGATAAAGCGAAGGGTATTACCGGATCAAATTACGTAGTTGACAATGGATTAACATTAAAAATTTAAGTAATTACTGTTTAGTGGAAATGTTATAGCAGAATAATTACTGTTCGAATTGTATGCAAAAATCTAAAACATTATTTCATAATAAATAATTTTCTGTCCTTATCGAATTAAAAATAGTGTTTTCTTTATTTAATTAAATCAAATAGAATAGAACCTTTTTTGAAATCGAAAATCATCAAACGAACATTTACCAGTTATGTGAGAGTCAGTGTTTTAGCAGATTTATTTCCTTTACCATTTGTGTGCGAAAGGGTGTGTTGAGATGAGTATGAGTGTTTTGCTTCTGTAGATTTGTAATGCCAACAACACTTACGCAAAACTTGAAACCTCCAACATTCTAGCATTATCAAAATTTTAAAAATTAAACACTTTAAAAAACATACACAACACACAGAGATTAAAAGTCTCAAAAATTTGTTGTCTGTAAAGTCGGTTTTACGGGCGATAATTTTACGTGAAAACGTCATAAGAAAAGATTCGGCACAAGCTGAACTCTTAGGCCGATCGTGCTTTTCTATCGCTTTCTCCGCGCTCTCGCTTGCAAGCTCAGCTCAGGCGTAACGTGACACTTTTTCGTGCGTTCATTGATTTCAACATACTCGAATATAACGATAAGACCGATGTATGGTAAATGTGCTGTCACGTTTCACCTACAGGAGGTGTAAAACCCCTAAGGGGAAAGGACCAGATACGAAGATAGATGATAAGCAATCGAGAAAAAACCCCAGAAAGATCAGGGTATGACTCCTTTTTATTGGCAGGAAGATGTCTTCACCTAGGTACAATAAGTCTTACAAAAAGTAATATAATCTATACGTAGACAGACTGGGGAAGGGTTTTAGTGCCGTGACGACCACTGGGGTTTTAGAGCCAAAGTGTATGTACGCTTACAAAGTAGTTCGACGCGTAGTAGTTAGGAGTAATGGAGGAAGGTCCGCGGCAGATCTGCCCGCAGACCTTGGACTCGCTGCTCTGCTGGTGCATCGCCTCTGGTAGCGACTGAAGCGGACAGGGATATGCAGTCCTCATCTTCCCAAGGACTCTGCAGGGCAGTCTTCGTCTTCAGTTGCGGTCTTCTTTTTAGTTCATCGGTTTGTCCAGCGTTTCCCGGAGCCGGCTTGACACCAGGACTAGAGAGTTACCTTTTCCTATAAATTATTTTCGAAACTATAAGATGTCCTAGAGATGACGTCTAATGATTTTGATTATTCAAATTTATATATAACTAGCTTCCGCCCGCGACTTGGTCCGCGTGTACTTCAGGATTTATTCTACTTGTTCGATAGGCATAGAAGGCATCTATCTCCATTTCCAGCATAAGGTACAAAATAGAGTTTATTCTGTTACGTAGGCTAATAGTTTAAAGAAACAAAAGAAATTTCAATATCTGACGTAGTACATTCAAATAGTCTTCACACTAATATTATAAACGCAAAAGTTTGTATATACGAATTACATTTTCTATGGTCGGTTGCTAGGCAACGCGTTTTTGTTATGCCCAAATTGCCCATGTAATCCCACTAATTATATTATAAGTGTGATTTTGTACAATTTACACAATATGTCTTTATAAATTATAGCCTATATGTTATTCTGATGTATAAGCTATATTATTGTAAAGTTTCATTCAAATCCATTCAGTAGTTTTTCCGTGAAAGCGTCACAAACATCCAAACATCTAAACATCCAAACTTTCATACTTATAATATCAATAGGATAATAGGATAATTATCACCTCTTCGATTAGCTATTTGAATATGCTATAATGAATTTAGAACTTATAATAAGTTTAATACAATCTCATTTTATAAAACATAAAAGCAGACATTGACATGTCAAAGAATGACACAACAACAATGTAAAAGAAATGTCATTAACGAATATCAACAAAGAAATGTATAAAATGTATAAAGCCATGTGCTTTGAGCAAAGACATTTAACATTAATAGACCGGACAAAGCAAACAAAAATTTTGATCCTAAACTTATTACCAATTGGTTATAAGTTACTCAATCTAGTGTCACATCACGTCACGCGGCCGTACAGGACATTTGACATACTGTTGACTTTTGAGATCAAAATGTTTATATGAAACGTTTCTCAATGCCCGCTCCACAACCTATTACTATTTTTAAATCTCTCTGGCTTTGAGAAATAATGAAAGATGAAGGATTAACAGAAAATCGTCAGTATTTTCTGATACGACAGAGCGCACCAAAAAGCCTATTAGCTTAGGCTAAAATTATTATACGAGATAACTCAAAATTGTAAAAAGTTTCATTGTCGTTACGTCACAGTGTATGATTGATTTACGTTTTTCGTGGACCGTTTTTGAACCATTCAACTAGAATCATGCTAGAATTACTTTTCGACGTACTATATTATTTAAAAAAAAATTTTTTTGAAAGTACCCACGACAAATGTAAAGGTTGTAATCGGAAAAGGGTTAAATATTTTTTTGAGAAACCCTCGACTAAATGGAAGTAACCAGATAAAAATAAGCTTACATATTATTACAATAATAAGTCCGAAAAAATCCGGCGGGGGCTGCCATTCCCGTTCCTGAATGTTGAATTAATTAAAACGGCTTACTAGGTATTTGCCTTCGCATGGTTCCCTTCAACGTCGTCGTTCTGATCCATCATCAGACCCTCAAAAGTTCATGTGCATGTTTTGCTCACCAAACACTTTGAAAAGAGCCCAAACACGGTTTACTAGGTATTTGCCTTCGCAAGGTTCCCTTCAACGTCATTCTGATCCATCATCAGACCCTAAAAAGTTCATGTGCAGGTTCTGCTCATCAAACACTCTCAAAAGAGCCCAAACACGGCTTCCTAGGTATTTGCCTTCGCAAGGTTCCCTTCAACGACGTTCTGATCCATCATCAGACTCTCAAAAGTGCATGTGCAAGTTCTGCTCACCAAACACTCTCAAAAGAGCCCAAACATGGCTTACTAGCTATTTGCCTTCGCAAGATTCCCGTCAACGTCGTTCTGATCCAACATCAGACCCTCAAAAGTTCATGTGCAGGTTCTGCTCACCAAACGCTCTCAAAAGAGCCCAAACACGGCCTAGTAGCTATAAGCCTTCGCAAAGTTCTCTGTCTCTCATTGTAATGAGTGAAAATCTTGATTGCAGCGCCCCTTGGTTAGCTAGCGCCACACTACCTATCTAAGAACCATCGCTGACGTATCAGCAACCCTTTACAAAAAACCGTATGTAATCGGTCAATCCGTTCTGGAGATAAGTGGCAACATTGGTTTTTATGTACACACAAACAAACAAACACACAAACAAACATCCTCTCACCCTAAACGCATACATTGTCTCCGTTCCGTCGTGGGTAAAAATTGAGAGTATTAGTATTATTTTTAGTATTAGTATTAGTTCACACAGGGTCTCTCGAGATCAATAACGACCATGTATGTGAAGGAAGGTTTAAACTTAATTGACCTACCCCCTTATGCATAAGATAGTATCTTACAAGGTCACAAGTAAACATTGAATAATCCACGATTCCACGATCACGATCATGAAACTACGAGCACGAACGGTTTTTTTAACGGGCGCCTCACCCGATACCTGCACGCCTACCTTGACTCTCCTTATCGCTATCACTATACATTGCTACATATTCTGTCTGTCTGTCTGTCCTGCCTGGTCTCAAAAACTACTGAAGGAATTTTAATGCGGTCTTCATTTATCAATAGAGTGATTCCTGAGGAAGGTTAAGCTGTAACATGTAATAAGTTAAGGTTTGCGTTAAATGTGTTGAAATATCATGATGTGTTAAAGATAAATGAAATACCAAGCTATCTGGAAATTTTCAACGAAAATGCTGCCTGATCCGTTTGAGATATAACAAAACAACGTACGGTAGGCTTTTTTGTCTTCTATTTTGCTTTTATAGGTGTAAAGAAAGTCACCGATGGCATATATATTATATTTTAAAGGTAGCTTATTGAACCTATTTTAACATCAAAAAATGTGGTATTTGCAAAAGCTATTTAGATGGATACATATTAATCATTACTAAATGAAATATGCTAGCTACTATAATAGCCGTATACACCACACTCCCTCCCAATCCCAACGATTATCTTAGAAGTAATCGTTGCTTTAAAAATACGCACGAGAAAACAAATTCAGGCGCTCTCGCACCAACGCTACGCGAAGACGAGACTCGGGATGCACCCACTCCAGCCCGCGCTCCACCACCCAGTGTTTGTTACTGTGTTGGTTTGTCCTTACTTCACGTCTTAAGAGATTGCCAAAATGACGTGATGTTTTGCATAGGGATAAGTGAAGGGTCGGAATAGGATGCGGGTGACTTTTTATCCCAATCGTACAAGCAGTTCCTTTGGGATAAATTTTAAAGTCTACGCAGACGAAGCCGTGGGTATAAATACTACTACGAGTAGTATAAATAACAATAAAGATAAATAAATCATGCATGACACTTATGTACGCATACATAAGTGTCATATACGGATAGTTTGTGTCATTAGAACCTTAGACGTGTTACAATGAGCTTCACAAACAAAGTGGCGATAGTGACTGGCGCCAGCTCTGGCATAGGAGCGTCTATAGCCATCCTGTTCAGCAGAGAAGGAGCTGACGTGGTTATGGTGGGTAGGAACCAGTATAAACTGAAGAACGTCGCGGACAAATGTGAACAGAACGGTGCGAAGCCTCTGGTCATCAATGCTGACCTCACGAAAGAAGAAGACACTAGAAGTCTTATCAAAGAAACTATTGATAAGTTCGGGAGAATAGATATCCTTATCAACAACTCTGGTATTACTAATATTTACTCAGTGCTAGATGAGAACTATTTAAAAATATACGATAAAGTTATGAATATTAATCTACGGGCTGTGGTCGATTTAACACATCTAGCTGCGCCTTACCTTATTAAATCAAAAGGAAATATAGTAAATATATCAAGCAGCGCAGCAAAAAATGCAGCAAAAAATAAAGCCATTTATAATGCTTCCAAAGCGGCATTGGATCACTTCACACGATGCATGGCATTAGAACTGGCACCTCATGGAGTGAGAGCAAATACAGTCAATCCAGGACCTGTCCTTACTGACATAATAATAAACTCAACTAATATGACACCTGCCGAGGCTGATCAACGTTGGGAAGAAATAGCTAAACTCACTGCTCTTCAAAGAGTATCCAGGCCTGAAGAAATCGCTGACATTGTTCTGTTTCTTGCAAGTGATAAAGCGAAGGGTATTACCGGATCAAGTTACTTAGTCGACAACGGATATAATTTGAAAAATTAAATGATGTTAGTGGATTGTTTGACATTTGTAATGATTGTAATTAATACGGAATTTATTGTTGTTTAAATGGCGTGCAAAATGTAGGTCATGGTTTTAAAATTGTAAGCGTAAAATACAATTTCGAGTACTTATAGAAATAAGTGAAAATCTGCGTAATTGATTTTTTGATAGCTATGTGAGGGCCTAGTCGGCTATATTCCTTTCGATCTAATTCGAAATATCTCACTTTGGATTTAGCATGCATATTATTTACTTTCGTTACAATATGTTTGGGAAAGGGTGTGTGTTTTGTCTAAGTGTTGCCAATAAACTACAGACTAATAAATACAATACAATATAACTTTATTCTACACCAATACAAACTTAAAATAGAACATTAAGCTAATAAAATTAAATAAATACAGCGAGATCTACCAGACAACATTTGGGTAAAGGAAATAAGACACAATATTTTGAGTGGAGGTGTAACAGATATTGATAAATTATAATTAATAATTATAATTGAATAAACAATAGTAATAATAAATACAGACAAATTAAAGAAAGGTTATTTTATGGATACAATACTACAACAACATAAGTACTGATAGGTTACTGAGAAGATGCGACTTAAGGTGAAATTTGAATATGGCCATAGATTTGTCTTGCCTGATAGCCTCGGGAATTCCACAACCTAACGCTTCGCGCGGTAAGAGTCAGAGTAGAAGCTGGTGCGGTGGGAAGGGATGTCAAGTGTGAGCGTTTCTGAGGAGCGGAGGACACGATTAAGACTAGACGAGTGAAAGCTGAAGCGTTCTTTGAGATATGAAGGAGTACAGGGATTAAAAAGGACGCAATAGAGAAGGGAAAGGATGTGTAAGTCCCTACGGCGACGGACTGGGAGACACTTGAGTTGAGTCCGGTATTCTGATACGTGATCAAATTTACGTACACCGAATATGAAAATAATGCAGTAGTTTTGAAGGCGCTTTTACTTACTCAGCAGCTCCTCGGTCAAATCAAGGTAGGACACATCTGCATAATCTAAAATTGACAGAAGAAGAGTTTGTGCAAGGGAAACTTTGGTGCTGGTAGGGAGTAAGTTACCTAATTGCCGTATAATAAATACCTATATTGGCTTAGTATGTTTTTTGTTGATTCGAGTTTAAACTTCAACATCGAGTAACTGGATATTCTAGAGCTGATTTACCGTGTCACAACTCACAGGCTACCAAGCGCGGTCTGCGATAGCGATGTTTTATTGAGTAGAGCCGGGTGCAGCCCGATAGTTGGTTCTGCTGCTGTTTACCTCAACTCCATGATTTCAGAATAAGACCAGCCCATGTAAGAGCGTGAGGAAAACTTTAGTAGATGGAATTACTTATCTAAGTAAATAAAAATATGTAATTGACATAGACTTATATTTATTCGGCATTTTCACAACACGACACACACAACAAAAAACACACAGAAAAATATTATAAACTATAAACATGGAAAAATAAACTAATTTTAATAAACAATTGTACACAAAAATTGAAATACATAAATAATAAAAATGTGATGTCAGTATGCCGCTGCCGGCGTCGTGCAGTGAGCGCCGACAAGGTCTTCACTCAGCATAAGCTGCACTTCAGCCGGGAGTGGATGAAGCACAGCACTGATGTTCAGTGAAGCCTTGATTGAGTTGAATTGTAACCACAAATCATTATGATGAATTTATTAATTAAGACAATTCTTACATATAAAGCTACACAAGCCCTAGAAAGTCCTGCATAGAAAGCAGCCACCAGTTTAACAACTACATTACACTGCGATCACCAGTACACCTGGCCAACGTGCTTATTTTGACAAACCGACTCATGGAAAGCTCATTCAATGTTCTGAGAGTCATTCACTTGAGAGAATCTTTGTCCATTATTATACAAATAATATAAAATACAAACTACCTCACCAAGTTGCACCGATGTACTGTATTCAGTCCTCTAAAATCCTTGTGATGGAGGGAAGGAGGGAGGGATCGTCGGAGGGAAATATGAAAAGAAATATTTCTGAGCTACCGTTAATTTTGCTAATAAATCTTTAGAAACAACCTTGTAAATAACTGTAAACAAGGATGGTCGGTACAATCTTTGCTAAAACCTAACGTAGCGACGCCTGTAATGGAACTGATAGCAATACGCGTAAATATGTCCAGAGTTAAATTTTTATGAGGCAAAGTGTACTTAGCGGGCCTAGAGTTTATGACTCCTGGTCTTGGCTCCTGGTGAAAATCTTAAGAGGCCATAGGGCGACAGTGGCGCCCTCATTCACTCTTTTCTCCGCAATTATACAATAATTTCAAAAACCAAGACAGACTTATTGTAGTTATTGCTAGTTTACGGTTTATCGATACATTCATTCATGTTTATATATTCATTGATTGATTCATGTTTACATATTCTTTGATATCATTCATTGATAGTAACTGCACACAATCGATATATCAATTCATGATGTATCGATAAAATCTAAACCAGCAATAAGTACAATAAGTCCGGTTTGGTTTTTGATATTTTTGTATAATTGTGTAATTGTGTAAAAATTTAGAAAAGAGCAAATGAGGGCGCCACTGTCGCTCTATAATCTCTTAAAGAAAAGACGATAGTTGTGTAGGGTAATGTTATAATATCAACATATTCTTTTAGATTTTCATTAGGTGGTAATTTACTATAAGGTGACATAAGAGGCCAATTTCAGTCATTTAAGAGGCTATGTTGGTAAGAACACGTGGTCAGTTTCAAGGTTGAATTGTTTTGTAGCTGTCCCTCTCCGAGCCCTATCCTACCCGAGGGCGTACGGTGAGACGGCATACATTATGCGATGTTATCCACCCGTTATTTGGATGTTTCGTAGTCCAGGGATCATTTGAAGGATACAGGATATTGTGTAACCATTTTTTTAATACAGTATACTAATGAAATTTCAGATGTCGGTGGTTTTTCCAAATTGTTCTAAATTGATTCATACTCTTGTAAATCAGGTTCAAAGTTGGGGCTTTTTATTACCGAAAAATACAATACTTTGACGCCCTGTAACTCTGGAAGTATATATTTAAACGAAAATCTGACTCACCACCGACACAGATATTTGTTTCTAGATTGTGTCTTGAAAATTTCATAGATTTTCATAGCTTAATACTCAAAATATGACTGGACTACGTTTGTATGGGCGCTTTGACAACAGCATAGCCTCTTAAAGATAAATAAATTATCTAAGCGTGTAATCATTACGCTACGGAGGCGGTTAAGTTTAGTGGACGTCATTTCTCAGCTGATTAGTGACGTCAAATGAATAGCGTTCTTCTAATTTGAAGGTATATTTTGTTGAGCCCTCATATATACGTCACAGAATTCATTAAACAGAAGTCCAACTACACCGTGAGGATGGAGCAGCTGGAGTCACGCCACAACACATCCTTCAAGTCGTTCGTGGTGCGAGTCCCGACCGAGCTGGAGACCTTCATGAGGGAGGACTTCTGGCCGACGGGCGTGGTGTACCGTCGCTTCAGAGGGAGGATAGCGACCAACACCACCAGAGCAGCACCAACGTGACATAGTAAATAAGTGTGTAGAATATTATTGTAGTGTACTTATGGGTAATTGTTACCTGAAATACATGAATAATAATAATAATATATCCTCATCGCTAGCATAGGTAGCACGCCCTAAATACCCGTTAGACCATAGAACGTCTTCTCGTGTAGTTTGTAAAATTTAGTATCGCTCTGTGCCCGAAACAAAACCAATACGGTCCGCCTATAAATTCCCAAGAACGTCCGAAACACTTGAAGCGTCTAAACCGCACATAGGGGTAAGGGCAATACTATGGTACTGAGTGGTACTGGTAGATAACACATTTGAATACACTTTGGAGAGTATGCGCAGGAGTTATTTCTGTTGATTCCGCCTTCGCCATTCAAGTTCCTGTCAAACAGAAGAACGGCAGACCTTCAACCGTATACTCGTACTGTGGATATTCCCACAGCTTCCACCAAGCCTTTCGCTTCCATATTTATCATGAGTATGGATAAAATATGCAATAATAATCAATATATTTAATAACTTTCGTTTTATGTCAACATTCACAGTCAGGTACATTAAAGTACTTTCACAATGTGATTCATTCATACATTATCAATTCATTAATTCTTAATTCTAAAACATCATGAATGCTGTAAAATGCCTGCTTCAGGAGACATTTTTAAGTTGAGTTTAAAAAAGTTGCGGAGCTCGGAGCGTTTCCAATTAGCGGTTATACACCGCTGGACCTATCATAGTAATATATATGTCTATTTGCAATACACTATCAGTTTCCGTGCTCCCTGAAAACATGGGAATTTTCAAACGAATAGTGAATAGGCACCTTCTAACTACCAAAGCGTAACATCGATTTTGGTCAAGCGTTGACCTATCTGTTATAAACATAAAAGTACACAACAAAAGTATTTTTGAAATAAAATACTTGTACTTCTAAAATACAGTATAAAAGTTACATATCTCGGTAAAACAAACAATAGTACATTAAAAGCACTTTCATTAAAGTTATCAAATTCTAATGCACTCTGCTTTTAGACATCGTCATGGATGTATATCGTAAATTTCATTCTAAAGTAAATTCCTTATATAATTTCTAAAAATAGTACAGCTGGCTTTGTGCATTAATTGTTTATCTGATAATGAGACTGGCTTATAAAATAATGTCAGGAAATGAGTACTTTGTGTGACTGAGAAGTGAAATGAAATGAAATATAAATTATTTGCAAGAAAAACGGCCCTTGAGGTGGTAACTGGTAACAGTGGTAATAAATAGTACAGCGTTTTCCGTCGACACGACATACAAACAGTATCAGTAGCAAAAGGGGAAAAATCTGGGATGGGGAACCTCTTGCCACAGTGGTGCCCAATTAAAGGCGAAATTTTTTGATAAAACCCTTGAAGAAAAAATATCTCTTGAGCTTCAGATTCCGCATATCCGCCTAGTTTGAACAATGTAACCCCACCCAAACCTTACATATGTTAGCCAAGAAAGGGTTAAGCAAGTGCTACCTGGGGGGAAGGACCGCCCACCGGTAAGGGGGGTGGATTTACACCCCTCATTTGTTTGCGATGACCCCCCTTCTCTCTGTCTTGGTATCGCCTTGTTCAGCTTACCTGACATTACGTGGTGTTTTGAGACAAAACTTTTGACCAAATTTGACACCAACGCAACAATCCTTATGTTACAAAAATGGCAAAATCTTCATATTCCTATAGCTATGGTTACAGAAACTTGTCGACTTTTTTGACGTTTTTATCGAACATGACCCCTTTGCCACATATATGCTTTTGTAAACATTATCAAGACTCAACCATGCATATTTCGCTTACGGCGTTTTTAATATTTATATTCTAATCCCATAGAAAATAAATAGGGACCCGTTGGTTACCCTTTGAGTACGGAGCCCTAAAATTAAACTTCTTACAACAGTATGTTGCCCTGGTGCTTTGTACGGAAAGATTGTGTTAATGGGACGAAGGGAAAGAGGTTGAATATGAAACGTAGATTAAAGTATCGAGAGAGAGAGAGAGAGAGACGATCACTCTCGATAAAGAGTAATATGCTATCTCGTAGGTTTGGTAGATGCAGTCAAGATGTAAATAAGGTCCTCTTCCGGGCCTACTGCCAGTCATTATAAACATTGAATCTTTGGTTTAAGTACCGCAAAAAACTTTTAATACCATCAGATCAGAGTCCAGTATAACAAAGCCTACAGAATACTAATGGGTTTTCCCAGATTCTGTAGTACATCAACAATGTTTGCAGAGGCCCGGATAGATGACTTTTTAGTACCTATAATAATAAAAATTAAGTAATGATGAAATTGTGAGAATATATCTTCAACAGCATTGGCATATGTTGGTCATCGAAATCAACGTGTGTCAATGCCGATATGTAAGTGTATTACTCGTAGTTAAGTTACCGATTAAGTTTTTTTTATGGGGGTAAGTTTTGTCCTCGCTAAGAAAAGGCAAAGGCAAAACAACATACAGCCACATCTTGAATATTCTTATCATGTCTTCTCACATTCATTAATACAATATCCTTTCTTGTATATAGCCAAGTCTTTGATGAATTCTTTGGCCCAGAGCTTTGGCCCAGAGCCAAGTATTCTCCGACAAACTTCTATTCATAATTTTGACCAGCTGTCAATCCAACATGTTCTATATTTAAACAGATCCTGCATGCCAGTCGTTTCCAAGGAGAACGCACCCATGTAGAACGACTATTCTGCTGTACTTCCATTTGGTCCTTGATCCTACATTGAGGATTGCACTTAGGGTTCAAATAACAGTCTACCACAACAATCCATCATCAAAAAACAACACCAAATCAATCATCATAATTAAACCACACAACACAAAACTATTTTATTTTCCCAGCATTTTTGCCCCCCAAAACTCAATTCCCTTACCCCCAAACGGGAAAAGTAATAGATAGGGTCACAGTAAAACAATTCTAGCTGTAATTGGGGTAGACGCCTCAGGAGGACCTGTGACACTCTGACATATGACGATATTGTGTAAATTGTATACCCATATTTCGTACGTGACGTCGACTGGCGCTTTACCCCAGTCTTGTGCTTTGGGGTATTAAGGATTTTATTAGAAGGACGTGTTCTTATATTGCTTATATCGCATGGGATTAGAAAGGTTTGATAAATAACTAATTTACGTGTTCAGTTAACTTTCTCCTCCAATGTACTACAACTAGATTCTTGAATAAAGCCGTTCTGGGAATGTATGGAGCCCCGGAAGGCTTTGTACACTTTTAATTTTAAATCATCATTGTCACATGCAAATAGCAAAGCATTGTCATAGCAAACTTAAAATAGGAACTAAGATTAAGAGAAAACCATAAAATTTAAAACAGGTTAATTTTTACTAACATAATAATAAGTCTTTTCCTTAAAATAATAATACTCTCTAAATCCGTCTGAAAGACGCGGTGCACTTCCAACACAAGTGTCGAACGACTACTTTCTGGAAGGCCCCTGCAAAACTATGTAAAAGTTATTTAAGAAATAAACACTTTTACTTTACTTTACATGTTCCGTGACTCGAAAGGAAAAAAAGGACTTATAGAATCACTTGGTGGTCCGTATGTCTGTCAAGACCCTTTTTTCTGAGAAAAAACGCGTGGAGGTACTAATTTGAAAAAAATCTGTGAAAAATCAACCTTCTAGGTCTAGGCAATTAAAAGAAACAGTCATTTATGCCGCATATTTTGATAATTACCTTTGAAAGCGCATCGAAACCTATAAGGTATAAAAGTACTTCCCATTTACCTAAAATCCTTAACATTATCTCTCTCCTAATGCTTCCGTACTAAATTTCTGTTGCCATAATCTTTTCAAATAGAATAGCTGGCTTTGATAAGTAATTACCTAAAAATAGGAGATAAAATTATAGAGTCGCGAAATAAATATCATTAATTTACAACGTTAGCTACAAAAGCAGTTACGCAGCTAATTATTCATAGATGGCGCTTTGAACAATAATCGAAAAGATGTGTTTAAAATTAAAATTGTGATTCACTGTGAAGTTGTATGTTAACGATACTCATTTCACGACATCACAATCTGATGTCCTATACTCAGATAGTTACTACACAAATCCAGCTATTATATTTTAAAAGATTATGGAAACAGAAATTTAGTATGAAACTTTGATGGAGGTAGATCGCATTAATATCAAGAAGGAATGTGTAACACGCTCCACAGATGTCTAAATGTTGAATAAGAACTTAAGCGACAAACTCCTTAGTCTATGATTCCGAGACACCAAATAATATTTGCAAAGAGTTCTGTACCGATTATAAGATGGATTGAAAGCTATAAGTAGTACATAAATAAACAATAGACGCGCGTGGCGATGCCTGCCATTACTGGAACATCTCTATGTATGTGAAGAACAAATACGCTGTTGTTTTGTATCATAAATAAGGCCGGGACGGACGGAGGGACACGCGTCACCTTTTGATACATTTCCTCTGTCGTTATTAATGACAAGTCATCGGTGCCGTCCCGCCGGGCTCGAGCACGTAGGTAGGGCTGCTGCCAGCGAGGAAATTTAAGAGGGTATGCTGTTGTCAAAGCGCCCATACAAACGTAGTCCAGTCATATTTTGAGTATTAAGCTATGAAAATCTATGAAATTTTCAAGACACAATCTAGAAACAAATATCTGTGTCGGTGGTGAGTCAGATTTTCGTTTAAATATATACTTCCAGAGTTACAGGGCGTCAAAGTATTGTATTTTTCGGTAATAAAAAGCCCCAACTTTGAACCTGATTTACAAGAGTATGAATCAATTTAGAACAATTTGGAAAAACCACCGACATCTGAAGTTTCATTAGTATACTGTATTAAAAAAATGGTTACATAATATCCTGTATACTTCAAATGATCCCTGGACTACGAAACATCCAAATAACGGGTGGATAACATCGCATAATGTATGCCGTCTCACCGTACGCCCTCGGGTAGGATAGGGCTCGGAGAGGGACAGCTACAAAACAATTCAACCTTGAAACTGACCACGTGTTCTTACCAACATAGCCTCTTAAAAGTGTTTTTCTCGCGCATCCTGCTTTTACCCAATGGTTCCCAAATGGCGGCACAGTGGTCCACTGAAACAAAATTTATTTCCGCAAAACAAAGCTACAATTTCGAAATAAATTATAACACGGCCAATAGTGACCCTTCGTAGGCCATTACGATTTTGTTTCATTTCCAATGGTTAACTAAAGAAAATTATTGAAATTTTATTTTGAACTTCACACAACCCAAAAAAGTTCTAATGGTCCCTATTTACTGACTCGTCGAGCTATGTAAGTGACTTTAGTTTAAAGGTCGTTTGAAAATTCGCAGAGTGCCTTTGAGTTTGTTTATATTGCCTCAATGTTTCCCAAAAATCATGTCAAATGTCTTTGTCGTACCTTTTTTTAACGAAGGAGATTCAACAAAAGATAATCGACTCCTTAGGGGAAGAACCAGGTTATGTGAAATTCTTACCTACTAAACGCCTCTAGTGCTCTCCTCGCGCCATGTATGTCGCGTCGCATTTCCCCTGCCGATGATCCAGCCCTTCCACTATCATAGCGGGTACTCAACAGCTGAAAAGAGGCCAACTCGAGTGGTTGTCGAGCCTGACTCACACTTTCCCAATATTTCTTTCTTCACCAGCTCGTAAGCATCAACCCTAGCCACATCTCATACGGCGCGACCTGCCCGGCATAATAATAGATCGTGCAGGGAGGCATCGCCACCCCGTTACACGCGAGACGGTGGCGAATTTATCAATAGCATTATACGTACGCCGAGCTCACAAATATATTTTATGCAAGGCTGTATTTGACAGTGATCTTTGCCTGTGTCCTTGGAGGGAAAAAAGATAAATGGGCAAAGGATGTCGTCGGATTATGCCTTGTTAAATTTTGTTTTTATTATTCCATTTTAAGCCAGAACAAGAACCGCCTAGATACGATGAACTAGCTATCGATTAGGCGATTGGCAATAGTATTCTTGGTAGACAAGTTGTTCGCGCATTCAAAAATGTTACTATGGTCTTCAGATGCAAAGTAAAAATGAGTTGCCAGATCGTTTTATACTTTATATGAGCGATAATGCTTTAATCGCCAAGCTTGGTTGAAGTATCATAGGTCAACTTGATGGTAGATGATTCTGTTCTAAGCCAAAAGCCACGCAGCCGCAAAATGCTACAAATTAGCAGTTAATTATGAAATCCAGCTAAGATTCTAAAGCCATTTCAATAAGCAATAACCCAGTCGAGTACAACAATACAGAAACACAAACAAACGGATTGCCGTTGCGGCCGAGCCGTATTTCACTTTGATTCGGAATGGTATCACGTAATTTCATCTCCCTGGCTGCTTTCTTATAAATAAACCAAGATATAGGCAGCAATAAATTTTGTTTCCAACGCGTACGTGTACCTTGTTGTAATTTAATTCGTTTGCTTTAAAGGTTCTCATATTGTTGTTGGCAGGGAAGAGATTGGATCGGTACAATTTGAGAATTACTCAATTTACGCGCGGCGCGTTTCGTTTCGCGCGTTCGTTACAAAACTACTTTATTCGTTAGGTTAGTCGATTATTTGTTTCACACATTGTATTTACCGAAAGGATTAGCATCTGGTTTTTGGAATGTAAATAATGATGAATGTAGATCTTGATACACGACAACAACAATAGCTACAAAAAAGACTTTGTACTCGTACATCATTCGAAGCATATATTCCAAATGCAAGGCCTAATTCCACTGCACCCTTTTTACAACTGGTCAACCAAGAAAGGCTAGGTTCCACCCCTACCTCGTTGACATTCCACCATTTTACAAATTTGCTAAAAATCATAATTTAATAATATTTACCAATAAGAGGGCGTCCCCTAACAGGAGACGCTTTTTTACGATTAAAATCGGAGTTACATTTTCATAACAGCATTGTTCGGTGACGTATTATTTATGATTTTCAGTATGTTAATTATTCATATTCTGTACGGAACCCTCGGTGCGCGAGTCCGACTAGCACTTGACCAGTTTTTTTCTTTCTACTTTTTCTACTGTGACTTTGAGCTTGTTAATTCGGCCAACAGCATAACAAAACATATTCCACCAATCAAAACAAACGCTAATGGGTAAAAACACCCTCTGGGAATCAAACCCGTCACCTACGGATAGCCTAACATTTAGCCATTAGGCCACGGAGGCAGTTAGGTATGTTGTGAAGGTTTTATACTCGTATATCGGTCTTTCAAAATCTATAAAGTGTCTGGTGTCTTTCTTCTGTTATTTTTTCTTCCCTAAGTAGCATTCTACAACAAGCACAGAAAGTCAAAGTGTTATCCGATTTAAAGTTGAAATTATACGCTCATAATACTATGGGAAAGTACATACAAGAGGAAAGAAAAATTTAATGAACTTCCTTTCTATAATCTAATACCTGTGTAGAGTGTTTTGTGAAATAAACGGTTGAACTAACTAGAATGTATTGCACAATTAAACGGCACAGTTATCAAATTTTAATGAAGTAAATAAGAGAATACACGTTATACGACAGTAAATAAATAAATATTTTAGGATAATATTGTTTTCGAGTTATTGTTTTATAATGTCTCACCATTTTCCATTTCCCAGATAAATACAAAATATTATAGTCTCTAGCGCTATTTTAGTGAAACGAAACGCACCAACTGACTGAACCGAACTGTCAAACAAGCGTGCTACTTGTTTCATACTTGTCATTGTCAAACTCAAGTAGACGCCCGCGTAACAAAATAAGTTTTGTTTTTCTAAAATTTAAGATGAATTCTCGTCTTATTGATTCGAAACTGATTAACCACAAAATATTCAAGGATGTAAAAGGTGGCATAAGCGATAACCCTACTGGAAAATTGCGTAATTTGATTGATTTGAAAGACGATGTGTTGTACGTTTGGAACTCGGTCGAAAACTGTTTGTTGAGTTTAAACTTGAAGAGATTAGAGGAAAAAGACGATGACACCCCCTATCAGGTAATAATTCAACTATTACACACATTTCTGCAATGTTATTCAGCTGCATTTGATGATGTTTTCTTCCTGTACATTTTGAGGTTATGTCGGTTTGTTTATGTTTCTAAAATGCCGATTCCTGTGATGTATGAGCCCGGCATCGTCAGACAGATACACTTTATTGACTAACTGACTTGATTAAGTAAAGATATCACCTCAAAGTAGTTTAACTTACAAGCAAATTGTGAATGTTGTGTGTACCATTTATGAGGAATGAAGTTCTTATGAAATTCCATACTTTTGTACAAGGACACAAGTCCCTACAATCTATATTGAAACTGATTATGCATTGAAAAAAGCAAATTTATCTTTTAGCATCTTATCCCGGTCACTTCATCCACTCGGACTTAAGAAATTATTCCATTGGAACTACTTCTCTGGTGCTAATTGTGACAGAAAATAATTTACATATTTCTTTATCTGTCCCTCCAACAATCCCTTTTACAAATAAGAAATCATATTTACTTCTTTACGATAAGTACAGACAAATTAAATTTAAGCGGAGTGAATGAGCCAGAACGTCATGTTACCAGTCTATCTAAGATATGAGTCTTTATTATTAAAAATGAGATATATTTATTAAAAATGAGATGCTGTAATTTGTATTTATAATTCATTTACCTGTACTTGTACACCAAATATTACCTGCAAGAACTATTACTAGACCTATATTATTTTCTGTACCTACCCTCAAAGCATTACCCTTTCCTTCTTCTTGAATATTTAATTTTTGATGAAATGTTATCTGCCCTCGATTAAATTGTGTGCCATTCAAAGACATAAATTCTTACAATATCTAGTACTAGGGGGAAATAACTAGATAGTGATGACCATTTTTTCCTTATTTAGTAGTATTTGTGTAAGTACCTTAGCATGACCCATAGTTAAGTTTCCACTTGTAAGTGACAATAAAGCAGTTAGATAGAAATCATCCTTACCAACAAGACTCAAGCTAATAAGGCACTCAGCGTTCTCAAAGTAGTCATGCAAACTCCAGGGAAACGTCCGCCCACTGCTTGAAGTGTTGCCAGAAAGAAGGCACTACGATCAAGTGTTGGTGTAGCATGACCGTTGGCCTGTGTACCACATTTTATAGCACAACAGTATTAATTGGTGGCAGATGTAGAAAATTTCCTACCAAGAGTGAAATCTTACGACACCTAAGACTAACTTGAACTCTTTTTTCAATGTTGTAACTTGTTTTTAAAAGATGACATAGTTCAGTTAGAGCAAATAGCTTATTATTTTTATTTTATATTTCAGGTATGTGAATCAAGTCTGATGAGTAATGCATGAGACGTGCTCAAGATTATCTCAGTTACAAGTTAAGTTAATGATTATATTTTGTTTATGTTGGTGAGTTATCTGGAAGATGACTCATTCTTAGTCTTAAGGTTCAACATGAATGTCGATTTTCATTCAAGTCGTTCAAGTTGAAAAATGTGTTCTGGCATATAATTTTCGTTAAACTGATAAGTGGTCATATTGTTTCATTTTTACTATGTTTTTTAACATATTTTAATGTCCATCAAACATAATCATAAGGTCATAAACATCGAATGAAAAAAGAGACCCCAATTTCATTCTGGTATTTGGTTTCCTACCACATTGAATTATCTTTAGAATGACTAATGCAATCATCTTGAGATTTAAATTAGCCATGCATGCAACTGAAATAATTGCTAAAATATTTTTATTTTAAAAGGGGAGTGTGTAGTTTTTGCTAAATTTGGGACATGGGCTGTACTACAGAAAACCAGGTCGTTTTTTATTCTCACTTTTGCTAATGTCCTCGTCTGTGTCATTTTATTGTTAAAAGCGATCCTGTGTGTTTTAAAGTGATGCAGAACATATAACATTTGTGTGCTACATTTTGCTTAACTCTGCTTAGCCGTTTATATGTAAAAGAGTCAGAAACTTTCACATTTTTCTCATTAGTAAGATTAGTTACTTACCCATTCAGAGGCGGCCACTCTTCTTGACTCCAGCACTAGTCTTTATCTATATTACAAGCTTTCATCACCATCAGCCGGGAAACGTCCACTGCTGGACATAGGCCTCCTTCATTACATGCCACATTGACCGGTCCTGAGCCACACTTGCAAGGTCATCGGCCCATCTAGTAAGAGGACGGCTCGGTACACGCTTACCGGTACGTGGTCGGACATTTACTTCCAACCAGTTATCGGTTCTTCGAGCGATGCGGCCTGCCTGTGCCACTTCAGCTCACTGACTTGTTGAGCTATGTCGATGACCCTTATTATGGATCTAGCGTAGATAAATTCCGAGCATAGCTTATTTCATTAATGCTCAATTTCAAGATCATTAGGTTTCATCATCAACAGCCTATATACGTCCCCGCAGCAGGGGCTCAGGCCTACTCTCCTACAGAGAGTGTATGGGCCGTAGTCCACCACGCGGGCCCAGTGCGGATCGTCGATCGTTCACATGCCTGTTCAAGACATGCAGGTTTCCTCACGATGTTTTCCTTCATCGTTAAGCAATCGGATACTGTACTTTAATTGAAAAACAACTCATAGGTACACGTCTGTATTCGAACCCGAAACCCTCAGATTGAGAGAGCGCGTCTTATCTACTGCGCAACCGACGCGCATAGTTTATAGTCCAAAACAAAAATTAATTAATACCTGTTAATTTTTTACTGTGTGTTCTTCCTACAAATTGTCTTTTTAGTTAGTTACCGACGTCGCTATATGGCACTGCATTTACCCAGTGTACTTTTCGTAAGATGGTACGGAATTACTAAGTCACTAATCGCAAGCAGGATGTCAAATATTCGTCATCATCAATCATCATCAGGCAGGAAACGTCAATTACTGGACACAGGCCGGTCCCGAGACACTTGCATCCATCTAGTAGGGGGCTGGGCCGGTACACATTTCCCGGTACGTGCTCGCGTCTCGTATACTCTTACACAGCATCGGTTCTTCGAGCGCTGTGGCCTGCACATTGCCACTTCAGCTCACTGACTCGTTGAGCTATGTCGGTGACCTTAGTTCGTCTACGGACGTCATTCCGGATTTTATATAGAGATATTCCGAGCATAGCTAGTTCCATTGCTCGCTGAGTGACTTTGAGCGTGTTTATTCCGCCAACCACGTTTCGGTTGGTTATGTCGAATCGATGCGATTAAAGACTGTCTTTAGACACTGAGGTATTTTGGCCGAGGAGATAACTAACTTCCCAAACGCTAACCAGATGTCTTAGATGAATTGTAGATTTGCAGTTTGTCTTAGATTCGTATATTCTTTTCAGATCACACGTGACTAGATTTTTATTCGAAATGGACACATAACAAGTCAACCGAGGAACAAATAAAATAAATATGTATCTCCTAAACTAGTCTTCTGTAGAGAGTGTATGGGCCATAGTCGACCACGCGGGACCGGTGCGGATCGGCGGACTTCACGTGCCAGTTCAAGACATGCAGGTTTCCTCACGATGTTTTCCATAATGTACTTGAATTGAAAAACAACTCATAGGTACACGGCTGGATTCGAACCCGGAACTCTCAGATTGAGAGTCCGCGCCTTATCCACTGCGCCATCGACGCTTACACTCTCTGTAAAAGAGTAGGCCTGAGCCCCTGCAGTGGGGAGGTATATAGGCTGTTGATGTGATGTGAAACTAGTCTTTAGAAGCGCCACATACAGTTCAATGTGTAAACTTCTTGCGGACATAAAAGCTACTAAAAATATAAGAATAGTCCACGCGTGTAGCCACTAGGCGACAGAGGCGGTTAAATTACACAATTAACTGTGCTTACCCCCAACGCCATGCTGACTCCATTGTCCAACATTGACGGAACTTGGCATCATTAATTCAACAACGAAACAGCGAACATTCCGCCATTGAAAAGATCACTCGATTCCTGTACCCCCATTAATCTCACTTGGTAGTTCACCGCGGAATTAATTATCCCCTGACCATAAGGTTTAATGGGCTTCCTTAGGGACCCTGAGGTTTCCGATTAAATCACTACTTCTCATTGGGCGATTTATAGCCACTGGACTGGACTGTACTATGCCTGCCTATGCTGAAATCGGTTTTACCACTTACGTCTCAAATACGGCCGGTAACTCTAGTATCGCGTTTATGTTTATGTCAGATTTGTATGAAGAGTCTTAAATCATAAGTTCGTACGTCACGTTATCGGTTAAAAATCACTAGAGATACTGACAAAGTTTATTAGAATATGTAATTCTAACGGGCAGAAAATTTTTGTTCCTTACATCCCACCTTTAGAGGCATGCGAATATTTGAACTTGTTAAACATTCTAACAAAACTATTTCCTGCACTTTGCATATTCTTTACAATATCAAAGAACCGTTTAAATATTATGAGTAATATTATAACGTCGAGAAATCAACTTTTAATCAGGTACAATAGGTTTAATTTTTTTTTTTCATATAATTAATGGAATGAAAAATAATAATACATTATTATGAAAGCTACGCTATTAATGACTACATTTTTGACAATTGATTGTGATGATGATGTCACATTTATTGAAATTTGAAATCACAAAATATTTTATCAAATCACAGAGTAGCTAGCACATTTGATGAAGTCGTCAAATTTTTGAGTGGCACGAGGCCCTTAGTCATGTTCAAATGTAAAACGTCTAAGCAAGCTGACGTTTAGATACGTTATGTCTCGCTCTCATCTTCTCACATGTCTCATGCTACCCCCGCAAGGTTGTGATCTTTCCAGTGATATTTATGTCCACGTTACCCTGGACGCAGCCTTTGCTCGGCCCGATTGTTAATCTGAACTTGGGTGTACTTTTCACCTCGGCCGTTTGGAGGCAAGGCCGTCTTAAATCTGGGAAGGATGTGCCGTTACAGGAGGCTGTATTTGCTTGGTGTTGGAGTTACTTTAATTGCTAGTATAGTTGGGCTAAGGCTTAGTTACTTTTAGTTCTGCGGAAAAATAACATTTCATAGTTTATTTAGTCCAAAACAAAAATTGTGTTTGACATTCAATCACTTCTTCAACAGGAGGCGCCGGGGTACTGATTTGAAAAGAGTGTCTTTCTGAACTTTTATGAGAGTCTACAATTTGAGGGTGAAATATTCAAGACCTATCATCCTATTGTCGGCTACACAGTCACTTACGTGAAATCGTATTCAAAAGCGTGCAACAATTTGTGACCTCATCGCAAAAAGTGTAGCGCCCCAACTATTTTCAGCCGCTGGGTTCTATTAGCTTGCGATCATGTCCTACCATGCGAGGAGGCTATACTATTCAGACGTGGACATTCTACGTCAGAGCAAATTCTTCTAAGAAACTGTGCCTAGAATGAGCATTTAGGTTATCGTTTTTATCAGTTACTTTGCTGGTTAATTGATTTAATCCGTACTTGTATGTTCCTAGAGTGTCTTATTAATAACGAAACCTCTTATACTATCTTTACACACCATGAAGTGCCACTAAACGAAAACATGTCCCCATTTCGACCCACCTTCGATTTAATCAACCTGCCCAATAACCATCTCTAACCCCTCGCGTCGCCCAGCTATTTAGCTCACCTGCCATAAAACGCCTAAACCAAATATTGTCACAATTACCAGATAGCATCATACTGTAAACACGGGTGGAGTACCCTTCGGCGTATATCTTTAGGCACTGGAAGCTGAACGGCCGTCTTGAAGGGATATCAAGGGAGAAGTGACAGCGATATGTGGCTTCTAATATAATTTTAGGAAGCTTTCATTGCAGGCTCAGTTTTTTTAAATATATAAACAGCGTAGTATAAATATTTATTTCTTCTAACAACTTTCTCTCACACACTCATCAACACTTGCATCTTTCAACATCATTAATTTAATTGTATTATGATGTTCAAGCGTTTTACTGTTTTCTCTACATATATGTAGTTAAGTATTTTAGGACTTGCTCTAAGACATATGATATTACTCTTTGTCTTTTAGCTGAGACTGAAAGGGCCTCGATATCCATTAAGATACAGATCTTTCTTCTTGTAGGCTCCATCAGTCTCCCACATATTTTGCAAACATTATTTTTTAGTTAAGTCTTTTAAATATTGCGAAAATTAGCTGAAAGTAAACTTTGTTTCTAATAAAAAAGTTTCAGTAGAGTGCCAGCAGGTCATTTCAAACAATTTCATACAATAGGGTAGCGTATGGACTCTTTAAAACTTCTTAAAAATGAACTGTTTTGTAGCTAAATAGATTGCTTTTTGCCAAATATTAAATTTATCGTAGATGTGATTGACAATAAAAAGCTTATTTGATTACAGGTCAAATATATAGTTCTTGAGATAGATGTCATCAAAAATTAAATAAAATTTGTGTCTTGAAATCGCTGCAAGCTTGTGTATTGAGTCGCAACCCGCTAAGACGTTTTCCTCCGTGCCTTAAGATCGTTTTATTACCAACCCGGATGGACTTCTGGGATGGATGGCGGGGAATGTAAATTTAGTGTACGGTACCGGACGCGAGGAGGTGAACATCGGATTGTTTTGTTTTTGGTTGTGCCCCGCATTAAGGAGGGGAGGATCTTACACCGTTTCTGGGTTTAATTGTGGTTCTGCACAGGACAGGTGTTCTGCCTTTGACCTATGCTTTAAGTCCCTTTCGATAACTACGAGTATTTGTCCACCATTGCCATCAACTTCTCACTCTTGTAACGTGAAGGATTCATGCATCTCTTTGCCACTCTTTATCATTAGTGAAAGCGTGTATCATTCATGTTCTAGTGATATTGTTTGATTTTGGTTTGGTTTGATATTGTTTGATTGATTGTTTCTTCTCTTATTCGATCGATTTTCCTGTATCCAAAGTAATTGATCTGGGAAATCCGTAGAAAGACATGTTTTGTTAAACGCGGTCTTTTGTTTGCTTTCCCTATTGCGTTTGACGCTTGCTTACCATCAATCTTGTCACCCAATTTCCTTATCTCCAACTTTATTCTGGATCTTGATCCGATTCTTTTACACATCAGTGTAACATGCATCCAACGTTCGCAAACTCCTCTGATAAACCCACCCAATACAATCTAAACTTTAACGACCGGACCCTTAAGTTGAGATCCCCTCATCCTCCACTAAGGCGGTAGCGTGTTTGCGAACATTTCGAGTGCTAAGACGTGTTAGATCGATGCTCTTAATGTATGGGGATCGAAATGCACAGCTAGCGTGGTTTAATTTGCCGGCTGTCCATTTGTTCCGATTGCGGGTTTATTTATTGCTGCATGTAGATTGGTTCAGGTTTTGGAAGTAGTTTTGTGGAAGTTTGGAACGTTGTACATTTGCGGCTGTGCAAATTTTTTAACGGCTCGAGTCTTGACTTATCTTTCTTTCTTTGAGGACTTATCCCAATAAACATAGAACCTATTGAGATTAGTTATGAGAGCTCGCAAGAAATTACGATTCCTTGCTGATTCTGCAACCTGGTATTAAAGGTTGAAGTAATTAGCATTTCTTCATGCAACAGTTTAATGTCGACCAAATCATCACCAACACCAGTTTTTACCTCTACAGTTTATGTTAGTCGCTGGCCTATATTAGGACTACCAGGGTTCTACGACAATTGTCATTGTAAAGCGTTTTGTGCTTCTAAAATGAATAAAACTAATGGGGTCAGATCTGGGATTCTCGGTGACCATCTGATTTGTCCATAAATAGTGATCCCAGAAGGCACATGTTCATACAGGACTACGATTGCTCTCCGACTGTTGTGAGTCGAGTTTTTAAACCGGTGAAGTGCGAGTCGGCCTCACGCACGAAGGGTTCCGAACCTTGGAAAGAAACGTACATACTCGTATCCTTACCTCACCTTAAATTAAGGTACTATCGATAAAGTTCCCGCCTGACCACCATTAGGGCCAGTTTCGCATACAGTCGTGGCTCGGGCTTCTCCACCTTGCTCGTTTTTTGTGATAGATCATAAAACTATAAAAAGCAAGAAAGCATTGTTGTATTTGTGAAAGTCCTGCCAGTTGGAAGTCACAATGATGCATGATAAAATGACCCTAAACTATAACCAACAACTCAATAGACCCTAAAAAGTCATAAAAACTCATAAACAAAAGCGTTTTAGTATTTCCTTATTAAACAAAAGAAAAGGAGGCTCTAGCTGAAATCGCCACAGGCAAGCAACTTGGTTTTGAAACTGATCAAGCGGGAGCTTTGTCGATATTACATTTTCCTGGCCGCATATCTAAGTTTGTTTGTCAAGATTTTTTGCGGATTTTTCTAAAACAGTAGATAGAAACGTGGCTTAGGGTTTTCTGTAATATTTACATAAATTCCTATCTAACTATTATTTATGATTTTTTACTTTGAAAACTTCTGAGATGGAGTGTAGGGCTTATTTAGCAGTCATTTTTCATGATAATTGCAATAGGACTACTGGCCCATAAAACAACAAGTGTCGATACGTGTCACATGGCTACACCTTACCCACGAGCTTGTTTACAGTGCCACTAGCTTACACTCCGCACCGCTCGAGGTATTTGCATCTCAAAACAACCTCAAGTACCATCTCACCTACACACGTGTTCGTCCTTACACAAGATGAATCGCTAACACCTTACTATCGAGACATTATTAATTAAAATCTAACAGGAAGCCCGCACCTGTCCCAGAGGCGAAACTCCAATCGGTTTAGGTCAGCGGTGCTCAAATGGGGATTTGAGTACATTTGATACCGTTCATTTGTATGGTATCGTCTTTGGAATAACCCATGTCGTGAATAAGACATGTCGCGGAGGCAGAATCATCTGCCTTTGTAAAGAAACGTTTTACTGCGATCACCAAGCTTGCCAAGCTAGGTGATTATGGCTAATCGGGCTGTGGTGAATCTGATTCGGCTATCGATGAGGAGGTTCATGCATGTCCAATAGTGATTTTAAGCTGATGGTAGCGAACTAAGGCACTATAATCGTCTGCTCAAGTACATGTTGGATATTAGACTTCCTCATAGATCGACACAGGGATTTAAATGAGATGACTTGACATCACGTTTGGCAGGTGAGTAGGTCATTGTTGCAATGATCAATGATGTTGTTAATCTTAATATGAAATGGCATGCATAGGTAAATGGGGATGCCCATCTCCTGAATAAATTGTCGTATTCTCAAGTCGAAATCACACAAGGTACATGTATCTATATAACCCTCTAATAGTATCATTCATTTATCTGGAAGGTGTTTCTGTGCTTGAGAATCTCTGTCTCAGACAAAGAAAGGACTGATTCGCCTCGGGCCAGCAAATCCTTTTGAGGGTAGTCTGTAATCCGGACCGAAGGACCAACTATCGATACAAGAAGCCGTGTGGGTAGTTAATAGATTATGAGTGTGGTACGAAAGTTTGGTTGGATGTTCTCCTTTGGGTCTTCCGCTATTGAATTGAAGAGTTTCTGGCGTAAGAATGTGCTATTCAATAAGTAGTCTAAAGAAATAGTATGTACCTAAGATATAATGTATGAATTCGCTAAACATTCTAAGTAAATATCTGTTACTACCCCATAACTCACAGCGTCATCGGAACATCATTGCCGATCGTCTTAATAACGGAAAGATAAACAACCCCCTTCAGACAATATATCCGGCTCCGAAGGACCAGTATTAACTGTACAATGCTGACGTCATAAGTTATTAGTATTATTAGTGAGCTAGTCTCGAGGGCATTGTCTCATGCGCCGATAGCTAGATTAATTTGTGATGGTATTTACGGGGCTTCTGCGAGGTTCATTATTAGGCAATCTCGATACTATTGTAATTGAAATCTTTGTTGGTGTGCCAGTTTAAATAAAATCCAGGCAAATGTGAGTTGGAGTCGCGCACCGAGGGCTCCGTACAGAATATGAATAATTAACATACTTATAATCATGCTTTAGCGAAAATTTCCCATTCAAGAACCAACTTTACTTTGCGGTATTATTACATGCCGATGTATGGCTTTCAACTGCAAAGTTAAGTTTGTAAACATAATAGCTATTTTTGCTGTTTTGTCATTGAAAAATCCTGGTTTTCAAATTTATTCCTGATTGTGCTGTAAGATCTTGCTCCTTGCCAAATTACAGGACATATAGCCGAATATGTTTTGGTTCCCTTGCATTTTGTATTGAAATTGTTTAAAATACAGATATATCTTTTTATAACGTTGACTTACAAACTTGATTTCACAGTTACAAGAGACCGCAGACGATATTAATTTCAACAAGATAGCTCCACGCGTTCTGGAAAAAAAAGGGTCTTGACAGACAGACAGACAGACGGACAACAAAGTGATCCTATAAGGGCCTTTCCTTCCTTTTTTTGGATATGCACTAAACGCTTGCCTACAATTTAAACATGGTAAACTTCACGCTTGGACTTTGGCCTAACAATTCGGAAGATCCGGGTTAGATTCCCAATTGGGTCCTAGGTATTATCGGTACTAGGGTTAGTTGGCGATAGGGCATTTTCTATGTCCGCTTGGCTAGTAACCATGCTATCTTAGTCTTCCGCCAAACAGCAGCGTATAAAGATTGCAGAGAAAACGCCTCATTACCTTAAGGCTTTCTGGATGCCCACGCTTACCACCCAAAGACCCTATCCTCACTTCCCTTTACGTGAGATTAAAGCCAAGTCCGTCCCGCCTGATCAGTTTCAAAACCAAGTTGCTTGCATGTCGCGATCTTAGCTAGACCCTCTTTTGTTCAATAAGAAAAAACGAAAACGCTTTTGTTTGTGAGTTTTATGACTTCTAAGGGTTCATTGTAGTAGTTAATAATAGTTTAGGGTCATTTTACAATTCATCATTGTGGCGTACAACTTGCGGAACTTTCACAAATATAACAATGCTTTCTTGTTTTTTATAGTTTTATGTTCTATCACAAAAAAAACTAGCGGAGCGGCCCGAGCCACGACTGTATACGAAACTGGCCCTAATGGTGTTCAGGCAGGAACTTTGTCGGTACATTGCATTTGTTACCATAGACCTTAATCACTGAAGTCATTTTTAGTTGAATAAATGTAATCTTATTGCGGTCTTCCACACACAACCTGTATTGAACACAATTTTCTTGTACCCACTCTCTCGCACCTCCTTACCTTAAAGACGGTTCTCCCCCACCACCCCGTGTGTCCGTACATGGCGAGTGAGAATATGTAAGCCCAAGGGTTGTTCATTAACTTAACATGTTAAGCCATGATCGTAGATAGTATTAACGTTTTATACCAACCTGGGACGGTGATTGGGAAAATCTTGGGTAACTTTGAAGAGGGTTGACCTACTTGTTTGGGAGGTCGTTCCACGTGTCCTTCTTTGTAGTTGGATTTTGAAGGTGTATCTTGTCTTCTATCCTGTGTGTTTAAAAGCAATTACTCGTATTGTACCTATTTACCTCTATCTGTGTACATTATTATCTATAGAGCGCTTCAAGCGAAACCAAAAATTACTCTGGGAAAAGAATTTTGATTGCATATAAGTCCACAACTGATAACTCGATCTTCAGTCCAGGTAGACTATACATTGCAGCTAAAGCTACAACGTAAGCGAAACTACAATAAAATCAAAACGTTGAACATTTTAATAATTTTCTTCTGCCCACGTGTTGGTCTCCAGTAAAAACGCACTGATTATAAACTTCTGTTTTTAGACATAAAGAGAAATTTGTCTTTGTGGTATTTTGGTCGAGAATGTATGCCGTAACCTTTCGAACGCTGCCCAGCCGAGTTGGATTATTCGGTTGACCCCTTTGTCGCATTTGGAGCTACATAGGTGAACGATCTGTCCCAAGTACGAGTATACTTATTGTCAACAACTATCGAATTGTTTGGCGACCACGTAACCGATGAACTTGTACCGGACCATGTCCTACCAGATGGACCGACGACCTGGTAAAGGTCGCGGGAAGTAGTTGGATGCAAGTGACTAGGGACATTTATGGCATAGCATGGGGGTGCCCTATGTTCAGCAGTGGACGTTTCCCGGGTAATGATGATGAGTGATGACATTCGTCTATTACGTTTTGACGGAAAATTTTGCCTCATACCTAAAAAATTAAAATGAAAAAATATTTATTTCCTTTAACATTAAATTACAGTTTTGGGGACACTCCTTTTAAGTTAAAAAAAAACTTGTATTAGGAGGCCCCGCTCTTCCGCTACTTATTTAGGAATACATAGGTGCTACTTACATTTAATACCTACTCGTATTTTCTTAAAAGAATATCTTCAATTTTAATTTCTAAATCATTTATGAGTCTAGTCGCTTATTCATCCAGAGCCGTTGTATTATGGAAATTAATAATAATGTATGCTTAAACTTACTTTACGTTTGCAACATTTATAATTTACAGTTTTGCATATACGTACACAAAGATATGATATCACCCTTTAAAATGTCTCGTTACTACAAAATTGTATCTGTCACGGCAGCAAAATTTAAACTCGCACGCTTCCGGCATTAAAAATCCAATACATAATTTCAACGACGTTACTCTTACTCTCTTACATTTTCAAAATGGCGTCATGCTGGTACATCGCGACGAACACTTGAGACTCGTTCTTTTCCCGCCTCCAAGTGTCGTTGCCGGCATTAAATCTTAATAAAACCCGTCATGCATTCCGTCGAGGCCTTTGATTTCTCAGTCGGCAAACCGTCTCCTGCTAGTATCAAAGAAAATCACAACTCTTTTCATTGCACGCCGATAGAATTTTCACAAAGGCCACCTTAATTGATCCCCCTCCCTCATTCCAGTTTGAAAAGGCGCGTTCGAAACGCTCCAAGTCTCGGCTAGGGTTCTGTACGCTGTCATAGTCTTTTCACATCTGTAATGACGTTATTTCTGAGCGTGTTTGTTAATAATTTGCGAGACAAATGGAATGCAATGTTCGTGTCAGGCTGGTTTGTATTCAAGAGATACATCAGGACTGCTTTGAATTTGATCGTCTTCAACATGACTTTAAATTTAAAGTTACTCCATCAGATCAAAAGAAGGCATCAAAGCATATTTGTAGTTAGAAATTGTTTTGAGTGCTAGTTACGATTATTAATGAGGAACCCAAAAATGCAATCTAACGGGAGGCGTAATGCAGGGACCTCGATATAGTGGCCAGTGTACCTTCAATTTACTAATACAAATAGCATCCTGACCCCCAGTCTCGGCTGCTCAAAGGCTCCCATTGTGTCCTACCCTCAAAGTCTCGATTATCGAAAAGAAAACACTCTCATCTATATTTTAAATAATGATCAGGGGACGGAACAATCGGGTGGTAGCGGGGTGATGGATTGCGGGCCGCGCCACCAATAAACCTTTTGTGAAGCTTGTCACCGCAGTTTATTTTTGGAAGTTTATTGCTGGTTATCGTTATTCGCCGGTGTATTTTGAGGCTTATTTGTGTTTTGACATATTTCGTTAACCGCAATTACCAGTTTAGCTACGAGGGCATTTCAATCGTTTCTTACTGTATATTTTTCTTTAATTAAGGACTGAAAATTGTCCATAAATGAAATTATTACTGGTAATTAACTCATTACATTCTCCACACACATAAAACGCGTTCTCTACAAAAAGTGAAATTAAATTTACGTCTTCACTATCTCGTGATGTACTCTACATCCTAATAGCTACTGAATGGTTGACAATAGTCAAATCACTTCTGATTACTGTCTGGTAATATATCAATTTTATTTGGGTTCCGATTATAAATGATCCGAATTCAAACATAGCTCTGTAAGTTGAAGTATGTCATGGCAGCGATCCCGAATCAGTAGCACCTCGCACTAGGCTTGAAGATCTCAACATTTTTTGCTCGCAAGCGGGTCGGGGGGCAATTACCCACATCTCGGACACAGCGCAGACATCCTCCAGACACAATAGGCGACCCTCGAGTTGCCAACGTAACGAATCCACTAGCGACACTATCAACACGGTGTCTAGTTGGAACTGGAGCGGGATTGTTTGCTTGGTACTCCGTGGTAATGATGTGGGGTGGAGTCATTAAACTGTTGTTCTTTAGCTTTTTTATTTCGTAAACGATAACGATTTGGGCATGGACTATCCGAGGAAGGGCTTACACCCAAAACTTACCATCTGCCGTTGTCTCCATCATCAATATCAGTATTATATTTTTCATTACTCGTTTCGGAAATGTATCATTCATTTAGACATATCCAATCAACAAATATAGATTTAAAACATTTAAAAAAATGCTTATTAACCGCCGCCGCCGCCGCCGCTTAAAACAAATAATGCAACCGTAAATTAGATGTCTTTTATGACATAAAATGTAACGCTGTCTTTTATGATCTGCACGAATATAGAATTATTTATGTGCTTTAGTCATGGTGTAAAGTTTCTTTCGCCTTTTCTTCACAAAACTTTTGCGGTAATCGACGTTACAAGAGATTTGTCTTCAAATAATTGTAGCAATAAAGAATTTCAAATTATCCTACCGCGATTCATCAACTTGTCTTGGTATAAGCAAATCTTGAAATCTGCTTGACCGTAATGGCTTACATTTTTAAGAGATTACCCTTTCTGTATTCGCCGCTATCAAATAATAAGTAACCTTCTGTGCAGCATCGTAAGGTCCTCTCATTTCTGTCTCCAATATTCCCTCCGTAATAAACTAAGCGACCCTACTCCATATAAGTTCCAGCGCATTTGCGTATTGTCTCAAGACGTTCTCTCAGGTAATGACGTTATTTATCGGCACTAAACACGTCGGGGGACAAAGACTGTTATAGCAGCATTTGACGCCGTTATTAATGGCCTAATAGTTTATAGTTTACGCTCTCCTGTTTATAGGGTGTGCGGTAATTAGATTTATGGCGTTGCGATATTAGGAATGAGTGGATTATTGAATCTGTCGTTATTTAGTTTCTTCGTTAGCGTTTTGTTTTGATATTCTTGAGCGCGTAATGAATCTCTTTGTTTTGGATTCTCAGTGCGTCTACCATGAGTTTACGTAGTCGATAACGTATATCGAATACTATCGGAAGTGCTGCTCAGTCGAGATGCGCGTGACAAGGACAGCGATAGTTAACGATACACGTTATCGACTGCGTAAACTCATGGTACGTGCACTGGTTGTTGATTGTAATTATGGTCGTCACGCTTTCTACTTTATCTACCACGGCTTTACTGACTGGAAAAAGATTTATCGAGTTACTATTCTACACCCTTATATTCAAATTTCATACGATGACTTTTAATCTGAGACTTTTATATAATTTTTTACATCGCCTCCGTGACCCAATGGCTACACGCTGAGGCTTACAATCTTCCCGGGATTGATTCCCAGGGAGGTACTTATCGGTACTCGGTTTGTCCGTCTGGCTTGATACTGCCATGTTACCTAAGTCTGCCGCCAAAAGCAGTGTTAATAGCAATGTTGTGTTCCGGTATGAAAGATTGCAGAACCAGAGACTCATTAGCTATATATATATTACAAAAACACTCCTGTGAATAGATTTGATCATATTCAGTTATTTCGATTATTTGTAGTCATACATAACATAACACTGTTGTACCTATCGACTGATTAGCACCGATTGACTCCCCATAACAGAATCAAACTTGGAGACCCTTACAACGACAAGTGGCCGAGATCTCGACGTCCCGACAATGGCTGTCGAGCGGTTCTTTGCGTTGCACCGTTATTAAAATCTCGTGGAACAATCGACTCGAAAGCGCACTTCCGAGCATTGCGTGCAGAATAGGGGTCTTACGTTACTATAGGACATCTAGTAAGCTGTTTGAAGACGTTAGAAATTGTGAGAGAAAACTTAAATAACACTATGCAATCTACATCTTCCTTAGATAGCGGTGATAGCATAGTGTACTACCAAGACGAATTTGCTTATTTTTTCGTGATATTCCTGTTAAAACTCGTAGTCTTTAAAGAAGTATAAAGGCTTCTGTTTGACGTCAATCTCATCTGATGTCAAGCGACGGTGTGGTTTAGGATTGTTTTATATAAATAGAATATAGATCAACGCTTGTCCACGATCTCACCTGATGGTAAGCGATGATGTGGCCTACGATGGTGCGCGATGGTCTAGAAGGTGCCTGTTCACCCTCGACTTGAAGACACACAAGTTATAGGTTTCAGGGAATACAGACGCCGGCAGCGCGGTCCACTCCCTGGCTGTACGCATGATAAAATTAGAAGCTAAACGCTTAGTGCGAGCCATAGGGATGTCAACTACGTACTGGTGGAGCCCTGCTGTTCTAAATGTGTGTGTGCTGGATGGTTCAAGGTTGCCTAGAAATCCTATTCACTCGGACCTTGAAGACATTCTAGTTGTAGCGCTCGGGAAATAGAAGCCGGCAGGGAATTTGCACTCCATAACTGTACGTATTGCACGCCTGCACTTGTACACTATTTAAAAATCAAGTAACAATCTAAATATGTATAGAAAAATACTAGAATTACATTTTTGCATTTATTTTAATTGTACAAAATCATTCTTTTTGTGCTAAGTGACAGCGACAAATGTCATTTTATTGACGCCATCTTTGTTTTCAACGTCAAGTCCTACCAGTATCGTGCGTTTTATATATTTTTGTACAAAAAATTTATAAGAATGGCAATTAAATCACTTTTATTTAATAATATCCTTTTAAAATTATAAGTGTACAAGACCAGGCCTTGGCGCCATACATTCGCGGAACGTGTCAATTGTGTGGTTTTTTTAAACCTTGTAGATCTTAAAGCGAACCTCCAAATATGAACAAGCACTGCATGTAAATATTCCATGGCACGTCGATGTCGACGCCGATCATTAAGGGATAATTATAAACGTCACTCCACCTGGAGGGCGCTCGGGATTTGATTCTCACTCTGCGGCCGAAGCGGAAGTCGCCATTCCAAGGAGTTTTGCTAACAATCCAATTGTTTAATATTTGGATTCAATTTTTACAGCTGTGTTTTGGATCAATTTTTACAGATCCATGGTAAAGTTTTCGGGTCGTGTCGTGGATTATTTCTGTTAGATGTCAGTTTATTGTTTAAAATTGTTGTAAAAACCTCTAAGCGTCGGTGGCGCAGTGGACAAGGCGCGGACTTTCAATCTGAGGGTTCCGGGTTCGAATCTAGCCGTGTACATATGAGTTGTTTTTCAATTCAAGTACATTATCCGATTGCTTAACGGTGAAGGAAAACATCGTGAGGAAACCTGCACACTCCTGAGAAGAAATTCAAAAGGTTTGTGTGAAGTCTACCAATCCGCACTGTTCCAGCGTGGTGGACTATGGCCCATACACTCTCTATAGGAGAGTAGGCCTGAGCCCCTGCAGTGGGGACGTATATAGGCTGTTGATGATGATGATAAACCTCTAAAGATAATTATGTCTACGATAGCAGTCTACAAGGATCCTGGAATCGCATCCGTGGCCTAAAGGTTTAGATTAAGATTATAGTAATAATCCAGAGGTCCCAAGATCGATTCCCAGTGAACCTATCGGTACTCAGTTCGGTTGGTGGTATTCGGGCATTTTCTTTGTCCGCCAGGCACGCTACCACCAGCTTACCTGAGTCTGCCGTCAAATAGCAGCGTCAACAGCACTGTTGTGTTCCGCCTCAGTACCGACTCATTATCTTGAGGCATAAGAGTACGCACGCTTACCGTCCAACGACCTTATCTTCACTTACCATTAGTGCATCTACCATGAGTTTACGCAGACGATAACGTATATCGCTCTGTCCTTGTCACCCGCATCTAGACTGAGCAGCATTATCCAATAGTATTCGATATACGTTACTGCTTGCGTAAACTCATGGTAGACGCACTGGTGAGATGAAGGCCAAGTATAAACCCATCATACATAAAAATTCTACTCCTGCACATGAAACTACTGGTTTGGTCACATGAAACTTTAAGCCGTGTGGTCTCGGCTTTAGAATAAGGCTACTCCATGACGTTCAGCGTCAGCCCAAACCAACCGTGATGACGTCACATCCCCTGATGGGAACTATGCGTCGATCTACGAGGGAAGGCATATAATTAAGAGGCTATGTTGGTAAGACCACGTGGCCGTGTTCAAGGTTGCATTGTTTTGTAGTTGTCCCTCTCCGAGCCCTATCCTACCCGAGCGCGTACGGTGAGACAGCATACACTACGCGAAGTTATCCACCCGTTATTTGGATGTTTCGTAGTCCAGTGATCATTTGAAGGATACAGTATATTATGTAGCCATTTTTTCAATACAGTATATTAATAAAATTTCAGATGTCGGTGGTTTTTCCAAATTTTTCTAAATTGATTCATACTCTTGTAAAACAGGTTCAAAGTTGGGGCTTTTTATTACCGAAAAATACAATACTTTGACGCCCTGTAACTCTGGAAGTATATATTTAAACGAAAATCTGACTCACCATCGACACAGATATTTGTTTCTAGATTGTGTCTTGAAAATTTCATAGATTTTCATAGCTTAATACTCAAAATATGACTGGACTACGTTTGTATGGGCGCTTTGACAACAGCATACCCTCTTAACAATGGACTTATATAGCCACTCTGATGATTGAGATTCAAGCCTCTTCTGGGTCCATGCCTTAGTCATACCCTACTCAAATCATTCATTAAATCCTTTTCTAAATATCTTCAAAAAGGTCCTGTACAGAGACAACGGGAAAAAAGTCATTTACCTCTGAACAAAGAGCTAGTTCACTAACATAATTAAAATCTCCGATTCCTCCAACGTCCCGAGCAATCCCGTTCTTTTTAATTATAGAGGAACGCTGAACAACGTTCCGTTGCTATTTTATATTACCTGATGCTTTTAAATACGGAAATAATGGTGGGTTGATGGAAGGCAAGCAGTATGTGTTTACACTCAAATTCAATTCAAATACTTTGTACTGCACTTTCATAGACTTAAATCAACATCAAAATCAGCCGGGAAACGTCCACTGCTGGACATACGCCTCCCTCATGGTTCGCCACATCGACCGGTCCCGAGCCACCTGCATCCAGCGACTCCCCGCGACTCTAACCAGGTCGTCGGTCCATCTAGTAGGGGTTCGCCACTCGAGAACCTTTACTCCCCGCCGGTTATCGGTTCTTTGAGCAATGTGTCCTGCCCATTGCCACTTCAGCGCACTGACTCGTCGAGCTATGTCGGTGACCTTCGTTCGTCTACAGATTTCTTCATTCCGGACCTTATCACGTAGAGAAATTACGAGCATAGCTCGTTCCATTGCTCGCTGAGTGACTTTGAGCTTGTTTATTCGACGCACAGTAAAGGACCACAAGACTTAAATAAAAAACGATAATTATGGATATCAAGACAGATATAGCGAAAAGTCAGGTGCCCTTATCGCTAAATAGACAAGTGAATTAAATATAAAAAAACTGCGCAATAATCATACGAAAATTTTAAAAAAATCCATTTTTTGCCGAAAATGTCTAACATCAGCTGATACTCTTCAAACTGCTGAATTGATTTTTACCAAATATAGCTGAGAGCCACCGCAAGGAAACTCATCAAAATCGGTCCATCAGTTCGGGAGCTGCGATGCCACCCCATGTGATCCCGCGGGTGTCGTAGAAGGCGCCAAACGGAAAACTATTCAGGAGGTAGACATTATCATCTACCTAAGCAACACCAACATCTTATTGCGATCACCACTCCGCCTCTCAATCATAGAAAATCAAATGTGATTTAGGCTCACGTCTTACTATAGATTTTGATTGCAGCTGATGATGATTTGATAATGTCGTTCTAAAATAAGTAATGAAAACTGGGGCTTATGTGGAGCCCCCTTCAGGGAACGTTTGTTCATTATGAAACCATTTTGTTTCTCAATACCAATAACATTATCAATATGAACGACTCATTGTACAAATGGATCGGAGCATGACTAGTGGCCACGCCCGGCTTCCACTGTCTTCCTCGGGGAATAATTACTCAACACTTAATCCTCGCCGATACCGGGGACAATGGTCACGCGAATACTCGCCTGTTGAAATATAAAGGACTGTTGCAATCGTATAAAAAAGAGATTGTTTAAAATATATTCTGTAAATAATGTATATTTAAAAAACTAAACACACTCGCTTGTTAATATTGCAGTTGAAGGGTTCCTCTGTCAATATCCTAGCTCCATCCTAAGCGAGTTGGAGTCCCGCACCGGGGGTTCTAGAATATAATATCCCCGTACTTAAAATCATGCTCTACCGAAAATGTAATTCTGATTGAACAACCAGCTTTACGTTGCAGCTAAAACACATACCCATATGGCTTTCAACTATATAGTTAAACAACATAAAAAGCTACATTTACTGTTTTATCATTCAAAAATCCTGGTTTTCTAAAAAAATCTAGGTCAACGGGAACTACCCTAAGGTTTTGGTTCTCTGGCATTTTGTATGTAAATGTTCTAATATACAGCTATATCGTTTTATTGCGTTGACTTATAAGTTTGCTTTTTTCACAGTTCCAAGGAACAGCAAACTTGAGTATTCGATATTAATTTAAACTTGATATCTCCACGCTTTCTTGTGAAAAAGATTCCTGACCACAGGTCACTATGTATGGTCCTGACAGACAGACAGACAGACAACAAACAGTTATTTTTCCCTTTTGAGGTTCGATACGGTACGGTAAAGTAGGTTTCTCTAGTTTTAAAGTTTTAAGTGAGATATAAATTTCTTTTTAGAGAAATAAATTCTTCTTTAAACCTAACCATAATATAGTGCACAAGTACTTGAATCTTTAGGTTTTTATAAATATATTTTTATCATCCACTCGCATTATAATGTCGCAACCGACTCCAATATTCCAAACAATAATTAACAATGGATCCTTTGACAAGCACGTTTCAGACGAGAGCAACGTCCCAAACAAGGGGACCGCGAAGTCTATAACAATTTATCTCGAGAGTTTAATAAAAGGCGGATTATTTATTGCGTCCTCGCGGACACTGGGCGACGGTAATGTGGCATGATTTAATCCCATTACATCGGGTACCCAGCCAGACTATCGGGAAAGATGGCACTGGTGAATAATGGCGACTGCTGGGAACTAGGGATTCTTGGAATTGCGAGCTTGAGAGACAGTAGTGTTTTTGATACCTTGTAGACTTGCTGGTGACTCGCCTTTACCAGCGTGCGAATATGATAGTATTGCCAATAAAAATCTTTACAGTATTTTAGGTGCAAATAATTTCAGATCAGACAAAAGGGCGGACGAAGTGTTCCTATCTGAAGAGCTATCGAAATTTGATCTCATAAGGCAGATATATCCTGTAGTCCCCTTTTTGCCTATTTTTAGAGGAAGTACCCATTAAACCTATTGTAAAATATGATTTAATATAAAGAGTACCAACAAAGTGACACAGGAAAGTAAACGTTCCATACTTAAAGCAGAGACGCTTCGCTCGCTCAGTCAATAATTACCTACATGTATAATAGCCATCAATGTCTAGACTAGATAAGAAATCGTTTAATACTGACCTATCATTCTGTATTACTCAAACTATCTTTTGCTCATTTCGCCTCATAATCATTTCTCATAGCGTTCCATAGCTAAATGGCAGTGTCCAGTCCAGGACTCCAGAAAATCTTAGAAATAATAAAGGTGTTGCGATAGAGAAATGTAAGAATATTACTGGAAGATATGAGAAATAGATTAAAGCTTATAGAATTAGATCCCCTAAGAATAAACGATAGTATAATAAAATAAGAAATCGTGATCCGAACACATTATGTGACAACGATCTTCCTTGAGCATTAAAAAGGAATCCCCTTACAATAAGAAAACCGAACAATTGTTCGAGGACAGGATTCCCACTAAACCCTCCATTATATTAGTAGATTAAAGACCACTTTACTCAATATTCCATAAAATATTGCCTCATAAATACACGACAGATGCGAAGACGTGGTCAAGGAGCTCCGGGCGTACAGTAATCCCCTTAAAAATTGCCAAACAGAAAACAAACGTACGAAGGCTTGACTGTTATTCATCATGTGGTTTTGGGGAAAAATTGGGGAAAATACGGTTTATCTACGAGTCGTTATATCACTAAAGGTTCTGCAGAAAGGACTTTAATCTATTGTAGGTTTGTGTTGGAATCAGTTTCAATCACATCAGCTTTTGGGAAAATGGTTAAATATTAAACTTCTATTGCTCTTCAGTTTTTTATCGGTATGGTTTTTCCGACGATTTTTGCAGAGACAGGGTCAATATATAGCTATCAATGTACGTGTAATTATTATGTGAAGACGAAAAATCTGTTGCAAGTGAATATTACTGTGGCTTGGGAGAGCCCTCTCTAAAACAGCGAAGAGACGTTAGCTGATAAGTCAAGTATGCCAGTGCTTCGCGTCGATTTTCAAACATGGTTCTATTTGTAACTAAACAACAGACAAAAACAGTTTACCGAAAACTTTAGACATCCACATTAGGTTTGTTATTATAGGAACGATTCCACTAGGTCTTGATCCCAATAAATTTCCCTATCGTGCCCAGTTTTAGCTTTATCTAGATTGATCTGCTACTCATGTAGCTTAGACGCTTTATGTCGATGACTTTAGTTAAACAAATGTTATCCCATCGGCAGTTGATCAGCGCACCCCTAAAACAAACAAAAACCCTTCGACCAAAAGAGATGACGTCCGAAGACGGATTCCGGGCGACAGATACGAATGATATCGGCGAGTGTAATAGTGACCGGGGCCGGACTAAATGACTGGACCGTCGCGGACGGAGACAAAAGCGAATCCGCCGTAATAAAGCAGGATTGATGAAAAAGCGCTAAGCCACGCCGATATAACGTTTGGACGCAGGTCAGGAGAGTTGAGCGACAGCGTAAATCACAGTTTTTCCTTTAGCCGCTTCAAAGGCCTAGTGGCAATACAGTTGGGCTGAAGTTTTCGGCCAATCAGTTTGGGTACTGGCAGCTTTTTGTCCGCCTGGCTATCTTATCTACCACTATGTATGTTCCGGTAATGGAAGCTGTCAGAACTCATTAGTTTAAGGCGTCTGGGTGATGGTCTCACTTACCATCAGGTGAGATGAAGACCAAGTGGAAACCTGCTATACTTAAATAAGAGTTAGGTGTTATAACAATCATTCTATATGTTAGTAGTGTCTGGTTTCAGTTCACATGTTTTGTCTGCTTTGCAATTTCTCTGATGATTCTACTGGTTATACTTTGTAATTTGGTAAAGCTAAGGTATCTATTTCTATCTATCTCCAACTACGCTAAGTGTAGGTTTCCGGAAGTGCTCCAGTCCACTTGGTTGAGTCCTTGTACCCTTTGCCGTCTTCACATTGACACATACCGGACACTTGAAACAAATATCGTGATAGCGGTTTCTACTCCCATACGAACGACTGACGTTTTGTATACACGCGCATGTGTGTGTATATTCTCGCGCGCCATACAACCGATCCTTGAGCGGGTCACTTTTTTGAGGTGAGGTATCGCGGATCCACACACACCGCTCTGTCTCATTTATGTATACTGGTGCCATATCGAAAATGATTACCGAAATCTACGTAGCTATCGATAGGAAACAGATTCGGTGCTGCAGTTACGACTTTCATCCACGAATCGCTAGTTATTTTTCGAGCTTCTCCGAAACGTCCTTGCAGCTTAGACCCCACGTCAAGCCGTCTTCGTCGTCCGCTTTAATACAAAGCTATTGCTATTACTGGGATCGCGACTATCCCGCGGACCATCGAACATTCCCGAGCTTTACTGGACTCACTTTACCGGGATTTCGGATATGACGTAAAGCACTCACTTAGTGCCTCCTGGCGGCGGAGTTGCGAAACATGGCTCTGCAACCGGATAGAAATTGAAAGGCTTTGCTTTGGACTTGCGTCATACTTTGTTCATCCGTAAAGTATAAAGACTTGATAATGAAATATAGCATCTGTACCATGCAAGCGAATGGTCCTAACTCAGTTTAGTGGTCACTCTTTCGCCAACAATGCCGATTCGGGCTAGAGACGTGAAATCAGTGCACGTTGGTTTGTATTTGTTTTAAACTTTTGTGTGCTAGCGTAATGCAAACGTAATGTTATTTTAGTATTTAAGTTGATCTATAATGAAACTTTTAAAGTAATTCATAACTGCCTTGGTTTTGTCAATTTAGCGCAAGCAATTTTGTGTCTAGTATGTTTCTATCTTTACTGTGGGCCGAATAAACAAGCTCAAAGTCACTCAGCGAGCAATAGAACGAGCTATGCTCGGAATGTCTCTACGTGATAAGGTCCGGAATGAGGAAATCCGAACGAAAGTCACCGACATAGCTCGACAAGTCAGTGAGCTGAAGTGGCAATGGGCAGGCCACATCGCTCGAAGAACCGATAACCCGTGGGGAGTAAATGTTCTCGAGTGGCGACCACTTACCTGGAAACGTCTACCAGGCCTTCCCCCTACTAGATGGACCGACGACCTGGTTAGAGTCGCGGGGAGTTGCTGGATGCAGGTGACTCGGGACCGGTCGATGTGGCGTACCATGAAGGAGGCCTATGTCCAGCAGTGGATGTTTCCCGGCTGATGATGATGATGTTTATATTACACCCTAATAAATCTGTAGCCCGACGCTTTTGTTTTAACATTGCAATGAATTATGTCACAGAAACTCATAACCGGGATTTTAAAAAGGCAACCTGCGTCGCACTTCAGCCCATTGAATAACTCTGCAGAAAAACACGTCGACCTTTTGTTTTGTTATTGCGTTAAAGAAGGAGAAACAAACACACTTTGGTATTCACACACTCATTCACGTCAATTTCAAGAGCAAGTTTGTTTTTGTGGCGAATCTCCTGATACCCACGAAATATTTTCGAATTACGCAGCACAAGCCAGGGCCCAACCAGCTCGTACACTGAATAATGAAATTATGATTACATTTTTAACCGCCTTCGTGGCCAATTAGCTAAATGGTGGACTATCAATCGGTCCAGGGTTCGATTACCAGTGGCGGTACCTATCGGTACTCATTTGGTTGTTGGTAGGGCTTTTTCTAGGTCCGTCTGGCTAGTTACCACCATGTTACCTAAGTATGTCCCCAAATGGCGGTGTTAATGGCACTGTTTGTTCAGCCAGCTCCTCATTAGGGCACGCTTACAGTCTAACGACCTTATCGTCACTTACCGTCAGGCGAGATGAAACCAATCATACCTACAAAAAGATTTTGAAATCAAGTCAGTCTTTGCAGGGTTTTTCTTGACAAATCCCTACACCCCAAAACAGACATAGGTTTTAGAAGTACGCGGCACAAGCGAAGGCCTCCTTTGACCGACTTTCTCCCGTTCCCGCTCTATTTATTAGCTCAGGATATATTCGGGGATCAAACGGAGATTTTTACGGATTATTGTCCGGGTGCAATATGGCGCGGATCTCTTGCGTTTGCGACCGCTTTACTGTGACGGGATTAAATGTTATTAATGGTTCGAGTGATATAGTTCGTGAGCTATTGATCCTTTATGACGTCCCCTGCCTTTAAGAGATCGTGTCTCGCGCAATAAAAGTTTCATGCTAAATTTCATTTACCATTTATTCTTTGAAAATTGCTGTATTTGTGCAGGACATCGTATTGTAATGTCGGAGAATCATTTACTTCATAGTGAATAACAATTATTATTTTCACTTTTGTGCAGTTATAAATGCCATTTATTGTAGCTTGTATAGAAGTTGTCTTACTTATAAAGGCCGGCTATTCTATTTTAAATGCCTATGGTAAAAGAAATTGTGTATGGAGGCATTCTGAAAGAATTCCCTGAATGTGCGAGAATAAAGAACAATCAAAATGCTATTAATATCACTATTTGATACTGATAATCTCTGATTCCCCATGGCTTTGGTGGTTGAAACTTGGGTAAAGACACTGCATTCATTCTAAAGCATCTATTGGCACACGGTTTGTTCTTATCTATTACTGGGTCATCCTTGATCTGTGTCCTTTCTTACATGACTTATTAATGTAGAATTTTTAGGTGAAATTCTTTGAAGATCTAATAAATAGATTTAAAAAATAATTAAACTTAGACACGCAAGTTGTACTTACGGGAATTTAAATCAAATCTAGGAAACGATTATAACAGGCAAAGGTTAAATAAACAAGTGTTCTCAATTCAAAGTCGCAAAGAACAAACGTTGGCTATATCCCTGCGCCTCGTCAAAAACCGTATTACAATATTTACGCGGCCGCCCGACGTGAAATTACTAAACTCCTTTGTCGGAAAACAGAATACAAGAACGCACCCTTAAGGGACACCTGGTCACAGCACCATATATTAATAACACGTTAATTTATTAACAAGCACTGTTTATCCAGGGATTAGTGAATAGTTTTAGTTGAACAACAAAGGGCTTGGAAGGGTTCAAAGCGAAATTTCTTGCCGACATATTTACCTAAGGAAGGTGATAGTAATTTTACGCGTGGAAGGTCCGAGGTAGTGGTGGGGTCGTTGAGTCAGTTATTTCATTTGGATCAGTTCGGTTTAAAGAATAATTTATTTTCTCAAAAGAAATTGACATTTCACTTATAGAGAAATTAAGACTATATATATATAATAATTAGTGTGTAAAAACAAACAGTAAAAGGGCCTGCAGAAATTTAGATTATAACTAAGTATTTATATTTTAAAAAACTAATATTTATTCTTGAATGTGGTATAACAGTTTTGTCTTGAATTCACCTTGGAAGACAATTGAACAGTTTGTTCTGTTTTATATTCTCATTTAGTCACATCACTCGGCGTACTTTTAATATTTATCAAAACGTTGCCGGGTGCTTTCGGCTTCACTGTATTCCCGTTGGTGTTGCAAAATGCGAGATAGAGAAGGAAATAGCCTACAACTGACAATTGTAGCTATTTATAATTATGATAGAAAATTTAGGACAACAACCAGTTTCTCGTGTCGATCACGAGTGGAAATCGTGTACAGATGTGCTCATTTTTGATCCAACAAATAACGCTTGTTGGAAAGTAAACATTAAACGACTCACTTTGCTTTCGATTTTGAATCGAATGAAACGATTCATAATAATTGTATGTTTCAAAATGTTATGTTTACATAGAATTACTCTACGACATATGTATGTCATCATTTCAATATTATCTATTGTACTAATATTAACAAAAAACAGTTTACTTATCTATTATTTAAATATATTATCACATGTTTCAATATTTTTGTGTTTAATGACGCGGTATGGATACTATTTATTGTAAATTGGATTTTATTTCTTTAGCGCTATTTTCTTTATGTCTCTCTGTCTACCTTAAACACACAGTGTGTCGGGCTCGTCAGTTAATCTGCGATTGTTTTTAGAATGTGTTTGAGCTTAATGAATAGAATTGTTTTAATTTGTAATATTTAAAGCATCGCGTGTTTTGCAACAGTAATAAAAAACATGGTATTTTATTATGCTATAAATTATACTTAAGCCGCTAATATAAGTTTTATCCGTACACACTTTTGTTTCGCTAAGCGAGTCATTCTCTTGAACTGTATCACGCGTCGTCCCATCCCTAGTCCCAAGGTCTGGTTGTGAACCAACAATGTTTAGAACATGCCTGTAATGCCCGTATGAGATTGCACAGAGGGATATCAAAATTTGAAGTTCGGCCTTTGTTTGACGGTGTAATTGTTGGAATGATTCAACGTGACTGCTGTTCAGATCAGAGCAGAACTTACCTGGATCAGTTGTCATGGGCAAATGTAGCGAAATGATAGTTCGTGTGATTATAAGGATGGCTCACCTACTGGGATGGAAAAGGACTGCGATCAAGCTCAGATCCTCGGGCGTTTTCGCAAAGGGCGACGAACAGCAGGGCTACAGGTTCATTGTTGATATCCTTAGGCTCGCACTTAGCGTTTTGCTTCTAACTTTATGATATGTACAGACAGGAAGTGGAACGCATTGCCGGCGTATGTATTCCCACAAATCTACAACTTGGGTGTCTTTAAGTCGACTTAAAGACAAGCGGTCCTCAGACTTTTTGCTTCTCAAAGACCACTTTCAAAATTCAACTTCATTTCTACCATACTCCCAAGCAAGCGTTGTCCATCTAGACTAGGCCAAACGAGGTTTAAAACTCGTGTCAATAATATACATCGAGAAATATCCTTTGATTTCTGACAGTCACAACAATGCGCGTAATTGAATTCCCTTGAGACATTGCCATCCATCACTCATCCACGGTCACGTAGATCCCAAGACAAGGAAGCCCCATGCTATCGCCATCGAATTATTTAAAAACATATCCGACACTCCCTAGCGGCCGGCGCCTGTCGCTAATCAAATATCTTTGCCGGTAGTATGTGACGGCGGACGACATCGCTGCATCTCTCAAACTGTCACCTTCAAATTATTTAGACTATTTTTTGCGCAACTTCGTAAGCGTGGACTTCAGATTATTCCACAGACATACGTTTGCAAAAGTGTGTATGCACCACGAGAGGCGACCACGTAATGGGAATCGTGTACCGCGCCGTCCCCCTACTAGATGGACTGACGTAATTACGGCCGCGGGGAGTCGCAGGAAGTGGCTCGGGACGTGTGTCCAGCAGTGGACGTTTCCCAGATTATGCTGATGACGTTGCAAAAATGTAGTTATACTATGCAAGTCTTATTACGCCATTTTGGAATTTATTGCATATTAGGGCGTCGTGTCAGCAAAACACCGGCCAAGTGCGAGTTTATAGGACAAGCTTGTCAAGGTTTTTTGATGATTTTTCAAATGATATTCTACGTAGATACATATATCGCATAGGTTTGCCTGTAATATTTACACAAAGGCTTAACTTTTCTAACTATTCAAATTTCGACTTTGAGAACTCTAGAGGGGAGAAATGGTATTTTACACACATTTTTATGATAAGTCAAAAACTGTGCAGCAAAAAAATTTGGTTTTGAATGATCAAACAAAGCACTTTCATATGATTAACCTAGTAAACCACTTTAAAAATTTGGAATCTCTTATTTTCACTAGTAGTAGGCTTACAATCACGGTTTCTTTGCTGGCATGATTTCTTTTTTTTTAAATACCAAAGTATTCTTTGCTCTGTGGTAAAAGCAATACTTACTGCATAGTTTGAGCACCGCTTGCAGTACGAGGAGCGAATGATTAATAAAGGTAATGCCATTAGCGGTGGGTGGGCGCGACCAGCTCGATACGGCGACACTATTTATCAATAGCGATGCTGACCAGACGCGTGTTTTTTTTTACAAATAAATAATCAACATTCGTCCGTTTCTTCAATGATCGGAGGTTTCTCGTTGGTATTGCGTGACCTTTGTCGATATTGGGAAATTTATTTACGGAAAACGATGTAAAATTATAATTGACGACTTAAGCCATGGTAGATCAGTCGGGTAGAGCTTCAGTCTTTGAACAATCGAGGTCTGAGTTCTTGGAAATTTGGAATTTATATATGAATTGTAAAAATCATTACTATTTACTTTTCGGTGAAGAAAACATCGTGAGCAAACCTGCACACTCCTGCAAAGAAATTCAAAGGTGTGTGTGAAGTCTACCAATCCGCACTGGGCCCGCGTGGTGAACTATGTTCCATACACTCTCTGTAGGAGAGCAGACCGGGCCCCTGCAGTGGGGGACATAATATGTACAGTATACTGTTGATAATGTACTTCATTTTAAGGTGAAACACGTTAGAAATAACAGAGGTGGGTTGGTAAATTGAATTTTACTACATTATTTTAAGAATTGACATGGGATTTGGTACACGGTTTAGAAAATTTTAGTTGAAAATGTCTAAGAGATTTATTTGAAATTATTTCGTCTTATTCCTCGTGAAGCACATTACAGATCGTTCAATGACATCTGCAATGGTTTCCGCGCGGAAGTGTAATACTTATGCTTGTAAGAGCGAGACGCATGTAATGCGACTAGACCTTAAAAGGTCTCAAATATTTGTGGAGTCTCGAAACTCTCGACAAACATTACCTCAGTGAGGCAGGCCCCTTCCCAACGATTTCTTTCAACCGCCCGCAACGGTCCGCTGATATAAAATTCACACTAATTAATATAGCGCAACAATAGTTTTATTTACACTTACCCGACCGTAGCTAATACAACAAAGAGTTCCAACAATTTTCTATACAATCGTCAAGTTTAATTTAGGTATAATCCACACAGTGGTTAAATAGTGCAACAATAGATGTGGGCTCTCGTTAATCATTCACGGGGTTCGGTTTCGGACCTTGGCCTTTTGTGGGATCCTTCAGTTGTTTCTGTTGCCGGCCGTCGCTGTGAGATCGACTCTGTGAAGAGTTTTATTGTAGAATTACATTACATAGGTTTTTACCCACGACGAAAACATGATAGCGTCCTGCTTCTTAATTGATTACGCTTGTCCTGTGGCAATCTAGCTTGTTTCTTATCGTGTAGGTTGTAAGGTAACCTCACAAACCCTAGTTGTCAGAGTTGTTGATCCGCCATAGTCCTCTGACATGTCTCATGTAGCTACCACCTGTCGTAGATAGTAACCGGTAACAACGGATTAACGTGACCAACGAAGCACGGGATCATCTTACTGTTCAGACAATCAGGTGATTCAGCCTGCAATATCCAAACCAAACTAGGGAAGGTCTCACAACCTTTCGCGTGTGTTGCGTAAAGCTCTGCGCCACGGAGGCCCCTACAGCACCACTGAGACATTTATCTAGCTAGCTGCTAGACACTATACATATATTTTACATAACGGAGCTGTTTAGTAAAACAGCTAGCGGTTATGTAAAACACCTTACGAAACAATCCGACCGCGACATGTACATTGTATACCACTGCCCAGTTTAATGATTTCCATAATTGAAGACCATGAACGCGCAAACATCAATTACACTTAAAAACATCACAGTAATAGTTCCCTCAAATCCCACAGGATTCACTAATAGCGATATCTAGCGGTAATTATACGGTGCGCGGTAAATAATTGAAGGCGGGTTAATAATAATGAAAATGACAGGTTTCCGCGTTCCCTGGGCGATTGGTTAAATAGACGCGTAGGCGATAGCGTAGCGTTAGCTACGAGCGGCTACGAGGCGAAGCATATCATTCTCATTGCCAACATCAGATGCATTCAAATTCAAACCTTTAAACGAGCAATTCTTGTATATTTATTTATATACTAGCTTCCGCCCGCGACTTTGTCCGCGTGTACTTCAGGATTTATTCTACTTGTTCGATAGGCATAGAAGGCATCTATCTCCATTTCCAGCATAAGGTACAAAATAGTGTTTATTCTGTTACGTAGGCTAATAGTTTAAAGAAACAAAAGAAATTTCAATATCTAACGTAGTACATTCAAATAGTCTTCACACTAATATTATAAACGCAAAAGTTTGTATATACGAATTACATTTTCTATGGTCGGTTGCTAGGCAACGCGTTTTTGTTATGCCCAAATTGCCCATGTAATCCCACTAATATTATAAGTGTGATTTTGTACAATTTACACATTATGTCTTTATAAATTATAACCTATATGTTATTCTGATGTATAAGCTATATTATTGTAAAGTTTCATTCAAATCCATTCAGTAGTTTTTCCGTGAAAGCGTCACAAACATCCAAACATCCAATCATCCAAACATCTAAACATCCAAACTTTCACACTTATAATATTAGTAGGATACCGGCGATCTCAGAAACTACTCTAATGATTTCGCTGCGATTTGGTATGTGGAGGTTTTCAGGGCCAAAAATCGATCTAGATTAGTCTTACTCGTATATCTGGGAATACGCGTGATTCCGAGTGTCCATGTTTTTTTTAAATTATTAGACGCAAAATATGGTCGCTAATTTCACACATTCGAGCATAAGCATCGTGGTCAAGCGGCTAAGGCACATTAAGACACAATCACAGGTGTCCGGGATCAAATCCCGGTTAGCTAAAATGTTTTGCCAAATTAAAAAGGAAATTGTACTTTTGGGCAAAAGCTCGATCGCCCAGATATTTTCTGTTATACATCTGTTTTGACGTGTGATTGCCATACCACTTTCGGAAAGGCGAATCTGCAGCGTAGGCACAGCTTTGCTAATATATACTATACTCATTATTTTTGGAATTATTAATTAATTAGTAATTCACTCATTCACTGAGAAGCGTCGGTGGCGCAGTGGATAAGGCGCGGGCTCTCAATCTGAGGGTACCGGGTTCGAATCCAGCCGTGTACCTATGAGCTGTTTTTCAATTCAAGTACATTATCCGATTGCTTAACGGTGAAGGAAAACATCGTGAGGAAACCTGCATGTCTTGAACAGGCATGTGAAGTCCGCCAATCCGCACTGGGCCCGCGTGGTGGACTATGGCCCATACACTCTCTGTAAGAGAGTAGGTCTGAGCCCCTCCAGTGGGGACATATATAGGCTGTTGATGATGAATTCACTCAGATCGGGGTTAGTTTGTATTTTGTACCATAAAATTTCCTAAAAATTAAACATTATCAAAAATATTTTACACCCGCGGGATGATATGTTTACCTTAGCATAGTTCAAGTTTAAATACTAGGTTTTTAAAGTCGTATAAAATCACTGTGACTTCATTTAATCTATTTTATTTTGGAAACTTCGAATAAATATTTATGACTTGTCATTTATTTATTACTCGTATTTTAAAGTTAAAAAACAAACACACAGAAATCATAAAAACAACACTAATCTTCCATTATCCAAGTCCATCACTGCACGTGGGTATGGCCCCACATCGAGCGAGCAATTTTCATTACCGTGCATTAATTACAATGTCAATTAATATAGCACCGTTTGACGTTTTGTAAGGTGTGGCCGGCGATAATGTGGAGTCAGTAATTAGCGATGGAAGGCATTGATGATAGGCGGGCTGGGGCGGCGACACGGTGCAAGCGATAACGAATGGATCCATGTCATACATATCCATCTTTACTTACAAAGTCTAATGAAAAAACAATTGATGAACGTCAAACAATCAGATTTTGTTCAGATTTTTCAAATTTAGAATGTTCTAGTGAGTGTTGAGATTGCTCCAATGGGGTGGGGTGTATATCACAGTTGCGAAGTTTATTACCGCGATGTACGTTACTGCGAAAGTTTACAATCGCGACGTACGTTGTTGCGAAAGTTGTCTACTGCGATGTACGTTACTGCGAAAGTTTACAATCGCGACGTACGTTGTTGCGAAAGTTGTCTAGTCGGAACTAGCTCCACGTTTGTATAATATATTACCATTCGATCTCTCACAATACATATATTCTTAAAATTAAAATCAAACTTAAAAAAATATATCATTGATTTTATCAGAAGCAGCTCCCTCCCCCCTCTATATATATATATATGTTAAACACTACACTTACACTGCTTTTATACTTACTTGCAATCATTTTATATATTTTTCGTGGAATGCCCCTAGGGCTTATCTGAAAAGCAGCGCTATGGCTATGAGATAATTCTTTTTGATGACACATAGCAACACAATGCCTATCATATATAGGCATTAATAATATCTTTTTTTAAGTAACTTATGTGTCAATTGTGTGTCTTTATGGTGTGTCTTTTTCAAATAAATATATTTCGGTTTCTGTTCTGTTAATTGTCAGAGCACGGATAATAGGGATAATGACTAAAAAAATTGCTCCCTCATTCGAGAGACCGTGTGAAAAGATAAATAGCCTTGTTAATGATTTTTCGATATGGCTTATAGTTTTCCTAATATAACCCGTCGAAAACTGATTCTAGTCACGTGGTACAAAAACGCTTTACAAATCTGTACCTAGGCGTGACGTCACGGCTAGGTATTGAAGTTAATAATGTATGAAACTTTTAACAATATTTGAGCTATCTCGTAAAATAACGTTTTTATGTGACCACTCCCTTTCTAAAAAATCTTTACTATGTCATTACAAAGCAAAATGTAAAATCAAATTTTTCATACGAGCAAGTTGGTTTTCTTGAATTGTTGCGGGCTTTTTAAGCTGTAAAAGTCCCAAAAATTGAAATAATATTAGACATTTTAAATTTTATAATGCCTTTTATGGTTTAAAATATAATTTAACCCCAATCTGATTTGGTGTCATCTAGCCTATTACGACACAAGTTTTCGAAGAAACTAGCGTTGCTTTCTTATGTATTTAGATTTCTGGTACTGCATCAGTCAATACTTTCTCGCTATGCTATACATAGTTTCGCTCGAACTGGAGTACAAGTACAGTTGATGGGTAAAGCCGAGCACTTGATGCTAATTGAGTTAGGCGACCGCATAACGACTTTGTTTACGGACATTTTTGCCAGTATTGATGAGAAACGAAACTTTAGATTCTGGAACTTTACTTCTGAATTGCCTTGGCTCTCTTTAGATATTATATATCGCGAAAATGATAATATACACAGACATGGGAAAACACCGATTATCAAGGTAGAAAAGAAGACACACACACACACAAAGCATAAACTAAAGTGTGGGTGTTGGTATTTAGGGTGTGAGAGAGTGTGAGTGTGTGATAACTGGAACTGCAGTAACTACTTGTTCGATTGGGATCAAATGTAAATCCAGCTCTTCAACTATCCCCGTACAAAAAATCAAGTCATTCTGACTCTCTCAGTTACGACGTAAAGAATGGACATGTATATGGCCGTAAGTGGGATGAAATAAAAATCGATGCTTCCTTTTGAAACCATAATGAGAGAGTGAATACAATAGTACACTTGACATTTTGTGCATGACTCGCGCACACAAAAACTATTGCTATAATATATGACGCAGGCGGTTTCTTAATACTAAGCTTAAAAATGACATCTTCAACAAATGGACATACAAGCAACCAAACACACATTCGCATTTAAAATATTAGAATGGATGTGTATAGACGTGTGCTTACGTTTATGTTTGTAGTACTTAGTTAGAATCGGTATTAAAAAACGTAACATCCATCTGGCTAGCTACAACCGTGTTATCTAAGTCTAACGCCAAACAACACTGCTAATAGCACTGCGGCGTTCCAGTATAAATGGTAGCAGAGACAGCGCACGCTAATCGTGAGGCTTCAGGGTGCGCACGCGCACCATCCAACGGCCTTATCTTCTTTTCTCTATTCTTACATATGTTACAATGTAGGACAGCTAAATTTTACTTTTTTTTTATTCACAAGAAATAGGGTACATGTTGGTCTTAAATAATATTTCAATATGTCGCTTAACCTATTTAACTGTATCAAACAGCATGCAAATAGTTGTTTACCAAATCTTATACTCTAAAAGCTAACGTCAAACTACATATAACGTACCTATATCCTATATTCATCGATCTCACCAACAACAATAATATAATTAGAACTGGTCTAATTCATTTTAGGAATAAAACGAGTGTTCCGTCAGCCATACACGTAATGCTCTCTTAAACCTGTCTCGGGAGTTCTTTGATAAATCCTGGTATTTTGTTGAAAATTTTATACACATCTACAAATTATAACCTTCATGATTAGAGGAAGCCATGTATGAGTGTGTGATTATTGTTAAACGCCGAAAAACTGCATTTTCGCCGCGACCACGGCTGATCCCGCTGCATATTAGATTTAATGGCGCGCCCCAGGATGTTTTAATCACTGTTATGGCGTGCGTCCACTGCACTGCTGAGGCTAACGGGGACAACGAAATGTACCAATTTCATTTCTCATTAAATGGTCCAGTTGTATATTAGAATCATACTAAGTCTTTCCATGTCTGTTGCGAATACATTTTTGGGTTCCGGGACTCAAAAGTAAAAAAAGGAACCTTTTATGATCAATCAAATTATATGATCCGGAGGTATCAAGTCGAAATTAATATCAAACATCAAGTCTGCAGTCAAAAATCTAGTTTCTCGTCTCAATCAAGGCTCGGGACATGTCGATGTGGTGTAACATGGAGGAGGCCCATGTCCAGCTGTGGATGTTTCCCGGCTAATGATGATGATGAAGTGAAACAGTCTATTTTAAATTTTAATTTCCAATAGCTGATCCGGTGAAGTTCTACGGTAGGAAATTCGCGACGTCATGTCAGCTACAAGTACTAGAGATTTAAATTCTAAAATGGCACACGTGTAAAGTCTCCGCTACGCGCGACCTCGTTCAAAGCGAATAAAGATATCTATATTCATTAAAATTTAAAACGCGGGCCATAAGGATCCGAAAGAGGGGTGCCACCTAACTACAGGTTCCGTTGTATATCCCTACTCCATTATGTGGTACATGCTATATTATAGCGTTTGAGACGCACATATAAATATTTATTGGACTGTATCTTTGTGGCGCTAGGATTAGGGATTTTAAGTTATTTTTAGGGTTCCGTAGGGTTGTTACCATTCGATACTGTGGTTAGGATACGCTTTAGATTGAATTTTGTGCTCGTATCTGCTATGTGCAGGTGGCTCGGGACCGGTCGATGTGGCGTACCATGAGGGAGGCCTATGTCCAGCAGTGGACGTTTCCCGGCTGATGATGATGATCTTCTATAAACAGGATCAGTAAACAGGCCATGGACTCTACAAGCACCTGTTCACTCTAGTTATCACTGACAGCCCTCTGTGCAGAGCATGCATGGAGGCCGAGGAGACAGCTGCTCACGTCCTGCTGGAGTGCGGAGGAGTAGCAAAACGACGGGTGAAATACCTTGGAACACCGAGGTCGCTCCCAGAGGCCTTCAACAACACAAACATGATGTTGGGCTTTCGGCTGGAGCTGGGGTGGCATGAGTATGGCACGTCACCCCATCACGCAAAATAGGCGCGGCGCACCTGACGTCGAGTTGCGGAAACTTAGACAATGAATATGAACTGGAAAAAACTGGAACTTGAATTTTTTTTTAAAATGTGGAGTGTTTCAATGCTTGACTTTTTTTCGAGGGGGAAATATTTTAAAGATACTCGACTCCTTAGGATCCAAGCCGGGTTATGTGGAAATTAATTCCACTAAAACCCCATCGGTGGTCATCCTCGGCGCAAGTTGAGGAGCCCTGAAAACACTAGCGAAACAAACCAGTGCTCCTCTCGCGCTTTGCATTCAGCCCTCCCCTGGCCATTCAGCCACGATAGGCCACGACGACTCGGGAGCTCCAGGCCGCAGTGGGATGGGACCACAACGTACCACCGCTGCCTTCCAGTGGTCTCCGGTTCACACCGATAGGGCGGTCAGAGCTCCTACTCTGGCTGTTGCCTAGAAATAGCCTACACACTCTGGCCTTGAAGACATCTAGGTTGTATGGCTCGGAAAACACGGGCAGGTCACTCAAATCACTTATACCTAACCCAACATTGCGTAACCGAAATGGAAATCATAAGGGTTCCGCATTAACCCTTTCAAAATCACCGATCATAACCCTAGCCATTAATTTTTAACCAACACTCCCAGCCCAAACAATAACAATTACGATTCAGAATCACGCACCCGTCATTACGCGAGGCGCGGTTTATCTTGAGACGCAGCCATCCAACCCTTTAAGCGTCTAATCGTGAATTATATTCAGTAATAAAATTCTTTAATCAAAGAAAACAACCGAGCGCCCATTACCGCGCACACGTCGCCACCTACAGTCGTTCCGGTGAATATTTACATACATGTGTCATTATGACGGGGCCGGGGTGGCTGTTGCCGGGCGGAGTGGAATCAGGGTGTTCGCGAAAAGACGTGGCGATGCCGGTGCGCCGAATAACGCGACGGTTCCCTAAATAACGCGCGGACTTGCAAAATTACGCGTTGATCTGCAATATGATTCCGTAGTTGAATATTGATGCGTCAATATGTAAACCAACTCACATTTTTGATCAAATGTCGTCTTTTTGTGTGTTGTTGTAGTTGTAGGTAGGTATATCCAAATTATATTAAATCAGTAGTTTATTTATGTTAATTTAAATGAAATAAATAACTGAGACTCTCTAATATGTCGATGGTTGGTCGCAACGCGCAAATCGCAAACGTTGGTTGGTCATGTGTTATTATGACGTCGATGGCTGTCATGCCGCCCGGTAAGGAGTGGAATCAGGGTGGTCACGAAAAGACGTGGCGGATCGCTGACTAACGCAAGGACTTGCAAAATTACGCGTTGATTTGCAAAGTGATCCGCGCGTCATATTACAAGGTGTGCATCTACGATGAATACTATCGGAAATGCTGCTCAGTCGATATGCGCGTGACAAGGACAGAGCGATAGTTAACGATACGCGTTATCGACTGCGTAAACTCATGGTACATGCACTGGCCACATTTTTTGGGACACATGTTGTCGTGTTTTTATAGCGCACTTATTTCTGTGGCAAAATTTATTACTGTTTAATGTATGTTGTCTTCTGTCTACGTTTCTATTTAAATTATTAAAATCAATGATCATATCTTGATCCAGTGACCTGTTCATCTGAAAGTCATGTTTCACGAACCGTCTACGACACAGTTTTCTTCGCCGGCGAGGCAGGCAGCAGGCGGGCAGGGGGCTATACTCACACCCCGCTATAATTAAGCGTATAACGGAATCTTAGCGTCTTATTACACACGTAAAGGTATCCCTTTAGAAAATTGTAATGTAACAACATCGGGGGGCTGCCGTTTGCCACTCAAAAGTTTCAGTTAAAGGTCTCACTACATCTGTACGATTCTTTGATGAGTAATGTTTCTTATTCTTACGATAGTGTACTACTGTACATGAAACTGTCTCCTTACTCGATGAATGGAAGGAAATAGCTGGGTGCTAGTGGCTCGGGACTTGTCATAGGGGAGTACCACGGAGGAAGCCGATGTTCAGCTTGTTTCTCAGCTGATGATGATGACTGGCCCTTGGCAAATCTGACTTTATCTTCACTTCCTGGTGGTAAGTAACGATAAAGCCGTTGGGTGGTAAACACCAACCACTCAATCCTATGAGGCGCTAGCTCCTTTAATATCAGAACACAAACACTACTTTTTGGCATTAGACTTAGGTAACATGGTGGTAGCCAGGCGGACATAGAATATTCCCTATCACCAAGCAAACCAACCACTATCAGGTACCTCCACTGGTAATCGAAACCTACGGTTCATAGATTGCCACGAATGAATGAGATTTTCTTTTTTGCTCAATATGTTCACAGTTTTCCTTGGAAAATATTTTTCTGCTTCCAGTAAAATCTGGAGTCAGAGTATTGCGGAGTTGATAGATGTGATAGTCGGTGAAGTTTTGAAAGAAAAGAGTTTATTTGGCACAGAATTTACATTAAAAAGTTAAATTACACTTAACACACTAAAAAGAAACAACGTAAATACATATTTCTAAATTATGAATAATAAATAAAAACATTATCAGGTAAGTATGTAAATATATGTGCCAAAAAGTCCTCCGACTCATCATGTTGGTGTCCCTGCAGCATGCAGCGACAGCGCTGGTTGTCAGCGGAGCACGAGGTAGGTGCGGGTGCGCATGCAAAGATACCAGTTAAAATAAATAAATAGATGTGTTAGAAAAATAATGATGTGTTTAATGATTGCTTGCTCAGTGGTAGTATACTGTATATATATTTTAATATCAATAAATAAATAATATGTGTATAAATAAATACGAGAGTTTTAATTCGGCTACCACACGGCCCGAACCTATGTAAAATATACTCGAATCTAACTTTCTATGAAGCGTTTAAAGAGTGGTGAAACCCTTAAATATCCTTAGTGTTGTAAACACACACGAAACTCAAACGATGCGAATATCCTGTCTAATGAATCAGACAATATTTTAACGCTGCTGGGCGGGCAATAAAACCTCCACCGCCACGCCAGCTAATGTACACCGCCGTTTTGTCTCTGACTAGGGAAGGGGCGATCGTATAAATAAATATCGATGTGGACATCAGATAACCGAGGGATGTAGTGTTATGTCGATAAATGTTATCTCGATCATTTTTAGGGTTCCATACCTCAAAAGCTACCATTATATGATCACTTGCTTGTGTGTCTGTCTATAAAGTTTTCTCAGGAACGCGTGGAAGTCTGAAATCACTTTGATCTACCCAAATAATCAAACTTTTAAGTCAACGCAATAAAAAGGTACAGCAGTTTATGACGATTATTGTGACGATTTTCCTTGAAAGCGTATCAAACCTATAGGGTACGGAAGCAAGGCAAAGCAAAGGCAAGCAAGCAAACAAATATAGAAATAAACTTTAAAATCATAATGTTTTGATTTTTTTAACTGGTACCTTTGCATGCGCAACCGCACCTACCTAGTGCTCCGCTGAAAACCAGCGCTGTCGCTGCATGCTGCAGGGACAGCAACATGCTGAGTCGGAGGACTTTTATTATTATTATTCATAGTTTAAAAATATGTATTTAAGTTATAATTTTTTAGTAATTTCTGTGCCAAATAAACTCTTTTCTTTCTTCTTTCTTTCTTTTCATTATATCAAATTAAAATCGCCACTTTACGATAGTAAACTATTAGCGCCTGACGTTATATTCTTAATGATATATTGCTAACAATTTCTCTTTGCTTTCGTCAGGCGCACCTATTTATTTATGATTTTCAGTATGTTTGATTATTCGTACTGTATCCGTATTCCTGGGTGCGCACTTGGCCGTTTATTTTTCGTTCGGTGATTTATTAATAAATTTTTGACATAGTGTTGTTCTTCCATTGGGCGGATTACTCGAGCGAAAACAGGATAGCCTTACAGACGCAAGTGTATGCTAAATTAACTTAAATCTATATCATAACGAAGTTCAGTAATCTATGACCGTAAGGCACTGCTGAAATAGACGTAGATAAAAAGTGTTGCCATCAAACACGTAAAGTAAAAAAAAGAAGTAAAAAGTGTTTATTTCTTAAATAACTTTTACAGAGTTTTGCAGGGGCCTTCCAGAAAGTAGTCTTTCGACACACGTGACGTTTAAACTGAGATGGCGCTCTAGAATTGACACAATAACAAAGTTCACCGAATTCGTCCTCACCGCCCCATCCAACATTTCTTCATTATCAAAGTTGTTGGGGGTATAGGCGGCGCTCAATACGGAAGGCCTCTTGTGTACGTTTTGTGGTCGGGACTCGCTTATGACTGGATGCCTATGATTGAAGCTCGGATGGGACTTTGTTACTTTTCGCACACAACACATGGTCCTGACGAACAGCTGACAAATAAACTTAGTTCCTAAGTGTCGATAATTTGTAAATGTACAAGACTTCTCTGATTGATTGATTTAGATTATCCTGTCATTTATGTCATCGTTTACTAAATACATTTTGTGTTTGATATTTTTTTAAATCCAAGTGGGTGTCGCTCACAAAGGGTTCCGAACCATGAATGTAACGTACACGTATTGTTAGGTATATTGAAATAAAGTTTATTTTCGCGACCGCATAAGCTTGTTGGTCAAGGTTTTATAGATAGAGACATGGCTTAGTTTTTAGGGTATGTTAAAGAAATATTGAAAGATATGTCAAGAACTATTCCGTTTTGTACACTGTTTTGGAATGTTTCTACATTATAGAGCCCTTTTGTGCAATGCCTCATTTGAGGGAGGAATCAATATAATGTTAAGAGAAAAATATAAATAATAAAAAATCAATCTAGAGTTAAGTATATTTTTGAATATACTCGTACATACTCTTGACATGTATAATAATAATGACCAAAGGGTTCCCAACTGTACCCAATTACTGAGCCTCCGTTGTTCGTCCATCCGTCCGTTTGAACTCTTAAAATTGACGCAGTGTGTTGACACAATTGAGTCCCTATGCAAGGAACGTGGATTGTCCTTTTTGCTAGTTCTCGTGTTAAAAATGTATATACGTTCGTACTCCTTCGTTGAGCTAATCCTATTCGCACTTGGACGGTTTTTATTTCAATCATGAATTTTAGTTCTCCGAACATTGTGCGCGTGTGTCTCGGATATTAACCACGAACCGTAGAGATGAGATGATTTATTGATTCCAGGAGCAACCTCCTCGGGGCCCGCGCTATCCCTTCGCATTCATTAACATATTCACTAATTGTGTTTGGGCTTTGTATATGTTACACTAGCATAAATCAAAGAATCATCGCTTTATGAGGGCCAGGGCCAGCAATAAGCTACAACTGCTTAGAGCCTTTATTCAAAGACCGTTCTCCAGATGGAAAACTTTTCATGGTTATGATTTGGCCTTCATATCGAGCGATGATTAATAACGATTTATACGGACACCGTCACAGAGTCATATTTATATTTTATCATATATTTTTTTCTCCACAAAGTTTGTACATATTAATTATGAAATCACTTAATTCTATGGTTTCGTGACTTTTTGAAGACTGGCTCCTGAACTAGGATCCCCTGTACTACAGGAACCAGGTCTCCACCACCGGGCATGTGTTTTTTTAAGTGACAAGAAATATGATTTTTTGTACATTATCCAGTATTAAAAAATAGTTTTACATTTTAAAAAAGAGTGAATATAGTGTTCAAATATATGATTGAATTATATAAATGGCTATCAAATCTCCTGGCCTCGGTTGCCTAATGGCTTCCCGCTTGGACGAACAGTCCAGAGATCCGGGTTCGATTCCTAGTACCTGTCGGTATTCGAGTAGGTTGGTGGTGTTTTCTATGCCTGGCTAGCTACCGCCATGTTATCTAAGCCTGCCGCCAAACAGTATTGTTACTAGCATTATGTTCCGATATTGAAGGTAGCAGAGTCAGTGCATAGCTAGAGGCGACTGTATGTGTACGCTCACCATCCAACGGCCAGGGATAATAGTCACTGACCATCAGCTTCCCAGCATCACCACATTAAAAATGCTGTGTTTGTACTAAAAAATGTAACTTTGTATTCTGACGAAATAAATAAATAATAATAATAACTGCATTTGACAGTGAATGTTTGGTAACACCATCTAGTTATCTTTGATGAATTTTCAACTGACAGCTGTCATGAAAATCTCTCATAGTCGTTTTGGTATTCTTTGAGTACGGGACCCTCACAAAAACAAGTTGATCTCACTTCTCAAAAGAGTTTTCAAATTCGGCCTGCACTTGTACACTATTTAAAAATCAATAAATAACCTATAGATATATAGAAAAATACTATAATTACATTTTTGTTTGTACAATTTTTTGGGTATCACGTCAAAAGTCATTTTATTGTCGCCATCTTTTAAAGTTAAGTGTTGCCTGTTTCGTGCGTTCTTAAAGTTTTTGTACAAGAGGTGTAACTAATCAAATGAACTAGTCATAAATATTCAAAAATGGTAGTTAAATCACTTATATTTGAGGATATATTTTATAGCGTGGTATAGGTTTATAATCTTCACTCCACTCCTACGCAGCGACTACGGAGGTGTGTTTTAGGACTGCATTATCAGACCCACTCTAAAATATTCCCATAAAACGGCGCTCGATCCGCGGAACTTATCTCCCTCTTAGCGTACTACCCCCGACGCAAAAGTGTCACAACTCAAAGTAATTAATATTTTAATTGGGCATTTCGTGCGTTGTTACTTAGCTGATATTGCGCGATAAATTCGCTGCCGCTAATAATGTCCCCCCTTTTGTACTGTTGATGTGGTTAAACGATTTTCGTACTTACCGCTTTTTGGCGGTCCGCCTTGTGGTCTTGGTAAGGTGTTTTTGGTTGATTCAATTATTTTACTAAATAAATATATATTAATTTCGCGACAGTGTTGCATACAAGATCAAACTTAAAGTCGGTGTTCCGATAATGCTAATGCAGAACCTTACACACAAACACATATATATATATATATATAGTATAGATATATAGATAGAATAGATAGATATATAGATAGATATATATATAGATAGATATCTATATATAGATAGATAGATATATCTAACTATCTATCGATCTATGTATCTCTATATATATATATATATCTATATATATAGTAGATAGATAGATAGATAGATAGATGATATATATCTATATATATATATATCTATATATATATTTCTGTTGTCCTTTTTTCTGTTGTCTTAAATTAAAATAGGCTAATACTATAAGAGTCCAGGAGGATCGGCCCTGCTAGCTGAAGCACAGATTCCACCTAGTTCGGCAGTAGTGGCTCAATTTATGTTACAAACCTAAAAGCCAAACAATTTTCTAACGAAATATATATATATATATATATTTGTTACTCCGCCAAAACTATGTAACGAAACCCGACTTAAAGTAAGTGCTTTGCAGAGAAATATAATCGAAGCTGAAATTCTAACTGGGTGTGGTGCAGGCGAAACGGTATTTATACCACGTATTCCACTCATTCCCAAAAATTTCTTATTTGAGTTTAAACGCACACAGTTCCCTGTGACAATTTGCTTTGCAATGACAATAAATAAGTCGTAGGGACTGAACTGAAAGCTGCCGGTGTAGACCTGAGATCTGGTTGCTTTTAACACGGCCAACTTTATGTTGTTTTCTCGCGGGTCAGTAACGCTTCAGGACTTTGTATATTGGCCCCCGAAGGGAAAAACGGTCATAAAGTCTACGCGTACGAAGTCGCGGACTACAGCTAGTTATGAATAAACTTTGGTATATCATACTTCGAATATGGTCCCATTTAAATTTTATCGAAATTCATTTCGCGCTTTTGAGAAAATCAACAAAAAATATACCCAGATAATTATACCTCTAAGGGTGAACATTTTAGGGGATGAACGCTGTAGACTTTTATGGCAGGTGCAATCGGTTCCTTAGTTCTTTTTGAATGCATTAATTATTACGTAATTACTTATCAAAGCCAAGTACTTCTGAACAAATTCCCGTTAAATCATGTGGTACAAACATTTGGTACTTACATGAAAAATTTCCAAGTTCAAAGCAAATTGAGATCATAGAATGTCGATAAATAGCACCCTATCACTCGGTGCCTCTTGTACCTCATTAGTACTGACGCAAAGCTTTGGGCGCAGGCTGGAAAACTGTTTGATTTTCACACTTGAACTGCAAATGTCAGGCGAGCTTGAACTTTAGGTGGTAGTAAAGGCCACATTACATTGTCAGAGTACCGTTTTTTCTGTGTCCGTGAGTTTGTGATGATGACGAACTTTTATGTGAAGTATTAAGAAGGTTCTGAACGAAATTTTGTTAATTTAAGTCTACTACTATGCGCTAAATTAGTTAAATAAACTGAACAAGGGCACGCTCTTGTTGAAATTTCATACAAATACTTAATTAATACAAAACAGCCGTTGCAGCTCAGTTGGGTAGAGCGTCAGTCTTTAAACAATCGAGGTCTGGGTTCGATCCTGGCTCGTACCAGTGAGTTACAATTTCTTTTTTGTAATTTATGAACGAATGATAAAAATCATTATCATTGGCTTTTCGGTGAAGGAAAACAACGTTTGGTAACCTGCACACTCCTGAAAAGAAATTGAAAGGTGTGTGTGAAGTCTTCCAATCCCCACTGGTCCCGCGTGGTGGACTATGTCCCATACACTCTGACTTAGACATAAGTTATCTTTATTTGCTATTTTCATGTTTTTGTTTATTATTAACATTATTAATTATTTAATTTATTAGGAATTATTTAAGTTAAGATGTAAATAAAGAGAACAAAAACAAACAAACACTGTCTGTAGGAGAGTAGGCCAGAGCCCAGCAGTGGGGACATATAAAGGCTGTTGATGTGACATAATGCCACCATCCAAAACAAGTATTCTTTAGATATTGAACCATCAAAATATTACTTTTTTAAATTACTTAAACATGACAGCTCCATTAATTCTAATTAAATCAGTAGGACGGAGGTGAGCTCACCCAGAGCTATCACAACAAGAGTGCTATTGAATGCGCTGATTGGTGGTAGACTTAGCATGGTGGTGGTAGGCGAGCATATCAGAGACACCCCGCACTGGGAACCGAACTTGGGACCTCCGTATTTTAATTAGTACAGCGGCAATGTAAATGACATTTATTATTATTTTGTATAAAATTTGACATCTACTATTATTGTATAAAATTTGACTTATTTATTTTGCTATGCCCTGACAGGGTTCATGTATATAGATCAGAATAATATTGTAATGACTCTATGTCCATGTCTATGCAAATAAACAGATTTGATTTGACAGCCATTAGGCCACGGAGGCGGTGGAATTTGTCTGCTTGTATTTCTAGTTTGCTTTTCTCTGCTATCAACTAATCACAGCGCTTCCTAGTCCAGTTATTGAAGGCAGTAATTTTTCGTGTTAGTGGAACGAAAACTACGAAAATCCACGGATAACCAGGGCTGATGCTGTTATGAAGTCGAAAACACTCGTCTGCGGCGTGTAATCTTGCAGAACCCCCTTTAATAGCACAGTGAGACGTATCCAGTCATCCGCGGAAACCTTTCACCACCAAAGAACCCTACCGTACCCTCCGGCGCGAAATATTAACTGTTTATATTGTCGCTGACAACCCTACCCCACAGATAACGGATCAAAAATTCACCGATCGCTGCACGGCGTGTTGCTAGGGTTCGCGCCCGATACGAGGGGCATACCGAAATGATCGGGAATATAAAACAATACATACAGGAAATAACTAAATTTATTTTTATTGCTTTTCGAAGTATTCTCCGTTGCAGTTAATGCACTTTTGCATTCGTTCGAACCAATTATTATAGCAGCAATTCCAGTCCGAAGTTGACATGGTCAAAATCGTCGATTTGTATGCTTCCACTGCTTCTTCTGGACCTTGAAACCGCTGACCACGCAATAAATCTTTGATTCTAGGGAATGTAAAGTAATCATTGGGACTCAGATCAGGGCTGTATGGAGGATGATCCATTAATTCAACGTTTTCCTGCTTCAAAAACTCGCTTGTTTTCTGAGCGGTGTGAGAGCTCGCATTATCGTGATGGAGGATTATGCGTCGTTTCGGGTTACCTCTACGGAGTTCGGATATCATCTGTGGCAAACAAACCGTTGTATACCAATCAGCGGTAACCGTTCTCCGTTCCTCTAAGGGAACTGTGACTACATGTCCTGTTTTCGCGACAAACGAAGCGACCATTTTCTTCGATACGCTGCGAGAGCGGACAACTTTTGTTGGCTTGATCTCACCTGCGAAGACCCAGACAGCCGACTGATGCTTTCTTTCTGGCTCATATGAATAGATCCATGATTCATCACCAGAGACAATGTTATAAACTGCTTTTGACTTTCCTCCGTTGAAGCGTTGCAGAGTAGACCGGCACCAATTGACACGAGCCGCCTTTTGCTCTTCGGACAAATTATGGGGCACCCAGCGGGAAACTAGCTTTCTCACTCCCAGTTCACCATGTAAAACAGTTTGTATCGCAGTCATACCTATCCCTAAAGTAGCCCGAATCTGCTCATATGTAATATGTCGGTCATCCTGTATCATTCGGCGCACAACAGCGACATTTTCTGGTGTAACCGCTGTTTTTGGCCGGCCTGTGGAAGGTACGGTGCCAAGAGAAGCACGTCCACGCCGGAATTCAGAATACCAGCGATATATTGTCGTCTGGCTAGGCGCTTCACTCTTGAATATAGATATAAGCTCAGCGAGACATTGTCCCTGAGATAATCCTCGTCGAAAGTTGTAAAAAATTATGGCACGGAAACTTTCTCTTGTAAGCTCCATTTTTTTATCGACCTATCAATTTCAAACTGATATAGTTCTTTAAAAAAAAAATTTTTTTTAATTCTGTCAATTGTATTCGATTTTCAACTAACCAGTGTTTATTCATCAAAAAGAGTTTTTAATCTAATTAAATCGAAAGTACTCGATTACCGATCTTTTCGGTATGCCCCTCGTATTGGTTTGCATCTATTTGTCTACCCGTGTGGTTTGTCACAACTTTAACGTTTCCGTGGTATAAAGGTGACGTAGCTCGACGAGTCATTGAGCGACAATGGGCAGGATAGCAGATGTCTGGCTAGATGGAGCGACGACCTAGTGAAGGTTGCTGGGAGTCGCTGAACGCAAGTAGCTAGCGTCTGATCAATGTGGAGCAAAATCCGGAGCTTCTGGGTTCGATTCCCAGTGCGGGGTGTCTCTGATATGCTCGCCTACCACCACCATGCTAAGTCTACCACCAATCAGCGCATTCAATAGCACTCTTGTTGTGATAGTTCTGGGTGAGCTCACCTCCGTCCTACTGATTTGATAAGAATTAATGGAGCTGTCATGTTTAAGTAATTTAAAACAGTATTATTGTGCTGGTTCAATATCTAAAGAATAATTATTAATAATGTCCTACGTCACACGTCGAATCCCCCACCCCAGCTACCTTATCGGCGCATCACTAATCACCCCACCCTATAGATCAAAACAATCATTAAATATTAAAATAACTTGTTTTCGCACCGTGGCCTCCGTAATCAACCTTATATTATTATTCCCCCTCCCAACCTTCCCTCCAACACCCCCCCTGCCCCCCTTGCTTCAGTAATGAACTCAATCAATATCTAATGCAATCAAAACAGGTAATTAAAACTGGTCCCGCGTCGTTTTGCATATGAAAACCTGCTTATAATTGGTGGTGAACAAGTGTAGGGGAAGACAATTGGGGTTGGATCCAAATGAATTTGGGTGCGGATCCAAACAAATTGGGAGCTAGAGAAAATGCGGAGGAATGACGGTATGTCGTGTTGGATCCTTTGTCATTGTTCCTACTGCTGACGTACACATATTTAAACCATTATTTGCCACAGACAAATTACACATACAAACACACACATATATAAAACTAATTCAAACATTTACAACATTACGATAAATACACATTAAAATGAGAAGGTTCTGTGGGAGGAGCTGTCTCAGTATCCGTCATGCAGCATTCTGCACAACACTGATTTTCAGCCAGACCCTATTCTAACAAGATTTTAACAACTTGCACGCAGCTATACACAAATATAACTAACTTACAGATACTTATACACACAACACTAACATTAGAGACATGATGAACAATATCACTCCATCTCTGTTTTACCTAACCTCTAAGACATAATTTTTGATAATGGAGTCCGTCAGCGGACGCGTTTCAAGTTACCGCTGTAGATCCTGTCTAAAAAAGGAATAGCAGCGGGAGCGGAGAGGTGAGAATGCAACTCCGGGTGGTTAGTCAAACATTTAGCGATTAGGCCACGGAGTCGGTTAAAATTCCCTGTGCATTCTCTAATTCAAACCACACAAACAAACTCAATGGATCCAAAATCATAACGAAATAAAACAATCTGCTGGAAGATCGGTGACGACCTCACCAAGTCGTAAACTTGTATCAAGGGGTAACTATTAACTCCCCATAAATTGCTGTTAGGGTTCCCGATATCGCCTTATCGGGATGTTGAGGCAATATCGGGCTATAATAGAGGCCTGCGGGCAAATCGCGGTTCATCTGGACCTGTGATACTCGTAGTTGTATTAACTTCGTGTTCGGGGCTCTGGAACTGTGATACAGTTATGTATGACAATATTTTAGACTTGAAAACGCTTTGTATACAAGTAAATGCGTTCAAAAAGAACTGGAAACTGACTTCAGTTGCTCTAAAAGTCTACTTTTATTAAGGCAAATTTAAGATTTATATCGTTTTCTCATGGAGACCGTTGTCAAAACTGAACTACACTGAAGCACCACCTTTCAAATAAAAAAAGAATCATCCAAATCGGTTCACCCATTCAAAAGCTCTGAGGCAACAAACATTAAAATTTACTGTAAAATGTAATGTTTATGTGCATGTATGTAGGTCTACTTTCAGTATATTTATTTTTTGAAAGCTACAGTGTGAGTGCCGGGAGAAATCTCTCGTTAGGGATAGGCAACTCTTATTGTACAATTTTAGATATAATTGTCTTTGTAATTATTATTTTATATGTACAATAAACAATTAAAAAAAGAAGAAAAAAAAACATACCCGTCGAATTGATAACCTCCTCCTTTTTTGAAGTCGATTAAAAACAGTGGCGATAGGGCTGGCACTAGCTTTGATACTTTTCGTACCGGAATAACAGATAAATGCTGTTCCTGATATGATTCTGTCATTCAAATTCAAAATTGTTTTATTTCTTTTCATAAAGTTATTTACACAAACAAGGTTGAGACCCTCTTGTAAGTATAAAAATATCTGTAACAGAGGGTTTCACTCTTCCATAACAAACTAGTATTTATTATTTATATTTAAAGAAATGTGTACGTATGCTAACACGCTGAAAATACATATTTTATTATAACAATATTTAACTATTTCGTAGAATAGTGAAGATGAAAAGTAATTTAATTTATGTATTTATATTATAATTGTGGAGGATAATTTGTGTATGGGAGGATAGAGAAAGGGAGTGTGGGCGTGTGTGTGGTGTGTGTGTGTGGTGTCATGTTCTGCTACTTGCGTACTTTTGTGTGTGTATAAGTAGATATGAGCACATAGGAGAAATAAAGTTTTTTATTCGATTCTGGATTTATTAGAAAATCAAATCAATTTCAATACATACACAATACATGTATGCAGGCATCCAGCATCCAACACTTGAATACAAAAAATATGTATACACTTTTGAACCATGTCATATTCACCTTTAATTGCATTTTCTTCAACACTGCATAGCAACACGCCAGAGTGAATGTGACATGGTTCAAAAGTGGATACATATTTTTCTACTCGAGCACAGCCCGGACACTCCATAGAATCTTTTTGAATCGACCAGATGACGTCACGTGACGTTTGTACACCTCGCGGGGTTGTCGCGAGCTATCATTTGTATCATGTGAACGTGATCAGTAAAATACTATTAATTTCTATGATTTATAAATATGAACTCATTATAATTATTATCATTACTATATCAATGCAAGAATGTTTTGATTTTCGTTTTTGTTGTGCCATAATTTTGGACTATATGCCATACTTAATTATTTGAATAAATCATTCTTTCATGCATATGTATCTATATAAAATAGATCCGATATTTATCTTATGCTAGGTGTATCCCGCGAGGGACCAATTTTTTATTGAATACAGACACAAAAAATATTCCGCCAATGTAATGTAGCCCCAGCCTGGACTTTGTACAATTCGTTTAATTTCAAAACATCACTATTCGTACATTTACCTTATTTTATATGCTTTAGAGTTTATGCCTTTCTTTAAATTATCCAACACGTACACAGAAATACCGTCATTGGCGAGTGCGCGTCTTGTGTTTTGTTCCGCCCTCGCGACGCTCTCGTTGACAGCGGGGTGAGGTAGCTCCGATTGGGGGAGACTGTCCTGTCTATATGCAGTATTAATATCTAATCTATATTGAATTGAATTGACTCGAGTGTACTACTAAAAACTCAGATCAAATAAGACCAAAACATATCCGGTGACCAATAAACTACCTCACGGTTTAATATTCACGTACGGGAACACAAACATAGATATTTTCGTCTAAATACGGCGGTAGTAATTGAATCGGCCTCGGGCGGACTCGAGCGCAGTCGTTAACGTTCCGTGGGGTGCTGCCGCTGCTAACAAACCTAGATGTGGCACTAGGGCAGTGGCTCTCAAATGTAGCACGTTTATGACGTTTATATAATATATATAACGTATAACGTTTAATGAAGTGGCAATGGGCAGGCCACATCGCTCGAAGAACCGATAACCGGTGGGGAGTAAGCTCTCGAGTTGCGACCACGTACCGGGAAACGTCTACCAGGCCGTCCCCCAACTAGATGGACCGACGACCTGGTTAGAGTCGCATGGAGTCGCTAGATGCAGGTGGTTCGGGACCGGTCGATGTGGCGTGCCAAGAGGGAGGCCTATGTCCAGCAGAGGACGTTTCCCAGCTGATGATGATGATGATAACGTTTATGATTTATTTTATATTGTTGTCATGTTTCATTTAGCTGTAATGGCTTCCATAAATGAATAGAAATGAACATTTGGCACCCTTAGACTATGGTACGTAGAGGAGGATTGGCTTTGTCCCCCTCAAAAAATATCCTTTGGGATGATATTTAAAGTCAACGTAGAAGTCGTGGCCAAAAAGATGGTCGCGGGGAACCTCTGGATGTGAGCTGCTTTCTGTATGCTCTTTCGGGTACAACCAAGATTAAAAGAAATAATAAGTCATACAATATCAAGTTTAGTCCAATGGAAAACGACTAAAGAACAGTCGGCCAGAAAAGGCAACTGGTAATTGCCAATTCCTTCACTAGCAATGTGTGTTTAGGAAAGTGTAGGAGTTGGTCCCTACGACGTTGTATGTGACTCCACTGGCTCCGCAATGCACACGTGTTCAGCACTACTAAACTTCCGCACTCGCCCACGTCTCACGTGAACCAACCCATAGACACACGAGACAGTGTGAGTGCGCTAAACCGCATACAATACACAAAGAATTGTACATTTAACACGCTTTCTACCAAAGCTGCATATGTTTACGAACTAAAAAGATAACGTAGGTCCATTCCAGATTAAATTAAGGCGCCACAACTGTTTGAGACACTCTGATATCAGGACAGTATCTACAAAATGAAAAGGGACAGGAACATATATGCTGCAAAGGTGTGTAACAGAGAAAGTGTTTATAATAAACAAAGGATGCAGTCTTATTGGTAGTACGGTTTTAATAGACTATTGGACAGTAGGGTGGAAATTTGAATAGAGATGAGACATCAGTGATGAACGTGGTACGAATGTGAACCAAAAAATTGTGGACCGATTGTTTTTACTTAAATGCAATTAAATGGATTTGTATGCAGAATAATTCTGAAGAATTTTCGATGAATGACATGCCAATTCAAATAAATTCAAGTGACATAAATATCTATAGTTACTCGTAGTTGAGTCAATTTAGCGTTTATAATAGTTTAATCTCGGCTTTAGATCGTATCACTCTGCATCTTGTGGGCGTCGAATAAGGCGACTAAGGCGGAAAACAGGCGATACGCCTCCTACGCCTCCTGGTGGGTCTCAGAGATGGGCTCATTTCCAGCCAGTACACTTAGCTGAGTAAAGGTTCTCGAGTGTCGATCACGTACCGGGAAACGTCTACCAGGCCGTCCCCCTACAAGATGGACCGACGACCTGGTTAGGGTCGCAGGGAGTCGCTGGATGCGAGTGGCTCGGGACCGGTCGATGTGGCGTACCATGAGGGAGGCTTATGTCCCGCAGTGGACGTTTCCCGGCTGATGATGATGAGACTTGATGATGAGAGATGTGGCTGACGTACTGGCTGGCTAGTTGTGAAAGCGTACCTCGAACTAAAATTGGGTATTCTCAAATTAAACCAAATTAAAGATACGACCAACCAGTTGTTTTACTCTTAAAGTGATACCAGCACCCTCTCTATCAACACTTCTACAACAAACCTGGAACCGCTTAGAGGTTTAACGTTGAATGTTTGGACTGAGGCGATTTGGCTCCGAGCGTATTAAGATGTCCTTTGATGTGCTGGTCCGGACATGTCCAAGCGTGTACGACGAGGCCGGGACGTTGGTTCACCCGGTTAATTAGATGTTTGATAGCATCGGACACGTGGCACGATCGTTTTGTAGGATTACTGGGTATTGTTTTACAGAATTAACTTGGTTCATACGCCCTCTGTGCTTGTCAAAACGTTTTTCATTACCGTTCGGTTCTTCTTGATTTTGTTTGATGTGTTTCCTTCGCTTTACGTTTGATCCCGGCTTTTGCATAACGTCACGTCTTGCTGGTCTTAAAATGACAACGTATATGTATACAAAAAATACAAATGCAAAAATGTTTATTTTCCTGATAATTACAAACAAATGAACGGACGGAACGGAATGAGGAAATCCGTAGACGAACGAAGGCCACCGACATAGTTCGACGAGTCAGTGTGCTGAAGTGGCAATGGGCAGGCCACATCGCTCGAAGAACCGATAACCGGTGGGGAGTAAAGGTTCTCGAGTGGCGACCACGTACCGGGAAACGTCTACCAGGCCGTCCTCCTACTAGATGGACCGACGACCTGGTTAGATTCGCAGGGAGCCGCTGGATGCAGATGTCTCGGGACCGGTCGATGTGGCGTACCATGAGGGAGGCCTATGTCCAGCAGTGGACGTTTCCCGGCTGTTGATAATGATGAATTACAAACAAATACAATTTACATTATCTCCCGCACTAGGAGACCTGTGTTGCGGGAAGACGATTTTGGAGAACAAGTAACTTATTTTACATGAGGAAAATTAATAAACTAACTGAATACAATTCAAATAAATGGTAGGGAATTCATGACATATTAGTGTGTGTGTGTGTGTGTGTGTGTGTGTGTGTGTGTTCTGCTACTATAATATTGTGAGAATTTCCTCCGTGGCACTATAATTTTGTGTCAAAGGCCAATTGGTCATCTTATATTTGGCCTCACCCAGAGTGCAGTATGTATGTCCACGCACGTCAAGTGAAAAGCGATTCTGGCGTCAACTCGTCTGTCGTCAACTTCAAATGTAATTGCATATTGTCTTTAGTTCATCAATATTTAAAATTTACCGATTCCGAACACACTTTTCTACACACACATATGTCAAACTAGTCCGTGAAATTCTGACGTTGACTTTAGTTTGCCTATAAATCCGTCAGTGGTCAAATTGGAATCTTAGATTTTCAGTTTTTGTGATGGGATCACACAAAAAACACATAAAACAGCAACAAATATTGTAACATCATCAACAGCCTATATATGTCCCCACTGTCAGGCCTACTCTCCTACAGAAAGTGTATGGGCCATATTTCACCACGCGGGCCCAGTGCGGATTGGCGGACTTCACATAACTGTTCAAGACAAGCAGGTTTCCTCACAATGTTATCCTTCACCGTTAAACAATTGGATAATGTACTTGAATTGAAAAACAACTCATAGGTACACGGCTAGATTCGAACCCGGAACCTTAAGAAGCTAAAAGTCACTCAGCGAGCAATGGAATGACTTCACGGAATTTCTCTACGTTACAAAACCCGGAATGAGGAAGTCCGTAGATGAACTAGGATCGCCGACATAGCTCGAGTGACGACCGCGTAGCGGAAAACGAGCACCGGGCCGTCCCCGTACTAGATGAACCGACGACCTACGCAAAGTGGCTCGGGACTTGTCAATGTGGCATATCATAAAGGAGGACTATGCCCAACAGTAGACGTTTTCTGGTTGATGATGTTGCGTAGTTTCTTTGGCTTTTTCTTGTCTCCAGATTTCCCGAAGGGGTACTATATTAATAAATAGTATATTAATTTACGTCCAATAGTTCCTACAATAACCGTCAGCAGTGTCGTTGTATTTGCAAATCTTATAGTCCTATCTGAAAAGATATCTCAGCCACAACAATCAAAACATTCGAATAAACCTTTCAAATCAATCGGCACCCATTCCGCACAATAGCTGCCACGAAGAATACAATAGATTCCCGTGACACATGAAATATAATGAGGAGCAATCGTTTTCGAGCACTCTCGCCCTGTCAAAGGGCAATCGTCGATTGAGCGATGAACGCGTCAAAAGACCATTCGGCCGACGTCAGATCCATCATAACTCCTGCCAACACCATTATCCTTCGATCTTCACCCCTCCCCGGCGTTAACACAACTTTGGGTGTTGCTAGGGTGTGCTAAAAGGCTTCCAGAGGTCATGTTCTGTTGGTTGAACAGGAAATTATTTTCACTACTGGTCCGAGCTGACGTTTCGATATGTTTCCCAGATGGATTAATTTGATTATAGAACAACAGCTGGCAGGTTATATTGAACTGAGTCTGGGATATGTTCCAAGTCGAGGTGTATGTGCCTTTGTATCAGAATTTATGCGTTCTTTTTACAATACAGCCTAAAAATGTTTGAAGTTTTCTAGCTCACCAAAATCTCGGTGGTAACTTCATGTAGTAGTAAATAATTATTATTTTTTTGAAGTTTTCCAAACAATCTCATATCGGATAAGAAAGCAAGTCCCTAAAACAATCCCTAAAACATATCTAGAGATCCCTCAATCTTGCGCAAAATCTAGTACCTCAGACCGAAGCTAATTGAATGCAAATATAATTTATTGTACATCAGGAAATAATAACAACAGAACTGATAAAAATACAAACAATTTCGTACAGGAAGGCGGACTTATCGCTAAAAGCAATCTCTTCCAGGTAACCTTAAGTTAATATTGTATCATATGTATGTACAAGTCAATATTTCTCTAACCGAAAAAACGAAACCTGCATCCACTTCGCCCCACGGGTCCACCAATATCTCAATCAAACTCTTCGAAGTCCGGAATTGTACGAAAGTGGGAGTTTCTCCCAAACGTCAGTCGGGGAATTAAGCACTCCGCATCCGGATCGTGAGGTTCGGACAAATTTAATTATAGAATACTGTAATGGGCTAGAAAATTGAATGGAACCGAGATATTCGGTTGAGATAACGGACGCGGACTCCGGGGTTCGGTGGCGGCACAATGTGCTAGAACCTAATAGATTTGGTGAAGAATGCTATTCTGCCGCGCTCATTTGTTTTATTGCAAACTGGGCGACGGGAAACATTTCCTACTGTACTGTAGAAAATTTTCCGCTTGCTTGATGAATTGATTTGAAAATCTATTGTCTCACCAGAGAGATTTATAACTAGCATCATCATCATCAGCCGGGAATCGTCCGCTGCTGGACATAGGCATCCTTCATGTTATGCCACATTGACCAGTCCCGAACCACTTGCATCCAGCGACTCCCCGCGACCAGGTCGTCGATCCATCTAGTAGGGGGACGGCCTGGTAGACGTTTCCCGTTACATGGTTCTCCACTCGAGAACCTTTACTCCCCACCGGTTACCGGTTCTTCGAGCGATGTGGCCTGCCCATTTCCACTTCAGCTCACTGACTCGTTGAGCTATATCTGTGACTCTTGTTCGTCTACGGATATCTAGCATAGGTTGTACCACAGTGGATGTAAATGAACTTATCTTTATCAATGTTTTCACTAGAGTGACCGATCCGCAACGCAACGCCGAATACCTGCAAGGATTGAGCACCAAATTATCTGTAGGATCCAGGCGTCTCGTCTCGTCTGCCGATTGTCTAACAGTTTGCGGTTGTTACCGAGGTTGTGGCGGTGCAATCAAACGCATCCCGAGGCTGTTTGGAGAGTCGTCTTGTGCCGGATGGATTGGTGTTCTGCATTGTTTGTCTGTAATAGCTGAAGGCAGCCTGCGCCCGAAATAACTAAGTTGCAATCCGCTATCCATCAGCTTACAATTATTTATGCAGAGTATGTCGAGAATGCGTGACTCATTCTGTTATGCTTTGTCAGTTTGGTGATTTTAAATCAGGAAAAATTTAGGCCATATAAGTGAAAATATTTTTAATTTATTATCTTAAAATTATTTTATTGTATTTGATGCTTGAGCTACCTGATAAGTATATAAATACCTGTAGTAGGACTGAATGCCTACCAAATTCCACATTTATTATTCATTTAAATTCATGAAATATATATAACTGAGTTAACCTATTTATTAACTATACAATACATAATATTTTAATGGTTCAATAATTCTGATATTTAATTTGAGAAAACGATAAAAACTTTATAAAATGACAAAATGCAGGACTATATTTTAATAAAATTATCAAGATCACTATACAGTTTTACAAGATTGTGTGTGTGGGTGTGTTTGATGAGATGATCGTCTTATTAATCCCGTTTTTGTTTAAAACAATAGTTTGTCCGAGATGCATGATTTTGGACAAATAGAATACTGCCTAAAATACAATTTCAATATTTTCCAAATAATCTTTCTTTTAATTTATTTGCAACTAAATATTTACTTTTTACTTTCAGGTAAGACCAAGGAGTATAGTGGAACTGAGTCCAGCAGTCGAGAGAGGTACTGTGAGACTGCATTTAGTCTAAGCCCCGTCTCACACCTGCCGAGTCTGTTATGATTCGGTAGGTGTGGGACGAGAATTATCCAGACGTTGAGCGAAAGGTACTCATCGACTGACAATAATAAGCCTTAATATTTCCCCACGTCGACAACTTGAAATTATACTAATAAGTAGTCTCTTCATTGGGTAGTTTTTTAAGATGAAAAATGTACCACATTAATGAACGGCCCACATGACTACGCGTGTTTCCCCCTTGAAAGTAACTGTTGTAAAGTAAAGTAAATTATAAGCAAAATAAGCGACTTGGTAAAGCAGATATCAACAAATTTTACTCTACACAATTGCCTTCAAAAACATAGCTTTCATTTTGTTAAAGAGTTTTTCAACTATACAGAAGTGTTATACATAAAATGATGATTTCTCAATGCAAAGGTTATATTTGAATGTAGCTACGTGTACACTGGCTGTTATAAACTAATGAAGTTAAATTTGTTACGTGTTGTTAGGTGTAAATAACCATGTTATTAATGGCCGAATAAGCTTTAACTGTTATGTATTTGGTATATATATCATCATCATCATGAGCCGGGAAACGTCCACTGCTGGACATAGGCCTCCCTCATGGTACGCCACATCGACCGGTCCCGAGCCACCTACATCCAGCGACTCCCCGCGACTCTAACCAGGTCGTCGGTCCATCTAGTAAGGGGACGGCCTGGTATATATATATATCATAAAAATGATTGATTGATTGATGGTTGCGAGAGATGCAAGCGTAGATTTACATTTCAGAGCATATTTATCTAGACTTATATAGTTGCACAGTTGTATACTCCCACTTCACGACATTATTATTTCAAAACGGTATCCAACTTTGAATATCATGCCATCTTGATCGAATCCCCTCGACAATCCGAACTCATCATAACCACACCCTCTTAGGCGCGCCAGAAAAAAAAACAATAAATCAAAAACATGCAAATCCAGCTAATAACTTGCATAAAACCGAAAGCCATTTCACGGGCGCCGAAGCCAGTCTCCGGTACGTAATCCTGGAATATTTAATACAAGTACGATATATATTTGGGGGGGTTTAGGATCCGCGGACTCTGGGGTACTATTTCCATGCTGATGTTTAATAATTGATAATGCCCCGCGAAAAACGTGCGAGGGGTGGCGCTGGGAATGACACAGAGTTGTTCTTACACCCCGCCACTCTCTATCTGGTGCTAAACCTTGTAACCAAGGACCTTATTATTTAGACTTCGCTGTGTGTCCACCCAGCTGTCTTTTCGGCGTTGTTTGCTAGATTGTGGTTTAAATATTTTACGATATTATGAAACCCTTCGTGGACGAGCCCGATTGGCTCGAGGTCGTTTTATGAAATGATTTTGATTCTCGTTGTAAATAAGTATCGCTAAGTACATTAAATTTTACGTGTCACAAGAGGTCTTTTAACGTAATAAATTATTTGTAAATTTTGCGTGCCTCTTCGTCTGCAACAACTTCAAAAACTGACAGGAGCACAATGTTTTTAAATTCACGTTTCATTATTTTAGACGAAAATTTGATATGAATGATGGATATTTTAAAAACAGCAGTCTATTATTTGCACCTCCAGGCCATGAACACAGATAATAACGCACCCATGTGAGTGAACTGACGAATATTGGCACACTAAAACCTACGTTGTCACACTGTCACCAGCTCTATAAATTCCTCGGCACCTGCACGTCGGCATCGCATTATCAGGCTCGACTTGTAAACTGAACAAGACAATCGATAATCATCTAGAGATGCAAAACAAACTCGCAGGAAGAAAGAGGGTTACAATTATTATACGGGGAAAGATGCGGAGTCGTCTTCAAGGGTTCTGTTAGAACACTCTTGCGATATTTGTATCAAAATTTAATTTATTTATTCAATAACTTTTATATTATAAAAAATCAATTTGGCTCAATGTTGGATACACAATCTGGAGGTCGCAGGCTCTATTCCTTCTCCTTCCTATCGGTACTCGGTTTGGTTGGTGGTATTTTCTATGTCCGCCTCGCTACCTACCACCATTTTAGCTAAGTCTACCGCCAGTACGGCAGTAGCCTTATAGCACTGTTGTGTTCCGGTAAAAAGGTAGCAGAGCCAGCGCCTCATTAGGTTGAGGCTTCTGGGTGCGCACGCTGACCATCCAACGGCCTTATCATCAGGTGAGATGAAGGCCAAGGGCAACATAAATAAATAATATACTGATCACAAAAAATGACGTCAACATATTCAAAAATAGTAATGAAATTTTTGTTTCAAGTTTATTTATTCATGAACAATTACTTTTGTTACCATTAATTTTAATACTTTATTTTGACTTGTAATAATAATTATTATTATTTTACATTATTAATAATTATTAATTTTATTTTTGTATGCTCATAGCAGAATATTGTGAAACTAAATTGTAAATGAACCACCACCTGTAATATTTACCAATATTCACAAATAAATAAATGATTGATGATTGATTGATTGTGTTCCTAAATGACAAATACATTAAAATTGCAATAATTAAATTAAAAATACAATAAAAGTTTTAGCTATCACAATTATATGCATATCAAAATTCGTCTAGATTACTTGTATATAAGGTTTAAATTTAGTAGCGTAAGTTAAGAGGCAACGTGGATTTTGAAAACTGGTACGTGTATATATTTTTTATCTTGCTACATTTAAAAAAAAAAACATTTTTTTAGTTCTTTTTTTCATCTGTCGTCTAAAAAAATTATATGAAAGTTGCACCCAGCTTCTCAATACGCGGCTATTACCCCGGGTTTCCCCGGTTCATGAAAAGCGGGTCGTTATCCAAAAATAACGTGTAAAGTGCCCACTCGGCATGAAGCGAACTGATGAATAACTAATGAGGGCGAACATTCTAATGATGTATTTTCCCCATGGCCACCCCGATTTGCAAGGTTTTTGTTGAAAAAAAAACTCGGCATCCTATCTTTCGTCTCTCGCCAGTCTGGGGCGTACGGTTTTCCAACTGAGCTATTGAGTCGTATGCCGCTAGTATCGAAATTCTTCATCACTGTAATAATTAATCGAAAACCATTTTGAATAGTAAAAAAATCAGAAAGTGCGGGACTCGAAACTGCGCCTCGCGACACTCTGGGGCGGACGCTTTGCCGAATCGACCAACAGTCTTACATTTCAAGAGAGTCGTTAAAAGGTTAGTGAGAACAAAGGAACAAACATACATTCAAACAGTCGCGTAAAAACTGAGACACAAAATAACAAACCTTCAAACTTACCTCACCGGGTTTACTTTATAATCCCTTTGAAATAACACGTTGAACTGTTACGAAAATGTAGTCTAGTCTCCTTGCAAATTCCGTATTACCCCGAGTCGAGACCAGGAGCTCAGAGTCGGGTAGGAGCCGAGTAAAAATAAATTAAACACCACCTTACCCGGCCGGGAATTGATCCGCCGGCATTATTGTATCTATAAACATTTCAATTGCGGCCTGGGACGGTAAAGATTATGGTACAATGTCGGAGATAGGCCACAGTTTTTTACCTACGAGTCTCAGAAATGCTAGAATAGTTGTAGGTGTGTTTTTGTGTGAACGTTCTGTGTGAACGTTGTGTGAATGTTCTGGCTGATGAAAATCATTTGTAAACTAAGGTATCATGTCAAAAGTCCATGTTGCACCCATGTAGTAGTTGGGAACACTACGATCGAAGTTGTAGACGAATATGTATACCTGGGACAGATCGTTCAACTAAGTAGGTCCGGTCCAACTTCGACAAAGAGGTCAACCGAAGAATCTACGAGTAACTCGGCTGGGCAGCGTTCGGGAAACTACGGCATATCTTCTCGTCCGAAATACCTTAGCGTCTAAAGACAAAAGTCTTTAGTCAGTGCGTGTTGCCAGTGATGAGTTGATGACATACGGAATCGAAATTTGGTCCTTTAGTGATGGCCGATTAAACAGTCGCAAAGCCACTCTGCGAGCTATGCTCGGGGTGCCTCTAAGTGATAGAATCCGGAATGAGGAAATCCGTAGACTAAGGTTAGCTAAGCTCGACGAGTTAGTGAGCTGAAGTGGCAATAGGCCGAGCCATCCCCCTAGATGGAGTCGCTGGAAGGAAGAGTTTCTTGACCAGTGTGACATACTATGGAGGAGTCCTATGTCCAGAAGAAGACGTATCCTGGCTGATGATAACGATTAAACTAAGAGTAAACTTTTTAGCTACGCTAACTCACTGACATCACTCTTCATTGATATTTCCTGGTCCAAAGGATCTCCATTGCCATCCAACGTGGCAACGCGGCAAGCGTGATGGGGACCTTTGGATCGGGACCAGATCCACGCGAGTTAGGTTAGGTTACGTGTTTCTTTAAGTGGTAGGTTTAATTTTATTACTAATCTAGGCTAAGTTTACTAACAAATCTAATTTAAAATATGCTTTTTATTTACTAAGATATTGTTCCTGACAGTCACTGTAATTTTTAAGAGACCTGAAAGAGCTGTCTCATCTGTGACGTGCTCCCAAGAGTGTTTGGCCATCTTGGCACTCATCGTCGATATACATGCAGATGGATGTATTACGGCGACGGGCGGTAAATAAAACTCGGGGCAGGAGCACGGGCCTTCTGTCGGATTACACGGGAATGATGAAAAAGGGAAAATCATTTATTTTATTACCTGCGTGGAAATAATAAGCCGCGCGCAAACGAGTCGCCGGTCTGTTTGTTTTGTGGTGTATTCATTACCGCTGATTAAGTCTAGTACATTGTAATCATTTGTCTTCTTTAATTTTTATAATTGGCTGAGAGGACGTGGTGTGGCTTTAGAATGGATTCACCTCCATGTCCCGTGATGGTCGGAAATGTCGCCGATGGTAAATTTGACGCTAGTAACATATACTCTGGATTATCCATTCCCCGTGGAAACATTGTCTAACATCAGTTTGTGAGACTTTCCCTAATTTGGTTAGGACATTGCAGTCTGAATCACCTGATTGTCTGAACAGTAAGATGATTCCGTGCTTCGTTGGTCGCGTTAATCCGTTGTCACCGGTTACTATCTACGACAGGTAGTAGCTACATGAGCCGTGGCAGAGGACTGTGGCGGATCAGCAACTCTGACACTAGGGTGTGTGGATGTGGAGTCAGTCATCGATCTTAATCTTATCGTGTAGATTGTAAGACTCCCTGTTCGATGAAAAAAAATTTAATCCTTGTGCTATTAATAAAAAGGTTTTGTGTCATTTAAACTGTTTCTCAGTTCAATGTAAACTTTTTAATGTCACTCCGTGAATGACGTTTATTTTAATATTGCGTTGACATTGCATATACAGTGTGTATTTTTGGCTGATAAGTTTTTCAAATAAATACAGAAATAAGCTGTTCAATTTGTATTTATTTTTCTCTGTGTTTTGAGTTTTTGTAAATATTTTCTGTGTCCAATAAAAGGTTTTACATACATAAATTAAATACATTAATAGATAACGGGTTGTCATATTACCGTGGGCCTTCAATGAGAGCACTTGTTAGTTTCACGGTCTTAAAATCTGCACCTGTCAAAATAAAAAATCATTTGATTCATGAAATTTTACTGTAACTGGGTACGGTAAAGTTTATTGGTATCTTGTCGTACTTAAAAAATAATTATGTAGACAATAAAAAAATATTATCAATTTACAGTAGATAATATTCTAGTTGTCTACAAACTAAATACTAAACGAAATTACTACTAATCTTAAACCTAGTACAACCCCGCTCCGTTAGGCAGACAGAGTGCTGTATATAAATGGTCAACAGATCTCAAGTCTTGTTTTGTTTTTGACGTTATTACAAATTGTAATTTTTTTGTTGAATTGAATCTGGTATTTCTGGATTTTAAGTCCAACTGTGTACCGACTAGACCACGGAGGCAGTTTTAAAAGTAAGAATCTCGCACAAAATGATGTTCGGTCCATTCGGCAGAAATTTTATTCTGATTTAAATTTAAATGTGAATGGTCGTTAATGATTTTTAAACCTGCCTGTATATGAACCATCAGACATGTTAAGCATGTACAACTAGATTTTAATGAAAAAATCATGTGAACTTTCAAAATTCTATTTTATATAGATTAGTTTTTTATTACACTCTTTTGTATTCCACCAAATTCAAAATGCATGAAGTACCGCCACCTGACCAGAAAACGACTAAAGATGGAAATCGTCAAGCAGATCGATCGAGACGCACACGGAAACTCAAAATTCTTTTCACCAAGAAAATGGAAGAAAGGAAGCTGTTCATGGAGGATCTCAAAGCATTACGAAACTCAAATTTCAAAAATGCCTTCAAAAAGGTCAAACAGTCCATAGGACCGAATTGGTACCAGGTTCTTAGTGAAGATCAAATAAATGCTCTGTATAATTTAAAACAAGCTATTTACCAAGATTGCATGGAAGGTGTACCAGCTAGAACGGTAAACATAATCAAGTTAGTGGGTGTGCAGATGCCAACACAAAAAAGAGATATCCTTGAATGTATTATGTCAGGGCGCGCTGATCCGAAAGAACTGCTTGCCAATCTATTTATGAAAACCTACGGCTTTCCTATCAGCACGAAAAACAGCGCATATGAACTAAACGCTCGTCTTATTTTGTCCTCAATATTGCATTTAGGTCTGCGCGATTTAATTGCAGCTCTCGAAGACAGGCTTAAACCCGATAAAGAGGAGTCAATTCACAAACCACTTAAAAGTAAAGTGAAAGCAACAACTTATGTCTCTCCTTACCTTGAACCTTTGAAAGTATTTCCTTGGGTGCCTCCGAAACTAAAAACTACACCGCCGCCACCGTTACCGTCGCTATATGAAAATCTAGATTACAACACCGAAGAATCTACACCGAAGTCACAAAAATCTATACCTAACGAATCCATAACGGCAAATGTACTTACAAAAAGAAAGCGTAACGATCTCCAGTTGAGTGCGAATCTTCTAGCTCCTTATCAAAATAAAACGTGCGATGAGCTTATTGGCTATAAAAATACTATTATTGAAAAAAGTATATCCGAAAACTCAATTACCAAGAAACATAAATATGGTATGAATCATCGTCTTAAGAAACCTCGATCTAAACTTGTTATTAATTTAACCCCTGAAACAATGGCTCATAGCAAAGCGCATAGCAATAAACTGAAGCGTGTTTTTAAGCCACGCGCACCGCAAATTGATTTGGACAATATGAACTACCAGATAGGTGGTATTGTTGAAGTCAAAGGTAAGAAAGTGTACTGTATAGATAGTGTTGTTAAACAACCAGATCAAGGCGTTATCATACATGGAGGATACAAGAGAGGTGACGTTATGATTCACGATGGCATCCGATCTTGGCCGACGGAGGGTACCCGAGTCTGTGAGTGCCATCAAAAATGGAAGCAAGCTGTTTGCGACTATGTTAATACATCGCGATGCCGTTGCGGTCACTACTACGAATTTGGGCTTCCAGACGAATCGAAAGCTGACTTGACGAACCAAGAACCAGAGATGTACTTCCAAAAACCGACTCGGTATGGACCGTTCTACTTCAAACACGACGAAATAATGAATTTAGATGAAAAGCAAGAGCAAGTGTGTAAGGAATTTCGTAATATATGGAAAACAGACAGCATTCTACGGCCGCCTGGAACGCAATTGACGAAGAATAAAAAGAAAAAGAAACAGATGCAGTCGATGACTTGTATCGGAGCGCAGATGCCAACAAATTACTTAAAATATGCTTTGAAGAAAATCGCAATAACGAACATGGCCGCTGAACTGCCCGATGTTCATTTGCACCCAGACATACAGGCGTGGATGTATCGTAGAATTAACGGACAGTATTCAAAGGAGCACAAGCAGCAATTAATGTTGCAAAGTATCAGGAACTGGGCTCTGTTGTCGAAATACGAAAAGACTGATGGGCGCGTACTTCCTCGCACTCTGGAGATATTTAGAAAGCCTACCACGTGGTTGAACAAGGCGAAGATACAAGAGCAATTCAGAAAATTGATTAGAGAACACAGCGTGAAGTTGTTTACAGCCCAAGCGGAAATAAACAACATTCTCTGGGCAACAATGTGCACTAGCCAAATTCCTGATAAAAGAATTAAGCAGATCTTTTTTGCATATCTCTGTAGTCATCAACGTGATATTTACATGTACCGTCCTTATGATGAATCCATTGCGCTTGAACGAAGAACTCGTGTTATATCCCGGCCTTATAAATGCGGTGTTTGAGGGCATTTGACGACTTTGCAATAGTTATTTGATTATGATGGAAGGACCATAGAAACATAACAGTACTTGAGACTGGAAACTTGTTTACATTCATGTAAAATGCTTAGTTATAAGCGGAATTCTTTATTGACATCTTTTGGGAACTCTGGTATTGAAATTTTGTAATTATAAATTTTACTTCCCAACTAAGCGACCGGCCGGTCTCAAATCTTAACGTTTACAAAATGTCTAAGCTAATAATGAGCATCTGTGAATATAATATTATTAAAATTTGTATTTTATATTATTAAAAACGGATTGCTTTACTTATAGTAAGGACAGATTGTAATGATGCACATATTTTGAGCTGGCCGGTTGATTGTCCATAAAAACAATCACTTTTATGGTTCATTGAAATTTTCGTTCTTTGTTGTTGTTGTGTTTGTTTTCTAAATAATAAAATTAAGTTTAATTAAAACTAACGAGTTTGGAAATGCACGCCTAAAACCTACATGACCTTTAGATCGATAATTTTACTATCCTAATACTTTAACCGCCTAAATCCTCGCCCTGGTTGACTGGAAGAGATCCCTATATAGGAATAAGTCCGCCAATTCGACTTTATTATAGTTTTAAAATTTTAATTATTTAAGTTAATATGAATGAATAAAGAGTATTCAAACAAACAAAACAAATATTTAATGCGTGTCATTGACAATGTCTTTAGTGAGGAAATCCTTACTTATTCTTCATAATCGGCTCAATAAGCCCACTGTTGGACATGAACCCTCCTTATAAATTGAAACAATGGACTTGTGTATGAAGGTATTTGCTTTAACAACCACGGCTAGGCGGATTGGTGATCGCAGTAAGATATTGTACAATGCACATAGGTCGATGATGATGCCCATCCCCTGAATATTTTTCTTTCTTCTTTGGATAAGTCTTATGGTAGAGACCACACGATCGGTGGGCACACTTTACCGAAATACAAAACGCCCGGCATCCGCGGTCTATCCATGCGATAGACTAAATAAGTACCAGATTTCATCACGATCGGTTTTGCTGTTTGAAATGCCAAGCCAAACAGACACTTTTAAATTTACATGACTTTCAACTAGCCTGATAGTATAAATCCAAATATGATAGAATATGTCCAGTTCATATTTTTTGTTACGTCTCAAAATGTTTGTTCTATTTATAGAGGCTTCGGAGTTGTCAAACAGGAATAGGCAGGTGTGCGAGGTATATAGATGCGAGAGGGTGGCAGTGACGTGTACGGCAGTAGTCTGGTTATGTCGTCATCATAACATTTAATAACATTTACACTTTTCAAGTGTCCGTCTCGACGCTTTGCCGCGACGAGTACATTTCCCGCCACTTCCACCCGCCATTTTGAAAAAAATAAAACACGACGCGCCTCTGGAAATTTCTATTCCGCTTCTATAACTACCCTCAGTGATTAGTGGCTGGAAATTGTCTAGTGTTTTTCTTATTTGTTCCATGTATTCTGCAAGTAATGGCAAGTGATTGTGGAGTAAAAATAAACTGAAAGTTCGCTTGATAAGTTTCATACTTTTTCCCATAATCTTTTAAAATGGGGTAGCAGGCTTTGTGTAGTAATTATCTATAAAAAAAATTAAAATTTTGAAAAAACCCACGACTAATGTGAAAGCTATAATCGGAAAAAAGTTAAATAATTTTTTGAGGAAACTCTCTCGACTCTCGACAAAATGGAAGTAAGTAACTAGATAAAACGAAACTTACATATTATTATAATAATAAGCCCGAAAAATCCGTCGGGGGCTGCCATTACCTAATCTGGAGTCATTTACAATTGACTTACTTGACTTATCAGCCGGTGTCTCTCCTCTGCTGAAGATAGGCCTCTCCCAACTGCACCCTTTACAAAAAACGTATTTAAATCGGTCAATCCGTTCTGGAGATAAGTAGCAACATTGGTTTGTATGTACACACAAACAACCTCTCACCCTAAACGCATACACCGTCTCCGTTCCGTCGTAGGTAAAAAATAGGACATCAGCTTGTACTTTCGTGAAATGAGTATCATTGACATCCAACTTCTTAGTGAATCAACTTCAAAAAAGCCTGGCTGACAATATAGTTGTATGTCAATGATTGATTTAATTACTTATCTAAGTAAACCATTTAAAAGATTATGGCAAAATAAATATACGAGGGGCATACCGAAAAGATCGGTAATCGAGTACTTTCGATTTAATTAGATTAAAAACTCTTTTTGATGAATAAACACTGGTTAGTTGAAAATCGAATACAATTGACAGAATTAAAAAAAAATTTTTTTTTAAAGAACAGTATCAGTTTGAAATTGATAGGTCGATAAAAAAATGGAGCTTACAAGAGAAAGTTTCCGTGCCATAATTTTTTACAACTTTCGACGAGGATTATCTCAGGGACAATGTCTCGCTGAGCTTATATCTATATTCAAGAGTGAAGCGCCTAGCCAGACGACAATATATCGCTGGTATTCTGAATTCCGGCGTGGACGTGCTTCTCTTGGCACCGTACCTTCCACAGGCCGGCCAAAAACAGCGGTTACACCAGAAAATGTCGCTGTTGTGCGCCGAATGATACAGGATGACCGACATATTACATATGAGCAGATTCGGGCTACTTTAGGGATAGGTATGACTGCGATACAAACTGTTTTACATGGTGAACTGGGAGTGAGAAAGCTAGTTTCCCGCTGGGTGCCCCATAATTTGTCCGAAGAGCAAAAGGCGGCTCGTGTCAATTGGTGCCGGTCTACTCTGCAACGCTTCAACGGAGGAAAGTCAAAAGCAGTTTATAACATTGTCTCTGGTGATGAATCATGGATCTATTCATATGAGCCAGAAAGAAAGCATCAGTCGGCTGTCTGGGTCTTCGCAGGTGAGATCAAGCCAACAAAAGTTGTCCGCTCTCGCAGCGTATCGAAGAAAATGGTCGCTTCGTTTGTCGCGAAAACAGGACATGTAGTCACAGTTCCCTTAGAGGAACGGAGAACGGTTACCGCTGATTGGTATACAACGGTTTGTTTGCCACAGATGATATCCGAACTCCGTAGAGGTAACCCGAAACGACGCATAATCCTCCATCACGATAATGCGAGCTCTCACACCGCTCAGAAAACAAGCGAGTTTTTGAAGCAGGAAAACGTTGAATTAATGGATCATCCTCCATACAGCCCTGATCTGAGTCCCAATGATTACTTTACATTCCCTAGAATCAAAGATTTATTGCGTGGTCAGCGGTTTCAAGGTCCAGAAGAAGCAGTGGAAGCATACAAATCGACGATTTTGACCATGTCAACTTCGGACTGGAATTGCTGCTATAATAATTGGTTCGAACGAATGCAAAAGTGCATTAACTGCAACGGAGAATACTTCGAAAAGCAATAAAAATAAATTTAGTTATTTCCTGTATGTATTGTTTTATATTCCCGATCATTTCGGTATGCCCCTCGTATAAATGAATAATAAATTTAGGTACAAAAGTATTTAAAAAATATTTGCTTCAATTTTATTTACTCCCCTACATTACGGAGCTGCCTGCGTTTTTAGTGGTAAATTTCCGGCTTCTTCGTCTTATCGTGTAGGTTGTAAGGTCGATAACCGACCGCACAAACCCTAGTTGTCAGAGTTGTTTAGCCTCCATATGCCTGTGACATGGCTCCATATCTGACTACCTGTGGTAGACCGTAACCGGGACCAACGGCTTAACGTACCTCCCGTAGCACGGAATCATCTTACTTTTCAGAAAATCTGGTGATTCAGCCTGCAATTAGAAAGTTATTTTTTAACAATGTCCCCATTGGGAATCGAACCCAGTGCATGTGTGTTGCGCGTCTGAGTGTAACGCTGAGACAACTGCGCCACGGATGCCGTTTTTCGGCAGAAATACAAAACGTGAACATATTATCGATACTTCTTATTCTACAGACCCCCAAAACGTGTTGAAGGTGTCAAAGTTTCCGAGTCGACAGCGAAGTGGCTCCACGTCAGCCGGAACCCCGAACAATTTAATTTACTCGCAGCAACTCCCGGATTCTTTGAGCGCGGCGCCGATATTGTACATTCCGCCCTATCTCGTTAATACAAATTTTCACGGGCCATCGCCTTCCACCTTGGACGCAGAAAAAAACACGGCCAAGCCCGAGACGGATTTCAAATTCTTGTATATTTTTCAGCTGAGCAAATCATTATTGTGCAGCGTTTTGCTTGATGCATACTGAATGGCTTGCTTATCGACAGAGCGATGGTAGCTAAGTTGAGTAGAGCGTCAGTCGTTGAATAATCGAGGTCTGGGTTCGATCCTGGCTCGTACAAAGGAGTTCCAATTTGTTATATGGAATTTATTGACGAATTATAAAAATCATTACCATTGGTGAAAACGGTGAAGGAAAAAATCGTGAGGCAACCTGCACACTCCTGAGAAGAAAAAAGTGTGTGTGAAGTCAACCAATCCGCACTGGGCCCGCGTGGTGGACTATGGCCCATACACTTATCTATAGCATAGGCCTGAGCCCCTGCAGTGGAGACAAAAATAGGCTGTTGATGATTGAACGAAGAATTAAACTCGTCTGGGCAGCGTTAGTGAAGTTACGGCATTGCTTATCGTACAATACCTCGGAGAAAGTTAATCAGTGCGTGTCGCCAGTGATGGTATACGGAAACGCAACGTGGCCCTTTACTCAAGCTCGAAGTCACTCATTCCTATGTGAAAAAATCCGGAATGATGAAATCCGAAGACGAACTAATGTGACCGATACAACTCGACAAGTCAGTGAAATGAAGCCAAGCTGTGATGACTTCTCAACTAGATCACATGTATGGTTCATATTATTCAGGTGCGGGACCCTAATAAAAACAAATTAAGCGACAAAATCGCTCGACCTACTAATAAACACGGCCCTCACTAATTCATCATTGTTTTTCTCTAATAAAAACACGACGTAACACATCTCCGTCGCGTCGGGGTGCCATGCCCCCTCAGAGATGCGGGAGGCTGTACCGGTTAAGACATTTTGATTATTTCTATGTTGCTTTCCCCGCCAAGAAATACTTCATTTTGTCTTACTCTAAACCGTAAAATGAACCTATTTTTAAGGTAACAAGTTTATTAGTTAGGAAATTTGTGAAATATGGTTACGAAAGTTACTGATTTATTTTTGATAATAGTTCGTTATTAAACCCTATTTTTTTACATACAGGCGATTTCATCGTCCTAAAAACAGAATATTTTTTTCTACGTATATAGCTACACATATCCATAAAGGTAAAAATATATTCGCGCCAATACAATGGGAAAATGTAAATATAATGCATACTGCAATGAGGCACGGGCGGCTCAGTAAAATCTAACTTCATGGCTACATCCAAACTTAAATTCGTACTAATATTGTACGAGCAAATGCGAAAATGAGTATGTGTGCTTGTCCTTCCTTGACTCCTACAGAACGACTTCGCACCTAATTCAGTGCCATATTTTGATTGATGGATAAATCAGTGAAAAGGCGTAATCGAACTGTCATCATCAACCTCCCCAAGCCACCGTACTTTCCATACTAACATCTTATCTTCGCTCTGTGCCGTTTACGGGTAAAAAGCCTCACGTTACGTCTCCCATCCAATAGATCGACAATATTCTAAACTGAGGTACCTACAGCTCACAAATAATGAAATTATGCCGCGGGGGGCGGGAGTGGGGAACCGTCTCCTTTTTTACGTTTTATTTTTTCCGCGTCGCTTTTGTTTGTTCGTTATTTATCGGGAGATAGATTAACATCAAAGGAATGGTGCTGTTAAAATTAAATAGCTTCGGGATTGGGTATCTCTGTTTATTGATCAAGTTTCATGACAGGCAGGATCTTCAGCGAGAGGCCGTTTTAAATTTTGTACGAAGGAGCAAAATTGTATAATGGACTTCCAACCGAACTAAAAAAACATAAAGTCTACGAAAGTTTTTAAAACACAACTTAGAAAATTCGTCATCGAGAAATTTTTACTTGGTTCGGGTGGGATACACTGCAGAGCACGTAAACAATACGCGGCCTAATGACTGATAATCCTCAGTTTGTAAATATACCCTCTTTCTTAAATATGTCTAATTTTATATGTTTTTATTTTATTTCTGTTAAACTGCTTTACTTCGTTATGGAAAAAATTACTTGTGTTTCAGTTTTCATTTACTCAGTTAAGCGAAATGTAAATTTCTTTGTGTAAATAAATGTATTTAAACCCAAATTGCTAGACTTAGGAATCCTTAGATCATGCATTTAAGTGCTTCTGTTCCAAAATATATCCCGAAATATAATAAATGCAAAGGTATGTCTACCTGGCGGTTGCACTGTTTCTCTGTTACTTTTTTATAGCTAAAGGTCGGAATCTATCTTGATGTTGATGACATTTAGCTTTTCTGAAGTCACAGCCATAAGTAATAGTAGATATCATAAACAAACATTTTAATGAAAATAACATTTAACATTCAATTCCTTCTTCCAGAACTCTTGCAGGAAATGCAGTGATCTGCTAAATCAGACATACGGACGATGAAGGAACTCACCTAAAATAATAAATCCGACGACCCCGCCAATCTTAATCAGTATTCAATTCGGAAAGGCTCGACATGCAAAAAAGCGCGAACGAATTAATAAACCATCAACTAGAAGCGAAAATAGGCGGAAAAATAGTCGAAGGGGACCCAAGGAAAAACGCTATTACGTGCTCTTCATTAAGGCTGGATGTTGGCGAAATGAATTGATCTATCAGGAATTTTATGTCGTTGAATCACTCAACGGAAAATAATACCCTGGCCGTTCGCTTGGCTCATCGCCGTTGTTTTAATTTCGCTTCTCTTGGGGAGATCGAGTGTCGTCCTATCTGTCTGGGCGAGAAAAAATGGCGGCGAAGTTTGATGGGCGGCACGGCTTGGATGGTTCCTTATTGGCCAAAGTTTGCCGCCTCATATATGATTTTGCTATTGCTTGTCAAAAGAAGAGTCTACAGATACTTGTTGCCGCCGTCTGTTTCTACCTTGAAGACTTTTTTGATATAGCATTGATGCAATGCTACTTTTTCGAGTAAATTGTAATGTTGCCTATATTATTGGATAAAATTGATGGATCTCGTCGGATTTTTATTTCCACTTTCTATGTCAGTGTCACAATCTTTTCTACCTACATGAGAAAACACCAATCGTCCCAGTTCCAACCGGCTATATAGTATCGCCAGCGAAATGTTAGACCCAAACCTAAATGTAAACTCGCTTAGAATTTTGAAGTTTTAATGTGTATCTCTTTCACCCGTCTCATGCTATCCTGCAGTCACACTATTTATATCTTTGTCGCCTGCTTACACGATACGAATTCCTCGTCATATTTTGATTAAACACAAAACATATTTGATGTGACTATAGTGCTATAGTCACATACAGGACATATATTGACTTTATTCTTTAAACTTTATTTTTATTTACATAAAGTTCATCTATGTTCCTACGGACCCCTGAAGCCCTCCACCCACATCCTCCCCCGAAACGCCTTAAGGAGCAGCGATAATATTCGCCGCGGGACTGTTTTAACGGATCAATTTGGTTAAGTATTTTCAATTTTTGTCGCTTTAATTAGATTTTTCCGCGGCGCCGAATTGGCGTCGCTGATGACTTCGCCGATGAGTTTCAATCTCGTCGTTTCGAAATTTGGTAATTTATGGGTGATGGTTCTTTTAGGAAATTAATTTTGTCTTTTTATATAGTTGGTTGTCTTCATTACGCAAAGAAGCTCAACCACCGGTTCGTAGATATGCTGCAAATAAGCTATCCCAGCTAGGACACACACACAAGTTCGCTAGTATGCAGAATCTTTAATTTACCAATAGAGGAGAGAAAGGGGTATCGGAATTTAATCTCAGGCTTATGCAAGTTTTCTCATGATGTTTCTTCAAACATCCTCCGTAGCCTTATAGACACATAAATTCAGTCGGGCGTTGTGTGACGTTCCGTAAACACACCCTCCCATACCGCTCTCATACCTCAGAAACAGACTCAGTTATGCGATAGACCTGTACACAGAAGGAGGCGGTTCCGACCTCTTTTTAAAAGCTTTTATTTAACTTGCAATGTTTGTATGTATGTATGTATGTTCGGGTCAAATCTTGCAAGCTGAATTAGAAGCACTTCCTCTTATCCTAGGGAGTTGAAATTTTGTACGTTGGTTCAGTTCCGATGACAATGCGTTTTTTTGGTATTATCGAGCTGGTCTGATGCTGGAGTCAGGAGGAATAAAGAGAAACTCTTCAATGGGCCCCTCGAATTCGGGCTCATCTCAATACCAGAATACTAGGCTGACATAAGTGCAAGGGAGCGTGCTATATCGTTTCTGTAGCGCAGGTTGATTCCTAACAAATTACTAAAAAATCATTTGAGGTACCAGGTTATTAGAAACAGAAGTAGTTTTGATTTAGCTCACATGACATGTTACGCGCGGGTTATTCTTCTAATGAGAACGCGTAGCTTCTGTCACTCCTTTCTTTTTAAATCTAAATAGATTCATTAACTTTAGACTTTTTAGTTGAAGAGTGTTTTAGGTTCAAAATGCTATTTGTCTCTTTTTGGCCCAAGGGAATGAAACAGTAACCACATAATCAAATCAAGGCGTGATCAACGTGAATGTCAGTACCTAATCTGTGGAAAGTCTGTGATTATATCCTCTGCGCAAATGCTGAATGTCATGCATAAATGTCAAAAATACAACTTAAAAAAAGCGTGTTTATGTTCATTTGGCAATGGTTTTCTAAATAAATTTAAGACAAGATAGTGTCACTCAATTGAGTCTGGACAAGGCAGCGTATGCAGAAGTCCACTGTTGGACATGAGTCTCCCTCTTATGGCGCGCCCACACATGCACGGTGATAGGGCCGAGCCACTTGCATCCAGTGACTCCTCGCGAGCTTAACTAGGTCATCGGTCCTGGTCTGATTGTCAGGAGAAATAAAGATGAACTTTTCAATGGTCCCTCGAATTCATCATCATCATCAACAGCCTATATACGTCCCCACTGCAGGGGCTCAGGCCTACTCTCCTACAGAGAGTGTTTGGGCCATAGTCCACCGGGCCCAGTGTGGGTGGGCGGACTTCACATGCCTGTTCAAGAGATGCAGGTTTCCTCACGATGTTTTTATTCCCCGTTAAGCACTCGGATAATGAACTTGAATTGAAAAACAACTCATAGGTACACGGCTGGATTCGAACCCGAAACCCTCAGATTACCGTCCCTCAATTCGGGCTCACCAGGTTGACATAAGTGCAGTGCGGAGCGTGTAATCGTTTATGTAGCGCAGGATAATTTCCTACCAAACTATTGAAAAATCATTTGAAGTACCAGGTTATCATAAATAGAAGAAGTTGATGACATATTCCGCGCGGGTTTGAGTAAAACTTATTTTTTGAAGTAGGAACGCTCAACTTCTGACACTTCTGTTTGTAGGGTTCCGCAGTTAAACTACGAACCCATTTAGTTTCGCTCTGTTGGTCGGTCCGTCTGTCTGTCCGCGGCAAGTGATACGTTTCGTAGCTGGTTGGCGTTCTCAAAGTTCGTGATTTCCGAAGGTTGCCTGAAAAACACAACGCAAGCATGCGTTTTTCTTATTAACTAGTTATAAAGCTAAAAGCACTAGTGATTTTTTCTTATTAACTGAAGGAATGTTTTTCATGTATTTCCTTCTAAAAAATTACTAGTATTTTTGACTATTCACTGGGCAGTATTTGCAACACACTCTTGGCCACCATCTCAATTACATACTACCAGGTTGACATAAGTGTCAGAGAGCGTGTAAGATAACTGTTCCGCACTAACCTCCGTACAAAGATCTCGGTCTGTTTAATTAGATACTTTTTGCTGCATTGACATGTTCCAAGAGGATTGGCTTCAGTTCGACTATTTTTGAAATAAGAACGCGGGCCTTCGCTTTTTAAATATACATATGTTAATTCGAATGTTGATAATCATTTAATTTAATTTTATGGGGATGACAGAGACCTTATGCCAATATATTATATATCTCTTTTTCTCTCTTTGAAGTTGTAGTTAGACTCTACCTTAGGTATGAGGTCCTGGTACTTTCGTCTTCATATCATCCGATGTTAAGTGATTAATGTCAACAAATGGAAGCGTGCTCACCTAGAAACGTTACTTAGGTTGCGAGCTATGCTTTCTGTGCTAACCGGAACAAAATCATCTTCATAATAATTTTACTTTTGTTATATTATTTCGCAAATGTATTAAAAAATGTCGTTCGAAACTAGTTTCCAAATGTACTATTTTTGCGTTTCCCCCCGTATATCTTTTTAATAACTATTACTTTAAAAAAATCTGAAACTTCACAATAGTATGTACACTGAACTTAAAAGAAAAACTATCACGACTAAGCTGGCTTTGCAGGTGAATGAGTAATAGTGGACCAAATTATAAAATAGACTTCGAGATGCCATAATGAAAGTTCCGTACAAATTCCAATCAAAATTACTTTACATCGTCCTGGGTGGGCCTAACTTGCACTTCAATGCTTTTTAAAATTGAAATAGATTCAGTAACTTAACTAGACTTTTTTAATCTTAAGAAACATTTACACATCGATAACTAAAAAATAAAAAATAAATTAATATAAAAAAATTTCATAAAGAAGCTTTTATTTAAATGCTCTAAAAAGAAGAAAATAAACTTTAAATTAAATCAAACCCATCAATTGATTACATTGAACAATTTATATGCTATAAAAGCTTGTCGCGTGATTTACTAGTGTAGAGGTGTGTAGATTTACCTATTTTATAAAATACATAATTTTTTCTCTAGATCAGTTCACATAATTATTGTATTCTGGTTCATTAATACATAGGCCTCCTTCATGGTACGCCATATTGACATCAATACAAGTAAAAACACGCGACAAGCTTTTATAGCATATAAATTGTTCAATGTAATCAATTGATGGGTTTGATTTAATTTAAAGTTTATTTTCTTCTTTTTAGAGCATTTAAATAAAAGCTTCTTTATGAAATTTTTTTATATTAATTTTTAGTTAGTTAATCTCTTTTCTATCCTGGCCTAGCTAGCTACCACCATAATATAGAGGTAGTAGTCTGCTGGCAAACAGAACTGTTAGTAGCAGTTGTGTTCTAGTCATCCTCATTACCACAGGGTGAACACGCTGCTGGGTCATCATCATAACCACATCAACACCTGCTATCAAGTGTGGTAGACAATTGCAAGCTCATTGTATTTGCGAAAGATGATCTGGCTTCTCTTAAAGACCATTGAAATTCATCCATATCATCACGGTCCAAAGATAATTCTACCAATTGACATCCAAAAAAATGTCGAAAAACAACAAAGGAACAGTTCCGCCATAAGATGATGAATGCCCCGCGATTGTTATTTCCGTTTGATCTTGATTAATTAGATATAGCAAACGGAATAGATGATGACTGTACGCACCGTGATGGCCGCGGTAATTACGCGAAGGATCGTAATTGGGCCGTCCGATTCGTGGCATTCTGAATGTGGCCGATGTCTACCTGTGCATCTACCATGAGTTTACGCAGTCGATAACGTATATCGTTAACTATCGCTCTGTCCTTGTCACCCGCATCTAGACTGAGCAGCGTTTCCGATGGTATTCGATATACGTTACCGCCTGTGTAAACTCATGGTAGACGCACTGAACCGTGACCATGATGTGATATACTTCAATCCATCAAACTGTTGAGTATAGCTGACCATAGTATGCGCAGCTCTCTCACTCTGGCTACCAGCGCCGTACGAAGCCATCAGCTTGCGTCATTCCAATTCGGTTACCTTCCGAATTTTTATTTTGATATAATGCGCGTACGGTTCGGGTACACTTATGCGGTTTCATAGGATTTCATATTTCTAAAATGTGGCTATTAGAATGTTGAAAAGTGCGACCGGCATTAGGGAAAAATCCTGATGTAGCATTAAGATGCGATCAGCATCAAACAGTACGTTTAAGATATTATGATTGATTGAATAAATAAATGAAGTTATCGGAAAACCGCGTAATCAGGGGGTTGTGTTAAACAAAACAGCTTTTTATATACATGCTGTAGATTAAAATGACGGAAGCTGTTTATTTATTTATTCTGAATGATATTCTTATATCTGCAGGATGATCCGAAGAGGGCAGCTCGAGTGGCATTAAAGCGGCAATCAAACTGGCAATTTGGTGGGGAAGCACCGAAAAATTTAAATCCGAAAAAGAAACGGCCTTCCGATTTGTAATTCAAACGTGCAAGAAAACGGCGCGATATCCGATTTGAATAAAGAACGGGGCAGCCGGCGTATTCTGAAACTCATCGAGTTGAATGTATAATAGAAAGATATCGAATTGGTACTAAACTATCAAATCCATGCGATTTAAAATATTGTGTATTGTTTTCAATAGAATAGCGTATGGCTGCAATTTTACGCTGTAGCTAACGATGGTTATTACTATTATTTGTACATGAGGGGTGCAGTCCGTATGTCCTACATGCCACTGCGACCTCTATAGATCTATTGTGACCATCTCCTATGGATCAAATCAATGAATCAAGCTAACGATGGCACGCGGTGGCTTAGAATATGCTAGCGACTCTTGATAGACACAATAAGGAGAAAGTCAGCTTGCACAGTTCAGTGACCCAAAAATTTTATGCACACTCTCTTTCTAACGCGTAGCTCGTGTATATTCTGTCGCGACTTCCAACACAGTAAAACAGCAAAATTTCCTGAGGTGGCAGCGCGGCAGTAGGTCTAGTCAGCGAACCTTTTCTGTCTAGGGGAATACAATAACTCGAACCGTGTTTTATTTGAAAGCGTCATTTGCTACTATCGACCATCAGAATAGGTCCGGCCAGTCAGGAAGCAAGGATCGGAAGGCAGGCGCGTGCTCACATAATTGAAAAGCTTAATTCTTTCCAGACTCGGTCCGCAGTCGAACCTCACTAGTTAAGTATTCCGAATATTTGTACCTTTTGAATAATATTTTTCTTTTGTGTTTGATTACTTACTTTTTACCTGGTCGTACCTATTCGAACTCTTCTTAGTTTTACCTAGAAGTACCAAGATCTTGAGTTCTCGAGTGGAGACCACGCCTAGGCAAACGTAGTGTAGGACCCCCGGCGAGGTGGAAAGATGACTTACGTAGGGTAGCCGGACGTGAATGGGTGCGGAGAGCAGAGGACCGAATCGAGTGTAGAACTCTGGGAGAGGCGTATGTCCAGCAGTGGACTGCAGCAGGCTGTACATGATGATGACCAAGATCTAAGCAAGCGTATACCATACTCGACCTCACCTCAACTGAGATTGATTTTGGTGAAGCGATACCATTGAATTTCTATGAAAACTGCTCCAATCACAGAGCATTCAAAAAACTTATCAGTGTAATGTAGCTTCCCTCGTTAGTACAATTACAAGTTTACAAGTTTTTATCCGCATTGTAGGCACTGTTTCATTTCCAATGGTTGTCTATGTACATCCGTACAGGTACATGAGTCCACTGTCCGACATAAGCCTCACGATGCTCATAGATCGTCACGTCTACTTCTTCCCTCATAGAAATCGACGGTGGTTATATGACATAATCACCTCGCTTGTCAGGCGGATTGGTAACCGCTATAAGATGTTGTTACATAGGTAGATGCATATCTCCTGAATGTTTCCCTTTATCGCCTCATACGATACCCACCGATGTGCCCGATTAAATGACAGCTCTTTTCTGAGACGATTCAAATCGCTAACAAGTGTATCGGGAACTAAAAGCGACACTTCTTCAAAGGAATAGGGCAGTAATTGGTTTTTACGGGTTCGGAGTTCGCTTACTGAAACTATCAGCGCTAAAATGCCTATAATCAAACGTCTGCAAAGTCAATCCCTTTCCTATTCCTAATTCCAAAAATCCAAAAACATTATTTTCTATTCTATTTTATATTTAAATTTCTTATTTCTGTTTATTTGTTATTGTCTATAATATAATGTAATTTAATTGTAATTATAATTTTTTCATTCTTAATAGTTAACTGTAAATTGTATCTGGTCTCCACGACACAGGCTCAGCCTAGCCTAAATTATTTGTAATTCGTTATTATCCTCCAGCGTCTAGTATTATTTCAGTGATTTCGCGTCTCTCCAGCGTCTAGTATCATTACGAGTATATTACAGTGCTACGTTTATAATGTGAAAAGGCTTGATATCGTGGTGGATAACGAAACGTTTTGACCTCCAATAGCCTGAACAATCTTATGACAGTTTGTTACGTATGTACCACATGCGCAATGATGATGTCAGTGCCTAATTTTTTTTCTTTGTGGCACACCTGCGAATGAATACTATGACTATAAGATATAACAAATTATTCTGACTGCAATAATATATCATAACTAATTACGCCCAATCAAACGGTTTTCCCCTCGAAACTTTTCATTTATCTACAACGTTTTCTTTGTATAAAAAAGATCCAAAATCACCCCATGATCGAGGGTTCAACGATCAGCCCTAAAGCCATCTTCATTAATGGTTACGGTAAAGTGGAGGGGGTGGGGAGGTCGCATCCGGCTTGAAGGACCACCAGAATGTTTAAATGGCGACGAGGTATTATGGTAAAAAATGTAGTGTTTAAAAGTAGACGGTGGGGTGGTTAATTGGTTAAATGATTAAGGGTTCGATGTTATATGCTCGTATTACGAATATCTAAGCGTTTTCAATTTATTTGTTTTAAAATTGATGTTTTAACTACCTGTTTTAATGTCTGTAATATAATGTACTAGACCTACCGTGCTGGTCATTTTAATGTACGAAATGCTTTCACTTGCTTTCCGACACTTAATGGCAAGTGACTTAAGTCTTAGGCAGAAATGAATTTATTATGCATAGTGACTTGCACTAGCACTTGGCCTTCATCTCAGTTGATAGTTTGTGATGATGAGGCCATTGGATACTGACCAAGAACGTCAAGCTAATAAGGCGCTTGCTCTTGACCTTTCATGACGGAAAATTGACGGAAAACAACAGTTTAAATTACAGACGCAGGTTAATGCTAAATTAATCTGTAGCGATACGAAGTTATGTATTCTATGACTGTCTCATTTTTTCATTTTTCAATGCGAAATACTTAAATTTTAACTTAAAACTATTCAATGTACACTAAATAAATGTCTACAAATTACAATAATAAATAAAATTAAAAAATTAAAATTTTTATAGAAGTCATTAAAATCACAGCAATTCTTCTCCAGTAAAAAAAAATTCAATTTGTTTTTAAAGATATCAACACAACCAATAGTTCTGAAATCAACAGGAAGTCAACTGAAAAGTGTGACAGCTTGGTGTGGCTTATGAGGCTATGTTGGTAAGACCACGTGGCCGCGTTATAATTTGGATTGTTTTGTAGCTGTCCCTATCCGAGCCCTATCCTAACCGAGCGCGTACGGTGAGACAGCATACACTACGCGAAGTTATCCACCCGTTATTTGGATGTTTCGTAGTCCAGGGATCATTTGAAGATACAGTATATTATGTAACAATTTTTTTTAATACAGTATACTAATGAAATTTCAGATGTCGGTGGTTTTTCCAAATTGTTCTAAATTGATTCATACTCTTGTAAATCAGGTTCAAAGTTGGGGCTTTTTACTACCGTAAAATACAATTCTTTGACGCCCTGTAACTCTGGAAGTATATATTTAAACGAAAATCTGACTCACCACCGACACAGATATTTGTTTTTAGATTATGTATTGAAAATTTCATAGATTTTCATATCTTAATACTCAAAATATGACTGGACTACGTTTGTATGGGCGCTTTGACAACAGCATACCCTCTTAATTACGTGGTCTTTACGCCTAGTACATTGACGTCGCCTCATCTCACAATCGGTTTCAAAAACTTATCTGATCGTCACCAAATCTACTAAGAATTTCGGAATATATAGACTATGAATAGTGAGAATTTTATAATTTCTAATATCAGTGAGTAAGCATGAATCAGCGCACTATCGTATTACAATGGTAACTCAACTGGAACGTAAACTAAACGGAACCGAACCGGATCTCTTTGATGATTGCTTCGATGCGTCGACTTTGCCCTTTGACGGATCGCTAGTAAGCAGGCAGTAGGTCACTAGTTTATAATAGCGAGTTAGTTCACTGAATCCTCAGTCAGTTTATCATTCAATTAGAGTTTTGTAAATGAAGCCTTCTGGTTTGAGCTTTAGAAAAGATCCTCCTTTATCAAACGGGTGCCGTAAATGGCAACTGAGAAAAAATCTGTAGATGATCAGCCGCATCTGCATCATCATCATCATACATAGGCCATCCAGCGTCCTCCGTAACCTTAACTTGGTCGTCGATCCATCTAGTAGGGGGACGGCCCGGTATACGCTTCCCGTTACGTGGTCGCCACTCGAAAACTTTTACTACCCATCGATTAGCGGTTCTTCGAGCGATGTGTCCACATTTCCACTTCCGCTCACTGACTCGTCGAGCTATGTCAACATCTTGCTGCGATCACCAATCCACCTGCTAATCCCTAACTATCCCACGGGAACATAACGGAAAGGGAATATATAATAATAACCTTTATTCTTTTCCGACCTTTCAACTATCATACAACATCTTCATGTCACATTAACGGTTACAATATTTAAATTTAGAAGTAAGTTCAACAATTCAAAACAAACAAAATTGTCGCTTTTGTATTTAAATACACTGCACCTAAACGATACACCTCTACCCGTACCTTCAAAACAAATTCAACGTTATCAAACTCCATAACTACCCGCAATCAACCGAAGAGAAACATTTCTAAAAGAGTCAAGAAGCGACGGAACAACCAAAACAGCAACTTTGTCTTTCGACCCTTGTATTTTTTACGTGCACATTATCAAAATTGTCCCCCCCCCCCCTCACCCACCTGACACCTTAATGAGGGGGGGTGTATGATGTCTCCCGATTTTATAACTGCCGATAGCGCGGCAACATTGAATAATTGTCGTAATTTAGACGCGCTTGTTACGCGAAAACATGACGCCGAGTGCTCATTGCGTAACCTGATCGCGATGATGTGTTCATAGCGAGCGGTAAGGTAATTACATTTATTTAGCTTCGTAGCCCAGTGGTTACACAGTTGGGTTCAATGCTTTTTCCTTGAAGTTTAAGAGCCGATTATGTTGCAGCACAATAAATAGGTTTTAATTTTCTCTCTCCACAACATCTTATATCTAGTTACATTTATTTTTATATATATTTTATACAAGTAATATAGTAGTTGTGGGAGAGCTGGTTCCCAAACTAAGCTCAAGGCCAGTGTTATGGGATTTTAATTATTTCAATTACCCCAGACTGCAAACAAAATACGAATAATCAGAATAAATCTTCTTTTTGCGCAACCCAGAAATCCGCAAGCTAATGAGCTTGCTCTACTACCTTTCATAACACTTCCGTTTGGCGGCAGACTAAGGTATTGTGGTGGTAGCCAACTAGGCGGACATAGAAACCGCCCCGCCATCAACCAAACCGAGTATTTAAAAGTAACCCCTCTGGGAATTGAACCCGGAGGCGTTCAATTTAAAAACAGTCATGGTCCCAAAACACCACCCTGCGTTACACCGCATTCAACAATCTAGTAGTACTAATTCATGATCCGAAATTGTAAACGCTATGAACTGCTATAGACCCACGGTACACCTATCGAGGACGCTACACGTCAAATGAGACATATCTCGTCTGCGTTAACAGGAGCGCAGTAATGCGAATTTTAAAACTCCATTTTTGCCCGAGCTGTACGAGTTCACGTAGAGATATAAACTTAGGAAGAATGAAAGAGAGGTAGATATTTAAAAAATAAACTGACAATGTGCTAAATACTGTACATTCATAAACTTGTGCGGTTAGTTTGTTCGACTTTGTATTTACAAAAGTTTTAGACCGCATAGACTATTAGTTAAGTTGAATGTGTATTCATCTACTGAGGCAAAAAAGAAATGAGTTGACATCTTTTTTTGTCTGTTTGTGAATCTTTTCTACAGTTAATATATTATTTTCTGCTGTTACTAATTTAACAGCATGAATATTTGATTTTTTAACAGCTACAAAGGATTGCAGACTTGACTATTCGAAACTAATTTCAATTTGATACCTCCACGACTTTCTGAGGAAAAAAGTATTAACAGACAAACAGACGGAGAATAAAGTGATACTATTAGAGTTCATTTTTGAACTTTAGAGGTATGGATCCCTAAAAACCAGATGAGATAAATACCGAACCTGCTATACCAAAACCATTATCAATATCTTGAAGAGGTATGTCGCGTACGTGCACTTCTCTCGTTTTGTTTGTGAGTAGATCTATGGCTTGGTACTCCGTCGCCGCTAATAAGGCACTTGTATGTTTTAATAAGTTCGTATGTTGTTCCAGGGATCATTAAAGTATCGACTTTTATTATTTGTATATTTTTTTATAACTCGACATATCTTTTTTGCCTCGAGTCATTGACTAACTCAGCGAGTTTGTAAAATACATTTGGGTTTTTAATGTGTATCAAGTTGGTACCCGCGGTTTTGCTTCATCATCATCAACAGCCTATATATGTCCCCACTGGAGGGGCTCAGGCCTACTCTCCTACAGAGAGTGTATGGGCCATAGTCCACCACGCGGGCCCAGTGCAGATCGGCGGACTTCACATGCCTGTTCAAGACATGCAGGTTTCCTCACGATGTTTTCCTTCACCGTTAAGCAATCGGATAATGTACTTGAATTGAAAAACTACTCATAGGTACACGGCTGGATTCGAACCCGGTACCCTCAGATTGAGAGTCCGCGCCTTATCCACTGCGCCACCGACGCTTTTTGCTTGCTTGGGAATTACTTCACTTGGGCTACTTGAATGTTATCAAAGGTGTGCTAGTTGTTTATATGTAAGACACTGGTTTATATCACATACGAGTACCTTTTGGGGGATATAAACGATAACACGAGTTTTTCAACTAATCGATTTTTTTGAAACATTCAAAAACAAAACAAAATATCGGCCTTATTTAAATCATAGTATTTCATGTTGCATTTCTGGTTGCACAGTTTTCAATTTGAAATAATAATAAAAATTATTTGTTTCGAATTGGTCTAGTGCGTAGTAAATCGCCACGACTATCGTAAAAATCCACAAGAAACATCGTAGCGATGATCTACGAAACGCGTAGCGATCGTCTACGAAATTCGTAGCGTTCTTCTACGAAAATCGTAGCAATTAAAAACACAGCGCCCCACAAAACAATTAGTATATCTCTTACCTCAAAGATAAATGGCCGTGAATGTATCTCTTAGTTTTTATTAACAGCGAAAAAAAATACGTTAACAAAGCGACATTATCGTGCCGCCATCGCTTCCATTTTCACGAGTTACGGCCGGAGGACCATAGCTAAATGACGTCACGTATTTAATTACACAGCCTACGGTACCTCAAAAGTGTCGCTTTAGAATTGAAAGCCGACATGGTGGACACGGGTCATTTGTTTGTAAAACAATTGATCGGTTGAGAAGCAAACCTTGGCTGGTCGTGATTATAAAAGCCATAAAAAAACTTTTGAACCAAAGGAGTGACAATATAAGGTCATCTTCCACATAGCAAATCCGCTCTTGGAATTATAATTATCCTTAGTAAAATAGATTTAGTAAAAAGAAAATTTACTAAATATTTTGTATTTATTTAAACTTTTTAATGTAACAAAAATAGGCTTTACGTTTGAGCACTGTCTCCCTAGGAAAGATGGCGAATAGGATACTGTTAGCCCCTTTAAAGAAAACCCAGTTGTAGGTAGTGCTGCTTAGGAATCACTAGGCCAACATGAAATTTAACTTCCTATCATGGACATTGAAACTGTCATTTTGGCACTATACTTGTTACACTTCACTGCTGACGTTCTTTTGTTTTGAGCCTTAGAACTCCCTGCTATGTGATCTCGTGAATGTCGTGAACGATGGTTAAGGCACTGCTTTGGAAATGAATCAAGCAGGGAGAGCAAGCAGCTTCGGCCACTAAATATCACTAACATCTTACTTGTCAGCTCGTGTCTTCCCTACACTGCTGACCTTTCGGTCCTCAGTCGTCCTCATCCGCTCGTTTCCTGCTATATTATTCAGGTCTTCAGACCAGAGGGCTGGAGGCCGTCCCACTCCGCGTCCCCTGGTCTGGGATCTGTATTCTTTAACCTTTCTACTCCAACGCCGTCTGTACGTTGAGAGATGTGGCTTGTCCTTTACCACTTTAGCTTGTTGATTCTGGCTGCTATGACCTATCGCCTTTGTTAGTCGGTAGATGTTATCATTCCTGACTTTTATCGTGACCACCAATCTATATCCCAATCGTGGTGATTATGGCAAATCCCATTAATTGATGATAGGTTCGTGTTCATCAATGCATTTTCCAGTTTATTAATGAAGTTCACCGTTCTATTCGGCCGTGTGTACTCACACCCGGAGGTCAATCGACTCGGCCAGAGCGGTAATATTTGCTGATAAAAAGAAAACCAATTTTGTTGAGCCCGCCTCCGCCACAAAGGAGCGCTATCTAGCGATAAATTATCGAAATTATTGCATTAAAAATTCCATCTAGTAAGTCAAAGTGAACCATTACGCCAGCGTGGCGCGCCTCGGGATGGAAAACGTCGTATGCGCCGAGCCACAGGAGTGTTTTTCAGTCCTTTCGGAGCTGCCTTGGCAATTTTTCTCGGTAACCGTTCTTCTGTTGAATCTCTGTTCCAGGAAATGATTCAAATACATGTATGTTTTAATATAATTTAAATTGTTGTTAGGCTGGTTTTGTTCGTGGTGCCGTATTTTGCAATGTCATCATCACAAGACGGGAAATGTTGACTGCTTAACATAGCTAATCCATGTCACAGATAATTATAAACGATAAATTCTTTTGAGGGAAATTTAGACTGCCTAGGTGCGCGTCTTTAGCCTTGTAGGGTCTCAGTTGGACTCCAAAAGATCGCGAGTTCGATTCCCTAACTTGTACTCAGTGCGATGGATGGTAAGGTGTAATTTGTATGTCTGCCGCCAAACAGCGGTGTCAATAACACTTCATCATCATCATCAGCCGGGAAACATCCACTGCTGGACATAGGCCTCCCTCATGGTACGCCACATCGACCGGTCCCGAGCCACCTGCATCCAGCGACTCCCCGCGACTCTAACCAGGTCGTCGGTCCAGCTAGTAGGGGGACGGCCTGGTAGACGTTTCCTCCGTTTCGAGAACCTTTACTCCCCACCGGTTATCGGTTCTTCGAGCGATGTGGCCTGCCCATTACCACTTCAGCTCACTGACTCGTCGAGCTATGTCGGTGACCTTCGTTCGTCTACGGATTTCCTCATTCCGGACCTTATCACGTAGAGAAATTCCGAGCATAGCTCGTTCCATTGCTCGCTGAGTGACTTTGAGCTTGTTTATTCGGCCCACAGTAAAAGACCATGTTTCGGTTTCGTATGTCATCACTGGCAACACGGACTGATCATAGACTTTTGTCTTTAGACGCTGAGGTATTTTGGACGAGAAGATATGCCGTAATTTCCCGAACGCTGCCCAGCCGAGTTGGATTCTTCGGTTGACCTCTTTGTCGAAGTTGGACCTACCTAGTTGAACGATCTGTCCCAGGTATACTCGTCTACAACTTCGATGGTAGTGTTCCCAACCACTACCGGCATAGGTGCAACATGGACGCAATAACACTTGTCTACCGCTAATTAAACATATCCAGCGCCTGAGACTTCTGGGCGAGTACGCTTCTTTTAGACAGTCTTATCGACACATTACGACCTACATTGCCTACGAAGCCGTTACTGGTCAAGGTCGATTTTTAGAGCTTTTATATCGGTATTTGCAATACATAACTAGCACAATACAACGGGAAAACACTACAAGTGTTGTATTATTTTTTTTGCTTCACATTCTATAGATTTTGTTGATAAAAGACTATCCTTCTTGTCGTTCCTCTTTTAAGGAAGGTATTTTATCTTCAGTAATCGCGTGAGGGAGCTGGCAGAACGCCCGATTCTTACTTGATTATCTACAGGAACGGTTTCATAAATTAGGATTTTTTTTGTTGAGAAATAATGATATTTATATATGTCAAAGGTCATGGTAAATTTTTGTATAGAGCCTACCATACCTTCTGCTTGCCTTCTTGAAAATTTCATTATTGTTGACCGCAGCTCAAATTAAGGAAAAATCATAATAAAACATAGAAGCGAACCTTAAACGTGTGTACCCAGGACTGCTGTTAGAAATTTCGTAAAGGAATAAGCCTTTTTTGTATATTTTCTCTGAGTTTTGTGTGTTTTTTTAAACATATTTTCTTTAAAAGGCCATTTATTGTACTAAAAATTTCTGTATCTTACAAAAAAATACCGTGTGAATGCTCCGTGACCAAACAGAAATATTAATTTGTTATCACCCAACGCCTGCGGAACCAAAAGCTTAAAGAAGATAAAAAGAGGAAACTTTTCCACATCTCCCCAAGCATCAATCCCCCAATACACCCGATACGCTCGAACCTGGACGCTAACTACCTAAAAAAGGAACTTTTCATTTCATTTTCCAAACTTTTAATCTCAAAGTGCCCGTGAAAGAAAAATGGAGGCGTTATGAAAATCGCCAGCGCCACCTATTATCAACTCCCGGCAACTCGCGTAATTCGCTTCTTAACCTGTGCCGCGCCAAAGTGGACGCAAACGTCCCCCGTGATGCTAGGGCCCAAACTCCACTGTTTCGTTCCCGGCGCTTGCGTCCCATCCATCGAGACGGATTGTTACAGAAGAGTCATAAAAAGTAAGATATTAATGTATCGCGGGAGGCATTAGACGGTCGTACGGATCGATTTCTATGCATAAAAAATGCTAATGGCCCGGAGAGAGCGCACTGTGCCAGAGTTGCTTGATTTATGGAGTGAAGTTGGTATTCGCGGTTCGATGTCGTCTTAGGTGTTTGCGGACAGGTGGTCTGGAACTTCTAAAGTTGGCAATGTTGTGATAATGGAAGGTTTCTTTTCGTTGGAAGGTTTTCTGCCATGATTGCTTCGAAACTTTCGCGATTTCGCTCCGTAGCGGCGCACCTGAAGTATTTGATGAAAATGTAAGGGACGCTTTAATCGTGCCGTCAATCACAAAAATCTTGCACACGACTCTGTTGTGTGCATTGTTTTAATTTTGATTTTATTATAAACCTCACGAAGGACACGGGAAATTGCCATCCAATGCTCAAATACGTTTGATTTTCCCTTTCAAATTTGTTTTCGTAGCAGCGTCTTCGAATATAAATTCACAATTTATTTCCCATGAAATATTATTAATCCCTCGCTCGAGACGCCATTAAACGGTTTCTGTAATTTCCAAGCGATCCATTTTGAGGCCGACATCGGCAGTTTCCTACGAACGGCAATAAAAATGCTATTTATATTCTGAAATAAGGGCTTCGACGGTCCAATCGACCGGGTAAAATATTAATTTTATTTTAATGGCTTTGAACGGAAAGTTTTTGACTCGCGAAAAGTGGATTTGAGACTGGTGGCGCCATCTTGTGTCGAATAGCTGTAAACAGTCTTGCATTTACCACAGGGGTTGTTTCCACATATTATCTTACGTTTAACTATTTTGTCTGAGCTTGAATGTGAATACTTTATATTAAATCCTCCTCCTATTCTATCCTCCCCCCGCGGATCTCGCACAGTACGGACGTGTCTACGCGCTCCTCGCTTTCAAAAATCGATTCAGTAAATAGGAAACAAAAAAGCATCGGCGAGCGTGCCCAACCGCCTGTACGAGTGAGTAAGACATCACTGCTAAACAACACAACACTATACCTCACAGACCACCCATACAGTGAGTGTGTGAGCGAGACACCAGTGCCAGACAGTGACAACACGCCACTCATCGCACATCTTCAAGTTGAACACGCTGCGCAAGAGGTGATTGACCTTATTACACGGCTCGATCTTACAGTCGCCGACGGAACATTTAGGCCTAAGCTATATTAAAAGGAAGGATACGCGTGCGCTTATACCGAATTACGTAGACATTTGCTATTTATCACGGAAAAAATTGCACTATGCCGCTCAAACGCACCCCCCCACCGCTGTCACCGCTCTCAACGCCACAGCCGCCGCAATATCAACAAGCTCCGCAATCATCCCGTAGCCAACAAACGCCTACGTTACCATTCTTCAGTCCGGCTACGCACACCGGGTCCGAACCAAACCTTACCCTTAACCAAGAGAACGTTACTTACCGCGAGAAACGTAAACAAAACCAAGCACCTGAAGAAGAACACGATGACTCACTGAGAGCTGAAATGAGACGCTTGTTTTTAATGCTTTCTAATCGCTTCGACTCTCGCTCTGAAGCCATGGTCACAGCGGCCCAAGAGCAGCAACAGAATATCGTATGTAGCATAGATGAACTAAGCCACTCTGTCCAGTATTTGTCGAAGCAGTATGACTCGGTGCTTACTAAGCTACAATCTATGGAAAATGATAAAATTAAAGATAGAAAATATATACAATCGCTAGAAGATAAAATTGAAAATCTGGAACGTCGTATCAAAACAACAGGTTTAGAAATCCGAAACGTCCCCCATAATCCACACCACGATGGAAAATACGAAACGAAGGAAGAGCTCTGTGGAGTCATAAAAAATCTGGCGGAGGTTTTAAATGTAGATTTGGGAGAAACGGAAATAAAAGACGTTTACAGAGTTAACACTAATAAAAACACGAATAAGCCAATAATAGTGGAATTAACCACTGTGATTAAAAAAGAGAAAATATTGTCAGCTGTAAAATCACACAACAAAGGCAAGCAAAAAGACGACAAGCTTAGCACTGCAGACATCAGGTATCCCGGATCGAAAAAACCCATTTATGTCTCAGAAACCCTGACGTATAAAGCCCAACGACTGTATTACCTAGCTAGGGAATTCTCAAAGGATAACCAGTATCGCTACTGCTGGACATCTAAAGGACTCGTCTATCTTCGAAAAGCAGACAATCAGCCAGCAATCCGAGTTACAACAGAGGAAGATTTGATAGGACTTGGAAAAGCCTGACTGAACCGCAGTACACGACTACCCTGGCACCTATTTTACGTTAAGTTACTTAGTAAAACTGTATATTACTCGTATTGCACAACACAAACATACCACAACACCCCACAACAAAAAACACACAAAACCAACAACTGCCAAAACAAACTCCAATCCCCTACAAAACTAAACAAGTTTATACACACAATACCTACAAATAAAATAAATTACAAAACATATTTGAATAAGCACACATTAAAACCAATGTACTTTACATCCCCCCTTCTCCGTGGGCCTGACGACATTAAAATATACAATTGCTCCAACTTATCTGCGGACTACATATATAAAATCTCACACACGATAATATAAATAGCTACTGTGATAAAGTGGACGATTTATCCGTCTCATCTGCCTTTAAAACCGACCCAGAAAATTGTCACAAACTAATAAATAACAAATCTAGGAATATAAACATCTTAACACAAAATATCCGAAGTATTGGTGCGAATTTTCCTGATTTTCGTGTACTTCTTACGAGGCTAAAAATAAACACAGATATAATAATTTTAACTGAATCCTGGCTCTCTTGTTGTGTTAATATACCAACGATAAATGGCTATAATAATTATGCTACTTCAAAAATAATTAACCAAAATAGTGGTATCGTAGTTTATATCAGTAACTCTATAGCGAACGTCACTGTTACAGAACCGCAGTTTACAGACGCTGACTGTCTATTAATTAAAATTGGATACGATATCGGCATTCTGTCAATCTATCGCTCACCTTCTATCAGAGATATAACCAACTTTTTAAACTCTCTTGATATGATATTAACAAACAACAATACTATTAAAAACCTTGTTATTATAGGAGATATCAACATAGACATAGCGAACGGAAATAATGATCTCAACTCTTCAGAATACTTAGATCTTGTCGCATCACATGGTTTACTTCCTGCACACACTTATCCTACGCGTGACGTCACATGTCTAGATCACATAATTCTGAAAACCACTCTCGCTGCCACCACAGCAGTTATTAATTCTTCCGTAACTGACCATAGTTCTGTAATACTCTCCCTTAGTAAAACACAACCTGCAAATCTCAATAAAACCATCACTAAAACCAATTATAGTAAAATTATCACAGATATAAACCAGATAGATTTTTCACACGTTTACACTTGTAACAACCCCAACGATGCCGTCAATTACTTTATAAGCTCTCTACAAAGGTGCGTACTATCGAATACGTCTAAGTTCAATGTACCCCATAAACTCAGAATTAAAAAACCTTGGATCACAGCAGGTCTACTGCGATGCATGCGAAACAGGGACAGAATGCATATGAAACTCCGACAAAATCCAAATAACTTAATTGATAAAACTACATACAGGAGATATAGGAACTTTTGCAACAAGCTTCTAAAAAAATTAAAACGGCAATACGAAAGAGATGAACTAAAAAAGGCAGGAAACAACCTGAAACGTCTATGGGAAGTTGTAAAGGATGTCACAAATACCCAAAAACCAAAGGAGTCGTCCTTAGAACTTTTAACCCTTTCTGAATCACCTACGGAGTCAGTGAACATTGTCAACAATTATTTTATCAGTGTAGGCAAATCACTTGCTGAAAGTGCATGCAGCAGTGTATGTACCAGCACTAATCTTTTTCCGATTACCCCAGAATCTTTTGTGCTACTTGATACAGAGGAAGCAGAAGTGGAGCGAATAATCTCATCTTTAAGGACTGATTGTGCTATTGGCATTGACAGACTCTCCGCCAGTATCATTAAAGAAAGTAAAACATCCCTTGTTCCACCTCTCACTTACATTTTTAACCTATGCCTTAAGACTGGTATTTTCCCAGACGCATTTAAAAAAGCGATCATCCATCCCATACACAAAGCTGGGGATAAGGACCGTGCCAATAACTATCGCCCCATCTCGGTACTTACATCATTGTCCAAAATCTTAGAAAGAATAATGAACAACCGTTTAACGAAATTTCTAGAAAGTAAAAACATTCTCTCCGATAATCAATACGGTTTTCGCACTGGCAGATCCACAAACGATGCAGTTAATAACCTAGTTGAAACAGTTGTTAAATCTCTAGATAAAGGTAAAAAATCGTTAGCAATCTTCTTAGATCTTGCGAAAGCTTTCGATTCGATCCCGATACCTAGACTAATCTCAAAACTAGAAGCGATAGGTATTAGGGGCACCCAACTCGCATTATTCAGCGATTACCTCCAAAACAGAACCCAGCAAGTCAAGATTGGGGATCACATCAGTTCCCCGCTACAAATAGAGTTTGGTGTCCCTCAGGGAAGCATTCTTGGGCCAACGCTATTTCTGACCTACATCAACGACATTTGTAACACGGAAATAGACTCTGGTAAACTCTTTGCCTATGCTGATGACACTGCATTAGTGTTTTCTGCAGAAAACTGGGATAGCGCATTTAGACAAGCACAAAAAGGCTTTAATAAAATCTTTCAAGCTCTTTCGGAAAATGGACTGACGCTAAACATTGGCAAAACTAAGTACATGACATTTTCTTTAACCATTCGAAACTTACCATCTGAACATAAATACAAAATTCAGGCTCATCGTTGTTATCCCACGGGAACTTTAATTTGTCACTGTCCTAACCTGGAAAAAACGGATACATACAAGTACTTAGGTGTTATAATCGATAATAAGTTGACCTTCCGATACCATGTCGAACTTCTATCAGGCCGTACTAGGAAACTAATTTATACTTTTAAGCACCTCAGGCACATAGCTGACAACATTACCATAAAACAGGTTTACTACTCTCTTTGTCAATCCCTTCTAACATATTGCATTACCTCTTGGGGTGGTACATATAAAAGCTATCTTATTAAACTAGAACGATCGCAACGGGCTGTACTAAAGGTCTGCACATTCAAGCCATACCGTTATCCAACTAAAGAATTATATACTTTTTGTGAAGTCTTGTCTGTCAGAAAACTATTTATTCTTCAAACCATTCTTCAAAAACACGCTGAAAAGCTTAACCCGATCCCAACAAGTCAACGTAGGTGCTTTGTTCCCCCTGACATACACCCCAAGACCACCTTTTCACGCAGATTTTATTGCTTTCTGGGCAGCTTTTTATACAATAGAGTGTACCAGAACCTTAAACTGTATCTACACACTAAAACAAAGTATGAGTGTAAAAAACTCGTCTCCCAATGGTTACTTGCTCTTGGTTACGGTGAAGCAGAAGACTTATTACATCCCGTAAAGTAACCTCTATGGCCATTTCAGACAGACAGACAGACAGACAGACAGACATACACACACCACACCACACCACACACACACACACACACACACACACACACACACACACACACACACACACACACACACACACACACACACACACACACACACACACACACACACACACACACACACACACACACACACACACACACACACACACACACACACACACACACACACACACACACACACACACACACACACACACACACACACACACACACACACACACACACACACACACACACACACACACACACACACACACACACACACACACACACACACACACACACACACACACACACACACACACACACACACACACACACCACACACACACCACACACTCCACGTACTTGTGTATATATATAGACAATAATTCCGTGCGGGGAGACCTGGTTACCCATAGCACAGGCCTCGAGCTTAGTCTGGGAACCAGTTCTCTCACAACTACTATATTACTTGTAGTATTAAAATGTAACTTGATATATGACGTTGTGGAGAGAAGAAATAAAAACATATTTTATTATTTTTTTAAAGCCAATTCAATGAAGTGATTGAGTTCAAGGTAAAATCTTAAAGCATATTTTTCTCAATATTATTGATGCTGCTTGTGTTGTGGTTTTTGTTTGTTTGTTGCTTGTTCGCAAAAACACGATAAGATCGTAATTTTTGGTTATGAGATCATCTAAGAAAAAATACTTCGTTTATTTTATTGTTTATTTATTGAATTACTGGGCAAAACAGCGGATTCAGAGAAGGGAGCAGATGCCGTTCCATATGTTAACATGTTTAGTTAAAAACATAAACATCTCGAGGGTCTGAAATAAACGTACTTGCAGGCGATTCGGAATGGTTACACGTCAACATCCGTCTCGAAGGACCAATGTAGCTCAGCAGACACAACAACTCAAATGCCTGTTTCAAATGATCAGATTTTGATTCATTTTTCATTTACATACAATAGTCCTCTTAAATACAGACTAAAATCGTCAATGTGCTGCTGCTTTGGCCCCGCTCCGAGTGGGATAAAGGCAGGAAGATGATTAGCTATGTATAAGCTAGATTGTAATAAATAATTAAACATACGATTGTATTGGAGAAACAGAGTGCGTTTTTGTCTGGTGTGTCGTGTAGGTTATGAATACTCCTAATCAAAATTCGAAAATAATAAGTATTCTAGTTAAATACGTATTCTAGAGAGATCTGATGTTAACAGGCATAGCTCTGTACAATTACTCTTATGCTACAATATAACAAATCCTTTATATAAAACGTACAAGTAATAATTTAAATCTGAAAAAGAAATAAATGATAGCGCATTTCCCCCGAAAACACCACATTTCCCGTACGATTTTTCTAATTAAAATTCCACACATGGAATTAAAAAACAAATATATCGCCACAATTATTTCGTCCATGCACCGTGGCAACAATCTTCACAAACTGCCGTCTCTGGTCACGTAAAACAAAATGGCCGAAAAATATATAAAAAAGTATCTGTCCCGGGCACCGATCGCGATACACGGCCGCACGCCGGCGGAATATTTTAATTTTTATATTTTATTATTAAATATGGAAAAATAACCCGCAGTGGGTGCCCACCCCCTTCTGAAAATCATTGATCTGTTACCAGTAGGAATGGTAGTCGTTTGTTTTGTTATTTTGTGCATTCAGTTACGTGAGACCCTTCTTACATGCACTTGCTGTTATGTCAAATCCATCACTGAATTATAAATCTGAAAATTAAGAACCCACTAGAAATACTGTTTCGTTGCTGACACCATAATATGTTAACGATGCGAATAGCCTATACATAATTACTAGAATAATCCAACAGCATTTTAGTGGTATTTTTCTATTTCGATGAATCAATTACCAGCATATGCTCAGTGAAAGAAAAACCATAGAACTTAAAAACAATTAAAATTCGTCGTTTAACATTCCGAAAGTACACATCCCCGCGACGGTACCTTACCTCAGGAACCGACTCAGTTAAGCGGTAGACCTGTACAACCATACATCTTCTATGTATTCCCCCGTTAATCCTTTGTCTCCTTCATCTAGGCGAGGGCCCACCTTGGTTTAATTGTGGACGGCTTAAGCGTGCATGTATCTCGAATTTTAATATCGGCCTCAGTAATCCTGAGGCCTTTATTTTTATTGTACTTAGGTCGACGAATTTGCATATAGAATTCCGTTTAAACCAGGCCAATGTTTAATGTATGATTATAATTATCTTTAGGCAACGATGTATGTGTTTGTAACAATATAATTTTCATAACCATCGATGTATCTCATATTTATGTATTGCAGTTTTTTAATTTTCAAAAGGTTGATATTAGCTTTCATGTTAAGTCCATATTAATAATATTCTAAATTCGGAAGTGAGTTTGTCGTTCAAGTCATTCCCGTGGGATAATTTCTTAAGCCGACGCGGAGAAAGACGCGGGCAAAAGCTAGTAAGGTCATATTATAGATTGATTTGGTATCTTTGTTTGTCAGAAAATAGCATAACTTTTTATAACAGGCATATATTTGCTAATTCTTATTTTACCTGACAATAATAATTTTTATACAAATGTCTGAACGTATTTTCCAGCATGTAAGTGTATTTTTTCTTTTCAAGAATATCCAATACCCTATAAATCATGAAATGGAAAAGCGAAACGTTTTAATATCAAACTTTTTATATACTTTTTATAGCAGCGCCTTCAGATATATAGAGTATTACACAATATTTTGTTAATATTGTAGGTATGAATTTTAAATTTCCTATTGAAGGTAAAATCGAGTCAGCAGCAGAAAAAAATATTAGGAAAACTGATCCATTGCAAGCTACTATGTCCACTCATCTTTTCAAAATTGAGTAATTTAAAATGAACCAAATTTCAGACAAAAAACATAGATAAGCCTAGAAGATAGCTTTTTCCATTTGGACAAGAATACTTACTGATAATTTCCGCCCGCAACGCCACCTCATGCCCGTCCGGGCGCACCGCCCGCCCTACCGCGCCGCCCGAAGGGTTTACGAGGTTTGATTCTTTTCGATAATCTCTGTCCTAATGCACTACAGACTCCGCACACTTGGTGCCATTGTTATATTATACTGGTACTATGTGGGGAAATGCGGGTACATTGTTTTATGAACCCTTTATTTGCATATTTTTTGTCATTCTTTTTAAGAAGCGCCCGGTTTTTCGAAAGGTTTGCATAAACGCTAGGATCAGCAAGCTATGTCAAAAATGACTTGATTGTGTATTACGTCAATCAGCAGCATACTCTATTTATCACTTCAAGTATTTCCAGGTATTCGTAGAACCATGTCCAACTTAATACCTTATTTTATACAACATAAAATCCTTACGCTGCCAAGTATTTATATACTTGAAATATGTAAATTCATTAGAAAATATCCGGAATTTTATACAAAACGCGGTGACATACCCACTAACTTCTCATTAAGACTTACACGGAAAACCCAACTAGTACAGCCAACTTCCGCTTCAAGATGTTTTCGTCAGGACCGTTACAGCGCAATGTCCATAAAATTATATAATAATCTGCATGAAAATTTAATAACGGAAATAAAGGATAAATATTTTATACAAAAATTAAAACAAATAGTACACGACAAATGCGGCACACTACACGAATATTTGAGCGACAAACTGTAAAAATAATGATAACAGATAATGTACGTTTCATCTCTTATTGCAGCGCCTTCAGACAAGGTCCATCGGTGGGTAAATTATATGTAACAACTGATGTATAAATCTATGGAATGCAATAAATATATTGAGTATTGAAATATGTAGCAATACACAGAACCATTAATGACTAAACGTTATTTTGAACCAACTTCAAAAAGGTAGAGGCTCTCAATTCGACTTGATGTATATTTTTTGTATGTTACCAAGAGATATGCCATATTTTCGCCAATTATGAACCGAATTTGATGTTTTCATTTATAAGGGTAGTTTCAATTTCCAATTTCAAGAAATTCCTAGGGATGAAAAACAATACCGAGTTACTTCGAATCTTATACAATTGTAAACTGATTTTGATGACTATTTCTCAGAGATATTTATCGACCGCAAATAATGGAAAAATCTAGGCATAAATGCTTTAAATGAATAAAACTTCGTAATGTAATGAAAGTCAAGGTATTAGTTCGTTAAAACACAAATAATTTAATTAAACTTTTCAGATAAAATTAGTATATTTAAAAATTGCGAATGTCGAATCAATCAATAAATATATAAATTGGGAAACATACACATGAAACGCTAAATATAAAACAGTAAGCACTACACTCAAATGTTATAATAGCCATTAATTTGGTTCATATGCCGGTTACTTCGAACTTTAGCTAAGTTAATGTTGCGGAAATATCTCGGTCGCAACCATTTACTCTGCAACAGCGGAATATCATATTAAATTATCACACTAGATTATGAGTCTTTCGACATTTTATATTGAACCACACACCTTTGAATTTCTTCTCAGGAACAGTCCTGAGAAGAAATTCAAAGGTGTGTGAAGCAGGTTTCCTCACGATATTTACCTTCACGGAAAAGCCAATGGTAATGATTTTTATCTTTCGTACATAAATTCCAAATAACAAATTGTAACTCCTGTACGAGCCAGGATCGAACCCAGACCTCGATCTAACCAACTTAGATACCACTGCAGACTTATGCAGCAGTAATAATGTTTTAAATTATAGTATTACTTGGTAAAGCAGCGTTGGGGCTGGCCAATCCCCTTGTAATTGTCGTACCAACACGTTGGAATACTTTGGAATAAAAACTGATTTTTCTCGAAAGAACCCCCCCGGAACGGAAGCGAAGGCAATCATTCCTGCATCCCCAATTACTCCGGCACCACTGACAACTTTTTCAATTTCCTATAAAAATGGGAAAGCCGCGGCGGTCGCCATCAAACGATAAATGATTATAAGATGTGAGGACGAACCCGGGGTAATGAGAAATAAGCTGGGAAAAGAACAGGGTCACGGGAGAGTCGCGCTTATATACTGAGTGGTTCCGTACAGAACTGACGTTCACCGCCTCCCGACGACCCGCGATGCCGCACTTACCCAGCATGAGACTGGCGCAGTAATTGCCAGTACGTATAGCGCGCGTGGACTACTCACACATGTGCATTTATACTTACGTCATCCGTTTAATGTGTGCCGATATCATGACATTTGTTTCAAGTGTCCGACGTGTGACCTGACCAGACTGGAAGTTACATCATTTAGAAATGAGCTGTTTGTTTACAGCCTTTTTGCTTCCGCTTGGACTAACGATCCAGAGGTCGCAGGTTCTATTTCCAGTGGAGGTACCTATATGTGCTCGGTGTGTTTGGCTCTAGGCACGGGGTACTCCGTGGTAGTAGGTTACGTAATATGTCCGCCTGGCTAGCTGTCATCATGTTTAATTATTAATAGCACTGTTGTGTTCCGGTGTGAAAGGTAGCAGAGCCAGCGCCTCATTAGAATAAGGCTTCTGGGTGCGCACGCGCACCATCCTACAGCCATTTCACTTTCCATTAGATAATATTATCATCAATTAGTAAAACGACAGGAGGTCAAAAAAGGAGGTTCTCAATTCGACCTGTATTGTAATATTTCCAGAACTGCCCAGTTTTCGTTTATGTTAGTCTTTAACAGCTTCTAAACAAGTGTGCCAACTATCAAAAGTGTATGTATATTTGTATGTTTGTCATCGCATATCTCCGGAACTAAAAGTTCGATTTAAATAATGTTTTGGTCTATTGAACTAGGTATTGTTAGAGAAGACTGCAAGTTTCATCAAAATCGGTTCAGTAGTTTTTGAGATAGGGAATGTTAAGTGTGTATTAGACAGCTGACTTATAAGCATTGCCTTAATAAAATTAAACTTTTAGGGCAGTTGAAGTCGGTTCACAGTTCTTTTTGAACGCGTTTACTTGTTTTCGGGTGCAGTTGATGTGAAGTTTTTTTACCAGGTACACTTATTTTATTAAGAAACTTTTTCACTATATATTTCACTGGACGTTAGTAAATTAATATGTCAGATTGTAAAAATTCTATATTCAAATAAGCTTCTTTTACTGAAAATGCATCAAACAAACAGTGGAACAAAGTTGCATTCACATTAAAAACTTACGCGTGATTTATAATTTATAAGTAAACTCGATATTGACTTATTCCCTCTGAATCTATCGATTCAATTATTTTTTAAATGTCGTAAGGATCCCTAAAAACGTAAAGAACAAAAGGGAAGCGCAAAGCGAAGCTTTCTTCCTTTTATTGATTAAAAAAGTTTGTTAATCATATTTTGTTGTGGGCCCCGGGATAGTTCTCTATCGGCACGCCGAGATTACGGCCACGGCGTTTTTTATTGGTGTTTTCGATTGTGCCGACGGTAATTTGAAAAGTTTCCTTGGTTAGTCTTCTGCCGGCGTTTGGATGTTGATTTGAGGAAGTATGATCTCTTTGCAAGTTATGCATTTATATCGAAGAACCAAAATATAGCCAACCGCCCGGTCTTCTACTGGCTTCGTTATGGAAAGCGTGCGATTGAATTGAACTACCTAATTCCACTGTCCACTTTTTACTACCGGTCAACCTGAAGATCATCTGGATTCCACTACTAGTTAGTTGATAATCCACCAATTATTACTAAGCATTTTGCTTCTTAACTTATTATACGTACTGCTAAGGAATGGAATTCCCTGCCGGCTTCTGTGTTTCCCGAGCGCTACAAGCTGGATGTCTTAAAGGCCAAAGTGCATAGGTTATTTCTAGGTAAAGTTAAAGGTAGGAGCTGTGAAAAATCAAACGTTTAAGTCAAAGAAATAAATATAAAACCGGTCAAGTGCATGTCGGGCCACGCGCAGTGTAGGGTTCTGAGATAGACGCGAAAAAAATATTTCATCCCTGTTGTGTCAATCAAACTCCGAGTCCAGATAACAACCGACTTTATTAATAATTACTTATGACTACCCACAACACCTTCCCCATAAACAAAGAGAGTTACATAATACAAAGACAGCATACATATCTATCCTTCCCATAAATTTAAGATATAAAAACATGAAAAATTCAACTATACAATGTTATCGTGAGTTTCAGTTTCAGGAATGTTTTAAGTTACATTTAATTAAATGCCTGCGATTACGTCGATAACAGACACCTTTCTTGTTTCCTACCACATACTCGTACGACCGTGGAGTGGTCGACCCTGCGACCACTCGCCGCGCATCATACGACTTTTGTCTAATATTATGACATTGTCGCCTGCTTTCAACTTTGGTAGCATTTTGCTATGCTAATTATAATGTAATTTACTTATGTTTTGTTTACATGTATACACCTCATGCTGCAAAGGACTTACATTTTGAGGTTGTAACAGATTAGGATGTACATACAGGTAGCCGACAGTTCAACCTGCGTCCCATCAGCATGTGTGCGGGAGAGCTTAGACCTTCACGCGGCGTGTTCCTGTAGCTCAACAGGTTTAAATAAAAATCCGTATCACTATTTACAGAGTTAATTAAAATGTTTTTTACAGTCTGTACTGCGCGCTCACTTTTTACATTCGCTTGAGAAAAATTCGGTGAGCTGGTTACATGGTCGAACCCCCATTGAATGACAAAGTTCCTAAAGTCCCTGCTTGTGAATTGAGTCCCATTATTGCTAATTAACGTCTCAGGTATCCCATGTCTAGCGAAGTTCTCTTTCATCGCATTTATTACCGACACGGATGATATATTGTTTAACTTAGCGACGTCTACAAAACCCGAGCAATAATCCACTAAGATCAGATAAGACTTTTTCTTATATGCAAATATCTCCGCGCCCAGCTTGTTCCACGGCAACTTTGTAATTTCTGTAGGTATCCTATGCTTCCTACAGGGTGCGTGTGCTCGCTCCTGGCACCCCGCGCTCCGCCCCGCGCGCCTACTATTATTCGATACGTTCACACTGTGTATGCGACGAATTAATCCTAACTGTGAACAAGCCTCTCGTCCCAGTACACTTTCACAAGTTATGTTCGCAATAGCGAATTTAAGCCGATATTTATAGTTTTTATGCCACCAGAACAAATAACATATTCCCCTTATGGGTATGACCGTGCCACTGTACGATTGCAACTTTATGTTATTCCTACGTTTTAATATACATTCATTATAACCTAAACGTTTAAAACGTTCGTATGACAAAACATTGATATCGGCCCCAGTGTCCAATTTAAATTTTTCAAACCCCCCATCACCTCGTAAGGTTTCAAACCAATCACCGCCGGTCGACGACTGTTCTTTCACCACGGAAGCATTCGATAGCGTAGAGACATAGAATAGCTCACAGTTATCGTTGTCGTCCTCCGAACTACCGGCGTTAACGTCAATCTCGTTCACTTGTTTAACACTTTTTGGCGTGTTACACATTCTCGCAAAATGACCATAATTGTGACACACGTAACACTGTACACTGATAGCGGGGCACGCCCCCGGCGCGCACTGCATACCGCACCGGTAACACTGGCCCGCGCGCACCGACGACGTACGCCCGGTGCCGGCGCCGGCGCTGGGCGCTGGGTGGCCCCCGGGCTGGGCCCGGCAGCCGCGCCCGCGCACCTGCACCGCCTCGACACGCGCGGTGCCCGACGGCTCGCCGTCGCATGCCTCCAGGCACCGGATGACGTCCGATGACACCTCGTCCGCTTGACATTTTTTGATACACTTTTCCAATGTCAGCTCGTCCGCACGAAGCAATCGATCGCGGACGACACCATTGTTGATTCCACAGACGATACGATCGCGAATCAACTCTTCTTCGAGCGAACCGAACGCACAGTTTTTGCTCAATAATTTTAAAGCTATCACATATTGGCTAATAGTTTCACCGATCTCTTGGTTTCGTGTGAAAAATATGTATCTAGATAACGTGATGTTCGGCTTCACTTCGAAATATTTGTCGAATTTTTTCAACAAAACCGTGACGTCATCCTGTTCTTTGTCTTCGAAAGTGAACGTCTGATACACGTCGAACCCGTCCGGTCCGATCAGGTTGATAAGTAAACTCGACTGCACAGCTTGTTCCTCTTTATGCACCCCCGATGCCTTCAGGAACAGATTAAACTGCGTCTTCCATCGTTTCCATGCGTCAGCCCGGCTGACGGGGCTGCCTTCCAAACTCAGTTCCGGCGGAGGTCTCGCGTGTTCCATTGCGAAACAAACAATATTCAAACAATAACAACGTTACTGACTATACGTTTATCAAGAAATATTGACGAAAACTATTTAAAAACTAATTTTAAACACCGCTGCCACCATGTTGTGTCAATCAAACTCCGAGTCCAGATAACAACCGACTTTATTAATAATTACTTATGACTACCCACAACAATCCCCAAGTTACGTGTATTTTATTCTACCACTTTGTCGGCGTGATTAATATGTATACCCATACCAAATTACAGCTTTCTAGTAGTAAGAGCGGCGGACGGACAGAGCGAAACTATAAGGGTTCCTTGTTTGACTACGAAACCCTAAAAAGCTACGTCTGTTGAAGCCGTAGATCATTTCCTTTGCAATGCAAGGGAATCAAAGCCTAGGGTACTTCCGTTGGTCTAGAATCCTGAAACTTGACATGAAGCGAGGTTTTATAGTAGCAAGTTTATATTAGGTAAATCCTTAACTCTATTTGCTTAGCTTTACTTTTCGTCCAAAAAATGTTCATTTATTTTGTCGTCTTTATCATTGTAGAAACATGAATAAGTTCTTGCGTCTGTAAACCCAGAATATACAAAGCAGAAACCCCCAAATATCCACTCACCTTGTTCCAGACTCTTCATCTGCTGTCGCCACCATCGTTCCCAGTGGACCGCATCAGTACCAGCGCGTGTGGAGAGAAGATCTGCGTGTGGGGGGCGCGGGGAGTCACCGTCGTGGACCTGCCTTCCAGGTGGGGGCGCGGAGGACTCTTCGAATCGGGGAGCCAGGTCGTCTTGTGCAAGTAAGTTCATATTTATTGGAGCCAAAATTATTATATCAAGTATCAGACAAGAATATTAGAGCGTCAGTCCTTGAACAGTCGAGGTCTGGGTTCGATTCTGGCGTAACAATGAGTTCTAATTTAGAATTCATGTAAGAATGATAAAAATCATTACCATTGGCTTTTCGATGAAGGAAAACATCGCGAGGAACCCTGCACACTCCTGAGAAGAAATTCAAAGGTGTGTGTGAAGTCTACCAATCGGCAGTGTACCACTGACTGCTCGAATTCGCTTTTCGTTTTCGTGAGCAAGAAAACATTTTTTCTTCTTATTCTATATTACTGTTACTCGTTGTGTTATAATAGCAATAATTGATAGTTGTAATAATAATAATTTATATATTTTTCTGTAAAATATATTCCAGTAGTATGATTTAAGATGGACATCGATTTCGTGATTATTATTTTTTATTTTTATTTAAGGAAGATCAACAGCTAGTGATACAGAGTATAAATAAATCATAAGAAACAGAAAGCCAATAAGAGATCTCCACAGATAGATACAAATTAAATAGTAAGAATATCAGGTTCAGCACAAAAAATAAAGTAGTACAGAAGTTTTAGAATAAGAATGGTAGAATTACAGTACAGATACAGAGAGTAAACTAATAAAAGAAATAGAGCTACGCAAAGAAGTTATTGCTTAATAATCGCTTGGCAGATGCAACGCTGGAGTGGAATAGGTCAATGTTTATGTCACTATTAGAAAGTCTGTTCAGGTTACTGCTCGCTCGACATAGGTAAGAGTTACGCCTATAATTAGTGGAAGTTGCAGGAAGGCTCAAGACAGCATTTTCCCGCATAAGTTTATGTGGGGCACATAGTGTTAACCGAGCTAGGAGCTCTGGGCAGTCAATCTGTCCCTGGGCAATATTAGGTAGGAAAGTGAGGTCCGCAATTTCTCGCCGTTTCTCAAGTGTTAGCAGGTGGTGCTTTTTACAGAACTCAATGTATTTACTCGAGGTGTAAGTGTCTTTGGTTCGGAACGATATGTATTTAAGAAAGCGTTTTTGAATCTGCTCTAATCTAGATGTGTAAGTTAGGTATTGAGGATTCCAGATTTGCGATGCGTATTCAAGATGACTTCTTACGAATGTGCAATATAAAATTTTGATTGTTTTAACTTTTTTGAAATCTTTCGAACTACGCATTACAAATCCTAATGCCTTCGACGCTCGAGCGATCATCTTCTCCACGTGCGTATCGAACAGTAGCTTAGAATCGTGATACACCCCCAGATCACGAATAGCAGAGTTCCGGGTTAGTCTAACGCCTTTAAGAAGGTAATCAAACTGAATAATGTCACATTTCCTTGTGTAGCTTACGACACTGCATTTGGAAGGATTGAGATCGAGGTAATTCTTCTTGCAGTAAGCTTCTAGATTAGTTAAGTCGCTTTGTAAGGCGATCGCATCAGACACACTATCGATATTAGCAAAAATCTTCATATCGTCCGCGAAACTAAGTAAGTGAGAATGTTGGAAGCAATTGTCAATATCATTAACAAATATAATAAACAACAGAGGCCCTAGCAAGGACCCCTGAGGCACTCCACTGGGGATGGGTACCCAGCTAGAAATAAAGTTGTTAACCACGTGTATTTTTCATGTATTATATAAGCAAGCGTCTCAGGAGCAGTCGTTTTCATCATCATCACCAGGAAACGTCCACTGCTGGACATAGGCCTCCTCCATGGTACACCACATTGACTGGTCCCAAGCCACTTGCATCCAGCGACTTCCCGCGACCTTAACCAGGTCGTCGACAATGATACATTGTCCCCTCTCGAGAACTCTTACTCCCCATTGCGTCTTCTTCGAGCGATGTGACCTGCACATCGTGGCGTTAAGAGGGTATGCTGTTGTCAAAGCGCCCATACCAACGTAGTCCAGTCATATTTTGAGTAGTAAGCTATGAAAATCTATGAAATTTTCAAGACACAATTTAGAAACAAATATCTGTGTCGGTGGTGAGTCAGATTTTCGTTTAAATATATACTTCCAGAGTTACAGGGCGTCAAAGTATTGTATTTTTCGGTAATAAAAAGCCCCAACTTTGAACCTGTTTTACAAGAGTATGAATCAATTTAGAACAATTTGGAAAAACCACCGACATCTGAAATTTTATTAATATACTGTATTGAAAAAATGGCTACATAATATACTGTATCCTTCAAATGATCACTGGACTACGAAACATCCAAATAACGGGTGGATAACTTCGCGTAGTGTATGCTGTCTCACCGTACGCGCTCGGGTAGGATAGGGCTCGGAGAGGGACAGCTACAAAACAATGCAACCTTGAACGCGGCCACGTGGTCTTACCAACATAGCCTCTTAAGACTTTGTTGCAGACTTTTGTTCATCAATGGAAATCTTCACTGGGATGGTGATGAAAAAGTTGATAGGAGAGGGACTATATAATACGGATATCCTTGTAACAACTGACTACACTTAGCCAGCCTCTTGAAGGCGGTTGCCTCATTGTTATTAACGACGCATTACTTTAAGCGGCACTTACCTCTTTACGAGATGACGTTCCTTGTAGGCAAGTGGTGCACTAAATCAACGCGTGTGTGCTGAGAGACACTAGCCGAGGTAGATAGTTTTGGGCGACTTTCATAGTTGGTTCTTTAGTTTTTAATTCACACCGTCGAAATGAAAGTTTGGACAAATTAACGCCCAGTGCCCAGGTCCGTAGCTTGTGACGTCCTAGCTCCCTGATAAATCAAAAGCTAATTTAATTGATACAGTTCTTACATGAGTGTGATGAAAATTTATTTAGTCTTTTTGAATTATCAGCTCTTTCCCTCCTGATATTTTCTGGTGTCTGGATCTTAGCAACTCGATCTTTGATTGGTGGTTCGACATTTTCTATGTTCACCTAGCTAGTAACCATCATGTTACCTAAGTCTACCGCCAAACACCAGTGTGAATAGTACTTTTATGGTCCAAATCAATTGAGAATAGTTTGCTGTTTCAGTCAGTTCTCTATCGATGACTAGTTATACTAAACTCGTTTTGAATGATTTCTTTTACACTTTTAGCAATTATTTAACGACAGAATATTCGATTATAGATTACATTTCAATGCGCTTACAGTTAATCGTTCATAAGTTAATATTGTATGTACAGTTGTATTATTATTATTGATATATATTAGTTGTTGTTTTTTTTGTTTCTCGTATTTATGTTATCGTTTATTATATTTATTATATCGTACACGGCTAACTGCCCTCATGTCTTCACTATTTGTCATTTGATCTAGGACTGCTGTAAGAAATTACTTTTAAAAGTAAGTTGTTCCGTTTGTGTTTGTTTTTGTGTTATGTAAATATTTTCCTTGTACAATAAATTGTTTAAATAAATAAATAACTCGTGTAGCAATCACATTTACTGTTGCTATCATTCTTAACGTCTCTGGACCAAAAAATATTTTTTCTCAGACTTTGGCAAAGGCTTACCCTATTTTCAAACACCGATTCATTAATTTCATACCCCCAATTTCGCCGCTTTCAGTGCTCTGCTCTTAATTTAACCAATAATACGATCTTCACCAATCAGCCTTTAAATTGAATCTCCCTTACATCGAAAGACAATCCCGGGGCAAAACCACCGGATGCACAAATCCGAAGCGCCACCCCACCCCCCCCAAGACGCAACCCCCTGACTAGATGCGGGCAAATCTTCGAATTAATTTTACTGCCGAAATATGCAAATGGCCAGATATAGCCGCCTAATAACATGTACAAAAGAGTGGTGACTCGACGCTCGCGAGGGCTGTAGATTATATTCCTGTAGATGCGTGCGTCGGTGTACTTTGTCTCTGCCTAATCTACAGAGTTCTCTGAGAGGATATTCGATATAGATTAGCAAACTTGTTTTCTGTTGGATCAGCGCTTTAGCTCTATCTGCAGAATATTCTGACCAGTGCGTCTACCATGAGTTTACGCAGGCGGTAACGTATATCGAATACTATCGGAAATGCTGTTCAGTCGAGATGCGGGTGACAAGGACAGAGCGATAGTTAACGATACACGTTATCGCCTGCGTAATCTGTGATAGAAGCTCATGTTTAGCAGTCTAAGCAGATAATGATGCTATGTTCAACGAGTTTTCCGTATCTCTATTGCCATTTATCATATTTTTTTTCATCTTAGCATTCATAGGGAACAGGGCCAGTGTACTGGGCACCATACCGCACCGACTGGCTTTAGATTAAGTGTTTAACTTCATTGTAAGCATAATATTTGTTTTTTATTTGTATATATGTAACTTATAGTTTGTTATTACTGTAAAACAGGTGTAGGTGTAAATAAACTATTCATAATCTTATATATATTTCTGTCTTGTTGTTTTTTAGTCTCATATGCGCCAGCTTTCCGATTTCATTTCAAACGTCTGTCTCATCTTCAAATTTCACATCCGACACTAATAATCTTTGGCTTAATCGTTACCTCAGGCTAACATTATAGCCGCTTCGAGGAGCTTAATAGGTTACAAAATTTACCGTGATAGTAGAAAATACACGATGCTTACGTGCCAGCCTTTCTCAGGCTAAACTTATCAGCCATTATTAGATGCAAGGTATTTAAGTTTTCTGCACTAGACGTTGAGTTGAGACCCCGTTTTATGGTTGAAATTTGTTGGGGGGTAGATTGAAAATTGCACGGTACTGTTCATGAAATGTGCTACGGTAACAGTCAAGATAATTATCTGGGAAATTTTGTGACGGAAGAGTTAGTTAAATTCTGGTTGGGACTTAATTAAGAGATTTTCGATACGGTAGTAGAATTAAATGTTTTATTAATATAAATATTAGTGTAGATGAATAACCAAATTAACAGAACGCCTCTGTAGTAATAAAGTATATTTTAGGAAAACATTTTCATATCGAACTGTTCACAAAAATACATTCTGCATCTAAATACACAGTAAACTTCGGTTTAAAGAATTTATTCCCAAAAAGACGTTTTTTCACTTATACCTATGATGTGTAGTGCGGCAGGTAAATCTATTTAAAAAATTATTTAAGGCGATCCAATAAGGCGATTATCCATCAAAATTTCATACTAAGTTTCTGTTGCCATAATCTTTTAAAATATAATAGCTGGATTTGTGTCGTAACTATCTAAAAATAGGACATCAGATTGTGATGTCGCGAAATGAGTATCATTAACATACAACTTCACTGTGAATCACAATTTTCATTTTAAACACTTTTTTCAATTATTGTTCAAAGCGCCATCTATGAACCATTAGCTGCGTTACTGGTACTGCACTATGATCAATTATCAAGAGGTGACGTGAAGACCAAATGCAATCATATCGTGTAAAAGATATTTGTTTAATCTTCACGTAAAGAGTTTGCAGCGTTTAACTTCGCGAAATAAAAGACAATCATAAACTAGATTACTCTTGCCACATCCTGGGGGTTTACGATAATGTCAGTTAAACGAGAAGTCGCCGGCAGCACCCGTTAGTATTAATCCGTACGACTAATATTAGCTATGAACATCCCCTTTCGCCTAATTATGCTAAGATGTTTCGGTTGAGAGTTGCCGTCTGCATCAGAAGTGGGATTTTCAGACTATTAGTCAGAAGTGGGATACTCGTATTCTAACGGTTAGTACTAGTTTATCTTGATGATAGTGTGATTCTAATCATTATTGTTTAGAATGTTCTTAATTGGCTGTGATTTTAACCGTGTGTACTTAAGACGAATGACTGTGACCAATGATTTGTTTGAACGATATTTTACTGAACTAAATTTTACTTATAAATTATAATCTACGAGTATATAAATAAAATAAAATCAGATAAACCGTCTCCTTAGCCTAATGCCTAAATGTTGGACTCACAATCCGGATGTATTGAGTTCGATTCCCTGTCGGTACTCGGTTTGGTTGGTGGTAGGGCATTTTCTATGTCCTCCTGGCTAGTTACCACCATTTTACCTAATAGTCTCTCGCTAAACAGCAGTATTAATAGCACTGTTGTATTCCAGTATGAAAGGTTGTTTCATTAAGGTAAGGCTTCTGGAGCACGATTACCATCCAACAGGCTTATCGTTACTTACCGTCAAGTGAGACGAAAGTCAAGTGCAAACTCATCATACATTTTAAAAAAAGGTAAGTTACACCATTTAAAACTCAAGAACATCTGGACGGCCCAAAAGCAGAATAACTATTAAAACAAATTCGCAAAAAAAATTCATTTCATTGTAAGTTCAAGTTAGAGTGAATTGTTTTTTGTAGAGGGATTTTTGAAAGGCCAAGGAAGGACATAGGCTACATTTATCCTGATCCGAACAAGTAGTTTCCATGGCATAAACCCTAAAGTACACGCAGATGAAGTCGCGAGCAGAAGCTAGTAAATAAAGTTAACAACTAGAAGCTTCTGTGATTATAATTAATGTGCAGAGGTATAGTGTGACTCCTAACTAAAATCCTATATGCGAATCGCAAATAAATAAAGTAATCGGTACAGTCCTTTCAAATCCATTTCTCCCCTTTGAAAACTTCAAACAAACTTCCTCTGTGGGTTCAAGGTTCTGTTCCCGAACGTGTCTGCTTGCTTCGGAACATGTTTGAACAGGACCTGATACTGTTTGGCGACTGTCTGAGACAATAATGGACACGTAATTACATGGCAGTCCTGCTGGTTGTTTTTAACTTTGTCGTAAGATTCATAGGGTGGCAGTTGTTATGGAGTTTTAATTGGTGAAGGGGCAAATGATCTTCTTTCCTTCCTGAATTCCTCTGATTTCCTTTCCTGGTGATCCACTTTCATACTGTGTAACGTTGTGCTAGCAAAACGCGACAATTTAACTCGGCCGTTTAATACTAACCGGCCTGTGGAAAACGTCAGAGCTCTCGCCCGCGCCATCTGACACGCACGGAAGCTGCGAGTGCAAGCATTGAAAACGAGTTCCATACGAGTGATAATTCTGGATATACCTAAGTGTTAATACGTGCGTAATTGTTGTGATCCCGCTGGGGTGAGTTCCCATTATTAAATATTATAAATGTAACTGTTCTGATCTTCGCGGGAAGGCTGGCGCAAGGATGTCAGGATACCCACTATATTAATTTAATTCCTAAATTCACTGGCTTGTCTCGACATCCTTGCGGCTAGTTTCCGGGCGATGCTAAGTCCATATAAGGAAGGAATCTACCCCTGCATTCCAGGATCTCAGGATATTACTTCACTAAACGGAGGGTTGGTCGCCTCTCCATCTTCAACCCAGAATAGAACATCCAGCTTCAACCTCGGGTGGCTGAGAACGAGGAGGAAGCTAGCCTGGAGAAGAATAAGGAGACATAGCAGGCCAGTGAAGCCCCCTACCTACCTACCTACCCATCCACCTACAACAGAAGGCCTAATACAATAGCGACAACCCATTATCAAAGTTGTTTATAATTAAATATATATATTTTTAAAATTGTAGTTTAAATTAATACTGGTACCGGCTACCCCGTTACAGTGGCGCCCGTAAACGTGGTTAATTAGGCCTTCCTTCTTTATTTTCCTTCTATTACTACTTCCCTTCTAATCCTTGCAGCTCAGTCCCTCCCAATATTTTGTGTGAGATGGTTAATCGTGATCACATGCGAACTGGTACGTACACATTCATTTTAAAGTTGTACAGAATTTAATTGAGTTTCCTAAGAATTCTCATGAAGAATTGTTTATACTGGATTCTACCCTCCAATTTTTTTAAAATCACAGATTGCAATTTGTGTTGACTATTGATTGTTTACTGTTGAAAATAAATTCTACCACTTCATTGCGTTCATAGTTGAACGAATTTAAGCTACTCTAAACGAATCTATTTTAGTCTAGAAAATTGTAATACGTAGCAGTTCACATTGAGTAACACGTTTTTTTCCCCTCAAGGGACTATAACTTATCGTTCCAATTAACCAACTTAAAAAAAATTGCCTTGTAACAGAACAGATTTAATCTAAAAACCTGAATCTTGTCTTATGATATTGTGGTGTGTATTATACATAGGAAATAATGGGAACTCACCAAATTAAATTTCTATTGCTGAATAAGCACGAGTTAACATACGAAGTACTCATTCGCGGTGAAGAACCAGCTGGCACTGTTCTGGGGTTGCGGAAGCAAATTAATAAGCTGACTGGTATGTTTCCTTCCGATGATATTCATGAATCAGGCATTGTTTCGGAAACAGATATAGAAGGTGTTACTGTCTCTATAAAAGAGCTCACTACTCGCATAGCTGCCTTGAATGAAAAATTCGAGCCTAATCTTTTCGAGCGCACTAGGTCTCTGGCGAGTCATGTCTGGTATCGACTTCGTAGAGTTGAAAAAATACCTGCGACAGCAGACAAGTATAATACTATTGTCAAAGAGTTTAATACGCTTAACAAGGAACTGTCTGCATTGGCAGCTAACTATCAACCGAATACGGAAACTGATCCAAATACCAATTCTCTTGATCCCCAAGCTATAGTACAACTCAGCTGTGAGCGCAACAACTTGATTGATATCCAAAAAATTAAATTTAATGGCAAAACCTGTGTTCATGCCTTTATTCTTAAAATGAACGAATTTCGAACGTCCAGGAACATACCTAGCTCAAAAATACTAGCATACGCAACCGAAATTTTCACAGATAACGCGCTACATTGGTATCGTAGTATTAGAGACGAAGTTCAGTCTTGGGATGATTTAGCCAAGCGGTTAATCGAAGATTTCGGGACCGTAGATTATGATTACAGACTGCTGTCAGAGATTAGAGGTCGCACACAAGGTGACTCTGAAAATAGTGTAATATATTTTGCTATTATGTCTGAGATGTTTGCTAGACTGACAAGGCCCATTTCAGAAGAAGATAAACTGAACATTCTACTTCATAACATAAGACCCTGCTATGCGGTTGCACTGGCTTCAAACCCTGCGGGCATGCAGTCAATAGAGGAACTACGTTCACTTTGCCGTAACTATGATCGTGTCCACAGCTTGTCGTTACAATTCAAAGAACCCCCTAAAGTTACTGCGGAAACCGTTGCTCCTGATCTGGCTTATGCTAGACCTACAGAACCGTACAGACATAACAGTATTAAAAGTTTTTACGGCTATACTAAAGGTTATAACCAGGAAAAGAATATGGGCTCTTCTAGTAAACATGGTTATACTCGTAACTCGACTAACTTCACATCTCAAAACCCCAAAGAAAGTACTAGTAACCCTACTCACGTGTATGCTGTTGGTGGCTCTCCATCGAACAACAGACCAGTGTTTTGTCCACGTTGTCGTAACAATGATCATTCCTTACACCAGTGTAAGAAAGAACGGTTTCCTATTTGTTTCAAATGTGGATTAAAAGATGTTATATATACCACATGCCCTAAGTGCCAAGCAAATAATCAAAAAAACTGAATACCTCAGATTGTGGTGATGCTAAACAAACCCCACAATCTGCAAAATTTAATAAAAAGGAATGGGATGACTGGTTATCTACAATTAACATTTTCTTCTCTAGCTATTCCATCGCCTCAATTTTAGACCATAAACCGGCTAATGATATCCGTCCGTACATTTCTATAAAAGTAGGTGACCTATGTATTCATGGGTTACTGGATTCTGGTTCAGCAGTTACTATTATAGGAAACAATGCTCACCTGAGCTTAATATCTATGGGTATGGCACTTAACGTTATTCCCGAAGCTAATACTAAAAAGTTTCTTACAGCTGGCGGACACAGTTTAACTCCTATTGGTTTTGTTAACTTACCGGTAACATTCGAGAATAACTTTCATGTGCTGAGAGCCTATGTCATTCCGGAAGTTAAGTCCAATCTAATTTTAGGGGTAGATTTTTGGCAGAAATTTAATCTATGCCCTAAGTATCTGAAACGGATTACATTTTCTAAAACTGATTACAAGGTATCCGAAGTCAGCGAAATGGAAGCTTGTTTGCACTCTTATGCTGATCTTACTAACGCTCAACGTAATATAGCTGATACTGTAGTAAGAGAATTTGAAGAGATTTCTAGTGAAAAACGTGGTCTAGGACGTACGGATCTTGTCGTACATAATATTGACACTGGCGATGCTGCCCCTATTCGTCAAAGATACTATAGACTATCTCCTGAAAAACAAAAAGTCATGTGCAGTGAGCTAGATGACATGTTACAGCTAGGTGTTGTCGAGGCTTGTGAGAGTCCGTGGTCTTCTCCGGTACTCTTAACCCCTAAAAAAGATGGAAAATTACGATTCTGCCTTGACAGTCGAAAGTTGAATTCCGTTACCAAGAAAGATGCTTATAAACTACCTTACGTATCAGAAATCCTAGATAATCTAAAGAACGCCAAATATTTAAGCAGCATTGACCTTTCTAAAGCCTTCTGGCAAATCAGTATAAATAAAAATGACCGTGACAAAACCGCCTTCTATATACCTGGCCGAGGAACGTTTCGATTCGTTACAATGCCTTTCGGCCTTACAAATGCCCCAGCGACACAACAGCGACTCGTGGATAATTTGTTTAATGGTCCAGAATTCGAAAACTCCGTTTTCGTTTTTGTCGATGACGTCATAGTCGTGTCTCCTGATTTTGACACCCATATTTCTCTTTTGCGAAAAGTTCAAAAAATATTACAGCTAGCAAATTTAACAATTAATTTTGGAAAGTCACAGTTCTTTAGAAATGAGTTAAAATACTTGGGCTATGTAGTCAATGCTAAAGGTCTACATGTCGACACTGCTAAGGTTGAGGCTATACTTAACTTTCCCATTCCTACTAACAAGAAAGAGGTCAAAAGATTTTTAGGTACTGCTTCTTGGTATCGCAGGTTTATTCCGAACTTCAGTTCTATCACTGGGCCGCTCAATAAACTAACTTCTACTAGCAAAAAGGCTAATCCTTTTGTCTGGTCTAAAGAGGCTAACGATGCGTTTACTACATTAAAAGAACACCTTATCTCGGCTCCTATTCTCTCTTGCCCAAACTACGATCTACCTTTCGAAGTGCATACTGACGCTAGTGACTACGGTGTTGGTGGATTACTTACTCAAACAATAGATGGGATCGAACATCCTATCGCTTACATGAGCAAGTCCTTGTCTGCTCAAGAAAGGAACTATAGTATAACTGAGCGCGAAGCGTTAGAGGTTCTTGTTGCTCTAGAACACTGGAGGTGCTATGTAGATAATGGTAGAAAATTTGTAGTCTACACTGACCATTCTGCTCTTAAATGGTTCCTGAATCTCAACAATCCTACAGGACGTTTAGCACGCTGGGGTGTACGCTTATCGGCGTTTAACTTTGAAATCAAACACCGACGTGGTGCAGATAATGTTATACCAGATGCTCTATCGAGAGCTTGTCCGATATCGGCTATTGATACGTCTTTTCTAGCGACAAATACTCTAGATGAATGGTATCTTAACATCTATAACGGCTGTATAAATTCTCCTACATCTTTCCCTAACTACATGGTTAAGAACGGTAAACTTTATCGGTTTATGAAATCAAAGTGTTCACTAAATAATGAGTTTGAATGGAAGGAGGTTGTTCCTAAAGAAGTAAGAAATTCGATTATTTTAGAAAATCACGCTGAACCTACTGCTGGGCATATGGGTATTTTCAAAACTTACCGACGACTTTCATTGCAACACTATTGGCCAGGTATGCATTCCGATGTTGTTAGCTTTGTTACCACTTGCAACACATGCATTGCACATAAACACCAGAATCATACTACGTTAGGAGAAATGGGAAGACCCAAATCTTGTTCGCGGCCCTTTCAAATGCTAAGTATTGACTTAGTAGGTCCATTGCCAATCACTAGGAAACAAAATTCATATATACTAGTAGTCACTTGCTGTTTTAGCAAGTACTGTTTGCTTTTCCCTATCAGACGCGCTACTGCTGACATAGTTACTAGAATTTTAGAAGATCATGTGTTCCTCATTCATGGAATCCCTTCCACAATCGTGTTGGATAACGGGAAACAATTTGTAAGTTGCACCCTAAAACAAATGCTTTCTAAATATAAAGTCCCTAATCTACATTACACCCTAAAACACTCTCCTCATGTCAATACTGTGGAACGCTATAATAAAACTATAATAACAGCTGTTTCTACTTTTATTGAAAATGACCAACGAATATGGGATTTACTGATACCTAAAATACAGTTTGCAATGAATAATTCAGTAAACGAGGTGACAGGATATACACCGTCCTTTTTGGTACATGGTCGCGAGCTGGTATCTTGTGGCACGCACTATACTGATAGCGTGGATGAAGATATTGTTTATCAACCACGCGATGCTTACGCTGAGAATCTAGGGACCTTAAGTTCAATTTTCAACAAAGTGAAAGCTTCGCTCTTACAGGCCCACAGTAGGAACAGCAATTCTTATAACCTACGCCGTAGGCCGGCCGAGTTTAATGTTGGTGATGTAGTATGGAAAAGGACATTTTACCAAAGCGATAAGGATAAATATTTCAATAAAAAACTAGCTCCTAAATTTATCAAGTGCAAGGTTATAAGTAAGAAGTCACCTCTTGTGTATGATCTTGCTGACATGAATGGTCACTTACTGGGTACTTGGCATATTAAAGATATGAAGTTAATAAACTATAAAGAATAATGTTAATAAGATGAGTGTATACCTATCATAATATGGACGTACTCATTAAATAGTTATAAACGTAATAGTTGTAGTATAGCTTGGTGTAAAGACATTTTTTGGTTCGGATTTTGGTCCTAGGAAAAATCCTGCCCTTTTGCCGGGATACTGTAACGTTGTGCTAGCAAAACGCGACAATTTAACTCGGCCGTTTAATACTAACCGGCCTGTGGAAAACGTCAGAGCTCTCGCCCGCGCCATCTGACACGCACGGAAGCTGCGAGTGCAAGCATTGAAAACGAGTTCCATACGAGTGATAATTCTGGATATACCTAAGTGTTAATACGTGCGTAATTGTTGTGATCCCGCTGGGGTGAGTTCCCATTATTAAATATTATAAATGTAACTGTTCTGATCTTCGCGGGAAGGCTGGCGCAAGGATGTCAGGATACCCACTATATTAATTTAATTCCTAAATTCACTGGCTTGTCTCGACATCCTTGCGGCTAGTTTCCGGGCGATGCTAAGTCCATATAAGGAAGGAATCTACCCCTGCATTCCAGGATCTCAGGATATTACTTCACTAAACGGAGGGTTGGTCGCCTCTCCATCTTCAACCCAGAATAGAACATCCAGCTTCAACCTCGGGTGGCTGAGAACGAGGAGGAAGCTAGCCTGGAGAAGAATAAGGAGACATAGCAGGCCAGTGAAGCCCCCTACCTACCTACCTACCCATCCACCTACAACAGAAGGCCTAATACAATAGCGACAACCCATTATCAAAGTTGTTTATAATTAAATATATATATTTTTAAAATTGTAGTTTAAATTAATACTGGTACCGGCTACCCCGTTACAACTGACTACTGTTTTTACAATTTGAATATGTTTTTATGTATATATGTTTCTGCCTCAAGTTTGCCTGGAATGCCTTCCTGTAATTTTTTTTCTCTTTTCAATGGCATACAAAATGATATAAAAGCATTTTCTTATACACTAACCAATTAAGCTTCCTCATATAAATATATCTTACACAGTTTAAAATATAGTATGTACAACATACAATTTACAAATTTAAATTTTTTGTAGTATTTTATGTATTCTTCTTTATTTCTACGAACGAAACCGCAGAACAATGTACCTCCAAAGTAATGTTGAATAGAAGCGTGTAACAATGGTTGTGATTCTGTGAAGTCCACTCTTCGTCACTGATCGTGTGGCGTGGATTGATCCCACTCATGATACCAGCTTGACTTGAACCAATTTGCCAGTTAATCCCGGATACGATCCGACGCCTTCGAGATCCGCTCGTGTCGAGGGATTTGCTCTGCTTGTACGCCAATCGCACATGTTTCAATATATTTATATTTACTGGGTTGAAATCAAAGATAACGTTGAATTGAAGATTCAAGATGAGCCTAAGACAGCGTCTATATTGCAATGATCCATCCTAAAGTCAGAATACTTGTAACTTAGATAGAATTAGTTAAAGGTCCTGAAAGCAGGCTACTTTTTGTTACGATCGAACAAATAATTCCTGTAGCATTTTCGAGTCGGGCAAAATCACTATTTATATATGCACTACGCACACTCCCTTTAAAATGAGCGTTGATATATTTAATGAAAACATCGTTTACAGTTGCCCATTGGAATTCCAATGGCACACAAAATCCACTAATTCCCAACTTTATCGAAGCGTTTAGTCCACCTTAGACAGTGTCCCCAACTAAATCGTCCCGGCGACCCTTTCTTACTTTCCCGCTTTCAATATCAATAGATTCTAATAAGATTACCGTTGTCTCACCGGTGTTAGATAAAATAGTTTGTGGCCTATAATTGTAGGGGGTCACTACAACAATCCAATCACTCCCAGACGAATCTCGACCTTCAACGGTTTGGTACTGAATCCAAGTCCGCTTACATAGAATTTTCATGGCCATCACTCGCATGACTAGCCAATATCGACTTCGAAGGTGATACCTTCAGGATTGCAGTTGGAGTTTGTGCTCTATCCAAACAAGTTATGGTTGGTAGTTTGTGGTCGACGTTTGAGTTTCGCCTCCAATTCGATGCCAGTTTACAAATTGGTCCGGTCGTGGGTGAATCAGGGTGTCCCAGTAATTGAGTCTTACAGGATGATTCGGTTTTGGGACGCGGTCAAAGGATTAGTTGATGTATCACTATATATTGATCGTAACGGTTGTTGGTTTGGATTTATTGGGCTCGGGTGCTCTCGGGGTGGCTGTGTGGTTTTTGGATTGGACGGTTGTTTAGTAGTTGGCTTTATTGTTTGGAATTTAAACGGGGATTAGTGTAATGACGAATGTATTAAAACTAGCCCTCTGAGGTTCTCTTGAATCACAAAACACAATTCTGTTGTATAAAATTTTTCTGTACGTTACTTGGTTGATGAGGACGAAAGTGCATATGTAGGCATTATGTTGCAATGTGGCGTCAAAAAGAATTTAGCATCATAGCCATATCACAGATTTTCAGATACGCCCTCGACGGAGAACCGACTGAAAATATATACCTATTAGGTATTCGTATATAAGTATAATAGCAGTGTCTGTATGTATAATTGTATAATAATAATATTAAATTTATTAACTAATCATCTTATACATATTTCAATTTAAATCGAACAAAACTAATTTATACATCACTAAATATTCAACGACCTCTGTTGTAGACAAAGCCTGTGTCGCAGAGGTCTACCTTCCTGTTGCACAAATAATTTTTTTTAAATGTTGCTGCTGACAAATCTAATATGTAAACAAAAGATAATTATGATTATGAGAGAAATGTTATTTGAATATTTCTAAGGCGGCACGAGAGGGTGTGTGTGTGAGTGAGAAATTAAGTAAATGAAAAGTTTGAGTGTGTGTGTGTGTAAATGTCCGTAATGTTATAATCTGTTCTGTTTGAGTGTAACTTAAAGAGAACGGATGCTCATACAACTTTTCTTTATATTCGTGGTAAGAAAACTTATCTATATTGATAATTCTATACATATATATAGTCGCGTTATACATTATAGTTATTCTTAGTAACTTTAAGGACGTATTCTCGTTGCTTCATTGTTAGGCGCGATTACAAAGAAATCTCTGTCATTGTATTATGCGAATAGAAATATACTCAGCTCACCTCAAGCTGTCGAGATACATCATGTATCTTCACCGCGAAATGCCCCAAAATTCTATTTTTAAACTTCATCGAGTCATCCGCAACCTGTTGAATCGCTGTGAACCTATGTACACCTTTGAAGGCACTTGCTGCTTGCATGTATTTACCTAAAGATCCAACCACGTAGCTTAACTGGAGTAACCTAATCTCATAGACAAGTAAGCAAACAACCAGGCAATATGCAAATATACCAACACCGCAGTTTGTTCAGGACTCGCTTTGACAGTGGACACTGGTCAGTAAACAACTATAGCTGCAGATTTAGGAGCATGGAGATTATAAAGTCTCTTGTCTGTATCTATTTTGAGGCTTGTTGGCACGTGGGTATTGAAAGAAAGTGTCTGTAAGAACTGGCCGGGTTCTTTGTACAATGTCTTATTGTCATCACCAGTATGGACATTAAGCCCATGTATCGTGACTTCAAACGGACTTCCGTTGAAAGAATTTTCCAAAATGTCGACAAAATATTCATACCCTTCTCCAGAAAATTTTCCTTAGTCAAATTAGATGATTATACATTCTATTTTAAACCCAAATCCACAAATCTGCTTATAACGCTATTTAAACTGTCTGATTATTAGAACTCTTTTTAAATCAAAGATTGTATTTGTTAGAATGCAGTTCAAGTTTTAGTACGGGTGTTAGAAATACAGTAAAAAGTTTTACATATTCATACAGCGACAGTGCGGTATACACATTAAAGATTTTTCTACTTGTGTAGTGTAAAATACTCTTTATTGCACACAGTTCACTCACAAGTAATACGTATTACGGACGTCGCTATTGCACTGCGGTGCAGATGACAGCCGAGTGTTGCCACACCGAATACCTGTATACTACATCCCTTCCTTGCTTTAATTAAATAGGAATAGCTCCGAATAAAACGACCTGTAAAATTACATCAATTTTATTAGTAGTATAATTAATAAGTTGATTGAACAAAGATAAATCAAATATTTCTCCTTATACTGGAAGGGTCGAAGGACAACTGTTACCAACACTCTTTATACAAACCTTTCATGCTCCCTACCTTTCTATAGCTACACCTGTATAACGAAATCTGTTAAATACAAAGGCCACCCTTCATCCAGTAATACGCAACACGAAACCTCCATCAAAAAGCTTATCACCCACAAAAAATTCCCAAGGAAATTTGTTTCTCACGCCTTGAATTTAAGAAGCCTAATCGCCCCCCTATTGGGTGTACACCGCAGCGATTTTCGGGTAGATCACACAAAGAATCCCTTTTTATCCCTTTACCTAAGGGAGGCCACCCTTGAGCCACTGGACTGTATTACCGGTATCGATGTCAAATTGGGGTTGTCGAAGCTTGTAAGGATCCCTCCTTGAGGTTTTTTTCGTGGGGTAACTTAGGTATTTGATAAGACCTTGTTGAGAAATTTATTGAAAGTTGCCTTGTATCTTCTGTTTGGCTTTTTCGAACTGTTCTAATTTGGTGATTGGGATACGATATAATTTTGAATGGCTGTGCTCATGACTTTAAGTTATCTGGCAGCCCAAAAATATGAAAGTAAAGTTTACGTTTTATGGTTTAAATAGGATATTTATACCTCAATAATAGTCTATCCCCGTCTTTCCTTTATTGTATCGGTTTGTAGATGACTAGTCATATGAAACGACTCCGAAAATGGTAGCGATACTTTTTTTATTTCCCTGAACCATCAAACGTATACAGAACTAACAGAAATAATCTGAGCCACCCCAGCGCGCTTAAATTTAAATTTCCCGACGACGGCAAAAGCGAAAACGGACCTTAAAGAACGGTCACCGATAAAGAATGCCACTAAGTTTCGTCTAGTAATTAACAGCGCCGCAATCCAGCAGTTTAATTCCGAACAACACGGTCCGCAATAAACGGGTTACACGGAACCATCCACCGTACGGGAATGTGATGAAAAAGGCATGATGTCCACACACACTTGAGGAGAAACGAAATTAGTGGCGGTCACGTAATATCCATTCCGCGCGAGTCTTGGATACGAAATGAAATTTTGCATGAAATGAAACAAAATAGAAAGAAGGTGAGCGGACAAAGGCGGAGTGGCGCCCAACGTGGGACCGGTGTCCAAGTGGCGCCCAGAGCGTGTTTGTGGTTAGCTATACAAATTGTGTCGGTTTATGGAAGTGTCACTCCTGGTGATAATGGCATTGTACTTGCCTTCAATCAATCAAATGAAGCAACTACAAAGCTCAAAGTTATGGCTGAATTTGGAACCCTTTTGATCAATTGATAGCATGTCTTCCTTCAACAATGTTGTCTTTCCATACTTGATAATCCATTGTAAGTTTCTTGTAAAAAGCAGCGATAAACTGCGAATTAAAAACTAATGCAAATATCGTGGATATTACAAAACACAGCTTGCCATTTCTAGGTACATAAAATTCCGCCGATTTCTCTAGTCACCTCAGAGGAACTTATCGCGTGCACGAACCGTGTGTAATTTGTTTCTAATCATGTTAAGTTTCATTTCCCATGTCCTTTTGTCTGCAGCTCGCCGGCGTGGAAGATTCGTTTATATTCTTCCCCTCTGTATTTGTTTTTTAATTGGCATTCTAATGTTACGAAACCTGCGTCTGCGGTTACAAGCGCTTCCAGCTGAAAAAATTATATTCATATTACAAACGAATGCTGTACTTCTACATAAATCTTTCATTTAATTAAACTTGAAAGGTACTCCATAAAACGGAGTTTTCTATTGTGGGTTTTGCAATTATCACTTTTCTTTGTAGAAGGATTTATAATACTAAAGAAATAGTAGCTGTTAGTTCCCTGGAATCTTCTTTGAATCGTCTGTACGTCATCTCAATACGGGAACGTGCTATTAAAAAGAAGAATCTTTCCAATTTGAATACTGTTCGTATTCGTTACCTGGCAGGTTTCCCTCGACGTCAGGTGCGCCGATTTTGCTTGATGGGTGGTGCGACTTACTCAACTCATGTCACCTCAGCTCCAGCAGAAATTTATCTAATGAATACGTCAATTTTACCAATAGTTTATTCAAATTTCGAAGGTGAGTTTAGCGCTTGTTTTTATTCTTTACTTGTTCTTTACAATCAAATATTGTCGTGTCGACCTTCCTGTTTTGTTGATGTTTCCAGTTTTGATATCAGTAATTTACCTATCTCAATCTCATTGGCATCGTCAACATGATAAGTCGAGGAGCACTTGTAGAACTACATTCGACGTGCGCTTCAATAATTAATCAGAGCTGTGTCCATCTAATTAGGTCCTACATAATACGGCACGCGCGCCGGCACCCAGTCATAAATACGTATGATCTCTACAATTTTCAGTTTTCGGCTTGGGCGTTAATAATTCAAAAACGTAGGCGCGGTCCGGGCAAAAATGAATATATACGAAAACTCTAATGTGAATGGAACTTAGTCCCGGACCGGAGCAAAATAATTAAAGCATAGCATTAAAAATTCTTCGCTGTGAGGCCGGATACGTGATAATATTAATATGGGGCCGGGCTAGCCGCGCTCAGCGGACGTTCTTGCCTTTCCGTTTGCGAAATCTGCTTATTACGATATGGTAATGAATATTACAGGTGCAGTCGACCGCTCGGTGCATGCGGGAACGGATGAGGGTTTTTTCGGAAGCTACGGATCTCGTTCGTATTTACGAGTATTAGAAATGGAGAATCAAATCTCGTTCATTCCCTTTAGTCAAATTTGATGCACGCTTCGTATGTGTAGTATCTGCTAAGAATGGATATGATGATGTTAATGTTGTGGGGCGTCTTTCACGAATTTTACACGAATGATAAGTCCTTGGAGAATAGCGCCGCATGTCATATTACAATGAAATTGTTTCCATATTAACATAGTACCTGTTGGAGTTTCATCAATATCATCATATTATGAGTATAAACTTCGTCGATCTTGGTGTCTGTCAAGTGAAGATGACTGCAATATTTTACAACCGTCATTTCACAAGGTTCTCATTTCTACCGTACGGCTCTTAATTACCTCCTTGGATTCTTAATTCCTGTATCATTCCGATATTCAAATGTGCTGAGCTGGGACCAGTTTTTTGGCATAACATTGATCACAGAATGCCTCACTTCGCTCAATATGAGTGAACAATGGTTACTGATGTTGTTTTCATGTGCACATTCTTGCGTTCTCAACTCCCGTATCATTGTTTAATATATAAAAAAAACTTTACCTTATTAGACTCTAAACTCTCAGCTTCCGATATTCAAAAATATACCTTCTTGGATTCCCAATTCGTGTATCAATATTCCCAATATATTTAAGATTACCGTATCATTATTTCCGATATTCAAAATCTTTACGCGAACTCTGCTCAATTTAACACTGATGTGAGTTTATGAGTGTAATAATTTAAAGATCAGCGTAATCCTTTAATAGCTAAAACCTGCAGGTTTTAAGTTTCCTCGCAGCTCTGCAAACGTCCTTAGCGAGCGGAGTTCCTCCGAATTTAGTGTTATTGCTGCATCAAGGCTATCGTGAGGAACACTAGTTTGTAAACAGTTTTAAACTACGATCCTACTCGGGCGATAAGATTCCTTAGCGGTACTCAGATTTGCCGTTGTGCTTCTTGGTTTTAAATAGTTTTTGTTTTCCTCATAATTTTACCCCTGTGTCTGTAACATCTATAAACCTGTGTCACGTGCAAATATATGATATGTATAGTTGGGTAGTTATGGGCTGGTGGTCTGTAAGTTGCGGGCATACTACCTAGTCTGCCGCCAAACAGCTGTGTTAATAGCACTTTTGTGTCCCGAAATGAAAAATACAAATGAAACGTGATTATTTTGTACCAACAGTTCGGTTCGGTATGAAAAGGTGCCAACGGCCATATCGTCCCTTAACATCAAATGAGATGAATGATTTTCAGTATGTTAATTATCCATATATACGGAACCCTGTGCGCGAGTCCGACTCGCACTTAGCCAGTTTTTAAATCTTTGCATTGAATGGACATCAAACGATCACCTCGTGCCACTAGAGAGCACCCACGAGCTAGGTGCGAGCCGGTTCATTAAAGGGCCAGCGGAGGGTGAGCCTTATTCAATATTTATTAACTTATTTCAAAGAAAATCGTATAATTAACACCATCGTGGGGGGAAGGGGGAGAGCTGCACGTCCCGTCCCCCTCTAACACCAGCATTCTGATCTTTGATTACAGGAAAAATGCGCGAAATCGGTTTGCACTCGGCTTGTTGTTATACTCGTATGTTTGTGTGCCCCTCTGAAGTTAGCTCTCCGGAATTTCGCGCATTTACAGTTGGAATGTGTGTGTATTATTTTCGATAATAACTATCCCTAGATGACATACAACACTAGGACATTTCTTTCCACCCGTTAACTTGCCTTGCCTCACACTTATACGTAAATAATTGATACTTTGCAGCAATGCAGCCTTTTGTAGCTAACTTCAGGGGGAAACTTAGTTTGCGAGTACTGTACCATCAGGTGAGATGAAGACCAAGTGCAGACCCACTATATATAAAATGAAACTATGTCTATACTAGTCGCCATGTTGAATTTCATATGACGCATACATGACGCTCCAATGCTACGTCATTTGTCAAGACACGTGCGGTTTAGGAGATATGTGGGAGCAGATGAACATACATACAAAGGTTGCCAAAATCATAACCCTGCTTTTATGTAGTCGGGTAAAAATTTAATCACACATGAGAAGTGACAAAAATTCCCCTTAATCCTCACCTCTGTATACACAAGCAACCTTCCAACACCCAATTAACATTCGCTCTCGCTCCTTACACTTTACAAAGTTAATGAGTATGTGCCTCGTAGTATTTTTGAAATTCCAACGTCCCTTTGACGGCGGGGCATCGCAAAAATATGTAAATAACACCTGTGGGGCCAAACGAAATTGATTAAGACTCGAAGGTGGCGTGTGTGGGAATCTAAATAATTTTACATTTATTAGGTCCGCAGACGAGGTTGGGTCGGGTAGAATGCTCGAAGAAAGCTTTCGAACTCGAGTCGTATATCCTGAAAAGAAAAATAAACTAAATTATCCACTAACTCTCACCGAGTCTGACTGTGGCGATGCGAACCTACTCCAGCTCAATGCCACAAAAACACGAACGTGTCTTTTTTCCGCCAAAAGAACTCAACTACCATGCCTCTACACCAACTTTTCGCAACGTTCAAGCCGCACCATTCGAACCATGTTAAGATCACTGTCCATCCAAATTACAAACAGGGGGGCATGGGAATTGGCCACCCCTTAGGATATCCCCCCTTTCCTCCCATCTCCCACCTGCATAGCCCGTGGCTCATTACAACGAAAATTAAGTTGTTGATTGCATCCGCCGGTGCGATTGATCCACATTTTTTTGTTATCTTCGTTTCGTAAGATAATTGGATTCGCGAGGAAATTGTTATCGAAAGTCATTTGTACAAGTAATTGTAAGGTTAGCTTTGAATTTATAGTGTTTGTCCTTAAATAGAGTTCATGTTTTTCTTTGCTATTCGCATTTTGAATCGAACATCTGGATTTCCCGAACGCTACAATCGGGACAGTGAATATGCTTCTTCAATGCAACATCGCTCGTATAAACACTATATAAACTATAAATACGGTTATCGGATCGGAAATGTATACCGGGGCTTCCCCCTTCTAGATGGAGCGATGACATAGTTAAGGTCGCGGGGAGTCCCTGGATGCATTTGGCTCGGGACCGGTCAATGTGGCGTACCATGGAGGAGGCCTATGTCCAGCAGTGGACGTTTAACGACTGATGAAGCAACCATGGACCATTGTGGACCACACCGCCACAATTGAGATTGTGTTCAAATACAAACTGCACTACTAATTGAGAATTTATGTAAGTACAATGTACTCTTGGCCTTTATCTCGCCTCATAAGTATATTTACCTAAAAGACTCGTTTTATTATCCCTAAAAGGTTTAGTTTTTAAGATACTAGCTATGTTCTCTTTCATTACCTAAACACAACAGTGCTCTTAACTCTGGTATTTGGTAGCAGACAGTGATAGCTAAATTTACCGCCAACCAGACTGCAATTTAAATTAGTAGAGTTTGGGTTTATAGATTCTGGGTCTATCACTAGTAGTGTTAAATGTCTGGTTCTAATAGATAACCCTCTGGGAATCGAACCCTGAAGACTGACCGGCTATATATACAATCCTTAAAATTCCAATGTGCAACGGTGGCGCCCTTGGTTTATGAAATTATTGTATAATTGCGGAAGAAATGTGGAAAAGAGCGAATGAGGGCGCCACTGTCGCTCTAGATTTCATTGTTCAGTCCTTTATCCAAAGTATTACACATAACTCCGACGCCGTAACGAATGCTTCATTCCAAATCTCATCAAAATGGAAAAACATTGAACCGTCGCTCCGTATTCTGAGATCAACAACAACCACCGCGCAGGAGCTATTAGCTCAACCCCAACACGTCTTGTCATATCTCTCCAACGACCACTTCCATTGTTTTTGCCTCATCACGCAAAGAGGGGTTGAATTCGAATCGACATTCCGTATAAGAGCCTGTAAAAACTCCATGTCAAATTACAAATTTAGCTTTGCACTTCAATAACCCCTTCTTTCAAACAAACAATACCGAAACAGACGTTTTCTACCGGCAAATCTGAAGTAAAAACTCCATATCGAACTACAAATTAAACATTACAGCTCAAAAACGCCTTCCGTCAAACAAACAGTACTAGTGCGAACGTATCGCAACGGCAAATATAAAGTTGTCGCTGGTTATACGCTTGAATTATTTAGATGGCAATCATACGTCTGTTCTGATCGTTTTTCTCATTGCGATCCAATACGACAGCTGTTTGCATCCTTTTCTTTCGTTTGACGTCTGAAAGAGAGATCAGATAGGAAGGGGGTATGCAAAACATGTGTTGTTAGATCTGGAGTAACAGTTGGGGTTGCAACATATGAATGGTTTTTATGCGTTCATCTGAATAATATAATAGGTTAGATTCGGTCGAATTCATGGAGCTTATAATTGTTATTTTGCTAATACGTTAAGTATTGCATGCTGTGCTCAGTATGGTATCAATATAAAGACTATAAAGTTGGATTTCTTTATCATCATCAGCCAGGAAACGTCCACGGCTGGACATAGTCCTCCTCCATGGTACGCCACATCGACCGGCCCCGAGCCACCTGCATCCGACTACCTGCCTGCCTACCTGAAAAAAAAAGCAAATAAACTGAACAAAACAAAAAGATGTTTAAGAAGAGAAGAATTTTGGTTCGAATATTGATGTCGTTCCTAAAGCAGTACATACAAACTTCTTCAGTAAATAAATGTGCAACGAGGACTGTCTATAAGTTTCTAATTAATTCAACTACTGAACGGAACTAAATTAAACAGATTTACTTACAAGTGTTCATAAAAAGGTATCTACAAGTAGTCCCTCTTAAAAATATTTAATATCAATACAATTTTGTATAAGCATCACTTCATTGCGGTTGTTATACGATCGATTATCCGAAAACAAAACTCATATTCCTTTCTGTTAACCCAACAATCCAACAAAATGAATTTTTTAAATAACAGGAATTGAACTACTAGATAACAGATCGGAATAGACAGAATTTTTTTTTAAATAAATTACATCTAGGCGACTTAACCCCAGTTTTAATCCCTTTCTGCTTTGTATATAGATTTTAAAATGATTTTCTTTTTTAAAAGCTTTTATTTAACTTGCAATGTTTGTTATTCCTCATGAAGCACATTACAGATTGCTGGGAATACTTTTTTGCATTACATGTCCTCGAAATCAACGCATAATACATGGTTATCTACAAATAATTCAGTGCGGGATGGCTAGTTGCAAACTTATACTTGTAAGAGCGAGACGCTTGCATTGGGACTAATAAATTTATTTAGCTGGAGTGTGTTACAATAGCTAGCTATTCCTTGCAACAAATCCTTAGCAATAACAGTATATTCAAGTCGAGTATTTGAACGTAGCTAGCTGTCGAAGACATTTTTCGCCCCGACTGGCCAGCCACGCTCCGTAAATTAAAATGTGAATAATTAACACCCGACCTACAGCCCCCCCTAAGGCTAGGGGGTCATAGCACCCCCCTCACACGCCACCCAGATGTACGTAGGTATTAGTTTGTGCCTCTCGTACACAGCGAGATCTGACGTTCCCGTTCGGCACGTCTTGGATGGAATTTTTAATTTGGGCACAGGATTAGGTGTTGTTTCGTTAATAAGTCAAAGCTCCTGGACTTTATAAAGGTGATGGCGTTTGCAGGTTAAGCAAGAATACGGTGTTCTTCTTTAGAGCAACAGGGGAAATATAGATTCGTTTTTTCGCAATTATTTGAGACAGATTCCGGATCGGTCCCTCTATTTTACCATTACCATTTGCAGTGGTAATTCTGGGACTACAGTGTTCTCTCAAAACAGCCCCACTGTGCCCATTAATATAACAGCCGTGGTATCTCAGTTGCGTAGAGCGTCAGTCCTTGAACAATAGAGGTCAGGGTTCGATCCTGACTCGTACCAATGAGTTCCAATTTGTTATTTGGAATTTATGTACGAATGATAAAAATAATTACCATTGACTTTTCGGTGAATGAAAACATCGTGAGGAAACCTGCACACTCCTGAAAAGAAATTCAAAGGTGTGTGTTAAGTCTATCAAACGGCACTGGTCCCGCGTGTTGGACTAGCTCCCATACACTCTCTGTAGAAGAGTAGGTCTGAGCCACTGCATTGGGGACATAGATGACTGTTGATCATGGCAATAGTGGCACAAGTAGTGCAACTAATTATACCATGAATGGTAATTTATCAATGGTAACAGTGGGACCGTCCCCAGTTTCCTGTGTACACATTTCTGTGCGCCTCTACGGAAGTGGTAAAATATTGGCACTAATTTTAATACTATCGCAGCATTCCCCGCCTTTGCTATGTATCATGGGTTTTGCACTTGGCCTTTATCTCACCTGATGGTAAGTGGCGATGGGGCCATTGGAGCTAATGAGGCGTTCACTGACGCCGACTTAGGTAACATGGTATCTAGCCAGGCGACATAGATATTGCCTACCACCAACGAAATGGTTAAACATGAAGAAGTTAGAAGCAAAGCGCTTAGTGCGAGCCGTGCAAAAGCAGCCAGGGAGTGGAACGCACTGCCGGAACTGTCTGTATTTTCACACCACAATCTGAATGTATTTAAGTCTTGGGTGAACAGACACCGTCTAATCCAAGACGTGCAATGGTAGTCCATGACGTCGCTTCAATTATTTTTTGCAAAAATGAATTCAAGCTGGAAAGGTATTGGGTCCCATTCCTTCCAATTAACTGTGTAACAAAAAAGCAGCCAATCACAAGTACATAAGTAATTCAATTGGCGGAAACAGCCGAGCTCCGACGGAGAGCGCCGAAGTGCTGCCGTTAGCCTACAATATTGATCACCTTTATCCCGGATCGGCGATTTAAACGGAAAAACTGGGATCCCGCATCGGGATATTGTTAATTATTAAAGGTTACATTCGAGAATTAAAGATCGTTTCTGGAAGTGACGCATATCAGGCAAATTTTACTCTGTACCGTTTTTTATGCGACATCGATTCACATTTTTCCTTCATGGGACCACCATATAATACCTACTTAGAAACCACAAGAGGCACTTCACATCAAGTTTTCACCAGTGTATCTACGATAAGTTTACGCAGTCGATAACATGTATCGTTAACTACGAGTATCGCTCTGTCCTTGTCAACCGCATCTCGACTGAGCAGCATTTCCAATGGTATTCGATATATATACGTTACCGCCTGCGTAAACTCATGGTAGACGCACTGAACACTACAGAGACAGAAAGATCAATCTCTAAATAATTGTATACATTCCTTCCTTAGTGGCTCTCTAAATCGTTAATAATTGATCGATGGGGTTCAATTTGTTAGTTTCTATCTAGCTCATTGGTTTGCCCATACAATAAACTTCCCCCTTTTTAATCCCCTTAGGGGTCTAATTTTAAAAAAATTAATGGTCTACTACAATTTCTATAATCAAAGATTTCTATTTTCGATCGCACCTTTTCTCAATTTTCTAGCTCAAGTCTTTCGACTGGATGTTCATGTTCAATTGTTCATATGCTAATCAGGGAAGCTGGGAACGAATTACATTTTACGAGGGGCATACCGAAAAGATCGGTAATCGAGTACTTTCGATTTAATTAGATTAAAAACTCTTTTTGATGAATAAACACTGGTTAGTTGAAAATCGAATACAATTGACAGAATTAAAAAATTTTTTTTTAAAGAACAATATCAGTTTGAAATTGATAGGTCGATAAAAAAATGGAGCTTACAAGAGAAAGTTTCCGTGCCATAATTTTTTACAACTTTCGACGAGGATTATCTCAGGGACAATGTCTCGCTGAGCTTATATCTATATTCAAGAGTGAAGCGCCTAGCCAGACGACAATATATCGCTGGTATTCTGAATTCCGGCGTGGACGTGCTTCTCTTGGCACCGTACCTTCCACAGGCCGGCCAAAAACAGCGGTTACACCAGAAAATGTCGCTGTTGTGCGCCGAATGATACAGGATGACCGACATATTACATATGAGCAGATTCGGGCTACTTTAGGGATAGGTATGACTGCGATACAAACTGTTTTACATGGTGAACTGGGAGTGAGAAAGCTAGTTTCCCGCTGGGTGCCCCATAATTTGTCCGAAGAGCAAAAGGCGGCTCGTGTCAATTGGTGCCGGTCTACTCTGCAACGCTTCAACGGAGGAAAGTCAAAAGCAGTTTATAACATTGTCTCTGGTGATGAATCATGGATCTATTCATATGAGCCAGAAAGAAAGCATCAGTCGGCTGTCTGGGTCTTCGCAGGTGAGATCAAGCCAACAAAAGTTGTCCGCTCTCGCAGCGTATCGAAGAAAATGGTCGCTTCGTTTGTCGCGAAAACAGGACATGTAGTCACAGTTCCCTTAGAGGAACGGAGAACGGTTACCGCTGATTGGTATACAACGGTTTGTTTGCCACAGATGATATCCGAACTCCGTAGAGGTAACCCGAAACGACGCATAATCCTCCATCACGATAATGCGAGCTCTCACACCGCTCAGAAAACAAGCGAGTTTTTGAAGCAGGAAAACGTTGAATTAATGGATCATCCTCCATACAGCCCTGATCTGAGTCCCAATGATTACTTTACATTCCCTAGAATCAAAGATTTATTGCGTGGTCAGCGGTTTCAAGGTCCAGAAGAAGCAGTGGAAGCATACAAATCGACGATTTTGACCATGTCAACTTCGGACTGGAATTGCTGCTATAATAATTGGTTCGAACGAATGAAAAAGTGCATTAACTGCAACGGAGAATACTTCGAAAAGCAATAAAAATAAATTTAGTTATTTCCTGTATGTATTGTTTTATATTCCCGATCATTTCGGTATGCCCCTCGTAGTACACCAAAAACTATATTCAAACTCGTGAAGCAATAAAAATATGTTTAGGCTATGAGAAAGATTCGAACAATCGAGCATGGTACAAAGGTATTATTAACGTTTAAAGTCAAATTCCTTAAATTCATACGAGTTTAAGAGTAAAAAGACACACACACACACACACACACACGCTCCCTATCCCTATCTTAAATTATTTCCCTTAATCCCTACATAAATTAAATTACTTTTCCTTTATTATATTATATATATATAACAATTATTGTTATAATATGAAATATGTATTAGCATGTTAGCCTAAGCAAATATTTCCTTAAATATAAATTTATTTTTGTTATGGAAGAGTAGGACCCTCTGTTACAGGTATTTTTATACTTACAAGAGGGTCTCAACCTTGTGTCTGTAAACAACTCTGTTCAATGCAATAAACAATTTTGATTTGATTTGAAGAAGAAAGTGTTCGATTTTTTTATCACGTGCAAAATCTTAATTTGAACCTATTCGATTATATTCTCGCTATCTCTTGTCTTCGTTTGTAGGTATGGGTGAGCGTACGTGTGTTCGCAGTCCGTTCCATCAACTGTTGTTCTCGGTTGTTCAATCCACGGTAAAACGTGTTGTTTTCGTCAGAAGTCGTAAAGTCGGGCTTCGGCACAGTCAATTTGGATACACAATATATTTTATGTTCAAATTGGTACATCGAGCGGAGCCCAGCGTATAAATGTTGGAATTCCACTGACGGCCGGACGGGCGTTTTTCTGTAACTAACGACTTTTATTTATTTTTATAATCATTTGACGTTCGACCGTTGAGTGATGCGAAGTTGTCAATTGTATTTCCCTGAGTCGGTTCCTGAGGTATGGCAGCGGTACGGGAAGGTGTGTAACGCCCAAATACATTTAACATTAATAGTAATAGACCGGACAAACCAAACAAACACAAACAAAAATTGGTAATGCAATGTAAGGATTCTCATCCCAGTGAGGAAATGTCAAACTTGACAGATACGCCATATTTTATTACTATTTAAGTAAGACAAGCAAAAAAGATTGTATTTATTATTTATGAATATGATATTTTTATCTAACTTTTAATGTAAATATTTTTCTGAATTACAGTAATTTGTATTTCAAGAAAAACCGGTCAAGTGCTAGTCGGACTCGCGCACCGAGGGTTCCGTACAGACTATGAATAATTAACATACTGAAAATCCTAAATAATAGGTCAAAATGCCTGATGAGCAAATTTGTAACAAACTGTTAGCAATAAGAATACACCGACAGGCGCTAGAACAATTTGTAATCGTAAAAGCGTTTTTAAATAACTAAAAACTTGTGCTGTAAGACCTTGCTTTTTGTCTTTCAGAGTTCTAGGCTGTATGGCCGTAAGTGGGAGAAGAAAATAAAATCGATGCTTCCTTTTGAAGGTTTAATGAGAGAGTGAAAAAACACTTGACATTTTGTGCACATGAAAACTATTGCTCTTCTATATTACACAGGCGCTTTTAAATACGTCTTTAACATTCCCCCGGCCGTTGAAAGCTTGCCTTTCAACCAGACACGCTGAGTACAGGAAGGGGACAAATCTTGCTGAAAGACCGTCGAACAATCCCAGTTGAAGTCTTGACGTCGGCTACTCGGTTGACGCCATCACTGCCAGGAAATACAGCCACGACTCGCCCTAGTCTCCACTTTAAAGGCGGTAAATTGTCTTCCTTCAGAAGCACCAAGGAATCTATCTTCAAATCACCTTTGCATATTCGCCATTTTGTTCTTTGTTGGAGTTCCGAAATGTACTCCTTACTCCACCTGGACCAAAAATGCTGTCGCAGTTTCTCGATTCGCTGGAATCTATTCAGATGATTGTAAGATGAATCTTCATAGTCTGGACTTGGTAATGAAGTTAGCGGTCTGCCGATAATGAAATGTCCTGGTGTGAGTGGCATGAGGTCTTCAGGTTCAGACGACAGAGGGGTGAGCGGTCGGGAGTTGAGGATCGCCTCAATTTGGACTAACACAGAATAAAGTTCCTCAAACGTTAAATTACAATTTCCCAACACTCGCTGCAAGTGAAATTTAACAGATTTAACACCTGCCTCCCAAAGACCTCCGAAGTGCGGTGAATAAGCCGGCTCGAAGGACCATGTATGGCCGTAAGTGGGAGAAGAAAATAAAATCGATGCTTCCTTTTGAAGGTTTAATGAGAGAGTGAAAAAACACTTGACATTTTGTGCACATAAAAACTATTGCTCTTCTATATTACACAGGCGCTTTTAAATACGTCTTTAACACTAGGCCAATGGGAAGTACTCTATAGGTTGTGATGCGTTTTCACGGGAAATCGTCAAAATATACGCAATAGATGGCTGTACATTTTTATTGCGTTGACCTAGGAGTTTGATTTTTACAGATCCAAAGGGCTGCAGACTTGCAGACAGACAGATTTTATATTAATTTCAGTTTGATATCTCCACGCGTTTCTGAGAAAAAGAGGTTTTGATAGACAGGCGGACGGACTCTAAAAACACTCATAGATTTACATTATCGAAACACATTAGTACTTAGTTCGGAGGCTTAGATAACAAGCCTATCTAAGTACATACCCATTCGCAGCCCTTAACCCTATAATTTAAAAAATATATTACTCGGTGTTACCTACAAAAGTTATTGCCGCGTAAAATTATAAATTGCCACCCACAGTCAATACAGGTCACATAAAATTTACGATATATTTACAAACGGCGTAAAAAATCGCGCAGTACGTAAAGCTGAACAAGGGGCGTTTTATCTAATTCAGCAATGTACACCCGCCCTTGAAATGTGTCTGGACGAGTTGATTACTTACGTGAAGAACTAAGCATTCATGTGTCAGTTTCATCCCGCTACCAAGTGCTAATTTAAGATCACATTGTACTATATTTTATTGGTCTCAAACTAGTAAAAGAGATCCTGAACTACAGACATAATGTCCTTTCGCATACATTTAATGATATTATGGCCAGATTTTTAGCTAATAAACTTGTCACGTGTAGGAAATGTCAACTGATTATAGCTAGAAACTATATTATACTTTATTAGGTATAGGTTATATACAATGGCCTGTGGGCCGATTAAACAAGCACAAAGTTACTCAGCGAGTGATGGAACGAGCTATGCTAGGAAGTTCTCTACGTGATATTATAATCTGGAATGAGGAAATCCGAAATTTTTCTTGAAAATAGAAACAGTTTTACTGTCGCGTACAGTGTGAGGCAACGAGTTCTACAATCTGACTGCATGAACCGACATATGGCAACTATAGTTCATCCAAGAAGTGATTTCGTCTGTTCATAATTTCATAACTCCATCATCTTCCTCGGTTACAGATTTGGATGATTTCTAAACCATTCTCTTTCGAAGAATTCATTTTACAAAATTCTATAGATTCCCATTAAATATATGAACAAATAGAAATGTGTTTTGAAAAATTTATTGTGTATCTGTTGATTGTAGATCGGTGCACATATAAGGGTGTCATCGGTTCGGCGCGTCGCGTCGCTCGTTTAATTAAACAAACCTTTATAATAATGTACGGGTGCAGTTTTATGATTATTTTATATTTTTTATCTCCCGCACCTCGTGTACGGTTCGGCCATTAATTTATATTATAATTATACCTATAAAATTGCCGTTTTCTGTCAATTTTGAGAACGAATATCTTAAGTTTGGCTGTTTGATATTTATTTGTTTCATATTTGATAGGTCGCTCATAAAATGTTAAAAATTCATGTCATTTTTAACCGACTTTAAAAAAGGAGGAGGTTATCAATCCGACAGGTATCTTTTTTGGCTTTCTTTTTGTTTGTTACTCGTACCTCAGAACTTTGACTGGGTGAACCGATTTGGATGATTCCTTTTTATTTGAAAGCTGTTGCTTCCCGTGTGGTCCCATTTCATTTGATCCAGTTCTGACACATCCATGAGAAAACGATATAAATCTTAAATTTGCCTTAGTAAAAGTAGACTTTTAGGGCAATTGAAGTCGGTTTCCAGTTCTTTTTGAACACATTTACTTGTACATATAAAACGTGCCAAGTGCTAGTCAGGCTTGCGTTCCAAGGGTCCTGAACGATGGAAAGAGATTCATTCATTCGTTTATTTTCAAAAAACAGTATAACTGTGTCCGAAAAATCTAAAAAAATACAACTAATACCTTGAACCTAAAAACTACTAAAACCTTGAAATAATGTTCACTTTCCCGACCGCATAACTATGTTTGTTTGGTTGCCAGACAAACACTAAAGTGACTTTATAAGGGTTCAATTTTTTCATCGCATGATCGTATCTCTAAAAACGTGGTAGAACTAGCAAATTCATAGGCAAATAGCCCTTCGTCGTAGACCTCACATGGATAAAAATGCTTCTATTTCAAACCCATTAATATTTCAAGAATAAATTCCAGCGTTGACTTGCTTCGAGTGAGTACCATTAGTTCCGCTCCTAGTTAAGTTAGGGTGGGATGTGAACGGGATAGAAAACACGCATTATTAATTTATTCTATTTTTGTTGGTGACGTTTAATATTCATGGTGGATGCAACCATCCCCGGGGGATAGAGGCAGTGCGTGCGGATTATTTATTAGAATTTATTTCAATTACACACATTTTTAAACCCTATTTTACTAGTAAAGACTTCTAAAAGGTTTATTTATTTAACAATTTATTACTATAAAACACACAAAAAACAGATAAAATATTCACAATAGGAACAGCTTATTTCCATAAGAAATTTCTTAAAGCAGTCCTGGGTTAAGAGAGGAAGTGTAGTGGTAGGTTTCGTTGTTTCTACTAGCATAATTTAATTCGAAACCAGAACTCACAAATTCACTTCGACGGTTGTTGTTTTAAATACAATTATTTGTTGTGTATGCAATTTAATACTTAAATACGCACAATGAACATGTTTACAACTAATAAAGTACATATCGTAAATCTCACAATATAAATAAATTAGTGTGTATGTACATAATTATTTATGTTTTTTTTTTCATGTTGGTAGTTCAATCATGTAAAAGCAACCATCTCTTCAACAAGGGGACAACAACAAGAAATTAAGACGCCAATGAAGCAAAGTCTCCGTAGAATAGTAGGTATTTGAATATGTTATTGCTGTCGCGATTCGGTACGCACACATACAGCCTTTCACATGCTTTCACTCACACAAATAACGCTGCATAACATCCCAAAGAGGCCCCTGCGCGCCGCGCATAGTCGCTACCCCTCCGCCTGGGCTAGAGTGTATTTTTCAAAATTATAATAAACTTGACGTGAGCGTGCGTCAACCCTTGTTTTACGTTTTGAGAAATTATTGTTCGCATATTGGTTTAGTCTCGACATACTGTGGTTGTATTTGATATAATTGACTAGTAAGTACCTATCACATATAAATACAATATAAATTATGGCGTTGCTATTTTAGGGTTCTACGGTCAACAAAGAAACCTTTTAGTTTCACCATATCCGAACGTTCGTCTTCCAACGATACTTTAGGTGACCTAGAGGTGTTTTAGTACCTAGAGTGCTAGAGTCTAAGGACTAACAAGTTAAAGCGTTCAAAAAGAACTAGAAACCGACTTCAACTGCCCTAAAAGTCTACTTTTATTAAGGAAAATTTAAGATGTATATTGTTTTCTCATGGATTCCATTCTAAGAACCGGACCAAATTGAAATGGGACCACATGGAAAGCATCAGCTTTCAAATAATAAAGAATCATCCAAATCGGTTCACCCAGTGAAAAGCTCTGAGGTAACAAACATTTAACTAATAGAATAGAATAGAAATAATTTATTCGGCATACAGATTACAGTACGGTTAAAACATTAATTTTAAATTTGCTCTGCTGCACTGCAACGCCGAAATACACACTTAACATTCCCAGTCTCAAAAACTACTGAACCGATTTTGATGAAACTTGCAGTCTTCCCTAAGTTTTACAATACCTAGGTAAACAAAAAAGGGATTATTTAAATCGAACTTGTAGTTCCGGATATATAAAAAATAAATTAAATAAAATAGCCTTTATTGCTGAACTAATTTTTTGTTACAATTTTCTTAAAAATATGCTTACTTTATACGTTACTTATATTTTTATATTAAGTATCAGTAACCGGTCGTTCCTACATTTCAGCTGGTCTTTCGACATAGGCCTCCTCTAAGGATTTCCACTCTATTCTATCTTTCGCTATGCGGGTCCATGTTGGACCCGCCACTTGTCTGATGTCGTCCTCCCATCTTCTAGTCTGTCTGCCTCTTTTTCTTTTGCTATCTCGTGGTTGCCATTCAGTTATTAGTCTTGTCCATTTCTACATACTCTATTTCTCCATTATTTACTGTTATGGGCTCTGTTTGTGAGGAATTTGACATTACTTTTGTTTTCGTTAAGTTCGTTGACAGGCCTGCTTTCTCGCTCTCTTCCGCTAACTGTTGGAACATTGTCTGTAGGGTTTTCAGGTTTTCCGAAAGTAAGATCAGGTTGTCTGCAAAGCGTAGGTGACTCAGCTTTTTGCCATTTATATTTAGTCCTTTATTCGTCCAATCCAGATTTGTGAATATCATTTCCAGGATAGCTGAAAATATTTTTGGTAAAATTGGGTCTCCCTGGCGTACCCCTCTCTCAATCGAAAATTCTTCGCCTGTAGATTCTAGCTTCACTTGTGCGGTGCTTTTTGTGTATATGTTTTTCAGTATTCTTATGTATTTTGCATGTACGCCTTGTTTTTCCAGTGCGTCCCAGATAAATCTATGTTCGAGTGTGTCGAATGCTTTGTTGAAATCCACGAACCCTATGTGTGTTTTTCTTTTGTGTGTGTGTTCCGGATATATGCGAGGACAAACAAACATACACTTTAGAAATTTGGCACACTTCTTTAGAAGCTGGTATAGACTAACATATATGAAAACTGGGCAGTTCTGGAAATATTACATACATACAGGTCGCATTGATAACCTCTTTTTTTGAAGTCGGTTAAAAAACTGTAATTTCACGACACCTCACACAATAGAATAGACGAGTTAAAAATCCCGTCTTAAGTGTATGAGATGTATAACTGGGAAAAAATATTTCAAGTTTTTATTTGTCGACATGAATAATAATATCGTCGAAATCTATCGTATTTCCTACTGTCATACTTCATATTATACTATTATATTTTAAGTACCTCAAAAGGAAAAAAGGAATCCTTATAGGATCACTGTGATATCGAATACTCCAGTCTGCTGTCCCTTAGATCTGTCAAATAATGAAACTTATAGGTCAACGCAATAAAAAGATATAGCTGTATTTTAGACCATTTCCGTACAAAATGCAATGAACCCAAAATCTATACGGTATTTCCCGTTGACCTAATGTCTTGAAATTTGGCAAGAAGAAAGGTTTTACAGCACAACCATAGGAATAAATCTGAATTTTTTAATTGTAACACAGTAAAATTGATTTTTTAATGTTTACAAACTTAACTTCGTAATATGTAATTTAGCTTAGAATTTCATTTTCGGTAGAGCATTGTTGGGTGCATATTACCGTACCTATTATTTATCATTTTCAGTATGTCATTAATTCATATTCTGTACGGAATCCTCGGTGCACGAGTCCGACTTGCTCTTGACCGGTTTTTGAGTTGTTGGAGAGCCATTTCAAGCTCTTGCTGGCTGATCTCCGGGATATCTGTGTCGGGTCATATAGTCTCCGTAGCGATTTGTACATGCGATGTCCATATAACTTCTCGTTCTCTCTCAAGACTTTCAATAATAATAAATAACAAAAAATAATATAAAAAAGCTTTTAAAAAAGTTATAAATAAACGGATGTCCATGCAATAAATGTTATGTTTTTTCTGTGTTTTTTTTTCTGTTTAGATATTTTACAGTGGTACGGAACCCTTTGTATGCGAGTCCGACTCGAACTTTAACATTAAAAAAATATTTGAAACATAAGTCACTTATTCATAAATCATATTTAATTATTTACACGTAACAAAACGTAACAACAACTAAGAATTTCAGGGAAAATGTTCTGTTCTAGAGATAAAATAAATTTCCTTAGAATTATTTGTCTTTATATTTGTTTATTTAGATCAATCTAAACATTAAAACTAACAGGTAAAACCATTATAGCTCGAGAAAGGGTATCTATCGATATATTTTTCCCACCACTATTAGTCGAAAAAATCGATAAAGCTTATTGACATCACTAATGCATGCTTACTTTATTTTTATACATATAATACACAGTATATAGTTGTGATATAGTGTACCCTGCCTCCCGAACCGAACTGTGCGAGAAGGACAGTTGAAGCTTTTTTTGGTATTTGCCTAGTTTTGCCGTGAAATTAAGGGTTTGGGATATAGCTGTTTTCTCAACGAAACGTTAGCCAAATTCAATCATTTTGATCTTATTCTCCTTATCAAAGAATAATCTAGGCCCGTTGGTTTTGCTTTTTCTGAAAATGTTACGTTTACTCTAAATAATGAGTACCATAAGTTGAAAGAAATTTTTTCTGAAATTTTGAGTTTTGAGATGCCCATAATTCTAATTGTAGACAAAATATTGAAAAAAGCAAAACCAACGGGCCTAGATTATTCTTTGATAAAGAGAATAAGATCAAAATGATTGAATTTGGCTAACGTTTCGTTGAGAAAACAGCTATATCCCAAACCCTTAATTTCATATGAAATTTTTTATCTGCTGTTCCCTCTTAAGTGATAGTGTGATGATGCAAAAGACAATTCACTACATGTTGCTGGACTCTTCTTTTTCAGAGCAACCTATCAAAATTTAATTTGAGTTTAGAACATTAACATCAGGATTTGAAAACATCATATTCATTATTAAACGACATTTGACATATATTCCTAAATATACAAATTTTTCTGATAATCCTTACAAAACATAAACTTGCAAAGTGTTTCGATTTTTCTGATGAGAAACATAGTTTGGCTAAACTTGAACCTTCTAAAGACCGTAATAATAAGGTTATCCGTAAAGGAATTCCCGTAGTAAACTCACTTGACAACGGGATCTCTGATCGAAGGAAGACGTCGGTTATGCACAGATAGACACTGTTCCTTGCCTTCTTTCTTCTACAATGGCGAATCTACACGTCTGTATACACTTTCCCATATACGAAGGTAACAAAGCATAAATTGATTCCAAACGTTAAAAAATCCACCGCTGACAGCCATTATTCCACCAGCAGACCTTATCAGCACGCCGCAATCATCAGGATTTGGCCCCCATTAATCATGAGCATTTATTGGCGTTAGAACAGCCCAATCGACCGTCCAATCCATTGTCCCGTTCAAATAACCATAAATACACGAAAAACGTTATAAATTGCCGATCAAAACTCTCCCCGAAAATTCTACACGAAAACATCGTCGTGGACCTTATTCGGTCAATTTAAAAGCGAGAATTTGGTTTTAGAATGGCAACATCGAGCGCTGAAGTTTATATTTGCACATGGTAACCCTTTGTTGTCGGCTTTTTTTCGGTTGTTTCCGTGTAAAGGCTGATAGAACACGTTTTTCGAATCATTAAACAGTTTCGACCGAGCTCGGTGGGAAAGGAAAGGGAAAAAAAGGAGAGCTTAAAAAAACTGAAGCTTTGGGAGTGTTGGCATGCGAACGAGCGGTCTGGAGTCGTGTTGCTTTGAGATAATGCTGTGGTGGGATTTGCTGGGATTGGTTGTTTCGCGTTCATTGTTGTCAGTCTTTATTTTAATGACTAATTTCGGAGAGTTTTAAAGAAACGTTTATCCTTACGCTCATCTTCAATCCACTTGCTCTAACTAAAATATTTGGCTAAGTCCTCCCTTATTCCTGCTCTCCTAGTATTTATACTCACCCATGGTACACTCGAGTACTATACAACATACATAAACTCGAAAAATGTTACACTCCTGGTGAAGTCGGGTAAAAAGCAGCTATCACACGGCCAGACAGTCTTCCATGCACCCCAAGTAAATTAGTCTTTCTGTAGGTCACCTCAAAACTCAACCGTCAAAACTAAGCAAGCCCCTGTCAGCCGATACCCCCTGACGTCATGTGTGTGTGTTTACACACTTCACGCCACTTCCGCACTTTTTGTTCACCAGCCTATCTGTAAGCATTCGACACATGTGCGGAAATATGCGGCATCGACGGTATTCGCGGAATTGCCGAGCCGCATACATGCTAAAGGGGATATTTGAGTTTTCGCTGATGTCATTGATTTGAGGGACGTTTCATTTGGTTAACAGAGATTGTCGGTCAAATTGTGTTTTGTTTGGAAATTCAGGAGCAATCCAGATTTATGTATGATCAATTTGCACTTGGCCTTAACTCACCTGATGGTAAGTGACGGTAAGGCAGTTCAGAAACTAATGGGGCGCTGGCTCTACCTTCATACAGGAACACAAAATAAGTTTATAATTATAGGAGTAAACAAAATACCATTTTCACATACACTCCTAACACATCACCCTCCACGTTTCCCAGTCGGGTAACATCGTTGAACCTGCATCAATGCGCATATAAAAACCCGTACGTGGCCTCACATAAATTAAGGAGGTACGCCGGCCGCAACCACCGACCGACCTCCGATGTCCCCGAACGAAAGTTTCGCACCATTAATTCTTGCGCGCAGTCCACTGCACTTTTTCCATCGTTTTTCATATCTGAACGGACAGTGTTGGTTAGTGGGAATAGGTTCCGTATTTCTTATCAAGTACCTTTATACTCTCGAGTGGCGGCCACGTACTGGGAAACGTATACCGGGCCGACCCCCTTATAGATGAACCGATCACCTAGTTAAGGTCGCGGGGAGTCGCTGCATGCAAGTGGCTCGGGACTGTTCATTGTAACATACCATGGGAGAGGCCTATGTCCAGCAGTGGACGTGTCCCGGCTGATGATGACATACGGATTCAGGCGACTTCAAGAAAACCGGCTAAGTGCGAGCCGGAGGCACACGAAAGGAACAATATCTTAGTACAAAAAGAATGATTTTATTATTTTTCCGTACATGTTTAGATTATTACTCGATTTTTTTAAATAGTGTACAAGTGCAGGCCGAATTTGAAACATATCTTTTGTTGGCGAGGTAGGTAGTTCCGATTGGCAAGCCCATTCTCCTACGCTTGTGACATAGGTTACGTTGAACCATTTGGTACACGGAGCCCTAAAAATGGATCGCTTTTCTATATGCAAAGCTGGGATAGATGTCCGTTTCCCCGTAATAATGGGATCATCTATACAGTTTGAATTTTTTCCCTATAAAATATATTACGGGGTTTTATTTTTTATGTTTTATCGGCGGTCGGGATTTCGGTGCCATTAAACTTTTTTCCAATTTTATTGTACGGAAGATATCGTCCTTGTACGGGACTGTGGGAGCTGGGTAGGTAATGCATTGGGTTTATTATTTTTTGGGTTTTATCATTCAAATCACTGTATTGGACATGGACGTTTTATATTGAATAACATATATCTTATTCTTTTGTTGTTTATTTTAGTATTTACTGGCGTTTACCCACGACTTTGTCTGCGTGGACGTGGAAATAATCCCACGGGATATACTACTGTTCGATCGGTATAAAAGGTTTGGATTCATCATCATCATCAGCCGGGAAACGTCCACTGCTGGACACAGGCCTCCCTCATGGTACGCCAGCCACATCGACCGGTCCCGAGCCACCTGCATCCAGCGACTCCCTGCGACTCTAATCAGGTCGTCAGTCCATCTAGTAGGGGGACGGCCTGGTAGACGTTTCCCGGTACGTGGTCGCCACTCGACAACCTTTACTCTCCACTCTATCGGTTCTTCGTGCGATGTGGCCTGCCCATTGCCACTCGTCGAGCTATGTCGGTGACCTTCGTTCATCTAGGTTTTGATTAAATTCACTGAAATGATTCGTCAAGGTTTTTATGGATTTTTGGCCTTCATCTCACCTGCAGAAGCCACAAGCTACTGAAGCACTGGTTCTGCTACCTTTCATATCGGAACATGACGCTGCTGTTTGGCGGCAGACTTAGGTAACATGGTGGTAGCTAGCCAGGCGAACATAGAAAATACCCTACCACCAACCAAACCGAGTAGAATAGAATACTCTTTATTATGGAAATAGGTGGTACAATGTTGTTGGGTTTGATACATTCCTAGAATCTCTATTTCCTACCCTAAGGCGTACAATAATTTATTATTATATAATTTATATTACAATATCTTAGTGAAGTAATTATTCTACGGTATAAAGTATTATAACGTGTCAAAAAATCAAAATTTATATATAAAAAAATTCTTGGGTAATAAAAACAATTCTTCATTAAAATGTCATACAATCTGGTTTTAAATAATTTTACATTGAGATCTTTTATATTGTCAGGTAAATGATTATACAATTTCGTTCAATTTACATACAGTGTTTTCCTATAGAATACTAACTTTGGCTGGTTAAGTTGTATTAAGTCGAGTTTATTTCGTCTACCTCTCGGTTTTTTGTTTGTTTTATTGTCATAATAATGTGAGTTACTCTTAACAAATAAGCACACTTCGAATATATATAAAGATGGCAGACACAATATTTCAAGTACCGATAGGATACCACTGGGGTTTGAACCTAGAACCTGCGGATTGTTGGCTGAAAAATATCAATAATAATGGGTGTTATTTATGCATTGATCTATCGTTACATACTTCCTTACGCGCACGCGCCAACTAAGCAATCCAACAATAATATTGCGTCATCTGAGAACAACTTAAAACTGAAGCTCCCTCAATCGAGATCCATTAATCTCCCGTACCACCCATCAATGAATGGTACCACCCAATTTTTCCTCGATTGTCATCGCGTCAGTAGCAATTTTTCTATTTCTTTCCTTGCAGGAGGAAGCTAATTGTCGTATCGTAGACAATATGGCGGACATCGATCAAATACAGCGCGGAAGGAAACTGACGGTGTACATAGAACAAATAAATAAATAGGAGGAGGTAATGTGTTTAAGGAATATGTGTGTGTAACTGTGTATGTTCTATGTTGACTCGAAGTGAACCGCCTCCGTGGTCCAATGGCTTCATAGCTGTACTGGTGATCTAGAGGTTGCAGGTTTGACTCCCGGTGAGGTACTAAGTTTATTTTGTGATAGGTCCCTGCCCCCCACCCTATGTAGAATAGATAATGAAATATAACAGATTCAGCGCTTCATTGAGATTTTAGGTGAGCACGCAGCCTCTGTGGCTTAATTGCTGAACGTTCGGACTTACAATTCGAAGGTCTCGGGTTTGATTTCCAGTTAGGGTACCTGTCGATACTCGGTTTGGCATGTCCGCCTGGCTAGCCACCATGCTACCTAAGTCTGCCGCCAAACAGCAGTGTTAAGAGGGTATGCTGGTGTCAAAGCGCCCATACAAACGTAGTCCAGTCATATTTTGAGTATTAAGCTATGAAAATCTATGAAATTTTCAAGACACAATCTAGAAACAAATATCTGTATCGGTGGTGAGTCAGATTTTCGTTTAAATATATACTTCCAGAGTTACAGGGCGTCAAAGTATTGTATTTTTCGGTACTAAAAAGCCCCAACTTTGAACCTGTTTTACAAGAGTATGAATCAATTTAGAACAATTTGGAAAAACCACCGACATCTGAAATTTTATTAATATACTGTATTGAAAAAATGGCTACATAATATACTGTATCCTTCAAATGATCACTGGACTACGAAACATCCAAATAACGGGTGGATAACTTCGCGTAGTGTATGCTGTCTCACCGTACGCGCTCGGGTAGGATATGGCTCGGAGAGGGACAGCTACAAAACAATGCAACCTTGAACGCGGCCACGTGGTCTTACCAACATAGCCTCTTAATAGCACTGCGTTCCGGTATGAAAGGTAGCAGAGCCAGCGCATTAGCTGGATGCTTCTCATCTCTAACCATCAGGTGAGATGAAGGCCAAGTACATTTATTAAACTCTAGTGTTACATCACGTCACGCGCCCATACTAGTGCATTCGACGCACCGTTGACTTTCGAGATCAAAGTTTTTCTGTGAAAAGTTTCCCAATGCCCGCTCTATAACCTATTACTATATTTAAATCTCTCTGATTTTATTCAATACAGGATCTGCGTCAAACGATCATGGCAATCAATTTTCATTTGCCTGAAGGAAAAAAGGAAAATAGAGGGATGGGTGGATATTTCATTTTGGGGTTCCGTTTCAGAATAATGTAAACCTTAAGAATGACTTTTTTTAAATCAAATAATGGCATCATAATCGACTGCATGTCCACTGTTGAACACCAGACTTGGAAGTCGAATTCACGCAGGTTTCCTCACCATTTTTTCGTTCACCGTTAAGCAGCACTGCGTCGTCTTCAAGGTTTTTATTGGAGAACATTTGTAATTTAAATTATTTTTATTGATAATGAGAAAAATATAATATTGTTTTGTGGAAACGATGAAATCTTTTTGTAACAGTACAGGCGACTGGCGACTTATTACACTAGTGTAATAGAAAAAAATAAAAAATAGTGAATCAATAAGCAATGTAATGTAACAGGATCAAATAAAAGGCTTTTTATTATTTATTATTTTATTAAAGGCGACTTGTATGATACAGCTACACCCTAGTTTTGTAGTATGATTTCACACATATGCCGAAATTAAACTGTATTTAAAATTTAATAAATATTTTACTATTGTTAATTAAACAGGAATTTCGTTTGCTAAATATAGACAGTCATGTGGCCTCGTGAAAGAAAGTCGAATCTAAAGCCATTTCATTTATAAGGGAAGATAATAAAGATAATACTCACATGTATAAACCACCCCTCTCGTAACATTTGCAGCAGTTGGCTAAAAAAGTGCATCGTTCTAGAATGATTTTTCTGTAACATTTTTTTTCTTCGCCAGTTTTGAAAACTACTTACGCATCTACGTCGCATAAGAAGAACCCTACATGAAACATTTCAATATTATAGTGTAAAACATATATGTATAATTATTTGTACGGAACCCGGGACAGTGTACACTCGATCCCAACTGCCACATTTTCTCGAAACAACAAAAAGAACGCGATTGTCGCCCACAGACAAATCGTCTATAATTAATGACAAGGTTTTTCCAATAGTACAAATAAATGACAAGGGGAGAAACAAAACAGGCGGACCGGGTGTGCCGAGGAAGAGAGTTCTCTACGTATTTTATCTCGGCCTCATCTCATTTTCCATTTTAATAGAATATCAATGCGTCAGAAAACTGAATGTGAATACTTCGGCATAATACGCGATGAATCAACATATTGTAATCGGGTACATAAGTCCACTGTTGGATATGAGCCTCTCTCTAAGATCGGCACGTTGGCCATGAGGGGTTTTGTAATAATCACCGCGCTTGTCAGGTCAAGATTGACATATGCTGCTATCCGTCTCTTGAATATTTCCTTTAGTCGCCTTTTACGCGAAAAATGCGGACTAAAAAATAATCGTCAATCATCAGCAGCAGCAGCCTATATACGTCCCCACTGCAGGGGCACAGGCCTACTCTCCTACAGAGAGTGTATGGGCCATAGTCCACCACGCGGGACCAGTGCAGATTGGCGGACTTCAGCCTGTTCAAGACACGCAGGCTTCCTCACGATGTTTTCCTTCACCGTTAAGCAATCGGATAATGTACTTGAATTGAAAAAATACTCATAGGTACACGGCTGGATTCGACCCCGGAACCCTCAGATTGAGAGCCCGCGCCTAAAAACTAATACGGAACCGTATATCATTAAGAACATTCCCTACAATTAATAACAACTTTTTTTCAATAGCACAAATAAAGGACAAGGGGAGAAACAAAACCGGCGAGTGTCGAACGAAAGGCGAATTTATCATCTAGGCGGCGGCCAGCCAATGTCCATTTGGATAATGCCCAACGCGATTAAAAATATAAAAATACCCCCGCCGTCTCCCTTCAGGGGGGACGAAGGGGGTGGTTTTGACGGAGGACACCGCACTGAGGACACAAAAGGATTATAAATGAGAAGGAATTTTAGATAATATTTGTACGCTGGATGTGGATTGTAACAGGCACAGATCGGGGGTGTAGAATTTTACCACCCTCACGCCCCTTTGGGTGGCTCTATGTCATGGAATTGGTGTCGTATCGTTCAATTCATTCGTGAGTTGTCTTCAAGTAATTCGGCAAAGAGTTAAAACGAATAATCTCACTCTATTGGGCAGTTATTGGCAAATTAGGACACTTTTTCTGTCGAAATACCTCATTGTCTTAAAGACTACATACAGTACGGTGAATGATACAGATGGTTCATATCCTTAGTCATATAAACAAGGTCAAAATCACTCAGCTACTTGATGAAATCTGTAATAAAGGAATCCGACATTGTGCTGACATTACAATGGGTTGGGCAAGAGTTCTCTAATTGAACCCAAGCACCGGGAAACCAGAGATGACTAGATGACCCTATGACCTGGTTCAAGCGTGAGCCTTCGCGCGACGTTCAAGCGTGGTCCAAATGCAATCAATACGGACGTACTATGAAGTATGGATGTATCGTCACTGGGAAATGAGAATAAAATTCCAAGAACAGTTCAATCCAAAGCTACATAAGGCCACTGGTCATGAAGATCCTTAACAAATCACCAGGAACCACTGCCCCTGTTTCATGAGTCTATTGGACATGATTATCTGTCTTGACAGATTGGTGATAGCAGTATTATACAAAGCTGCTGCCCGTAATGAAACTATCCCTTCACCTTCTACTAGACCAACCGGATCACAAGGGATCATCCTATCCTAAAGCCCGAACCACGTGTCTGATGTCACAATTGTAAAGAAGAGGAAGAGGGCAGCCTAGGATTTAATACTTTGACGGAGTAAAGAAAGAGATAAATGTGGTATCCAATCAGGGTCTGACGAAAATGACAAAAAAAAAGAGAACAATGGCGAACACTCCAGAGAAGGTTTAGATGTTTATAACTGATTACTTAAAAACGCCTGAATAGATTTAAATGAAATTTACACCACACCACCAGAATCTTGCAATAGACTATGTTCTGGATTAAAACAGATCCAACAACACCTGCCCACGCGCAAACCTTTCTGGGAAGATCTCGACATCCGTTAGCCCTCCGACGTACGATCATCATGGCGGGCGGAATGGGTAACTCAGGAGGGTCAGTGGTGAGCCTGGTCCGATATTCAACCGTTCAGTTGTATGGCTTCAAGACCAGACGAACGATCTGGACGACGGTAAACTGAATCCGGACTGCAACGAACATCTACACAAGTAGGGTCTTAATTAGTAGGCATGCGACTGTGGCGCTGTGCAGCCAACAGTGGTAAACATTATCGAGGAGTGCTGTGACAGACGATTTGCTGGAGGTCTCGAGGAACTCAGTCAGCTCTCTCCGGTGGCAACAGACTGGAATTAAATAGACCATACGATAGTAATAATAAGGCAGATTATGATAGTTTTAATCTCAGAAATATTTTGAGGTACGCAGATAAAGGTGCAAGAAAAATAAATCACTAGATAAAATATTATAGTAAATATTAATGTTTCCATGTGGCCGGAATCCTGTGCCTCCCTCCGCCCGCCCACAGCCACACTCGGCGATCCGCTCCCTTCCGCGATCCTAATGAGTATTTGTATCAATTTGTTAGTATTGTATTTTGAATATTTTCCGTCCGTTCGTTACGATTTTAATCCCTTGCGGTTGTGGGTTCGGATCGATGCTTTGTTTTAATATTCGTTAGGTTTTCTCTTTAATAAAGGCCCCGTTTGATCTGGAACGTTTGTGTTGATTGGGGAGGGTCGTTTTGGGCATTGATATATAGATTATATTGTTACTTGTTTTTGGGTCTAATTCTCCAGTAGGTTCATATTCTAGTTACTTCGAAGTTTCCCATAGACTTGAGGAAATATTGGTAGTTTCAATTTTATTTAAATTTATATCAATTCAGACGGAATCTTCTGCCATATCTTTAGTACAGTCACTACAGTCAGTGCCTTATCAAATTATGACTTCTGGTTGGTATTTAGGTTGGTCTCAATTTCTCGACTGTCATATTAAATCCAATATGACCGGAGCTTTACGCCATGTTGTAGCATTTACATATTTTAGCAGTCGGTAGTTTTGTTTTTAAATAATTGCTTACTGAAATAATAGGCAAAGGTTCGAAACGCTGGGTACGTTAAAAAAATACTTTTTGAACAGACCTCGAGTGCTCGGCAAAAAAAAATTGCACAGAAATGTTTGCATAATTCTATTACATTTCGAGAACGTGTACAGGAAAAATCCTTTACGAAAGCGCGTGCTCCCAGCGATAGTCCAGATAAACACGGGTGAAAAATATTAAATACATCGCCATAATTAATACATTTAAAACAGGGTTTTTTCCCTGGCGCTTTTAGAATACGGAGAATGAATTCGAATGAGCTGGCGAGAGAAGAATAACACCGCGACACCGGGCCCTCCATGTGTTTTCAATTCATTATCTCGAAAACAAAAATTTCATTAGCCCCCGAGATTTCCTTTTTAAATTTAATTACGAATATTTAAATTAAGCTGAATATTATAGAGCGCTTCAAGGTGTATCACGGGCGTGGGTTTACCGTCATGTCGTGGTCGTGGGTGAAGTAAGAAGCTACTTACTCGGATGTGTCGGTGATCCAGGGCGTGGAACTTGTCCTCGTACAATGCTGCCACTCCTTCCTGCTACTGCGCCAGTCTCCGACTACCAGCTGCCCTACATCTCGAGGGACCATATTTCACTAGTCGTTTGGTCGGACGTCGTCGATACGCTCTCTTCGCCGCGCGTTCATCTCCCATCCTCTCCGCGTGCCCCAGACAGCGAATTTAAGTCACATCATCAAGAAGCTGATAGGGAATTAAATGCAGAACTGTGTCTTAGTGGCTACAACGTTGAACTTACAAACCAGAGGTACCGAGTTCAATTCCCAGTGGGGTAGCACTCTTGTGTTCCTTATGAAAGCTAACATAGCCAGCGCCTTATTTGCACACTTACCACCCAGCGGACTTATCGTCACTTACCATCAGGTGAGATGAAGTTCAAGTGCAAACCCAGCATTTTTTATTTATTTATTTATTGGATCAGCTAACAATTACAACACTTTAATATTATATTTACAAGTCACATTTTCTAATTCTAGTGCGTAACCTATTACAAGCTGATACTGCATGCACAAAAAAATTATACAATAAAATTGATCATTCATTTTTTTAAACTTGACAAACATAGTTATGCTGTCGAGAAAATGAACCTTGTTTCAAGGTCGCACGAGTCCGGCTTGCACTTTTCAAGGTTTTTAAATCAACCACACACTGATATAATTTTCAAAGTATCGACATCATACACATGGTCACATATATTATTTACTGAATTCCGTAATACTCCAGCGATACCCTGTAAATCCTAAGCCGTGGGGGTGCGAGTAGGGTCCGGACGGGAGGGGGGGTGGAATAAAAATATTTATGAATGCCGAGCAGAAAAATCCACAATAATATTTCAGGGTGGACGTCCGGTACCGGCGGTCTTTACTTACCCTCCCTGATCTATTTAAAAAAGAGGCCGGTGTCCCCTAGCTGTAACTTTCGATGGCTGTCAAAGGATACATTGAATAATTAAGTAATTCGTAATCTAAACATTCTCAAATATCACGGTAGGAACAGCAGTACCCTAGCATCATGATTTGAGGCTCGAGGGTTCAAAATCACGTTTGGTCACAGATACTACTAAACCCGAGTGCGAAGTTTCATGAGGATGGGATAGCAGAAGTAGTTGAAAAATTAGTTGCAAGTTTTAAAGCAAATACAAACAAATATATCCATTTAATCTAAAAAAAAATATTTAAAAATACAACTTGTTTTACCGTTTATATTTCGTATTCCGTCAGGTATCCTAGTTTTCTCTGTCGCGTTTTAAATTAATTTTCTTGAAGAGTATTTTTTTATTATTCGACCTGTTTTTAAATTATTTATATGTGAAGACTTATTATTTATAGATATGCATAAGTTACATCATTTATTTTCTTTCTATAAATGTTACTCTTACTAAAAAAAAATTAAAAAAACTTTACAAGTCCAGGCCTGGGTTCCATTCATTCGCGGAACGTGTTATATATGATGCCAGTTTTTTATTCCATTTTTATGTTTTAATAAGGATGTAACTGCATAAAAGTGTTATTTCGCAAACTACTCTAAAATAAATGAACGCTTGATACAAATTTACGCTTAAACGTTGTTAAACGTCATTACAACGCGAACAGCAGCGGATACGTAACTTAGAAAAAGTGAACACTTTTCAACTGATTTCGACGCATTTATGTTTTAGAAATCGTAATTAATATTATGTGGACTATTTATCGTTCATTAAATATGAAAAATATCGATACCCGATATCGTACTGGTGTGATTATTTCCCCTCGCTTTTCTACCGCGTAAGTTGTAGCATAGGGCTGCCGGAAGGACAAAAGGGTAACCTCGTAAAAAAAACTGGACACGTATAGAGGTTAGCCGCCGCCCCGCGGCTTTGTCTGATTCTTATTTTTTACCGAATCGGAACCTTTTCACTCGTTTTTATCGGTTTTTGTTCCGGAGACAGTGCGGCCGCCGTGTTTGTGCGGCGTTTGTTCTAATGTGGGCCCATTTGTAATTTTTTTTGGATCGTCCCTTTTGAGACTCGTTTGGTAAATTGTGGTACCCTTTGCTATGTAAAAATTGTATGATTTACGTGCTCAAATGTACCGTGGCGTCTTTTTCCTTTTCGTGGTTTTAATTGTTATCTCAGTGATTAATATTCCTTGGGATTTCCGATGTTTTTCATTCATGCAGCGGAGGGGCCGCGGTGAGGTGATCTCTCCTAGTCCCGTTCTATACAATCTATCCTATTGTGTGTTCTTGTTTTTATGGTTCCGTACCTCAAAAGTAAAAAAGGAACCCTTATAGGATCACTTTGCTGTCCGCCTGTCTGTCTCTCTGTCAAGACCCTTTTTCTCAGGAACGCGTAGAGATATAAAGTTGAAATTAATGTCGAATACTCAAGTCTGCCGTCCCTTGCATCTGAGAAAAAAATCAAACTTATGGATCAACGCAATAATATAGCTGTATTTTAGACCATTTCCACATAAAATGCCAAAACCTATAGGGTACTTCCCGTTAGAATTCTGAAATTTGGCAAGAAGCAAGGTCTCACAACACAATCATAGGATTTTTATATTTACAAACTTAACTTTGTAGTTGAAAGCCATACATCGACTATGTAATTCAGCTACAAAGTTAAGTTGGTTTTTCAATAAGAATTATATTTTCTGTAGAGCCTTGTTGGATGCATATTACAGTACCTATTATTTATAATTTTCAGTATGTTAATTATTCATATTCTGTACGGAACCCTCGGTGCGCGAGTCAGACTCGCACTTGACCGGTTTTTTAAAATAATATCCATTTATCGAACGTATTTCAAACATTCCATTTTAACTACGAATTGTTCACTATTTTCATTTATTTATTTTTACTGAATGATTAGCAAAAAAAAATTTAAATTAAAAGTTTTGCCAAACTTCATTGCAGTTTGTTGATGAGTCAATTGCTCATTAATTATACTTAAACAACTTAAACATAATTTTTGAATAAAACTGTTGTTGCTCTCATTAATAGTGAGACTTCGTGTTTGAGATATTTACAAGAATAATTATGGGAAATGTGTGCATTAAAAACATAGGATGCTATCTTAATTAAAACATTAAAAATTATTGATAATGGAAACCACAATCAAATTATAATTTTCTCTAAAATAACTTTATTTCAGAACTCTTTTGACAGCAATGTCCCAATGACCCACATTGTCCGAAAGGCAATGCAGAGAAGAAATGGCTAAAGACTCTACATATTTATCAAATCAAATCAGTTTATTTGCAATCATGTACATAGAGTCGTTAAGTTTAAATAGTGTTTGCATCTACATACATGAACCCTGTCAGGGCATAGCAAAATTTATAAGTCAATATTTTATACAATAATAATAATAATCAAATGTCAAATTTTATTTCGTGTCCACAGCTACCGCACGCATGATTGGTTTAATTTAAAATGCAATCTTTTCTCTTATCCATCCCGTAGCCATTTTTGTTTCAAAGCAAAAAAATACTTCCCGCCAAAACTTCAACGGCTTGGAAATGAGGCATCCAGGTGCCTTCGAAAACACAACCCATTATCGAATCCCGGGAAAAAACCCGGGATCCATTCATTATTCCCGGTGATAAATACCGGGGAAGGATTCCGCGGTCTCGCCCTTGGCTTCGGCTTTGATAATAATTTGATTACCGCCGGCCATTTTGATTACCGCCCGGCCATTTTCCTTTTTGTCTTTTTTTGTTTGGGCAACGTGTGGTTGGGGTTAATCGCGCGTTCAGGATTTAAGGTTTCAGAATCTTCTTTGTTTTGTGTTGTTTAATTACTTTTCAGACACAACTGGTTTTAAGCAAGTGCTTCTCAAGGTCGATTCGTTCTCTTTACAATTTATTCAATTTTTAGCGCTTTTTGTGGTGATATATGACATGCACATGCTAACGTCTGGCATAAAGTATCGAGTTATACACGGCAGAATAAAATGAAGTGAATCAAAATATTGTGATCCAAAAAAATTAATAAACAATGGAAGTTTTGATACACGAATATTTACACCAAATTAATTGAATCGGACTAAAATAATGACCAAAAAAGAGTTGTGTGCGCTCCTTAAAACAGTTTTTTTTAAATTTATTTTCCATTTTCGTGCAACACCTTCTTAATAACGGTAACGAAAAAGTTTTGTGTCAGTTTTGAACATTTTTGGAAATGGCTGAAATATAAATTTTTTTACGTTTTCTCTTCGCGCTCACTTCGGTCAATAATAATATTTACACGAGACCGCTGTTGAACGTAAGCCTTCCTCATAGATAGCATTTACCAGGAGCAGATTTGCTATTATCCAAATTATCTACATACATACTAATCATCAATCATTTATTTATTTGTGAATATTGGTAAATATTACAGGTGGTGGTTCATATTTCGTAACATACAATTCAGTTTCACAATATTCTGCTATGAGCATACAAATATAAAATAAATAATGTAAAATAATAATAATAATTACATGTCAAAATAAAGTCTTAAAATTCATGGTCAGTTTATCGAATCAAGCATTAATTCTGTAATACTATAATAGCTTTTACAATTCAAAAAAGCCCTAAGTTGTTTTTTTAAATTCATTTAGTGATTTTCTCATCGACATTGGCAATTGATTATAAACTCTTGTTGCCATACACAACACACTCTTCATCATGAAGGCTGTTCTGGCCCTCGGTATGCACATAATAATTTAATATCTATTGAGTATGTAACACCTATGGCAGGTGTACCTGTGTGTGTGTGCATACAGTTGGATCTCACTACGTTGACCTAATTTCCCTAGGAACTGCAGTTCATCGATAACTGGATTGTAGCCTGTTACATGTCCAATTGTATGGTAACTTGTAAGCGAGTTTACGACGGAACGAACACGGTAGCTCGTGAATTTTAAACGTTTGCTAGTTGCCTGTTTAACAGACCCCATCTCCCAATGACTACACGCTTGGACTAAATTAGGCATTTTGGGGCCCTATTGAAGTACTAAATACGTTAAGAGGCTATGCTGTTGTCAAAGCGCCCATACAAACGTAGTCCAGTCATATTTTGAGTATTAAGCTATGAAAATCTATGAAATTTTCAAGACACAATCTAGAAACAAATATCTGTGTCGGTGGTGAGTCAGATTTTCGTTTAAATATATACTTCCAGAGTTACAGGGCGTCAAAGTATTGCATTTTTCGGTAGTAAAAAGCCCCAACTTTGAACCTGATTTACAAGAGTATGAATCAATTTAGAACAATTTGGAAAAACCACCGACATCTGAAATTTCATTAGTATACTGTATTAAAAAAATGGTTACATAATATACTGTATCCTTCAATTGATCCCTGGACTACGAAACATCCAAATAACGAGTGGATAACTTCGCGTAGTGTATGCTGTCTCACCGTACGCGCTCGGGTAGGATATGGCTCGGAGAGGGACAGCTACAAAACAATGCAACCTTGAAACCGACCACGTGGTCTTACCAACATAGCCTCTTAAAGATGAAAAACTACTAGCATTGTAAAATAAGTATTTACGTTACGTCTTTTTGAAGGAATCCACGTCAACCCTCAAAGTGTATTTGAAATAATTGATATTAACCATTTAGCGATGAAAAAAGTTTTTTTTTGGATACATAACTGAGGCATCTGGGTGGATGGAGGTAAAATGTTTGGGTTCAACTAGGATATTTCAAAACTTTTTCAGACGTCATTTAATGAGGCCGAGGGGCCCCGGAGCACGGGACCCTACGGTAGCTACGCTACTGTCCAGAAGCCCTTGGCTCTTTTTCCATTGGTGGTACGTATGAGTACTCGGTTTGGCAGATGGTAGGCTTTGTAAGTCCGCCTGGCTAGCTGGTAGCAGAGCCGGATCCAGCGCAAACTCATTAAACTTATTTTTAAATCATTAAATCGCAAGTAATGTCTATCAAGGCCGGAGCTGGTGATAATGATGACGCCTAACGTGATTCCGTCTCCATCTTCCAGGAGCTACTCCCTGGACGAGAGGTTCCTGTACTCCCAGGGTGAGGTCCGGCGCGTGCACTGGCATCCCAGCTCGATGTCACATCTCCTCGTGCTCGTCTCTGACAACACCATCAGGTAATTCTAGTTTAGACATAGACATATTTTTATTGACAAACATAATACAAAAAGATATACAAGATTCCAAACACTGTCGTCACGTCAGATGAAATGAAGTGCCAAAAAAATTGGTTGTCTGTAAAATTTTACGTGTTGACGTCATAAGAAAACATTGATGAAATGCTATCACAAGCCGAACGCTTAGGCCGATCGCTCTATCGCTTGTTCCGTGTTCTCGCTTGCACGCTCGGCTCAGGCGGAACGTGACACTTTTTCGTGCGTGCAGCCGGCGTTCATCGATTTATAAGACGGTGTCGCGACAAAGTTCAACGAAATTCTACAACATGGGTTATAACCTATCAGTTATCAGGTTCAGGGTTTAATTTGAGATTTTGAAAGTAATTTTTGGGATCTTGAATAGAAATGATTCTAGCCTTAATCATAGCACGCTAAGTTCACTCTACACTTTCAACCTTACATACCTGCTGCCTCTGCCATGCTGGGTGGTTATATTATACCGGAAGCTGGGTACAGAAGAAAAGTCAAACGAGCACTGAGCGAATCGAATTGCTTGTTTTTGTGTGGTAGCAAAATTCGCTATTTAAATACCCACTGACCACAGAATGTGTAAGGATCCATATCTCAACAAATAATCTGCATTTCCAGGCTCTACAACATAGCACTGAAGAGCGGACCGAAGCTGGTGAAGATCTTTACCATCGGTCCCAAGCCCTGCAGCCTCCTTGCCGGGAAGACCATCCTGGACAGCCTCGGAGACACGGCGGTGGACTTCACTCCTACTCCTGACCACGACTCGCTGCTGATCCTGAGGGGGAACGGTGATGTCTACATGCTTCAGTGTGACCTGGAAAGCAAAAGGTGAGATCAGTGTAAGATAGATCAATCCTTGACCATAATCTGTGGTCGAAGATGTTACGCATTGGTCTAGAAGATGGCGTTTGAAGACTAATGATGCTTTAGGTAACGCATGAACTGGGGCAAAAATTTGGAGTTATAAGAGTATCCACTGGGTATTCGAAAGGCAATGTGGCGCTGGCTGACTTTGTAAGAACTATATAAACCATATAAATAATTAAAGTGGAACTTCTACTGTATATGCTACTATTTTTACCTGTGGTAACAATATACTATTCGGTTCTCCTTGTCAATCAAAGCTGTAAGTTCACTTAATAAAAATATATTACAAATTCAGTCGTATGTTATTTTCTGTATAACCTATCAGACTTTGCCTGTTTATTCGGCCCACAGTAAAGGACCACGTTTCGGTTCAGTATGTCATCACTGGCAACACGCAGTGATTAGAGATATTTTGGGCGAGAAAATATTCTTCGATTGACCTCTTTGTCGAAGTTGAACCTACCTAGTTGAACGATGTGTAATAGTAAAGTCCATTTAGTAGAGAGTGTCAGTGCAGCTGAACGAAATATGTGGTTAGGTGTTTAAAAACAATATTAAGCAATGCACGTAAAAAATTAAACACTACTCTTCGTTAGTCGGGGTGTCCTGCACTTGACTGCGATGTCTCCATATAAAATGTCAATTCATTTGTGGGTGTACGCCGCTGCCGGCCTGCTTTGAGTTCGCGGCGGCATCCTTTGACTAGAGGTGGCACCGATGCGGCATTTTACAAAGACGTCCATCTACACGTTTAAATTAATACAAATTTCGACAACTTTGAACTAAATGTGGTATGTAGTGATATATTGTTGATTTGTTTCAGCCCCCTGCACCCTCAGCTCTCCGGCCCGCTGGGCATGTTCCCCCCCGCGGACGACAACTACGGCACCGACTCGTGCTCCATACTCGCGCTCGGCGGCGGCGACGCCCCCTGTCTCGTGGTGGTAGCTACCTGCTCAGCGACGCTCTACCACTGTCTGCTGTTACCAAACGTAAGAAATTGTAAAGAAGAAGAAGAAAACACTGTCAAACTTGATTATCTCCACCTTTTCAACCGACTTAAAAACGGAGGAAGTCCTCAATTTGGCTGTATGTTTTTTATGTGACGCGATAGCTCCGCCAATTATGAATCGATTTTGATGATTCTTTTCTGTTTGATAGATCACACTTCAGAGGTGGTCCCGTATCAATTTTATCGAAATTGATGCAGCGCTTTTTGAGAAAATCAACAAAACCCAATATATACCGAGATGTGAACCTTCATTGTTGAAATCGCCATCTATGAACCATTAGCTGCGTAACTGCTATTGTAGCTAACTATAAAGTTATAAATTAATGATATTTATTTCGCGACACTATAATTTCATCTCCTGTTTTTAGGTCATTACTTATCAAAGCCAGCTGTGCTATTTTAAAAGATTATGGCAACAGAAATTTAGTATTGGAGTAATAAGAGTATATTTTAGTAATAATATTGGAACGAATAACTTTCAGGCATCAGAAAAAGAAGAAGGGGACGCGTACGCCCTCTACGTGGTGGAGACGGTGGAGCTGACCCTCGGCATCAGCTCTGACAACACGGATCTGCTGTACTCATACCCGGTTCATCTGTACCCGGTAATTATTTTAGCGCTTGTGGCCGTTAGATTTAAAGCGTGCTCGCCCAGAAGCCTCAGCTAAGCCTCAAGACGCGCTGGCTCTACTACCTTTCACCCTGGAACACAGTAGTGGTATAAACGCTGCCTTTTAGCGTCAGACTTGCGTAACATGGTGGTAGCTTGGCAGGTAGAACATACCAATCAAACCGAGTACCGATACGGAAATGAACCTCGAACCTCTAGATTGTTAGTTCAACTATGTCTCCACTAGGCTACGGGGACGCGATTGAAATATTTCAGATATTTAATGATATATTCTCGTCCAAAATACCTCAGCGTCAAAAAACAGAAGTCCTTTACTGTGGATCGAATAAACAAGCTCAAAGTCACTCAGCGAGCAATGGAACGAGCTATGCTCGGAATTTCTCTACGTGATAAAATCTGGAATGAGGAAATTCGTAGACGTCACCAAGGTCGACGACATAGCTCAACGAGTCAGTGAGCTGAGTGGCAATTATAATAACCGATGGGGAGTAAGAGATCTCTAGTGGCGACCAAGTACCGGGAAACGTCTACCGGGCCGTCCCTCTACTAGATGGACCGACGATCTAGTTGAGGTCGCGGGGAGTCGCTGAATGAAGGCGGCTAGAGACCGGTCAATGTGGCGTATCATGTTGGAGGTCTATGTCCAGCAGTGGATGTTTCCCGGCTGATTATGTATAAATAAATTGAAACATTAGTCAAACAAACACAGGTCGGACACTTGAAACAAATGTCGTGATACCGGCACACATCGAACGGATGACGTTTGCATGGGTCACTTTCTTGCGGGGGTGAGGTATCGCGGATCGGCGGGAGGCGGTAGTTCTGTGACAGATCATCGTGTGTGTGTCATACCTTATGAACACGTGTACCGTGGAGGAGTCCAGCAGTGGACGTTTCCTGGCTAATGATAAATGATATGTTGTTTAATTTTCAGTGCACTACGAACACGTACGCGTGCGCGCACGCAGGGGGCGTGCACTCCGTCACTCTGCCCATACTCAGACAGTTGAAAGACTACGCGCTGGCTGACGAAGGTAACACAACTGAAGTTACAAAGCTGTGGCAGCTCAGTTGGGTAGAGCGTCAGTCCTTGAACAATCGAGGTCTGGGTTCGATCGTGGCTCGCACCAATGACTTATATGGAATGTATCGTTGCGAGCTCCCAAGTTCGAGGGATTGAAGAAAAACACGAGTCCAAAGTCCCGGAGTTTATTAGTAGCACAGGTCCACAAACCAATCTTCAAAATCACGGATCCCTCTAACAGAGTGCGTCCCTGTCTCACTGGGTCCAAGTCTTCTGCACTGAGTCCGTCATTGGTTTCCGTTTCTTCACTTTAAATCGCTGTTTACTTCGAACTGAGCTCAACTGTTGTCGGAGCTCGGCTCGCGCCTATATACCCGGTATTGTTTCTAGATCCTTCGCAGTGATCTTCATTTCGCAGTCTTCAGGAACATACGAGAACCTTCCACACTATCTTTTGTTGATATCCGACACGACGGATATAGATAAATCCGCCTCTCTCTTTCACACTCGTTCGAGAAGTTTCCATGCTACTCACAAGAAGGAGATAGGAGATCCACCTCTCTTTTCATTATCTCTACACTGTTCGGGAAGCTCCATGACAGTATGTACGAATGATATAAATCATTACCATTGACTTTAGCTTTTCGGTTAAGGGAAACATCGTGAGGCAACCTGCACACTCCTGAGAAGAAATTCAAAGGTGTGTGTGAAGTCTACCAATCCACACTGGTCCCGCGTGGTGGACTACGGCCCACACACTCTCTGTAGGAGAGTAGACCTGATGTGGGGACATATATTGTCTGTTGTAGGGGACATGGAGACATCTCTGTCGAGTGTGTGCTCGAAGACTAGCGTTGCCCGGCACCTGGTGAGCACGGGCGCGGCGGGGGCCGGCGCCTGCGTCACAGCACCGCCGCTACCAAAGATCATCGTACTGTGTCACACTGCACACGTGTTCATAAGGTATGACACACACACACACTCGCTACACACACACATTCCTACAGCTCGCACCAATCGTTTCGCTTCCACATTTATCGTGCGTACAGCAAAAATATGGAATGCACTACCGGTTTCCGTGTTCCCCGAAAATTACAACTTGTGAATCTTCAAAAGAAGAGTAAATAGGCACCTTCTAGACCAACACGTAACATCGTCGACCTCATCGTCACTTACCATCAGGTGAGATTGAGGTCAAGTGTTGGTCTATCTTCAATATATATATAAAAAAAACATACACATGATGATCTGTCACAGAACTACCGCCTCCCGCCGATCCGCGATACCTCACCCCCGCAAGAAAGTGACCCGTGCAAACGTCATCCGTTCGATGTGTGCCGGTATCACGACATTTGTTTCAAGTGTCCGACCTGTGTTAATGTTTCAATTTATTTATTCATCATCATCATCAGCCGGGAAACGTCCACTGCTGGACATAGACCTCCAAATTGATATGCAACATCGACCGGTCCCGCGCCACTTGCATCCAGCGACTCTCCGCGACCTTAACCAGGTCGTCGATCTATCTAGTAGAGGGACGGCCGGGTAGACGTTTCCCGGTACGTGGTCGCCACTCGAGAACCTTTACTCCCCACCGGTTATCGGTTCTTCGAGCGATGTGGCCTGCCCATTGCCACTTCAGCTCACTGACTCGTCGAGCTATGTCGGTGACCTTCGTTCGTCTACGGATTTCCTAATTTCGGATTTTATCACGTAGAGAAATTCCGAGCATAGCTCGTTCTATTGATTAGATTATTTTTATTATTAGAATATTACAGTATATAGTGTAAATTATAAAGTCACAACAACAAGTCATTAACAAGTAAAAGCGTTCAAAAAGAACAGGAAACCGACTTCAATTGCCCTAAAAGTCAACTTTTACTAAGGCAAATTTAAGATTTATATCGTTTTCTCATGGATGCCGTTGTCAGAACTGGACCAAATTGAAATGGGACCACACGGGAAGCACCACCTTTCAAATAAAAAAAGAATCATCCAAATCGGTTCACCCAGTCAAAAGCTCTGAGGTAACAAACATTTTAAAAAAACATACTCGTCAAATTGATAACCTCCTCCTTTTTTGAAGTCGGCTAAAAATGAAAACATGCGGAAATTGCAGGAGTAAGCAGAGTGTGAACCCTAAAATATTCAATTTCTATTCCTTTCAGAACCTTGGAGCCTTACGATCTCGAAGATCAGCTATACAAAGAGCTTCAGCTCAAGAATCCGTCGTTGGAGCAAGATGACATCAACAGCATACTCAAAGAGGTATGGTTCCTTTGATGTAAATATTAATAGGCTGCGTATGTCCACCGATGGACATGCATGGCCACGCTTGGCAGACGCATAGGCGATCGCATTTTTATATGTAGGTAGTGTAGTAATTTTGTGTAGTAATTTTTACTAGTTATAAATCTGAGATACTATTTTATCTACTTTGAGAGTATTTTAAATAAATAACACGAAAAATTACGAATTGTTGTGTTCGATTTAGCTTGGAAAACCATCCGCAGGACATTGTCTATATCCGCCTGGCTAGCTACCACCATGTCTAAGTCTACCGCCAAACAGCAGTGTTAATAGCACTGTATTTATTTAACAGTTTATTGTATACATAAAAATATAAAACACACACAAAATATAGAGAAAATAGATACAAAAGAAACAGCTTATTTCTATAAGAAATTTCTTACAGCAGTCCTGGGTCAAGAGAGAAATGGTGATGGTGAAGGGCAGTCAGGCGTGTACATTTAATATATCTAAATACAATATACGATTACATAAATACAAGATATTAACATAAATCAAAAGTCATACATACATACAATAATATATTAAAATTAAAATTTTTTTTAAATTAAATACTCGTAAGAGACAGAAAATGTTCCTTGACATTTGTTCCGATATGGAAGGTAACAGAGCCTGCTCCTCATTAGCTTGACATTTATTTGCATATATGTACATATTTTTTAATATATGTTGGGTTTGCACTTGGCCTTCATCTCCCAGAAGCCTCAATAGTGCTATTAACACTGCTCTTTGGCGGCAGACTTAGATAGCCAGGTGGTAGAAATTGACCTAACACCAACCAAACCGAGTACAGACAGGACTCGAACCCGAGACCTCTGAGTTGTAAGTTCAAACGTGTACCATTTGCTTTGTCAATTCCAGAGACAGAAGCTGTCGTTCACATCCATCATCCAAGAGATCCTCACTCGGGACGCCTCGCAGCCAATCCTGCACACCAGCAAGAAAGAGGAACCCAGCCCCAAGGAGGCCCTAGAGGTACGGATGCACATACCAACGTGCTAAACGAGCGACAACCTTTGGGCGCTCGTGCTGACGCCTGCGAACTAACGTCATAAGTTTAAAAACAGATTGTCTATTTCCTTAACTGTAATATTTTTATACTTATCTTGAAAATTCTATAAATAAGAGTTATTGAGTACCGGGAAACGTATACCGGGCAGTCCCCCTACTAGATGGACTGACGACCTGGTTAAGGTCGCAGTAGTCAGATGCAGGTGGCTCTGGACCGGTCAATGTGGCGTACCGTGGAGGAGGCCTATGTCCAGCAGTGAACTGAACTTTTATGTATTAAAGAAATAAATTATGATTTTTGTCCAATTTCCAGTTCCTAACGGAAGCTACAGTGAAACTCCGCACCGAATATCTATCCAGACAGCAGCGCGCCACCGACGCCGTGACGCGGAAAGTAGGTGCTCTTCACTCACTCAGCAAGCAACACGAGAAGTGGTTCAGTGATCTACAGGTCAGTGGGAATTATTTTTTTAATTAATTAAATTAATGTTGCCATAATCTTTTAACCCATTATAGGCGAAATTTTTTCAAGTTAAGTCGTGATTTTTTGTACAGGCGTAAAATGGCATATACTATTATGTTCAGCCCCCAAAAGTTTCGATTAAACTTTAGTTTTTCAGAAATCAGTTGATGCCATATAGCACCGCTACCCTCCTATGTTAGCAATTATAGATATTTTTTGAAATCTATTGTGGTCTTAGAAAATTAAAATAAACAAGTTTTAACTATAGTTTATTTGAAAAATGTAAGTAATTAAGTAATTACCGCGAGACGATCCAAAAGTTGCCTCTTATTCGGTATCACTTGCTCAACGCTAAAAGCCGTGAAGTCTTTATCTGAACGCACCACAGGATCGAGGGGCCCATATTGTGGCTACAAATCGTCTTCATTTTCAACCATAGGCTAGATGACACCAAATCAGATTGGAGCTAAATTGTATTTTAAACCATAAAGGTTGAACTTTATTATAAATAAAGCTCCTATAAAATTTAAAATATCTAATATTATTTAATTTTTTCTGGACTTTTACATATTATAAAGCCCGCAAACATTCCAAAAAACCAACTTGCTCGTATAAAATTTTTTATTTTACGTTTTGTTTTGTAATTACATTGTGAATATTTTTTAATAAGGGAGTGGTCACATAAAAACATTATTTTACGAGATAACTCAAATATTGTTAAAAGTTTCATACATTATCTATACTTCAATACTTAACCGTGACGTCACGCCTAGGTACCGATTTGTATGGAGCGTTTTTGCACCACGTGACTAAAATCACTTTTCGACGGGTTATATTAGGAAAACTATCAGTCGTATCGAAAAATCTTTGACAAGGCCATTTATCTCTTCACACGGTCTCTCGAATGAGGGAATAAATTTTTTTTTGACATCATCCCTATTGATAACAATGCAACGTACAGCCTCTATCAAAAAGTATCATAAATATTTCTTTATTTCAAGCAATACAGTAAACCTCTTATTACATCTTTAAAACTACGATAGAATTGATATAAGTTAGAAATAATGTAAATTATAGTAAGTGGTAGTAAATTTTAGTAAATAGATATCACGACATTTGTTGGAAGTGCCCGGCCTGTGACTCTATAGGTGATTTCGACTCCATAGAGTGACAGAGGCGCCTCCACTCGTCCTCTTTCAAATGTCAAATCAAGATGGAATCGTAGTCATTGTAGAAGGGCACCTCGGCTTGATGGAATATATCTATGGAGTCTTAAAAAAATTGTACGTTTCATGTTGTGTTTAAGAGGGAGGTAGACGACGTGAGATATCAGTCCGCAGCCCTGCAGGAGAAGTGCGCTCTGGCTGAGAAACACCAGGAAGATCTAAAATTCAGGTACTGAAAATACACCATCTTCATTATAAATAAATAAAGTAAAATCATTTTATTTTCAGATGTCAAGAATCTGCTTGTAACTATGTTAGTAAGTATATGTCACAACTGAGTTTGTCAAACTATTTACATGTCGCATAATGGGACAGTTAAATATCCAGGCTATGGTGTTCAGGGTGGGATTGGAGATGGCGCGGTCTCGACTTGACATCATCAGCCGGGAAACGTCCACTGCTGGACATAGGCCTCCTCCATGGTACGCCACATCGACCGGTCCAGAGCCACCTGCATCCAGCGACTCCCTGCGACCTTAACTAGGTCGTCGGTCCATCTAGAGAACTCGCCACTCGAGAACTTTGCTCCCATCGGTTACCCATTCTTCTAGCCATGTGGCCTGCACATTGCCACATCAGCAGCTCCAGACCCTGGTTCGTCTACGGATTTCCTTTCCGGATTGTAGAGAATCTCGATTCCGAATTTCACTGGCAACGCACACTGATTAAATACTTTTGTCTTTAGACGCTAACAGGACGCGCATATATTACTGAAATGCAACCGTACTACTGCGACAATAAGAGCTTTGAAAAAGGTTTGTGGACTTGTGGTACCAATAAACTCCGGAACTTTGGACTCGTGTTTCTCTTTAATCCATCGAACCTGGAAGCTCGTAACAATATTGATGATCTTAGACTCGTCTAGGCCTAATCGTGTCCTCCGCTCCTCAGAAACGCTCACACTTGACATCCCTTCCACCGCACCAGCTTCTACGCTGACTCTTTTACCGCGCGAAGCGTTAGGTTGTGGAACTCCCTTCCCGAGGCTATCAGGCAAGACAAATCTATGGCCACATTCAAATTTAACCTTAAGTCGCATCTTCTCAGTAACCTATCAGTACTTATGTTGTTGTAGTATTGTATCCATAAAATAACCTATCTTTATTTTTTCTGTATTTATTATTATTTAATATTATTACTAGTTATTCAAGTATTTAATTATAATCCATCAATATATGTTACATCTCAACCCAAAATATTGTGTCTTATTTCCTCTACCCAAAGGTTGTCTGGTAGAGATCGCTGTAAGCGATAAAACCGCCTTTTGTACAATTTTTAAGTTTTATGTGCTATATTAAGTTTTTATTAGTGTACAATAAAGCTATATTGAATTGAATTGAAATTAATGTCTGTTCGGTTCAGATGTTCTACCGTGATACGCAATCTCCGCGCGTCCTCGTCCGCCTCGCCGGCGGAGCGCGCGCTGCTCGACGAGCTGGAGCGCTACAAACGTTCCAGCGAACAGTTCTCCGAACAGATACACAGGCTCAAGCAACACGCTAACGACAAGAGCTTCCAGGTAATATACATTGCGTTTAATTTATACATTCACATAGTTCAATGTCGCAGTGGATAAGGCGCGGACTCTCAATCTGAGGGTTCCGGGTTCGAATCCAGCCGTGTACCTATGAGTTGTTTTTCAATTCAAGATCATTATCCGATTGCTTAACGGTGAAGGAAAACATCGTGAGGAAACCTGCGTGTCTTGAACAGGCATGTGAAGTCCGCCAATCCGCACTGGGCCCGCGTGGTGTACTACGGCCCATACAGTCTCTATAGGAGAGTAGGCCTGAGCCCCTGCAGTGGGGACGTATATAGGCTGTTGATGATGATAGTTCAATGTTGCATAAAGATTATTCGCCTCGATTCGAATCGTCTCCGTGGCCTAATGGCAAAATGTTGGACTAGCACTCCGAATGACTCAGGTTCAATTCCCAGTGGATGCTATCGGTACTCGGTTTGGTTGGTGGTAGGTCATTTTGTATGTCCGCCTGGCTTGATACCACCATGGTATTCTGCCACCAAATATCAGTGTTAATAGCGCTGTTGTGTTTGTGAGCCAGCGACTCATTAGATTGATGCTTCTAGGTGCGCACGCTTACCACGGTGAGATAAAGGCCAAGTGCACTATACATTTGAAGAACATATATATTATTTATTATATAAATATTGTTGAACTAAATATTTAACTAACGTGCATTTTTACTTTGTTAAAAACTTGGTAACGAATTCGTCTTTATGGCATAGATAGTAGGTAAAAAAACTTTGCTTTTTAGTATTAAAATCGAACTTCCTACTATACTATGTTGCCCTGGTACTTTATAGAAAGGTTGTATTGAAGGGGCGAAGGGCTAAAAATCCATAAAATCTATTATAAAAATGTTAGTAATACCACTATATTTCCCTTCTTACTACGGGGGCACGTGGTAGAAAAATTCAAAAAATATATAATAGACCTCGGCTTAGTTAAAACGATTCACCTCCATTAAATATTTCATACTAAATTTCTGTTGCCATAATCTTTTAAAATATAATAGCTGGATTTGTGCAGTAACTATCTAAAAATAGGACATCAGATTGTGATGTCGCGAAATGAGTATCATTACCATACAACTTCACAGTGAATCACAATTTTCATTTAAAACACATTTCGATTATTGTTCAAAGCGCCATCTATGAACCATTAGCTGCGTAACTGCTATTGTAGCTATCTATAAAGTTGTAAATTAATGATATTTATTTCGCGACACTATAATTTCGTCTCCTATTTGTAGGTAATTACTTATCAAAGCCAGCTATTATGTTTTAATAGATTATGGCATCAGAAATTTATTATGGAAGCATTAGGAGAGGAATAACGTTAAGAAGTTTTCAGTCAAGATAAAATCTAACTAAATAAAATTTTGTTGTGGTAATTTCTCCCCCAACTCTTATAAATGTTCCAGCTGAAGAAATGGCAGGAGGACTACCGGAAGAAGGACATAGCGCTCGGCAAGTCTCACAGTGACACCATATCCTCCATACTCCAGCAGCAGTAAGTCTTGAACTTTACAATTAATTAGTATCTCGTGTAATTTGACTTCAGTATTTGCCGATTGGGATAAAAAGCAGCCTATATACTTTTCCGACTCTTCAACCATGGGATATGAATAATAACATACTGAAAATCATAAATAATATGTAGGGTAATATGCACCAAATAATGCTCTATCATAAGGTTCCGATTGAAAAACCAACTTTACTTTGCAGCTAAGTCACATACCCTATATATGGCTTGCAACTGCAAAGTTAAGTTTGTAAACATAAAAAAGCCATTTTTACTGTGTTATAATTTGAAAATCCTGGTTTTCAGTTTTATTACTATGGTTGTGCTGTAAGACCTTGCTTCTTGCCAAATTTCAGAATTCTAGGTTAACGGGAAGTACCCTATAGGTTTCGGTTCCTTTACATTTTCTATGGAAATGGTTTAAAATACACCTATATATTTTTATTGCGTTGATCTATAAGTTTGATTTTTTCTCAGATCCAAGGGACGGCAGACTTGAGTATTCGATATTAATTTCAACTTGATATCTCCGTACATTTTTGAGAAAAAGGGTCTTGACAGACAGACAGACGGACAACAAAGTGATCCTATAAGATTTCTTTTTGAGAACCATGAAACGAAACGTATAGATATCATTTATTACTTTGAAATAAAGTTCATTTTCCCAACTTTGCTTGTCAAGTTATTTTGGTTGATTTATTAATTAAAAAGTTGAGTTGATATTGTCCAATATGATTATTCCACACCTTTCATTTTTGAATCTTCGGAGATAGAAGAGTCGCAGTTGCATGATGTATATCTGTACGTTTCTTTCTTCATGATACAAACGCCATCTAGCGGGATCTAGGGACAACATTTTCAACCGACAAAAAAGGAGGTGGTTCTCAATCGGACTTTTTTGTGTGTGTATGTTACGCGATAACTCCGCCAGTTGTGAATCGATTTTGATGTTTCTTTTTTATTTGGTAGAGCATACTTCAGAGATGGTCCCATATAAATTTTATCGAAATTGATTGAGCGCTTTTTGAGAAAACCAACAAAAATCAAATATGTGCCCAGATCGTTTTACCTCTACGGGTGAGGATTTGTAAAGCAGTTGAACTCGGTTTCTAGTTCTTTTTAAACACGTTAAGAGGGTATGCTGTTGTCAAAGCGCCCATACAAACGTAGTCCAGTCATATTTTGAGTATTAAGCTATGAAAATCTATGAAATTTTCAAGACAGAAACAAATATCTGTGTTGGTGGTGAGTCAGATTTTCGTTTAAATATATACTTCCAGAGTTACAGGGCGTCAAAGTATTGTAATACGGTAATAAAAAGCCCCAACTTTGAACCTGATTTACAAGAGTATGAATCAATTTAGAACAATTTGGAAAAACCACCGACATCTGAAATTTCATTAGTATACTGTATTAAAAAATGGTTACATAATATACTGTATCCTTCAAATGATCCCTGGACTACGAAACATCCAAATAACGGGTGGATAACTTCGCGTAGTGTATGCTGTCTCACCGTACGCGCTCGGGTAGGATAGGGCTCGGATAGGGACAGCTACAAAACAATGCAACCTTGAATGCGGCCACGTGGTCTTACCAACATAGCCTCTTAATTATTTAAGTTCACGCCATAGTGTTATTATTTTTCGTTTACAGGACGAGTGTAATTTCAACGTTGATAGAAGAAACGAAACTACTCAAGGATCAATTGAGCATCGTATAATAACACGGTTCAGTATATTTTGCTGTTATTTAATATAAAAGCCTAATTTTATAATGTGTGTTATCTAATGTTACTTGTATAAAATCTGGATTTGAGATAATAATTGCTTTTTGGTGATCACACATCCCAGTGAAATTAAGGACAGGTTAAAGTCATTTTTCGCAGCCATGTTAACTTGATACAAACAGATTGCTTTCATACAAAATTACTGTTGCTGTTTTTAAATAGAACTTTAGGCTTACATAGAGCTTCGATTCCACAGCCTTCTCTTAGCATCAGGTGAAATAAGGACAAGTGTGATCTCATGGTGTTAAAAAAAAACTTACAATTCAAATAATTACTTTAAAATTAATTTGATTTTTTACGTGTACCTCTTATTAGAAAGAGACAACTTTCAAACTAAATTTTTTTTTTTTTAAATTGGAAAGTTTTGTCGCTCTTTCTTAATATTTATTTAATTTGTCGTTTATAATTACTTAATTTTGCTCTTTTCTAATTTTTTGGTGAGCCGAATGTTGTAATTGATTTATTTTTAATAAATAAAAAATTAAAGAAAATTCTATTAAGAAAATATTTTATTGAGATTCTTTAATAAGATTTTCCGTCATACTTTTAAATTTCTTGATCACTCAAATATTGAATGATTTACAATTTTAATACCATTAAAAATTAAAAATAACATACATTCAAATAGGAATGTTTCTATACAACAAAATACATCGTTACAAAACATATTCTTTATATATATAGGTCATTCAGAATTTTAAAAAACATGTACATGTCCATTAGAATAGGAACGGGAAATTGGCTAATTCACATTGCACTGAATCTTGGCCAGCCATTCAAACTTCCACTGCTAGCCTTACTTTTCTGGCTGGCCTTGTCTTTAGAATAGGAACGCATGTATTTTTCTTGTCATACATTCATAACAATTACTTTCGCGTTTGTAAATATGAGTGTGACAAAGAAAATTGGTTAATTCAAATTGCACTGAATCTTGACTAGCCATTCTAAGACCCACTACGGGCTAGCTTCATCCTTTACCATATTTAATTATTTTTATAAAGATTCTGCCTACATTCCTCTTATTCTTAGAATGAACTGTCTTATCATAAAATTTAGCGTCCATAAAGACTTGAAAAAGTTACACCTTAAATAATTATTATATTAAATATTTATATCAAATGTTTTCAAACAAGCACTCTATGTGTGTCTTAGTGATTCAAATTATGATTTAGTTGTATACCATTTCATTAGAAATGATATATTCAAAACATACTAATCAACATTCAAAAGATTTGTACAAATTTACTTTGAATTTAAAAAATCTTTAGTCACAGGCCAGACACTTCAAACAAATGTCGTGACATCCGTTCCTACATACTACCGACCATAGTGAGTGTAATCTTAGTTATGTGCCTTAGGATATACAAAACTTTAAAATATGCCTATTTTACCGCAATGAATCAGCTATCGTTCTCGGAATGTCTTTCTGGTGAAGAAATAAATATTTCCTTCCTACCAACTCCTACAGCTTCCTACCAAACAGGTGCTTTATTGAAGTATTTGTTTTAATGGATAGCTGAGCACCGGAAACAACTTTTGTAAAATTAAATAAGTAATTGAATGTTGTGTCAGACGTCAGTGAGTGGTCCCCAGAACATCTTGGACACTCTGGACTCGTCTTCTGTGAAGAAGAAGTCTTTACCGAGCTTCACGAACTCCTTCAGCGATAGTTTTCCATCCTGAAACAATATATAACCTTTATTGAAACTATAATTTTCTAACAAACCAGTGGGAGTGCGAGACGCTAAGACGGGGCTCGTTTGATCCAACCACTCCCGGAGCTCTATTTTTGAATCGCTCGTTTGACGTATCTTCCCTTACGATTTAAATCACTATTGACTCCAAGTCGCATGAAAGCAGGTTTTACTTATTTGATTTTTGGATCATTCCTCTCCTGTTGCCATTATAATTTGAAATGTTTAATTTTATCCGTTTAACGCAGAAAAATAAAACCTATTATTATCGCAACTAAAACGGAACGCAAATTACTCGGAACTGAGGGAACTTTCAATGTCATCCAATGTAATGTCAGTGTACAAGGTTGACATCTATCGCTCACTTTCAAGAGCGATTCAAAAATACCAAATTACGAAAGTGGAATGTAAATTGAGCGCATCAAAAATACGGAGACAATTTCGCGAAAAGTATTAACCCAAATGCTGACATTCGCTTAATTTTGACACATAATTTGCGACAGAGAATGTATATTTATCTCATTCTCTCTTATGTCAATTCGATGCTGTTAGAATGAACTCACCCCATTGACGTCGATGACTGCGAACGCGACGGCCGCGTGCTCGTTGTCAAGGCCCAAGCACTGGAAGAACAGCTTGAACTCCTTCACGGAGATAAAGCCGGAGTTGTCCTTATCTACCGCCTGAATCAACACATACAAAACAATACTCAGTTTATACAATTCACACTAAGTTTGGGCATAGGCTAGACACTTCAAACAAATGTCATGTCGGTTCCTATTCGCATACATCGAATGGATGACGTTTGTATACACGCGCAGTCGCGCATGTGTGAGTTAGTCCGCACGCCATAGTAAAGATAATTTTGGGGGGAGAAGTGATACCACACGGATCGGTGGGGAGCAGTTCTGTGACTTGACATTAATCTCACCGGATGTAATGTAAGGTAAGGCCCTTGGATGATAAGCGTTTGCACTCAGACACTCAAGCTAATGAGGCGCTGGCTGCTACCTTTCATACCGGAACACAAAAGTGCTATTAACACTGCTGTTTAGTGGCACACTTAGGTAACATGGTGGTATCTAACTACGTGAAACAGAAAATGCCCTACCACCAACCAAAAGATACTGCACCGGTAATCTAACCCGGGACCTCAGAATCGTTAGTCCTAGCGTGTAGCCATTGCCCCTGACATGTAGTATATAAGTACTGACCTTGAAGAGGTATGGCAGCCATCGATGCGCCTTCTTCTTGAGGGTCTTGTCGTTGAGGACGTGATTCATGTCTTCTAGATACTGCTCGATGGTGACGTAGTTGTAGGGGTCAACTGCTCCCCACTGCTCCTCCCACGTATGCTGGAACATCGTGTCACATGGTCATACGCGGGACACTTCGAACAAATGTCGTGACGTCGTCACAAATCGAACGGATCACATTTTTATGATCATCAGGCGGGAAACGTCAACTGCTGGACACGTGCCGCCTCTATGGTATGCCACCTTCATGGTATGGGACCGTTGAAGTATAACGTAAGCACTATGAGGGGGTAGGAGGTCTTTGCTTTGCTATTTGCTTTTTTACACATATGGCAACCCACACATTGTCTATGCTTGTAAACAAAAGGCATTTTCGGGGATTCCCACAAATAATGAATACGTTGAGGTACTCGCTTAGAACCGAGTAGGGGAATAACCACGCGGTATTCACTTCTCTAAATTATTTCCGTCAATTTATTGTTAAAACAGAATACATTAAAAGAAAAATGCATATACCAATGTTTACGTAAGCATGGGGGGAGGAGCTTGGATTACTTTTGCTTTTGACAAGGGGGAGAGGGGTAAATAATTGTAGTAAATCTGCTTACGTAATACTTGAATAGCCCCTATGTACTGTTTATACTATCATACGTTATATCTATTCATCTACATTTCTCTGGCAAATGTTTGTCAGAAAATCTAATTACCTTAATGATATCCTCGAACTCCTTAGCTTGCTTCTCGTTCAGGTGTCCCAGGGCTGTGAACCGTTTCGCGAACAGCTGGAAATCGTTGAACGAGATCAGGCCGTCCTTGTCTACGTCCAGTATATTGTGGACCGTGCGCATCTTCCGTCGCCAGAACTCCGACTGAAACAGTGAGGGATCACGTTATATTTGATGAATACTAGTACTTTTAAAAATCACCAATCCGCCTGCTCTGTGGGGTGATTATGCAAATACCCTCATAAAAACTGCAAAGTGGGGATATATGAGGGAGGCTCATGACCAAACCTGGACTCGTATAGCTGATAATGACGCTAGTGTTGTTGAAGCGCCAATTGACCTATCATGAAGGATGTTAATATCTTTAACATGTGTATTAGGATATAGGTATCTTTAGCCGATGTATTAGGATATCATTGACCTATTTATTTGGATATTTGTATCTTTAACCTGTTTATTAGGAAATTGGTGTATATGACCTATGTGGTAGGATATTAGTATTTTTGACCTATTTATTAGGATATTTGGATATTTGACTTATTGTTACGATATTAGTAGCTTTGACCTATTTATTTGGATATTTGTATCTTTGACCTATTTATTAGGATATTCATATATTTGACTTATGTGTTAGGATATTAGTAGTTTTGACCTATTTATTAGGCTATTTGTATATTTGACTTATTTATTAGGATAGTCGTATTGTACTTACGTACGTACTTGTGTGTTAGGATATTAGTATATTTTACCTATTTATTTGGATATATGTATCTTTAACATATGTATTGGTCATGTGACTCACCCTATCGAGACCCTTGCATTCCGTGTCCGAGTCGCTATCACTGTCACTCTGTCTCCTCGCGTGCTGGTCTCCATGTCTGCCATGGTGCTTGCTGTACCGACGTATGGTGCTGCTGCTTCTCTCTCCAAGGTCCTGGGGAGGCTTCTCGATGTAGCAGACCGAGCCTGTGCAGGTTGGCTGTGTGTGGACGAACTGGGGACAAAGAAAACGATTATTATTACCTACTGACTTCTATTTACCGCAAGCCCGAGACTTCAGCGTCGATTTGAGACGTTATTCCAAGGGAACTATTTGCTCGATAGGGGTAGCCTTTACTTTTCTTGCCCTTTAACTATCCCTATACAGAAAATTACGGCATTCTACTCGCAATTCTCCGTTACAACGTTTTTGAATAAAATATTTAATTGGTATAACAAAATGAAAAAGAGACATATTTCTGGGATAGAGGTCACTCTTGCTACAGCAGCGCCAACTAGCGTGGAAAATTTTCAATATACCTACTTATTTACAAAGTAAAATCAAATCGGCCTCTACTTGTATACGGTCGTCTTCGATACTCGTAACTGCGGGTCGCTGACCGCGTGATGCGCCCCGCACAATGCATACTGCATTAAAACGACCTTGCAGAAAGAATGCAGTTGTACACCCAAAGGGCACAGGGTGGGATAAATAACTTCGATGGCAGAAAGTTACATCGCTGTTTTAGGTTTCTGTAGTCAAACAAGGAACCCTTATAGTTTTGGTCTGTCTGTCTGTCCGTCCGCGACTTATCGAACGAGAAATAGGCGACCAAATTATAAAATGTACTTGGAATGGTCAAAATGAAAATTTCGTACAGATTTCACTTAAAATTACTTTTTATAAAACCAGTTAAACTACAGATTCCTACATTGCGCGTGGCCCGACACCCCCGGTTTTAAAACGGTTTATAACTCACCAACATACAAATTTAAGTTCAAATACGGTATTAGGATTGTACAAAATGTGTCCTAGCGTTGTGGTCTCAGCTTTAGAATAGGAACACCCCCATGTCGTCCAGTGGATGTCGTAAAGCGACTAAAAGTAAAATTATTGGACGCGGACCTCGGCGGCGTCTTCCTTCCTACCAAGCGTGATGGTTAATTGTTAACGCTAATCCTCTCACAAAAACGTAATAAGAATTTACTATTTTAGGTCTGGGTTCGATTTTGGTCGTGATTTATAATTGTTATTTGAAATTTATGTACGAATTATAAAAATCATTACCATTGACTTTTCGTTGAAGGAATACATCGTGAGGAAACCTGCACACTCCTGAGAAGAAATTCAAAGGTGCGTGTGAAATCTACCAATCCGTCGCACACGCTCTCTGTAGGAGAGTAGACCTGAGCCCCTGCTGTAGGGACATATATATGATGATTTTAACATTATGTATTTTTAACAGTAAAAGACTCAAATTACGTGCCTTTTACCTAAGTAAATTTATATTGTAAATGTAAATAACATCAGGAGTGCTGAAGTAAATTACGTTTCTGGGCAATGGACATGAGGCCCGTTAATAATTGCTAATTATCTACTAATTGAGCTGTTTGTTGACGGATTAAAATAACTACATTTAAGTAAATCTGTAATCTATTACTTGTGATCATGTTCGAATTTAAGTTGTATTTGAATAAAATCTATTTCCTTTACAAATTTTAAGCTGTTTCTCTGTTGAAACTTACTTATCCTTCACTTTCAAGCTAGTTGTTACGGTTTATAGAAACGGCTGCCGGTCAAACCAGTCAGTTAAGTTGATATTATGGTAATTACATGTTTATTAGTCAGCCATAAAGGTTAGCTGTGACATAGGCGAGTGTTGGATACTTTCTTGTGAGATTGTGTAGTTCTCCTTGGCTTTATCTCTCGATCGGAGAGTGTGACGCCATTAAAAGAACTTGTTTTATTCATTAAACTATGTTTTCAATCGCCAATCTGCCTGGACAGTTTGCTGGCGACCAGATCGATTTCTTGCATACATATTTATTATACAAAACTTATATAAAGTTTAAACTAACTGAGAAACTAAATTATGCATTATAAATTAACTTTTTAGGGGGTACGCCGCAAGCCTTACCTTTAAAACTACAGATTTTTACTAAATTTGGATATACACTTGAACTTACAATCCGGAAGTCCCAGCTTCGATTCGCATACCAGTCAGTACTTGTTTTGATTGGTGGTAGGGCATTTGCCTCGCTAGCTACCACCATGTTATTTAAGTATGCAGCCAATCCGGTATTAAAGTTAGCAAAGCCAGTGAATTGTTTCGTTTTCGTCTAAGTGCAAACCAATTGCACTTTTTTTGTAAAACGTGTTTCTGATCCACTAGCAGTCATTGACTGATTGTCGTCAGGACTTCCAGAACGTACCAATTGTTGACCACGTCGTCACTTACCATCAGAAGAGATGTTATTTACTTATAGTAGTTATAGATAGTGAGTATCCTGTAGTTAGGTTAGGGCGACCAACGGATGTAGGTCTGAGTTGATTGTTTGATGGGGCTGTGCGATGTTTGACCAATTTGTATACAATAGAGCACACAGTCGCTCTCAGTGAAAAGCCTACTATCTACACCGTTGGAATAGTGATCTGTTAGACACGTGTTCGATTCCCAGCAGTCTTGAAAAATGACCTTGATTGCGCAGAGTACGATTTTCGGGTCTCTTTGGCGGGGCTGGGGAGGGAATGTCATTTTGAACGCAATAAGACGCGTGATTGACCGAACAGTCTCCCCTTCCGCCCCTCTGTCACCCGGAATGCGCGAACTCATCCTCAATATGCCCATTATTGTTCAAGTTGCTTGCTGATAACTATACTCGGCTTGTTTTGCTGGTGGGTAAATTTACAAAAGGTAAGGATTATCTTGAGTCAGCCACTCCCGCCCGCGGTCCACCGCTGTCGCCAATTGTTTGTTGATCCTTCCGTCACGTGATACCGGAGAGTCAAATGATTTAAAGTTTTTTATTATGATAAATGAAGACTTTGATAAGGATGTGGGTTACTTTTAATGCCGATCGAAAAAATATTTCCCTTGGGAATATTTCTGAAGTCCACGCGAACGAAGTCGTGGGTAAAAGCTAGTATAAATCTAAAATTAACACACAATCAACTTTGAATTACAAAATGATAACATTGTTTACTATTGCATAAAACTCAGACGAATGTAGCTCTTATACCCGACCACAGAAGGGACAATAGTGGCTGGTATCACAATTTGGTGTGTACATTGGACAGTGATAATGGGTCAAAAGCTATCAAAGTTTATTGTCTGACATTTTGTTATTTTTTATATAAACTGGGTTGTTATTAGGTAGATAAAAGCTTGTATAAACAATAATTATAATATACAATATTATATCAACAGCCTATATACGTCCCCACTGCAGGGGCTCAGGTCTACTCTCCTACAGAGTGTATGGGACATAGTCCACCACGCGGGCCCAGTGCGGATTGGTAGACTTCACGCACACCTTTGAATTTCTTCTCAAGAGTGTGCAGGTTTCCTCAGAATGTTTTCTTTCACCGAAAAGCCAATGGTATATATTTTATCATTCGTACATAAATTCCTAATAACAAATTGGAACTCATTGGTACCGTGTTTAAAACTTGGACAGTACTGTAATCTGCATAATCGTATGAACTTATGTAACCCCAGTAATGTATATGAACTCTCTCTCTCGATAGTGTCATCTGAGGGCACGGCAGTGCCTCCGCCAAGACGAGCCAAGCGGAGCGCAAGGGCACTACCTTTTCTCGAAATGTTTCTGAAACGTGATACTTGGCCGTTTTATTTCACACACGATGAACGAATGCCTATAAAATCTTCGTAACGGTAGCAAAACGGCCAAGCATCACGTTTTGACTAATATGTAGAGTTTGTGAAGTTCTGGTAAAGTAAGGGCGCATAGATCAAGAATCTTGGCTCTACATGAGTTCTGACCACTTTTTCAATGATTGTAGGTTTAGGGCGTGTAGTCTTTAGAGCTTGGCTTTATACGAGATCTGATAACTTTTTCATAGGGTAAGCTATGTAGGCTCGTCTTGGCAACATCTTTACAAGTAAATGTTTTTGGTGGGATTTATTATTATTATTATTTATTTATATCAGACATAATCCATATTTTTGTTAGTAAATAAAGTAAAGTCAATTTTAACCTAGAGTTAGTAATAAGCTATAATTTACACAATGTCAATTTATACAATGTCAATAGGACAGATCAAGACCATACCCTCTGCCAGGCCACTAGTCACGTGCAGTGACTTTATAATTCTTGATATTTCTTTTTAATGACTACTTATTACGTTTTCCATTCGCTCTTATAGTAAACTTTTGGTTGTCCGCCTGATCCTAGTGGGTTCTTGATAGCACTATTTTACTATTCTGCTCCCAAGCAGTAGTATGATAGAGCTGTTTTAACCGCTTTCGTGGCCTAATGGTCAGAGGTCCCGGGTTCGATTTTTAGATGTTTAGGTGGAATTTGAATACTCGTATGCTCTGGATTAGGACAAAAATTCTATTCTATAAATCATATTAATTTGTGAAATTCACTTAAATAAAGTCGTAGGACTCGTTGGCATTAACTAGTACAATTATTTTCATTAACATTTCTTTCTTTTTATATATCTATTTATTCCCGATTGAAAATAACTTTGGTACAAGTAACAATATAAAATAACTTATAGTAAACTTAATTTTAAAAACCAATACCTTAAATTGATTCTGTATAGTAACGCTTGAAAGTAACGCTGCCCTTTCCAAATTCATAGCGGCCCTTAATCCGAGCCTCACCATGGAGATCGCCATTATTTCAAAAAAGTTTATACACTTCACCTATCCGAACTTGTTTTCATAGAAAGTAACTGGCACTTAGTAAATAGCTGCTGGCACTTATGAAAAAAGTTGAATTAAAAAGTTGTAACGTCAGCGCGGGACGCGGCAGACTGGTTTGAATTTAGAACGTGCGTTCGGTTTTATTCGTCGGTGCCGGTTGGCGGGAGGGGTCCATTGCTTGTTGATACACCAAAGCGGAGTTATGAAAAGAGTTAACATTGATAAATAATTTTGGTGAATGTTAATTCCGTTTTTTGGTTTCAGCGACCGACTGATAAATTCAGGATCAGGTTTTTTGAGCCAAATATATTATTTCAATAAGAAAATTTCCCACGGGAAATATCTTGTCCCCAGATATAATGTAAGATTCTGTCTGTTGTTACTATTCAGGTAAATATGTCTATTTAAAATAGTTTCAATGGTTATGCTATTTTCTCACATCATAAAGTTTAGATACAAATAAATATAATACTAAAACGATTTTACAAATATGTTCAACTCACTCATAGATCGCCAATCGCCATGACAAGCTGCCAATAAGGGGATTTGGCAGAATCACCACGCTTTACAGTTTTTCCTATCAGTGCTATAGTCCACCTTATTTATTTATCACAAGTAATTTATTGGATTTTCCGAAAAATCAACTCTATTTCTTTGATATAAGAATTGTTGGGGTAGAAGAGAAAATAAATACTGGAGACAATTTTTAGATAGCTTTATTGACATTGATTGTTGTGGAACGGCCTTAGCCAGGGCCGGAGCCAGGCAAGGCTAGCCCATTGTTGTAGCCCCTGGCAATTATGTGCCCTGGCATCAGTTTTTTAAAACGCATTACAACATGGATTTGTAATATTAAACTATGTTAGTCATTTTTTATACAAACATAAATCCTGGCCCAAGTCGAGGTCATTATGTCACTGGCAGCATTGCCACGTTGAAATCCTGATAGAGATAATTTTAATCAAGAACGAGCAATGTACATATTACCTACGTTAAATATATTTGAACTAGCTTTTACTCACGACATCAAGTCATCAATAGACTCATTTTTAACTTTAGCCTGGATTTTATTAGAATTGAATTTAAGCAAATATTACAGAAAACCCTAAGCGATGTCTCTACCTAGTATAGTTTTTAAGCACATTAAAAAAAAGACGTGTGGCACTCGAGGACTGCCGCGGTAAAGCTATTGCATAGCATTTTGTATCAACTTATGCTATTATAATTATTTAAGAAAGTTTTAATAAGAAAAGTTTTTATGTCACGAACATAAATATCCCCACCATAAAAATGTAAATTAAATTACAAACAGGAAAACAAAATTAAATCAATATTTAGCTAACATAACGGATTTGCTTTGCTATATCAAATTACATACTATTATACTTAATAAATTATAAAACAGTAATACGTCTAATCGCACGCACACAACGCCGTGTCGAAGACTGCCGAACTGAAACGACGTTAGACGATGCACGACCTTCAAGCCACACCTCCATGCCCGTCGGAGTGGGGAGCGTGAGGTTTTTTCGTTACGGAATTTCTCGATTCGGTCCCCGCGCTCAAGGCCCACGATAGAAGCTATGCAATAGCTTAAAAACCTTGACTAAGAAACTTCGTTATGCAGACGTCGGGACGTCGGTTTCTTACGGAACATTACTTTTATTTTTTAAGCATCTTCTACTTATGCACGCTATTTTTCTGTGAGATTACATGTGCCTTGTATTATTATAAATCAGAATCTTAGAGTTGAAAGGAATGAAATGTGATGTAATTTTTAGATTCATAATTCTGTTGATTTCATTCTGGCGTTATCTAGAAAGAGTTAGATTCTAGAGATGCGTCTCTTTTTCGTCTAATTATAACCAGCCAGTTAACTCATGTTATGAACGACAGGCAGGTATCACGAGAATATTTTCGAATGGATTGCGGATATTTAGCGCCCCATGGCCTTACTCCTGACCTGTCCATCCATTTAGTACCCAGCAAGCTACGCATACGGGCCCACGTAGACCAAACACGTTCCAATGTAGGTTAACAACCAGAAGATAATTCCAAAACATTTGTTTATTGTTGTCAGCGATAAGTTACACGATGTTCATTTAACTTAAGTAGATTTGATTTGTTAAAGTTTTTCCTTGTTTGCCTTGTCTAATTCATATTTAGGGCAGGAGACGTGGGCTAAGGCACGTACGTACGAATGCGAATCTAAAGGTCCATTTTGCGCGTTTATTCACGTCAGCAATAAAAATATTCTAGATCGTGATAAGTATAGAAGCTTTTGACCACCTCCGGGGATTAATTATTATTATTATTTATTTATATCAGACAAAATCCATATTTTTTTAGTAAATAAAATAAAGTCAATTTTAACCTAATTTACACAGATGTCAATTGGGTAGGTAAAAACCATACCCTCTGCCAGGCCACTAGTCACGTACAGTGTGCAGACGTGACCAGTGTCCCAGCAGCGGGGAGTCCCACCTGTCCCCCAGCACGCTCAGGATGATGTTTGTGCTCCCCCGACAGCAGCGCTGCAGGGAGGCGCAGCAGGCTAATGGATACACGCTTGAATTTACTATCCGCATTTACCGAGTTCGACTCCCAGTGGACCTAACGGCGCTCGGAATGGCTGGTTGTAGGCCATTTTGGATGTCCGTCTGGCTAGCTGCTACTCCCAAGTCTGCCGCTAAAAATAGTATTAATGGCACTATTTTGTGCCGGTAGTAGAGCCAGCGCCTCATTAGCTTGAAGCTTCCGGGTTCTCACGCTTCCATGAAGGCCAAGTGCAAACCCATCTATAAATAAAAGAAATTACTCTACCTTCTCTCAGATAATACAATTTAAATACTAATACAAAAAAGCTGACAGTGTGGTCTCGGGTTTAGAATAGAAGCCCATTTCATCTCGTGGGTGTCGTAAAAGGTAACTTCCCTTAGTTTAGTTTAAATTAAGGCCAGTTTATCCGAAATCAGGTATATTTTGATTCATCTTTAAACAATCAAATATTGTTAGTTTAGATTCAATTAAAATATATGTTGAAGTTTTATTAACATTATTAATTATTTGATTATTTAACGGTTTAAAACACGATACATACAAATTCACTCCATCGTAAAATAATGGAAATATATGTTGTTTTTCTACTTGTATTCAAACCCATAAAACCTATAGAAAAATAGATAATGACGTGTAACAGAACATTCTACGGTTACTTATTTCTCAAATATTGAGTAGATTAGATGATGATGGGGGAAGATATTTACCAAAAAGGCGGTTTTTTTTCGCGAAGGCGTACAGAGCGAGACCCTTGCATTGGAATAAAGGAGCACAAGCAGGAGGAGGACAAGGGCAGCAGATACTTATGTAACGACATCTTACTGCGATCATGGAAAGTCTCACGTCAATGCAGGAGGCTCATGTCCCAAAGTTGACTTATTGTTGTTATTTCTTCTGTAACACAAACAGGAATATGTGCTATGTATATCCTGTATTTAATAATATAACAACTGTAGGTAGAGCTAATAAATAAAATATACATGTTTGTTAATACACCGGAACTGTCGGTTGTTTTTGTTTACGACTTCTATTCAAATCAAGTTACTAATTACAAGAAAAAATACGTTAACAAGGTCTTAGAGGGTTAGTTTTCTATGCACGAAAACAAGCAAAACACCATGTCACAGATTTATCAGCCGGGGAACGTACACTGCAATAGTCTTCCCCCGGCACAGATTTTAAGAAGAAAATTACGGATTGGCTTCTTGAAAACGGCTTTAATCGTTTTCCCATTTTAAATATACCTGTAGTTATAGTTTGACATAAATTAATGAGATGACTTGTGAATTATTTAATGAAAATGACAGGTTAAGTACATCGAACTAATTGAAATTACTATCTAAACACCGTGTAAAAAAACGATGTACTCGGCAAATAATTTTTTAGTTTCTTTCCCCATAGCACATAATTAAATGACCTACAGAACGTACGTTAACCGCCTCCTACCGATCCGCAGTACCTCACCTTCCCCGCAAGAAAGTGACCCGCTCAAGGATCGGTACTATGGTGCACGCGAATTCACCCACACATGTGCGTGTATACAAGCGTCACCCGTTCGATGTATGAGAATAGGAACAGATAACAACACACCCGGTAGCAATTAGCATGGTGGTTGCTAGCCATAGAAAGTGCCCTGCACCAACAAAACCGAGTATCGATAAGTACCCCCACTGGGAATCTAATCCGAGACCTGCGGATTTTTAGCGTGTACCTTAGATACGAAGGCAGTCCTTTCAAAATACCCTCAATCAGACAAGTGTCTCGAAAAGCCACGCTTAGGTACTAGTTTTCATCCAAGTAAATTACAACGTAGTTTGGACAACTTCCGTCAACAAAACTGTTTTAATTTGTTTTCTTATTAATTGATTGTAATAACTAACAACACAATAGATCTCGTCGACGAGCCTACGTGCGCGTGCGCACACCTTCGAGCGACGCCGCGCTGTTGCGTGCCACCGGCCATGCGGTTACTGTAAACATGCTTTGTAATTACAGATATATAGAGGTACCTCGCATTAAAGATCCATTTACATTTCGTTCATAAACATGAATGGTTTTATTTCTTTTACTATGGGTGTTCGGTTTGGTAGCCAGTAGGACAGCAATGTTCGCCTGGCTAGCTATATGTCACCTAAATCTACCGCTAAACAACAGTATGAAAGGCAGTAGAGCCAGCTCATCATCAGCTTGAAGCTTATGTGTGCGCTCGGAACTGTTTTATCTTAAAATAGGACATCGGATTGTGATGTCGCGAAATTAGTATCATTAACATACAACTTCATTGAAGTGAATCACAATTTTCATTTTTTTACCCGCGACGGAACGGAGACAGTGTATGCGTTTAGAGTGAGAGGATGTTTCTTTGTGTGTTTGTTTGTTTTACACACTATTTTTTATTATTGTTCAAAACGCCATTTATGAACCATTAGCTGCGTAATGGCTATTGTAGCTGACAACTTCGCGACAATGTAATCCGATCACCTATTTGTAGGTAATTTCTTATCAAAGCCAGCTATTCTATTTTTATTAAAATAATATTTTATTATTTATTATTTATTTTAGGAAGATCAACAGCTAATCCGACACAGTATAGATCTCCACAGATAGATACAAATGAAACAGTAACAATATCGGTTTCAACACAAAGATAAACTCGCCATAGGTAAGAGTGGTGGAATTTGCAGGGAGTCTCAAAACAACATTTCCTCGCATTATTATTTATATGGGGCACAAAGAGTTAACCGAGCTAGGAGTTCTAGGCAGTCAATCTGTCCCTGGGCGATTTTAAGCAGGAAATCGGGTCCACGATTTCTCGTTGATTCTCAAGTGTTAGAAGGTGGTGCTTTTTATAGAACTAGATGGTGTAAGTTTATGTATGGCACAAGAATTCTATGGTAACATTCTGAGAGAATTCCCGTTAAATTCCAAGCAGCCTTACTGTAGGAATTTTTTACTGTTTATGTTCCGTGGTTCAAAGCAGAAATCAAAACAATAAGTCGTGATAGAACAGGCCCTGCGCGCGCGCCGGTGTTACCTAACACAACTTAAGTACTCGGTTCACTCGCCCTTGGACCGTGTGTGTAAGTTATATTACTTAATACTAAGTACCTTATAAGTTAGAAGATTTACTATTGATAAGTTTTAGGATGTAATTTTGGCAGTGCGCTTTGAAATAGGATCAACCCAACCAAGGAAAATTATTAGGAGTTCCATCAGTTTGATATTTATTTTAAGGAATTTTTTCCTTCTATAGATATATGCTTTTAGGGCACCCTTTTGTGCACCCCAACCGTGGATGCTTGTTATTGGCTAATATTGGATTAAAACTTATAAGATTATACTTACGTTGTAAATGTAAGCGCCCTGAACAAAATTAAATTGAATAAATTAAAAAATTCGTTGTCTGTAAAATTGGTTTACGGACGATAATATTACGTTGATATAACGTCATAAGAAAAGACTGATGAAATGTTATCACAAGCCGAACGCTTAGGCCGATCGTGCCTCTATCGCTGGTTCCGCGTTCTCGCTTGCACACTCGGCTCAGGCGGAACGTGACACTTTTTCGTGCAGCCGGCGTTTGCTAAAAAACGTCAAAATATATAATTATTTCAAATACCCTCATTGAAAGTCCGATTTGGTCTGACTCGGCTTGATAAGGACTTACAAAATACTAATAACGAATCTGCTAACAAATAAATTCTGAGACACAAAATTTAATTAGATTCAGTTTGTTCATAAAGTTTTAAAAGTTTTTTTTTAAATAAGAGTATGAACACAATACCAAGAGCTTTATAAAGATTATTTTAAGAGAGAACGCAAATATTGTTAAAACCTTCGCTGTGACTGACGGAGCGTTTTTGCACCGCGTGACTAAAATAACTTTTCGGTGGGTTATATTAGAAAAAAGTCTTATAGAAAATTCTTTATTATTGGTGAAATGAAAAATGTTTTTATAACGAAATCGTACATTTTATTTCATGCATTAAAAACCTAATCCAACGTACATATCCAGATATTTATTTACATATAAAAGGAGCCATTAAACACTATATACAAAACTTACATATATATCTTTCCATTTAAATCATGGCTTCAAACATACAAAGTTTTTTAATAACATATTTTTTATTAATGGATACATTATCGATGGTTTATGGATAATGAGAGTGATCTTTGATCACTTGGCCTTCATCTCATTTGATAGTAACAATACGTAAAAAAAATTAAAGCGTCTCCACAACAAAACCTCATTTTCCTTTCTATTTCCGACACAAATGTGTCAAAAAATCGGGTAAAGTCTGGCAACATCGCGCGACATATGTCACCTAGTGGGTACTAGGCTTTAGACATCTACACTCTTTTGTGGCAATTTATTAGTGCCATGGTAGTGACGTCAACTCCTGCGCACCTAAACTACACCATCCCTGGCTACATTCCAATCATAATTACTTTTAACGCAACTGTTTATATCTAAGTGAAATGAAAACAAATATATCTCCATCGCACTCGCACTGTGAGAGAACGCGAGCGACAGAGACAAGTATATGGATCATTGTACGAAGTTCTCCCTGCTTCTCGACCACTATTCAGTAATTACTTACATAATAAATAGATCTATGTATGAATATATATTACTAAGCCTTCTTATATTCAATTCTCTCCACTTTGACTTCGTCCCCGAGCAACTTGTAGACATATGTCACTACTGTGGAGCTCTGTATGTCCATCAGGACGAAGGATGGTGTTGGATCCCTGCAAATTAGAAAAATATATATTAAACTCAATTATTTTGTGATCTTAGGCTTGGTATTCCCTGCTAGACGCGTCGCGTCAATCATCATTTAAATAAAATAAAAACGTGTTTATTTTTCTCCACTTTTTTACAATTAAATACTTATATTTAAATAAAAAAATATACATAATTAATAATAATAAAATTTGGGGCAGACTGGAGCCTAAACTAGATCAAGGATCTGTATCTTAGGTATCCAGAGCCACCTAATCTCAGTTAAAAGAAGACAGAGTAATATAATGTGTCATAAATTAAGTCTTAAAATGCAAAAATATACTTCTCATCAGAACCAATGCAAATTTAATTTGAATTTAGAACATTAACATTACGATTAGAAAACCTCATATTATTCACTATTAAACGACATTTGACATACATTCCTAAATATACACATATTTCTGATAATCCTTACAAAATCCTTGCAAGGTGTTTCGATTTTTCTGATGAGAAGTATATATTTCGAGAAAACCGTAAACAGTTTCAAGTTAAATCAATTAACTTGAACGATGCATAAGTGCTGATGAGTGATTTATTATTAATGTATATAAGATTTTTAAATGTACAATGGGATTTATGAATTAAGAAATATTGTGAAGAAAATCATGTACCTGAACAAAGGACTATAAGCCCCGGTAGCGCTCCCTGGATTAATATAGAACTTGTTCTCATGTTCGTAAGCCTCGAAGCGATGCGTGTGTCCAGATATGAGTATGTCTACATCCAGCTGTCTCTGAACTAGTGCTAGAGACTCCTCATCACCCCAGGGGACCACCTGGTGGCCATGAACGAGACCGATGCGGAACTGTCCCACGGTAATGACTTTCTGTTCTGGGTACGTCGAGTTCTGAAACATAATTAATGCATTTTAAACTAAGGAACATTCTTAAATTATCCATGAAGTTTTTTAAACAGACTTTTATCAGTTTTATTTAAACCAGTGAACAGAAAAAAGTGTCTATTAAAGAATGTTTAACATAAGATCGAACAAAAAATTAAAACAAACATGTCTGGGGACAATTTTTTGGAGTGGATCTGTGATAGTTATCACTATCATACTTTTAGCAGATATGTTTAGTGGGCTTGCCTTGTAGGGTGCCCTCTAGTGATGGCACTACCATTTATTTTTAAATGTTATTATAGCGGCTACTTCAAGTGTCGACCTACTACGGCTCAAAATATACACAAGGTTTAGTAATAGGGTTCTATTGGGGCACAGAATTAATATAGCCCGACAATCCGCGATACCTAACCTCTCCACGCAAGAAAGGGACCCACTCAGGGGTCGGCAGTATAGTGCATGTGTATTCAAACATCATCTGTTGCTGTGTGGGGATAGGAACTGATATCATGACATTTGCTTGAAGTGTCTGGCCTGTGCAAACAACCAGCAGACATGCCGATTGAACCATAATAATATAGAATTATAGCTTGGGATTTAAAATAGAAATTTTGAATTTTTTTCTTAAAATCTAATAAACTATCATGATTAATATCTATATTACATACCTCATCAAAATCCCCTCTAACAACATGCACATCACTGGCCAAGGTCTTCAAGTAGTCGTAGGAGTCTTTGGTACAGAGGTTTCCAGTACACAGAATGTGCTGAATACGACCTGGCAGAAGCAGCTTCTTGAACTTGGGCGGGAGGCTGCTGCAGCGGTGAGGGATGTGCAGATCTCCCAGGACTAGGACAAGCTGGAAAAAGTTGACAGTGAATTATCTCTGTAATCATGGATGATATACATACATTACATGAATACATTAATGTTTTGAAAGTGACAGTTTTTGTATGTTCTTCACATCATATCAGAAGAAAAAGAACATTTTTGAATATCTTTCAAGGATAGTACACGGTTTTTTATCTTGCCAGAACAAGTAGTTCCCATGTCATATTTATTGAATTCCTTAAAAAGTTTCAGACTTGTGTGTGTGCAAGTGTTTAATATATAAGCAGGAAATACTCAATATTCAATTCAATTCAATTCAATATTACTTTATTGTACACCAATACAAGCTTAAGTTAAAAAATAAAAATAAAAAAGAATTACAACAGGCGGTCTTATCGCTGACAGCAATCTCTACCAGACAACCTTTGGGTAGAGGAAATAAGTAACAATATTTGGGTGGAGGTGTGACAGATATTGATAGATCATTATTAAATACTTGAATAAACACATATGTATACTTACATAAATAATATATAATATTAAATAATAATAATAAAATAACTAAATATGGAATAAATATAAACTGGAAACACAATTTCCAACTTTATGTTCTCTTATAGATATATGGTTATAGTGGTAATGGTAATATTTAATTCTTCTTCGTGTAAAGGTGATCAGCAACCCAATTGGTCTTGTCAAATTCTACCTACATAGTGCCTTGCGACCTTTATACCTCGGGGAGTAGCCAGTGCCAGGTCTTCTTGGCTGCATGGAGCTGGACACAGCGGAATATTTAATAAAAGCTGTACAGATTTCAACTATTTACCAAAAATGTGTATATTAGGCTGGTATCATAATGGTAAGGATGGAAGTAATATAAATAATTGCAGCTTGAAATAATCATTTAATGTTTCATGTAATCAGCAGCACTAAAATGACTTGAGCTTAAGCAACAATGGGCCTATCATATTTACCATCACCGACACCATATTTCCAACAAGAATCACTGCAGCAGACAAGTTTATAAGGGCTCGATTCCCAGTGGGGGTAAATATCTGTACTCAGATTGGTAGTAGAATATTGTCTATGTCCGTGTTACTACTACTACTACTAATACTACCATGTTACCTCTGCCGACAAACAGTTGTATTAATAGCACGATTGTGTTCTGGTAATAAAAGCTATCATTGACAGCACCTGATTAACTTAAGGCTTCTGGCTGTGTTAAAGGTTCTTACCATCAGGTGACAAGGCTAATTCTAATGAAGGCTACATGGAAGCCAAAAGGAGGCGACCCCTTTTGTGCAACTCAATCAAAAAATCGTGAAGAATGTATTTCAACGTTAAGAAAAGAAGAAAGAGAAAAGCAATGACAAGATAATTCATACACGTTGTACTTAAATTAGTATCAGCAAAAGTGGGTGGATACATACAACCATTTTCTGAAGAAAATTCACTAAGAGAATACCAGTTACTAAAAAATATGATTTGATTACTAAATTAATTATATCTTGAGCAAACCCATAACTTCCTTTTACTCAGGTGTATATTGTTCAAACTCAATGCTTCGATTTACTTACCATTATGGTAGGATGTTCGGAAAACCGGTTTAATAAACGTCAAACTCCGTGGTGTTCAATAATTTATGCTTGCGCAACGAATAAATCGTATTATTTATCGAAAACAAAGTATCTACCAAATAAATATTACAAATTGTTTTCCCGGACTCCGAAACCCGGATATTGTTTGACACCTGTCTGAATTTAGTCACTGAGTTTAGTTTGTGGAACCGGATAAACAATTATTATAACACCAGCATGGTCGTCTGTAATATTAACTTTTGTTTGTGTAGTAACAGTGGTTGTGTAGTAATTGACTGGCCAGTGGGCGTTTATAAACACGTGTGAGGTCAAGGTATTATGAAAATATTTTCTTGTCTATGATAAAGTGTTACCACAATGAAAGATTTTCCCAGCTACAAGTTTTGCTTATGAATATTATCAAACAAGCCAAGGAAATTAAACATACACTACTAATTTACCATATACTACATTATATTTCATTTTTGAAATCATTTCATATATTATTATTTTTAAAGATGTAAAAAAATTTATTATTACCATAATGTAATTCTTTAGTTAATTTTCATAATAAAATTAAAAAGTATCTTCCTCGTCAGTCTTGAATCCTTTGACAATAACTGCAAAGTTCAGCCTTGATTGCACCAGTATAATTATAAGATATACAAATCCCTAATGATCATGTGGCTTTGCATCAAAACCGGATAACAACCTAATACATTAGAAGATACCTAGTAAAATACCGTCCGTGACACTTTTTACACTATAACACAAAAAATCCCTGGTGGTCTGTGCCATATTTAGGAGGAAATTTGGCCAATTTGAATAACTATATCAAGCAATAATACCCACGAAAATATTAACGAACCAACGAAAAGGTATTCACGTAAAAACACACGTCATACATGTTTTCGGTGAAGATTAAAACGTACATGCGATGATAGGATCTATTAGATTTATGAGATACTTTCAAAGACGTCTGTCAGTTCAGTACAAGGACTCAACAGATGTCAAGGAAGAGTTCGAAATTAATCTGTCATAAACACATCATCCCGAGTGGCGACCACGTACCGGGAAACGTCTATCAGGCCGTCCCCCTACTAGATGGACCGACGACCTAGTTAGAGTCGCAGGGAGTCGCTGGATGCAGGTGGCCCGAGACCGGTTGATGTGGCGTACCATGAGTTAGGCCTATTGCCAGCAGTGGACCTTTCCCGGCTGATGATGAAACACATCATAAATCATCATGGCAGTCCATACACCCCCAAAAAATCTTGTTAACAACTTTGACAGATTTATTTACACAGCAATTATCAGTTATATTCTCTATGGTATGTGTATGACAATAGGCTTTAATTAAATGCCTTTCCATTTCCTTGCATCTGCTTTGCATCAAGGAATTCAGTATATAAACTCCTTGCTTTCAATTCATACGAAAAATATACATTTGACAGATAAATTTTTCTAAGATGGCGCTATCTATCCATGAATAAATAACTATTTTCTTTTTTAAAAGTCTCTCATTGAAACCGAAAGGAATACAATACAAAATGTACCTATCGTCAAACTCCTACCGATCCGAATCCAAACATTATATGTACGGCTACGGCTAATCCGGGAATTTTGTCTACTGATGCTAGCAACTCCACTATTCTACCTACTAACTTACTTTCCTCTATTTGTCCATGGCACGAAGAACGAAAGAAAAAAATTCATGGTGTTGAGGGTGACACATATACGTAGAACAATTTTAGTGTAAGAAAACCACATTGGCACCAACGGCAGGGAAATGGAATCAATGGAATATGAGCTCGCTAGGAACCTCACTCTGTTGTTCTTCGTGGAGCGACTGCTCGACAAGGGCGAGCCGCGAACGCTGCACGACCTATCCTGCCAGTTTGGTGCCAAGGGATTCACAAAAGAGATGCGTCAGATCGCTGGCGGGTCACAGTCAGGACTGAAGAAGTTCCTGGCTCAATACCCGGCGTTGTTCAACATAGACGGGGACTATGTCGATATCAACACTTTCCAGAAGCATCAGTGCGGGGTTGGAGGGTCGTCCAACAACGACTACATCGAGGAAGCAAAGGAGTACTTCGCGGGCAAAATGATCCAGTACGGCGAAGGCACGGAGGTACCAATCAAGAGCCTCCTGGGGCACAGGAGCCAAGCCTCCCCGCAGGTACGTCATATCTCCGGCCAGCGCATCAAAGAGTTCAAAGACTTCCTACTCAAGCATCCAGATACGTTTCATATCGTAGACGACAACGTAATTCTAGTCAGTGAAAATCACAGAGGGGGTAATGGACACAGTAATTCAGAGCATTTTCACAATCTACCCGTAGCAAATATTAATACGGACACTGCCCAACAGCTATTAGATTATGTAGCTCAATGCATTGAGGCCAAAGGACCTGTTATGGTGGACCAACTGTTCCATTTAATAGTGTCAAGGTTCCCACAAGAGTATTGGTATCAAATGTTCAAGTCTCCAGCAGATTTGAGTGCTTTTCTCAAGCTTTTTTCTGACAGTTTTCATGTACAATCAAACCTTGTCACTTTGATTAGCAAACCAAAAATACCTGTAATGTATTTAAATGCTAAAAATGTAAAAGTTAAGACTGAAGCTCCAAAGCTTGAAGAGATGCCGCCGGCCTCACCTGTTACACCTGTCGCGAGCCCCACACCGTCGGATGGTAATAGAAGCCCTGCACACAGAATACTCAGCCCTATTGAATCTCCCCGTGGTCCACAAGGCAATATTGCCAATCAAACACTAAAACAAAGAATTAATTCCATTGTCATTAAGAATTTGGCAGAAAACATGGTCAGAGACAGGGTTAATAACCATTTGAATGCTCGCCCAGAAGAAATGAATGGTACTCCAAGTCTTAGGAACAATATGATGGGGGATGCTTGGCGCCAAAAAGTGCTCCAATGTACAACTGTTATAGCCAGTGTCAAGGAATGTTCTACATTAATTGATAGTATCATGAACCCAAAACGTAATGCCAAAAGTATTGTTTCTTTTGACTGTGAAGGAATCAACCTTGGCTTGAAGGGAGTGTTAACCTTATGTCAGATTGCTACCATGAATGGGGAAGTGTACATCCTTGACATTCTGGCTTGTCCAGGTATGGTCAATGAAGGGAAAATCAAAGACTTATTGGAAAGTGAGAACGTTATAAAAATTATTCATGACTGCAGGAATGATTCAGTCAATTTGCATAATCAATTTGAGATCACTTTGAAGAGTGTTTTTGATACACAGGCGGCCCACGCAGTTTTGCAATTACAGCAACAAGGTGTGCCTGTATACAAAGTGAAAAATCTTAGTCTGAATGCACTCTGTGAACTCTACAATGCACCTATGAACCCTATGAAAGAGCAGTTAAAGAATGTTTACCGCAGGGACCAGAGATATTGGGCTAGAAGACCATTGACAAAAGATATGATCATATATGCAGCTTCAGATGTCCTCTCCCTAGTGAACCCTGCAATTTATGGATACATGTCTGGTACCATCAAACCTGATAATCAACTTCTGTTTGAGGAACTGAGCAATGAACAGGTTTTCATGCACATTCAACCGACTGAAGTTAAACTACGAAAGAGACAAAGGAAAATTAATACTGAAGTTGGTGAACTGAAGCAAAAATTGGCGGAGACAACAAAAAATATTGTTTTGAGCAACAGGGAGATAAGGTTACTGAGATATTTAGAGCTAACAGAGGAAGAAAAAGAAAAGCTAAAAGGCTGCCACAAAATATCAAAGAAACTAGAAAAGTTGGAAGCTATCGGTCAGGATAAGGATTCAGATTCTGAGGATGATGAAAGGGAAAATGAGATGGCTAGTTTAGAATCGAATCCTTCAGATTCTATATCATCCCCTCATTCAACACAACCTCCAAGTTTAACAGAATCAATGCAGATGATGGATGAAATACTTTCGGACACAAATATGGATAAAGTTGAGAAGATAAACCGCCTGGAAGCTATTTTGTCGGCAGTAGCGCCTCTAAGTGGGGAATTAGAGGACAAATTTTCACAAACCATGGAACAAACACTGCCTTTACTAAAAAATAAGGACTGGTCAAACCTGAGCCAGATCCTTAATATTCATGTAGACAAGAAAAGTTGTTGCTGCCGATGCCATAACACAGCATTTGAAGATGTCAGGTGCAATGATCTCAATGAAACTGCAAAGGCCGAGGCTGCTTCCCAAACCTTGAGCACAGGCGACATTGTTATTACAAGAATCCACTTTAGAGAGGAAGACAAGGTGAATGAGCGAATGCTTGACGCGTCACCGGCGAGTAAGAGATTGGGGATAAACAACATGTCTTGATTCACTTCCATGTATCTGAGTGCCACAGTTAAGTTTCGGAATTTCTGAAAATTGTGAACATCACGATTTTTTGCGTAGTTTAAGATTTAAGTTTTTTTCTGATATTTTTTATTAAACATTTAAGCGTATGTATAGCGTGCGTGCTCGATGGAATAAATTAATGATGTTAGTTAGGTCATGCATTACCGAGTGTATACTCCTATGCTATATGCTCATTTGAGCGGAGATGAAATGCGTACATTCGTATAAATGCATTAATACCCACAATGGAGCAGCTACTATATTCCTTAAAGTGGAATTTACAATGTATGCTGTGACATTACATTTTTTAAATAATTTATATTGGCTTTTGCCAGAAACATATATGTGATAGAATACAAGGCATCGCGCCTCGATCTATTCCTTTTGTAAGATAAAAAATCAATGTAATCTAACATCTCGTAAAATCATGATCGAGTGCCTTTCCGAATAATGTTAGTGATAGAGTGTAACATGTTATTTATTAACTCTTTTATCTCGATTAAACGTATGTTTTGGTAGCTTGTTGGCGCTACTAAACTCAATATCGAAAATGGCAATAATAGATATACAATAAAGTTTTTTTTTCTTTTTGTAATATATTAACCATCGAGAATATCATTTAGATGTAGTGTTTTAATCATGTTTATTAAATAGTATATATTTAAGAGCGGTTTAGGGTTAGATTTTAAAAAAACTATATTGTGTAGAGCAGTGCTTACAGATATTTTATTTAAAACTAGTAAATTTCCTGCAAAATGTAGGTTTTGTATACTAGCTAAGTCTAAATATACTTTTGTTTTGAGAATCATTTGTGCCTTCGAGTCATATCCAAGATGCCTTTATACACTATGAATTTGTAGTGAATTTTTATACGTATTTTAGTTGTAATTCTGTAACACAAATTTTATATTGTATATAATGTTGTTTAAGTAAACTAACTCATACAAATTATGTACTGTCACTTATGAAAATAAGTGGAAAATAGTGTAGTAAAGTCAGGGTAGCTGGTGTGCTGCGGAAATAGATAGTGTGTGCGCCAAAGTGTGTTAGGGCCAAAACACATTTCTGCGATGCGACATAACATCGCAAAATTGAGCGATGAATCGTTGCAATTTTGAGACTCTAAACAAATAATAGCACTCTAGGACAGGTGTTTTCCTGTTATAACTAGGTGTTGTATATAGGACGACAAGCTGAACATAATTTATCGGATGCGACGTCGCAACGTCATTATGTGTCGCCCTTAGTAGCTGCGTTGCAACGTCGCATCGCAAGATACAGCGACTGTCGACGTTGAGATAGAAATCGACGTACAAATTGCAGAAGTTTTGCGATGCAACAAAAGTAATACATAATAGTATGTTACTTTTATAAGTTTTGGTCCTTTCTTTTGGCGTCAAGATTTTTTGGATTCTCACAATTTTCCATATCATTGTATATTAATACCTCTAAGCATGTTGAAACTTCGAATAGTTTATTTTTGTGTTACAGTATAGTGATTTACCTTTTTAGTGATTTTTTGTAATCGCTTGTCGCTTATAGCAGCATTTTTGTTGTTTTCATGTACTTTCTTTTGTATTAATTTATCAGTATTTATTTCCAAAATTTTAGAATTTAAAAGCTTAGATTACTTTTCCAGAAATACACCATTTTAGTCATTTTGTTGTAAATTGTTTTAAAAAGGTGAAATAAATTGAGAAATTATGAAGTCGATTTAGAAAATATGCAATTAATTTTTATTTAATTAGGCCTACCTTTCAATGAAATTCATCATACTTTTGTGCCTTATAAACAGCACAAGGAAGTAGATATTAAAAAAGTGCTTGTCATTTGAAAACCTGTAATTTTGTTTAAATAGTTTGTTTATTTTAAAGGGAATGGTTATACACCTAAATGTGTTTCAAAATTAAAGCATATTTTGGCACAAATAGCGAACGATTATAAATTTTGAATGTAAATTAATTATATCCATTATCCTTTAAAATGAATATTCGTAATACTTATTTTTTTTAAATATAAAATCAGAAGTGTTTTATTTGTCATAGTCAGTATTTTTACGTCTAACTTCATATTTTGAAGAAAGTTATTTAACGCCTACTTAACAATGCAAGCTTGCAAGCAATTGCGAACCTAGCAAATTGTAACTTTACTAATTTGCACATTGTTTATGTTTATATTTTGAAGAAAATTAAATAAAAAGTTGTAAAATATTGTATTGTTTCAATTCTAAAATGCCGTTCCAACCATGAGTTCATGTTCAACTGTGAAATCAAAGCTTTTGAAAGTAAAAATCTTTTTAATTTGGATTATTTGGAGGTAGGCCAAGATAAGATCCTCTCTGAACCAGCAAGTTAATTTACTTTCTGATATATGAACAAATAATATTATATGTGCCTATGTTATTCTGTTCCCTCATATCTCCTATTCGGTGTGACTTACTCATGCCACCCCAGCTCCAGCAGAAAGCCCAACAACTTGTGACCTCTGGAAGCGACCTCGGTGTTCCGAGGTATTTCATCCGTAGTGTTGTTGCAACTCCAGCAGGACGTGAGCAGCTCTCCTCGGCCTCCATGCATGCTCTGCACAGAGGGCTGTCAGTGATAACTATAGTGAACAGGTGCTTGTTGTAGAGTCCACGTCCTGTGATTGCTCCTACATTCAGGCGAAGTGTGTTTTATTACCTCCTAATTTTTAAGGTAAAATATTTTCTTCCATTTCAAATGGGTTTTGCGATATATCTATCCTATGTAATAAAATAAAGCAAAAAAAACGATGCACAAATTGCGAAGTTTGGAGTAAAATATTCATCCCCAAAACCTTCCTTTCCTTAGGGACGAAATATCTACAAACTTAAACTTTTAAGATAAAGCCTATTGAATAAAAAACAAAATAATCGAAATCGGTTTGAGGTAACATACACGCAACAAAAAATACGGGTCGAATTGAAAACCTCCTTTTTTTAAGTCGGTGGAAAAGAAAACAAGTTATGATAAAGAATCCATTTATTTTATAAAAAGAATAAAAATTATCACATTGCATTGTAGCTCTCCACATTAGAACGCATCGCATGGCGAAAATATACAGTTATGCGGCTTGCATAATTAGTTATTCTAGTTGGAGTCCATTGAATGCTGTCTCAGCCTCATTAGGCAGGCCTGTGCAAAGAAATGCGCGTCACAGATAAAAGTAAGACTGCATTGTAGCAAGCGTGATAAATGTGTGTATTAGATAACCAGATAAAATTAGACATAACGTCGTCGGTTAGTGCAATTTACTTGTTGCAGGTGGAGTTAGTCTGAGGTCACCGGTTCAGTTTAATTTTTAGGATTCCGTACTACAAAATCAAATAGCTTAATTAAGATCACTTTGTTGTCCATCGGTCTATCTTTCCTGACCCTTTTTCTCAGGAACGCGAGAAGTTATCAAGGAAATCGATATCAAATACTCTGTTCTTATTTCTACGCAATAAAGAGTAGGTATAGCTGTTTATGCCTTTTAGACGATTTCCTTTGGGATGCAAGGGAATCATAGCAAAACCTATAGGGTATTTCCAGTTGACCTAGAATCCTGAAATTTCGCGAGAAGCGCATCTTTAATATTACAATGTTACAATTGCAGTTGAGAATTGCTCGTTATTGAGACAGGTGTATGGGATATAATTTTTTCAACTGCAAAGTTAAGTTTGTTTTTCAATCAGACATTTTTCATATTCTGTACGAAACCCTTGTTGCGCGAGTCCAACTCGCAATTGCCTGTTTTTTTTTTTAATTTTTCGTGTATCACCTGCGCAACTTTTTTTCCACATGAGCGTTCCAGTCATAATCATCACGCTTAGTAGCATGATCGGTGATCGCAGTAATTATTATAAAATCCACGGGACTACATGGGGTGACCTTATTCTAAAGCTGAAACTACATGATCAATAAAATATTTCAAACATGGCATCTCGATTGCATATTGTACATACGCTGTGACCGACACTACATGAACTGGAAGAAATAGCTAGCTATATGTATTAGATTAATTTTATTTAACAAGGGTCAAGTGCGAGAATTATATCGGCTAAAGTTATGAGCACAGAGTGTTCAAAATTTCATGTTGGCGTTTCGCGGGTAGAACAAAACATATTTTTGTGATGGCAACACATCCATGTTAGTTTTTATTTTATTGGAAGCATTGGCAACATTACAATCAGCTTTAATATTTTACAAAACATACGAAAACTATTTACAAATCATTAAGAATCTAGAAATATTAATAACTTAAAATATAAATAAGAAACTAAAATAAAATATTTACAATTTTTAAAATATAACACAACATTAAAATTCAAAAAGTGAAGTTTTTTCTTCTGGTTGTTAGTCCCTAGCTAGTTATAAATTTTCTACAGAGTACAGGGATAGAATAACAAAAATGCTAAAGTCTTGTTTTTTCAACCGACTTCAAAAATTCGATTCAATTCGACGGATATGTTTTTTGTTTTGATTTATTAAATGTTTGTTACCCTATAATTTTCGACTGGGTTAACTGATTTTGAATTTGTTTTTAAAGATGATAGATTCTATAAGATTGATAGATTCCTTGTGTTTGCAAGGGAAATCGTCAAAATAAGCTCCATAAACGCCCCATCTTATTATAGCGTTACCTTAGAAGTTTGATTTTTTCACAGATATAAAGGATTGCAGACTTGAGTTTGACTTGATATTAATTTTAACTTGATATAGACTCCACGCGTTCCTAAAAAAAAAAGGGACTTTACAGACAGAGTAGTAACTAGTATCTTATCTGTGTCTAGCACTAGCAACACGGTAAGTAACGGATACGGTTAGAGCTGTCAATAAATTCAAATAATAATTTTGAAACAATAATTCAATCTTTCAAGGGTATAAGTGATACATTGGGATAAATTGTTGAGAGTTGTCTTATTTTTAATAAAATGGAAGATGCTGACGTTTTTATCGACGACGTTAATTATGAGAAGCCTATCTATATCAACATATTAAATAAATATGTGCAAGACGTACCGTCGACTCCGAACGGGCCAAAATATCAATGTAAGTTTGGAACCATAATCTAATTTTAAGCTAATATAATCGCTATATTAGATTAATAGGTTAGGGTGTAAAAAAGGGGTCGCTGAGGGAAAAAACTTAGAGATACCCGTCTTAGCGCCCCCTTTTGTGCAACCCAACCCCGGCAACTTCGTCCGTGCGGATTTCATAAATTACCGCGGGAACTGCTTTCTCGGCCGGGATAAAAAGAAGCCTATTTCATTTCCCGGTCCTTCAAATGTCCCTACACAAAATCATTACATGATTACACTCTGTTGCGTCGTAAAGGAAGGACAAACAAGTAACTCACTTTTGCATTTATGATATTGTTATGGATATGCTGTAATTTAACAACAGTATGTATTTGTTTGAATTTCATTGCATTTCTTATTTTGATCTATTTCTGCAGTCATGATTTGGGGAACTGACAGTGCTTCTTTACCTTAGGTGCCTTATGAACATTATACATTCCTACAGGCGGCAGGAAACTCCTAGCAGAGGAATGCCTAGAAGCCAGTAATGAGGCAGAATGTGCTTTTAATCTGAGTGAATCTGTGTCAGCATCAATTCGAACTATGGCTGTTTATAGAGATGAGCAGATACGAGCTGCAGGTAGGTTGAAATTAATTTTAAACTGTAAGGGGGCTAGGGCTTACAGGGTACACCCCCTTTGGTGCACTCTGAGATTGGGCATGCACAAAAAAATTGTTCAGATTTTCTTCTTTTTTCTTCTTCAGCAAACTTCAAAATTGACTCCTGATTTGACTCCTTGTTAATTTGTATAAATCTATATTTAACCACCAACTATGCTAACATACATCATACTGTATCCTTTCACTCACCAGCGGAAATTTTTATGATGTATTTATTTCTCTATGTTTGCTGTTTTAAAACACTAAACAATTATTCTAGGATTATCAGTTTATGTTTGTACAACTAACATTTTTATATAATGCTTGCCAGTTTTCTAATTAAAAAATTACAATGGAAATACAGTTCATAAAAGCGAATGTAAATTGTTCATTGTGAATTTGACAATGTGCCACTATGTACACACGGATACACATCAAACTATGCATTTCCAGTATATGTTGACCTCGTATTGAATGTTCTCCCACATAATGCTAGTTCAGCTTATACTGGAAATGTATAGCTTGACCTGTAGCCGTGCGTACAATAGGGATGATAACTGAAAAAATATTATGGTTTCATTTGAGAGAATGTGTAAAAGATAAATATCCTAGTAAAAGATTCTATCGTCTAAAAGTGATTCTAGTTAAAAACACTCCATATAAGTTGGTACATAGGCGTGACGTCACAACTAGGCATTGAAGTTGAAAATGTATGAAACTTTTAACAATATTTGAGTTATCTCTTAAAATAACGTTTTTATGTGATCACACCCTTATTAAAAAACCTTCACAGTGTAATAAAATAGTAAATCTAATTTAGCCCCAATCTGATTTGGTGTCATCTAGCTTATTGTGCATCTCTTTCTGCCTTTCTGGACCAAATTAGCGCCCACCATCTCACATTGGATGTGCAAGTCCAACTCACACTTGACTGGTTTTTATGATTAAATGCTGCATGAATTTATTTACAGCAAGATTAATTTCATTTAGTGTGCTGTGTCCTATTATGCATTGATAAGTAAGTACATTGTTTTTATTTCAGAAAACAAGAAATATTATTTGACAAGTTATATAAAGCCTGTACAAGAAGCATTTGAGGCATTTAGTCTGTAAGTACCTTTTAATTATATGCTATTTTCATTGGCAAACAGAATTGTTGGTGAGTTATTCCAGTTTTGGAAAAAAGTAATCCTTCAGCTATTCATTCATCATCAGTGATTCTGCCCTAGAAAGTGAATACGCACATGACAAGTGAAGTAAATAAAACTAAGCTGATCTGGCTTAGTTTGCCTACAAACTCATCAGTGGTCAAGGTAGAATCTTAGTGCTTCTAGATTTTAATTTTACTTACTTACATGCTCTTGCTTACATGTAATATTTGCTTCACTTTCATGTAATATTTGCTTTACTTTCGACAGATTTGGTTAATATGCTACTTTTTTCACGAAATTATTATCCTTAGGCTGATTAAGTACATTTACAAACCATCCATAGGTTTTTCTGTCTTATTCTACCCTTGTGAAATCATCATTTGATGTATAGTACTGTACTTGGTCTTCATCTCACCTGATGGTATGTGACAATGAATGGAAGCTGTGTTCACCCAGAAGTCTCTAGTCAATGAGGAGGTTCTGCTATCTTTCATACCGGAACGAGTGCTACTGACACTGCTGTTTGATAGATGACTAAGGTTACAAGGTGGTACGTAGCCATGTGTACATAAAAATGCCCTACCACCTACCAACTCCCACTGGCAATTGAACCTGAGACCTAAGGTTGATGATTTCTAATTTCTTAATTGCATTATTAAATGTTATGTAATTTTAACATATTTTCACATTCTGTATTTATTATTAGACATGGACTTATTTATATTTTATATGTTATTTCAAATGCATTTTAAAATTGTTCATGAACAAATTATGATGATGATGATGAATGAGATAAAAATTCGTTTTTAATTCGCCTCTAAAACTCCTCTGAGTGGGTTGAACGTCTTCTAAATGGTCCATTCAGGTTCGATTCTGGATTACAGATACAATGTTTGGGATGGGTCTGCCTGCTTATTGTACTTATTTCTCTTTCAGGTCAAAGGAACATTCAGAAATCCTTAATTTAATTAAGTCGAAGGCTCCGAATGTGACAGAAACACTTAACAGATTTCAAATAAAAGGGAGAGAGCTGCCTTTCTACAGGCAGTACCTGAAGTTTAGTTCACATAATAACGTTAACAACTTCTTGAGAATTTTAAACGAACTGCCCAAAGGTACATTTAAATATTTTACATATAAAGAAATTTGAGAGATAATTTCTAAAATTGAAATGAACCTGTTGACAGCAGCTTTAAATGTGAATTAAATTTTTTTTAAATGTATGGTGGTTCTTCGCTTGGCCTTCATCTCACCTGATGGTAAATGACGATAAGGTCGTTGGATGGTAAGCGTGCTTACCCAGAAGCGTCCACCTAATCAGGCGCTGGCTCTGCTACTTATATGAAGAAAATTGATGCGAATTTTATATATTCTGACGCTATAATTCAAAGAACATCAATTCAGGCAGTCTGGTTATCATTATCACAGTGTCTCGACTTTAGAATAGGACAATTTCTTACCATCGTGTGTGAACATGATCGTGGACAAGCCTTGATCTATCATCACACAAAAAACATTCCTCCAGTCGGAGAGGCTTCATACTAAATTTCTGTTGCCATAATGTTTTAAAATTGAATAGCTGGCTTTGTTAAGTAAGCCAAATAGGAGATGAAATTATAGTGTCGCGGAATAAATATCATTAATTTACACATTTATAGTTAGCTACAATAGCCGTTTCGCAGCTAATGGTTCATAGATGGCGCTTTGAACAATCATCGAAAAAAAGTGTTTAAAATGAAAATTGTGACTCACTGTGAACCTGTGAATATTTTTAGATAATTACTGCACAAATCCAGCTAATTTATTTTAAAAGTTTATGGCAACTGAAATTTAGTATGAAACATTGATGGAGAGGAATCCCGTTAAGTAAAAGAATAATCATAATTGAATTACATACATACTAATATTATAAATGCGAAAGTAAGTTTGTTTGTCCTTCATTTACGTTGTAATGTAGAGTCAGGATGACAGAATTTCTTGTATAGGGATATTTGAAGGGACGTAAAAGGGCATAGGATAGTGCAAGAAGCTCCCATTGGATAATTTTTGAAGTAAAAAGGCCATGCACTGGATTATGGATTTCAGAGTGGACGATAGTTCAGCTAACTGCGCCGTACAACCCGAATGCTGTCACCCAGCCCCTGGCGGAGTACAGGAGAGATATAAACGGCATCAACATCAGCCTGTTCACCAATGACTACTTGGATCAATGTGGTCTAGGGCCGGTCACTGTTAATGTGCCAGCTAATACCACTAAAGGTGAGAATCATCATCATAATCATCAGCCTATACCTGTCCCACTGCAGGGTCTCAGGCCTACTCTCCTACAGAGAGTGTATGGGACATAGTCCACCACGCGGGCCCAGTGCGGATTGGTAGACTTCACACACACCTTTGAATTTCTTCTCAGGAGTGTGCAGGGTTCCTCACGATGTTTTCCTTCACGGAAAAGCCAATGGTAATGATTTTTGTCATTCGTACATAAATTCCAAATAACAAATTGGAACTCATTGTTACGAGTAAAAAAATCGAACCCAGACCTCCATTATTCAAGGACTGACGCTCTAACCAACTGAGCTACCACAGCAAAGGTGAGAATGTTTTGATGTAAAATGGTTTTTCCACTTCGCCTTCATCTCATCTGATGGGGTAAGGTTGTTAATTAGAAACTTCAAGTCAGTGACCCGTTCAAGGATCGGTAATATGGCATGCGCGTGTATACAAACATGACATTTATATGCAATGTATGTGTACCTTTCATACCGGCACACAACAGTGCTATTAACAATACTGTTTGATGGCAGACTTTGATATCATGGTGATAGCTAGCCAGGTGGACATAAAAAATGCCACCAACCAAAACGAGCGCCGTTAGGTACCCCCACTGGCAATCGAACCCAGGACCTTTGGATTGTTAATCGAAGCTTGTAGACATTAGGTCACGGATGCAGTTAAATTATACACTGTTTCAGTGCGTTCGTTATCGGCCTTTTTCTTGACATATTCTGGGGCCTGTGACATAAAGTGACAATTCGTAATAAAGTGATGTGTAATGTCATTTTCGTTCATAGTGTCCGTCTTTTTTTCTGAACTTTTACAACTTATTAAGCCCGCAATAATTAAAAAAAAACTTGCTCGAATTAAAGTTTTTTATTTTACATTTTGCTTTGTAATTACATTGTGAAGATTTTTTTGTAAAGGAGGGTTCACATAAAAACATTATTTCACGAGATAACTCAAATATTGTTAAAAGTTTCATACATTATCTACTTCAATGCGCAGACGTGACGTCACGCCTAGGTACAGATTTATATAGAGCGTTTTTGCACCACGTGACCAGAATCACTTTTCGACGGGTTATATTAGGAAAACTATAAGCCAAATCGAAAAATGTTTAACAAGGCTATTTATCTTATCACACGGTCTCTCGAATGAGGGAATAATTTTTTTTAAGTCATCATCCCTATTGCGACATCGTGTGTGACACTTGACACCAGCTTATATTTACGGAATGAATTAGTTATAGGAGCGCATTAATTAAACGATCGTTTTGTAAAATGGACATATAAATTGAACATATTTGAATCGAAAAGTCGAAAATGTCTGACAAATGTCAGTTTGCTACGAATTGTCGCTTTATGAAAACTAGTTTTAGTTTCTGAACTAGCCTCATAACAAATGTATATTTGACAGACGGTGAGAAACCTCTGTTCACGGAGCTGTACTCTCTGTTGGATGCCAACTATGAAACTATCAACAATGCTCAGGTGCTGAACAACAAACGTTTGGTGCAAAACTATTGGAGCAGAAGAGAAGACGTTGATCTGCGGATGAAGGTAAGGGCTATGAATGCGTGTGGCCGTAACAACGCCTCACTTGTGAACATACCTAGTTCCCCTCTCACCCCTCCATGCCCCACCCATGACCGATGGTCTCGCTAGGGTTGATACTGCTGGCTATAGACATATCTTATTTTAAAAGAACCCACATGCAACACAATAAAGACTTGACACGTTCAAAAAGAACTAGAAACTGACTTCAACTGCCCTAAAAGTCTACAGCATTTATCCCCTAAAATAGTAACTTTTAGGTAGAATTGTCAAGGGACGTATTTGGATTTTGTTGATTTTATCAAAAAGCGCTGAATCAATTTCGATAAAACAATTATGGGACCACATCTGAAGTATACTCTACCAAACAAAAAGAGAACAATTAAAATCTATTCATAACTGGCGAAGTTATCACGTAATATATATATATATAAAATATCTGTCGAATTGGGAACTTCCTCCTTTTTTGAAGTCGGTTGAAAAACAACTAATTAAACTAAACGATAGGACAGTTTGACAGAAACGAACGATGCGACGTTCATTTGGTCGATCGACTGATCGGATCGGTGTGTCCCCACGGTCCGACACTGTGTTCTTTTAAAAAAATATGTACGGTGGGTTTGCAGTGGTTTGCAGGTACAAATTAGCCTTACAGGCACGTCATTTGACAGTTCAAACAACAGATTTAAACACTTGTTTCCTTCGATCCTGAACCCCCAGCTCGTAACATTATTGTTTGCAGAGTGTCATAAACGTAATGGACAAGGGGTGGCTGGGCGGGTTTGGAAGCCTCCTCACTGGGAAGCTGGTGGATTCCACATGGAGAGACAAGATCATTGAGCTGGTCAACACAACTATTTCTGATTGGGGGTGAGTTGGAAATAACTCCAGAATGTTTTTGTGATAGTCCCCTAAAAAAGAACCCTGTAAAAATTTATTATGGATTCCTTGTCGCACCACACTGCCCGCCACCCAGTCGCCTGTCGTGCTTGAAGCACTATTTTTTATTCGTTTCTACATAGTAATCGCATGAAAAAAGAGTTTTCCGTATTTTTGAATCATTCATCACCTCTGTTGCCGATGAAAAATCGAAATGTTTAATTTTATACTTTTCACGCAGAAAAATTAAAACCGGTAATTAATCGCCACGAAAAACTTAAATTTTTAAATTATATAGAAGCACTGAAAGTCTACTTGGGCCATTTGATACAAAAGAGTAAAACTGAAAATGAAAAACAACTAATACATACTCGAAATATAACAAAACCTTTTTTTTCTTTCAGATTCCTAAAACTATCTCCCAAACAAAAACTGCTTTTATACAATTTAGTTGAATGTTGCCAATCAATTTCCTCAGTCCAGGCCAAGTCGTGCATCAGAAGAATTCTGACAGAACATTTGGACGTGGAATTAGTACGGAAAAATCTAGAGTGCTGTGAGAACTGCACCAAAGAGTTTCGATTCCTGACAGAGTTGTGTCATAATTGTCTGGCAAAGTGCTTTGAGAAGATACATTTCTTCAAGTTGATGGATGGCGTAAGTGCTTTCTGGCAAGCAATGAGGAATGTCAGGGAACTTGGACATTGGGCTGAACTGAAACGAGCAAAGAGGAATCCCGTGATATTAATTGTAGATGAAGTAAGTTATTGGTTTATGAAATTAATTTGTCAGGTGGTATAGGTAGGTAATCTAAGAATTTTCAGCGGACAGTCTAGTCCGAGATCATATCTTCCAACTGCCTGGCGTCAAGGCCAGAGGGATGACGCGGATGAGGTTTAATCGAATACGGACAGGGGTTGGTCGCTGCAGCTCCACTAACTCAGTAGCAGTTGCGTAGACCAGGGTATGGGTATCATATTTTTATTTGGATGGACATAGGACTCTCCCATGATTGGTACCGAATAGACATGCGCAAAACAGTGCTTCTTAAAGTAACGTGATATGTCATTACATTTTATACCGCGTAATATTACATCGTACCATTACGCATCACTCTAAAAATCACCTGAGTCCGACAGTACTACTATCGCATAAGATAATGTAATGCTCTGAATTAGAACACATAGATTGTAAGCTTTATTGTCTTAGTAATACGGTTGCTACGGTAACATATGCGCGAGCAAGAGTGTATCTCTACCGCGTAAGGTGTGAGTGAGCAGTACATAACGAACGGAGCGACCTGTGACCGAGTATAGTACTCGCAAACTAAGTTTGCCCATCTGAAGTTAGACACAAAAGACCGCGAAGTATCAATTATTAGCGTATAAATGTGATGCAAGGCAAGTTAGCGCGTGGAAAGAAATGTCCTAGTGTTGTATGTCATCTAGGGATAGTTATTATCGAAAATTATACCCTCACATTCCGTCGGTACATGTTTTAAATTGCGGAAAGCTAACTTCAGAGGGGCAAACATAGCGTGCGAGTACTGTAGCGTAATGACATGAGTGATGGGTGATGTTTGGATTGGTCAAGTATCGTGTGATGCGACATTGCGCGGTCGGATAATATCACGCGTGATGCATCACTCGCATTACATCTGTCTAGTACCGATTCGCGACTATCACTAGGTCGTCGGTACACCTAGTAGTGGGATGGACCGGTACACGCGAGCGATTTGGTAGTGGTGATCTATCTCTCTTTTCAGATGCTAGACACGTTCCCGTGGGAATCCCTACCGTTATTAAACAATCACCCTGTATCGCGGATGGAGAACATACACTTTTTGTACTACCTGTATAAAATACATGAGAAAGACATTAAAGATGGCTACTTCTGTACCAAATCTGATGTGGGTAGATACGTCATTAACCCAGGTATGTAAATTCTTTTTTGTTAGTCTTTAATAGGTGAAAGAGCCGCGAGGTTCTTCGGCTTTACAGTAAGACCTCCCCATTTCATCTTACTGCGACAGACGCAGTATAAAATATTTGTACAAATACATATAAAACGCACGAAACAGGTAATACTTGACGTTGAAAACAAAGATGGCGTCAATAAAATGACATTTGACGCTGTCACTTGGTACAAAAATAATGATTTTGTACTAGTAAAATAAATGCAACAATTTTATTCTAGTATTTTTCAAGACATATTTATATTATAACTTGGATGTTTTAAATAGTGTACAAGTGCAGGCCGAATTTGAAACATCGCTTTTGACATTAGATTTTATAAGATAGTAATTTTAATAGTTGGTATTTAATTTTAGTGCGTGAATTAGAAATTTTTTATATTTGTATGCGGACTATATTTCATATTAACATCTTATACATCGCATTTAAACAAATTAATATTTTCTTTTCTTTGAGATTGTGAATCCTAATATTGTAACAACAAAACACACACATGAGCATAGCAAACTTAAAATAGGAACTAAGATTAAAAGAAAACCATAAAATTTAAAACAGGTAAATTTTTACTAACATAATAATAATTCTTTTCCTTAAATAATACTGTGTAAATCCGTCTGGAAGACGCGGTGCACTTCCAACACAAGTGTCGAAAGACTACTTTCTGGAAGGCCCCTGCTAAACTCTGTAAAAGTTATTTAAGAAATAAATACTTTTTACTTTTACTTTTTTTTTAACAATGCACGTTTCAGAGAAGAACCTGGACCGCATGGAGTCTCGCATGAGCTCGTTCGTGCGCTACTGGTGCCCGGAGTGGTCAGGACACGTGGGTCAGCCCCCTGCCCCCGCGGAGTTCCTAGACCACCTCGTAAAGTCGAACATCTTTCTGTGAGTACATACATCTGCGCTACACCCGCGTAACCTTTACCTTAAATTAACATATAGAAATTAAAAAAGGGTTGTACGAATAGGGCAATGATTTTTATTGAGCCAGGAGAGAGATATGACAGGATCGTATAAGATGACAGTCAATGATTGCTGCTTATCCCAATGGATAAACACACGGCATTAATACCTAATACATATCAAATAACCAGCTTAAGTCTGTGCGATCTAGCATGGCTCGGAGTTTTTGACCAAAAGTATAAAAAATTTGTACTTAAAAACAAAAATAATTTAAAAAAAGTAAAAACTTGTGATTGTCAATCTTGGCCGCTTGGCCACGTTGCTTATGTCCCATCTTGTGAAATTAGAGACCATATTTTGCATCGAATAATGGGAAAGATAACAACTTGAAAACTCGAAAACACGTGTTTTCCCAGACATAAGACTAATCTAGATCGATTTTTCGCTCCCTTACCAAATTTCAGAGAACTCATTTGAGCCGGTTCCGAGATTGTCGGATATGACTGATTGATATAAATAAATATACAAGAATTGCTCGTTTAAAGGTACTAGATTTCATCGTTATTTCTAGATATTGCGGTCATGGAGACGGTTGCAGTTTCGCCAACGGTGGGGCGAACGGCGCCGGTGTGGAGGGAGCAATTGGTACTAAGAGTGTCGCCATCCTGTCCGGATGTGGCTCCGTCCGGCTGGTGTACCGGCTGGGCAGGGAGCCACCTCTAGCCGCGCACCATCACTTGCACATCGCCGGGTGGTAAGTCAAGTCATCAGAGGTGGCAGGTTCTGACTGAATGTGGCTCCTAAAGTCCTTCCTTAAAAGTCAATTCCACAATGTGTGTATGACTCGTCGATTGTCACAAAAGGTGCCAAACCGGCCAAGTGCGAGTCCTCAGGGTTCTGTACAGAATATGAATAATTATTAATTAACATACTGAAAATTATATTTTATAAGAATAAAATGTCCCTGGAGAAAAACACGAGCATTTGTTGTTAATCAACCGACTGCAAAAAGAAGAGGTTGTCAATTCGATGGGTATGTTTTTTAAATGTTTGTTACCTCAGAACTTTTGACTGAGTGAACCGATTTTGATGTTTTTTTTTTATTTGAAAGCTGGTGCTTTCCGTGTAGTCTGTTCTGTTCTGACTATGGCATCCATGAGATATTACATAATCTGGTTTCTTGTTCTTAATTGACTTGTTTGATGTATGTTTTCTCGTTCCAGCCCCACGGTGGTCGGGATGCTGTGGGAGGTGACAGATTTAGAAGTGGACAAGGTCGTCAGTACACTGGTGTCTTTGTGTGTGCCGTCTGAAGCGGCGGTACCCTGGCACAAGGTGGGGAAAGCCAAATGGAGCCAGGGTGTATTAGGTGAGTGATACTTAATTATTAGAAAAAATCCTACGCACAGAACACCGCCTCCCACTGATCCGGTATACCTCACTCCCCCCGCAGGAGACTGGTGCAGAAAATGACTGAGACTGACAGAGAATGATAATGCGCGCGTATACAAACGTCATCGGTTCGATGTGTGCCGATATCACGACATTTGCTCCAAGTGTCCGACGTGTGACAAACTACTTGCTCGATCGGTATAAAAGAAGCCTATATATAACTTTTTCCTACCCTTCAATTGTTATCCTAAAATTCAAGTCATTCAGACTTTCAGTTGACTCGTGAAGGAAAGCCAAAAAATTGTCTTCGCATTTAAAATATTAGTATAACGAACGAATACTATGAACTCTATATTATAGAGGATTGATAATTCCAAATCATATGGTAGTATTAAGTCTAGCTACGCAGTTTTCATTGTCTGTAATAGCACAGCCCGGTCACTCCTAAAGTAACTTTATTTCGTCTTGAAAAATCAATAATAAGTTAAATAATAATTTGACAGCTTTAGAATTTCTAGAATACCTATATTATTAAATATAAGTATTGAGACAAAAACCATCTAAATCGAGACGAGAATCGATGTGCTGCACTGTTTTTAACCCTATCATCCTTACGTGTTATTAGTAGTGGGGAAGCGAGGCAACAAATTGAACTTCTCGTGGCTCAATGAACGGCTTTTAACCTTTCAGAAGTGCCGAAAGAAGAACATAAAGCACAATCCGTGGCTGAGACCAACTTCCTTCGAGCTATCTGCCGAGCCCGCAGCTCCACCAACTACACGATGATAGCCAGCAGTATGGTGGCCAGGGGTCTACCAGTCAGAATACGCAGTAACTGATTCTAGGTAAATAGGTATGTAAAGAAAGAAAGAAAAAAATTATTTGCCAAGTACATAGTTTTTTACACGGTGTTCAGATAGTAATTTTAATTAGTTCGATGTACTTAACCTGTCCACAGGTGTGCAAATATTATGAACATATCTAATAAGGAATTTAATTGTAAAAAAATAAAATTGTTTACATCGCATGTCAATTAGTAAAATGTTAATAATTTTGTCATTAAATAATTCACAACTCATTTATTTATGTCAAACTATAATTACACGTATATTTAAAATGATTAATGCTTATGATTTAAATGTTCAGGAAAACTATAAAAGCAGTTTCCAAGAAGCCAATCCGTAATTTTTTTCTTAAAATCTGTACCATAGAATAGGGATCGTATAGAGCACTTTACGTGCCTGGTATTTGTGATAGATGTGCCGCTGTCAAACAGTGCTTGTGGTGTCATAGTAGGTAGAAAAAGTTCGGCATGCTTTCCCACACAGGTCGCTGTACTTTCGCCATAGAATAGTAACTATTGAAGTGTAAATAAATTGGATATGTCAAAAAAAATCGCGTATATGTATATTATGAATTTTTTATAAAGGAAATACAATTCATATTATTGTTCTCTTCAAATATTTTGCTTCTATGACCTCGATATATGATTTATGTATTGGTTGTATATCTACCTTGTGTGTGAACTTCTGACGTCATAAGGTCACACATTTTCATGCCTTATAAAAATCTTAACATACCCCATTACATTTTTTTTGAACAATTGAACGCCTCATCAATTTGTATCAAATTAGAATTTAAAGACTGATATATTTTAGGAGTTTTTAAAATGTATTTTGGTGTAAAGTTATATTATGTGTCGTTGTATTTTCTGATACTATGCTGATAGAGGTACTTGTTCAAAATGAAATAGAGAAATGTGTATTATCTCACTATGTGTTTTATTGTATACTATGCGAAATTATATTTAAAAAATCAACATCCAAAATTCAGGAATAAAAACATAGTATATTTTATCAATAAAAAATTTATATAACAAAACTTATACAATCAGAAAAAACAATAAAACTACAGGTCTAGCGTAAACTGAGCCGGTTCCTGAGTTTTGGTGGTGGCACGGGGTGGGGGGAAGGTGTTTACGTGTTGACGTAATTGCGTCGTTTGTCATTCCGAAAACACACCCCCCGTGCCGCTACTATACCTCAGGAACCGACTCAGTTAAGCGCTAGACCTGTAGTTTGTACGTATATAAAAACCTTCGCGTTTTCTTGAGATTACATACCTACGTGCTCTATATAACAAAGACAATAGCGAATAAGTAATAAAGATATAAAATCAAGTCATAATTGTGTTTACAGTGGTTATTTTGCACATAGTCCGGATTTTAATCAACATCCTGCGATTTTGTCACAGTCCTATTAATTGGTCATAGTCCTAAGACTGACAATTCTGCTAATTAAATAACGGGATAATTTTTCGTACTTGTGTAATAAGTACAGTTAAGCCTGTGTGGCGAGCAGAGATGCAGGCTCTCTCTCTCGCACGGCGGTGCGGGGCGGGCGTGGCGAGGGGGGCGGGCGCGCGCGACGACGCCGCGTTGAAGGGGGGGTGCGCTCTTTGGCTTCAGCGGCGCGAATCAGGGCCTGAAAGATAAGTTATAAATCAAAGGCGAGCCGACATTTTCTTCTACACTCATAATATATGTGGTGTACATAACGCATAATTGAGTCTGTTCCGTAAGTATGACAGCGGTACGGGAGGGTGTGTTTACAGAATGTCAAACGACGCATAACTACATGCACTTGCAGAGTTTAATAGCACATAGTTTCTATCCTATATATATAATCACTAACAAAACAAAAAATACATACTATGTGAAAATGTCTACCCATCTCTTTGTGGTTGCAGCATAAGCTGAGATAGGCCTTTTGCTTTAGTATATAATATTTAGTTTATAAATCTCTGTTCTGTTCTAACGAAGAAATAAATTTATTTTTCTTTCTTTCTTTCATAACATACGCCCCGCTGACAGACTAACGGACGGACAGCGCAGGCTTAGTAATAGGGTCCCGTTGGATACCCTTGGGTTACGGTTCTCCAGGCTTACCTCGTCGATCCTGATGACGTCCACCATCTCCGTGAGCTTCTTCTCCAGCCCCTTGATGTACAGCTTGGCGTTGGTGACGTTGATGTCGAATGCCTTGCCCAGTAGACGAAGCAGCGGCAGGGAGTCACATTCCGAGGAACTGACGAGATATACAAATGATGCATGATTGATTTGCATTTGCCCATCGATTACTTTTATATATACTATCACCACAGAATTAATATAGTACTCGTACTGAGTACAGAACGTATGTTAACCGCTTCCCACCGATCCGCGATACCTCACCACTCCCCGCAAGAAAGTGACCCGCTCAAAGATCGATACTATGGTGCACGCAAATTCACTCACACATGCGCGTGTATACAAACGTAATGCGTTCGATGTTTGGTAATAGGATCCGATATCACGACATTTGTTTGAAGTGCCCGGCCTGTGCTTTCACACTCGGAGGTACTTTGCAGGTTTTGCTGTGACTACCGTGTTACGAACGTCGTCCACAAAACAGCAGTGTAAATAGCATTTGGGTTTATGAAAGCTATCAGTGCCAGCGCTGTATTAGGTTCAGACTTTGGGTGAACACGCATTCCATCCAACGGCCTTATGGTCACTTACCATCAGGTGAGGTGACCTTAAAATATTTTCTATACAACTAATTTATGATGTATGTAAACAATATACCTTATGGCGTAATAAGAGCGTTGGTGGCGTAGTGGATAAGTCACGGACTCTCGTACTGTTCGGTTCGAATCCAGCCGTGTACCTATGATTTGTTTTTCAATTCAAGTACATTATCCGTTTGCTTAACGGTGAAGGAAAACATCGTGAGGAAACCTGCGTGTCGTGAACAGTCATGTGAAGTTCGCAGATCCGCATTGGTCCCGCGTGGTGGACTACCATACACTCTCTGTAGGAGAGTAGGCCTGAGCCCCTGCAGTGGGTACGTATATAGGCTGTCGATGTATGTATACCTTATGCAAAAAAATCCATTAAAATAGGGTTGCCAACCGTCATGTTTTCCTAAGACTTGTCCTGGATAGTTTTTAAGTAGTGTCCTGGGTTTTGAAGCGTCCAAGTAAGGTCCTGTGTTTTTTTTCTTGTATAATTTAGTTGAAGATACTTCAACAAAAAATGTATATATATTGCTATTAGTTTAGTTTGATTGGCACTGTTTCCATTACGTATTAATTACTATTGATTGTGTCTCAAACGTGAACCGCGTCCTGTTTTTAAACCGTTTCGATCCTAGTATTTCCTTTTTTTAAATTTAAGTATGGCAACACTGGAAGAATGAATCATAATCTCACAGAGCTAAGGCTTGCACTCTCTGCAGCAGTCCGCTCAGCACAGCATTGCTTCTGTCGAACGTGTCTTGAGCACTAACGGTCGCCGCGCGGCGTTGCTCGAGCGTGGCCTGCAGGGAGTCAATGCTGTCCTGCTGCTTGTATAGCTTCGCTTGGTGCTTCGCTTTCTCGTCCTCTGAAATTTGTTTTAAAGTTTACACTAAGCTACTGCTACTAAACGAGCACCAACCTATCCGCACATGTTTGTGTAAGAGGGTAAATCTTGTTGGGCTATGAGCATTGCTACTGTAAAGAAAAGACGTAGCTCAGGGCGCAAGAGGTACTCGTATGGGGTTCGAACCAAGAAAAGCCGAAATACGTAGAGTAGACGCATATAATATGTATAATAAATTGAATAAAACGGCTTACGGAGACGCAGACTGGGTGGCGACAGGGATTCTGCTAATAACTAGAGGTATATTCTCCATAACCAACTTTATATCCATGCAGCGGACACATCGAAGTCCATCCTCGAACCCTGACAACGTCACTCTAATAGGCGTTCTATATTTAAAGCATTCAAAACCAGAGATCCCGCCAACTAGCATACGCAACCACGGAGATTATAACCATATAGGCTGTCCGCTCTACTTCTACACGACACATGCGTAAAACAGTGCTTCTTAAAGTAATGTGATATACTATTTACATTTCGTACCGCGTAATATTACATCATACCATTACACATCACTCTAAACATCACCTGAAATACGCACTATGCACTGCCAAGTGCCAGGCCTCCAGAGATATACGTCTTACGCGGCATCCCAAATATCGCTTTTGATATTGTATTGCAATGCTCACAAATGAATGTAAGCCTTATCGCCGTCAGTAACATATGCGCGTCTTGCACGTCCTTGTGGTTCTGCCTCTCGCTCGCGCCGCGCTAAGTGCGAGTGAGCAATGCATAGCGAACGTAGCAGCCTGTGAGTAGCGCGTGGCATGCTATATGAAATGCGTGATGTTTGAATTGTACGAGTAGTGTGCTGCCAAAGCGCATTACTTACACATGTCTAGTGCCACATCCGAACGAGTGGGACAACAACGTCTGCTGCATATGTGGTTCTCTTTCTATCTTATAGCGCGCAGTTGTGTAATGCGCCCCGCGAAGTCGTAGTTGTTAGTATTTTTTGACCGCAGTGTGGTTTTGGACTCTATATTCCATAATCCCAACAAAATCATAATCAGCTGCATAAGTATATTGTTAAACATGAATCTTCCCTCATGACGACCTGGCCTTTCTATGACCCAATTTGACGCAGTTATATTTTGTTATAGGCAGATTTTTTTTACTTAGTCGCGTTTTACGACACCCGGGGGCTGATAAGGGATGGTTCTATTCTAAAGGAGACAACACAGTTAAGTTAAAAAAGCCATTGACCTATGTTAACCCTGAGCATCCTCACGCTGTCGCTCAAAGTCTTCAGCTCTGTGTTGACTTCGTTCACGTAGTTGAATAGGGCGTAGTTCTCTTCTTCACGACGTGTGAACTCTTGGATCAACTTCTCCACGTCGTCTTCTCCAGCGAACTCCTGGAGAAGAATTGTACGATATATTGCTGATACCTATATTTTGTTACTGGCGACGATTGTCTCGTGTTCAAAAGCGCCTTCATACCTACCTTGATAGCGTCGAGGATGTTGACGTAGTTGTTATAGGCCCTCATCTCTTCCTCCATCAGCTCCAGGCGCTTGGCTTCAGCCTTGGCGTCTGCTGCCGTCAGCCGCACTGTCCCCTTAGTCCTCAGGAACTCTTCCAGCTTCAGGCTGTGGTCAAGCTGGCGCTGCAGCTCGCGTACTTCCTGTAGTGACACAAATTAAAAATACAATTCATATACTCTTTATTTTTTATCCAAAAGTCCTGGGTTTGTTTGCGAGCGGGGTACCTATCGAAACCCAGTTTAGTTGCTGGACATAGGCTTCCTCCATGATATGCCACATAGTCCAGTCCCAAGCCATTTGCATCTAGCGACTTCCCGCGACCTTAATTAAGTTGTCGGTCCACCTAGTAGGGGGACGGCCCGATACACGATTCCCGGCACGTGGTCGCCACTCAAGAACTTTTCCTCCCCAACGGATATCGGTTCTTCGAGCGATATCTGCCCGATTTCCGCTTCAGATCACTGACTCGTCGAGCTATGTCGGTGTTGTATGTATGTACCCTGTCGGTATGTACCCTAGTTCGTCCACGAATTTTACCATCAAATACATACCAAAAAACACAGTGCTGTGTGGTTTCGTTTTTAGAATAGGACCACTCCATGTCATCTCGTGGGTGTCGTGAAAAGAGACTAAGTGAAAACTATTCAGGAGATGTGCTGCAGCATCTGCATATGTGACAACATCTTACAGCGATCAACAATCCGCCTGACAAGCGTGAGGTGATTATGGCTACCTATGAGGGAGGCTGATGTGTAACAGTGGACATTCTGCTGATGACTAGAAACACTGTTGATTACCAGGCAATGCTTCCTGTAGTCTATAGCCGCTTTCTCCTTCAAGGCCTCGAGCTTGTTGCACCACTCCTCGCGCTGGTCATACGTGGTGATGGCTGCTTCCACCAGCTCCAAGATCTTCGCCTTCCCGTCCATCAGGCGCTTCACCTGGTTCTTCCAGATCAGATTGAAGAATTGTCTGAAAATAAACGATAAATTTTCAAGAACATATAATGTTGTCCCCCTTTTTGTATAAGCCCGGTTTAGCAAACCACACCCCATGCCCCATAGTGCCCCATAACCCAATACGCTTCTTAGCCATTATTATAAACAATCCAGATTCAAGCTGGAACCGACTGAATAAAGGGGTGGGGCGGTGGACATTCTACTTTTTAGGGTTCCGTAGTCAAACAAGGAACCCTTATAGTTTCGCTCTGTCCGTCCGCCGCTTATCTCAGAGACTCTTACTACTAGAAATTTGTAATTTGGTACGAGTATACATATTAATCACGCCGACAAAGTGGTAGAATAAAATCTTGAAAAATATTTTTAGGGTGGCTCCCAACTTGGGAATAAAATAATTTTTTCGCGTCTACCCCATTGGGTTGCTTCATGTTGAATAGGTACGAGTATTTCAAAAACATTGAGGGTATAGGAACACCACTTTTCGATTCATCGATTCATCCAGGATGCGTTTGTGAAATATTAAGCTTTACAGTCATAATTTTTGCTTACATATTATATATACTGAACTTAATAGGAAAACTATCACGACTGTCTTGACAGGTTAACGAGTAATAGTAGACAAGATTATAAAATATAGTTGGAGTGGTCAAAAAGAAAATTTCGTACAAATTTCATTTAAAATAATTTTTTATAAAAACAGTTCAACTACGGAACCCTACACAGCGCGTGACACGACACGCACTTGGCGGCGTCAACAATTGTCACCGCTCGAGGATTAGTAATATGGCGCGAGCGTGCTCACTCACACATGCGCAGGTATACCAACGTCATCCGTTCTATGTATGGAAAGGAACCGATATCACGACATTTGTTTGAAGTGTCCGGGGTGTAAGTGTAATGTACCGGTCCCTGAGCAGGCGGTCGATCTCCAGCCTCATCTTATAGTTGTCGCTGTTGACGGCATTGAACTTCTTCATGGCGGTGTCGAGACGGTTCTCCAGCTGAGCGATCACCGTCTGGTTGATCAGAGGGTTGGTGTAGTCCTGCAAGAAGATTTTGTCGATTATGTGCCTCTTTCATAAAGATGGATGGATGGATGGCTAATGTTAGTACGTTAAGACAGGGTTTTCTCTATCACTACCAACTCCGATCAACTTGGTCTCCTGCTGAAAGTAAGGGAGTTTGGTCACGATGGGTGGAAGTGGGTGGTTGTTGTTGGCACAAAAGTGAAAAAAATGTACCTGTCCTTGTCTAACTCATGTGATCTTCACATGCGTGAAGAAGTTCACATTAGAACTTATGGAAAGTTCTAGAAAGAGCTACATTTACTCTACGTTAATGCCAAAATAAATGTCCATCCGTGTGAAGTCGGAGCGGGCCGCTAGTATAAATATATTAATTAATTTTAATAAATGGTAAGATTTCGATTAAATATATGAATATCAGTATTACAATAACCACGATAATTTTCCAATACGCGTGGAGTTTTATACTCAAAGACAAATTGTGTGCAATGTGTAATACATCTTTAAGTTACGCAAAAGGTGAAATAATATTTCACAGGTATAAAATTTAATAAAACAATTTTGTTCTAATTTTAAATTTTTTAGACACCCGCGTGTCTTTTCATGTTGTCTCTTTCTGATACACTGGCATGATCATTAGTGTTGTCGCAGCTTACCTCGCCTGCCACCGTAAATCGGTGAATTTTCTTTAGGACACAAACGCGTTCGCACTTTCTCCAGCCATACTCCTTGGGGTTGGAAAGGCGTACACACCTTCCCTATTCCATCCTCACCTTCTCCATCCCGGTGACGGTTGTCTTGGATCTGAGCCCTTTAATCTCCTTCTGCACCTGCTTCAGGAGGAAGTTGAGCTCCTTGATGGTGCCCCGGTTCTCCCGGACCTCGGCCGAGTACTTCTCATGGTCCTTGAGGAGGAGCACCAGCTTATCCCTGGTCCGCACATTCTCCATGACGTTGGACGTGCTCTTTGTTAGCTGCGGGAAGATTTGACTATGAGAATATCAGCGTTATGGTAGCTTGTTAAGGTGAAGTCTTTAAGACGATCAGATGTTTTAAAAGAAAAATTAAAAACACTTCTGGAAAAGAGTTTCTACTGTGTTAATAATTACTAATTTATATTATTTTATTAATTTCTTATTTTTTGTGTAATTTAATTTTCAGATATTTTGACATATTTACTATTGACTTACCATATCTTATTTAAGATACAATTTAAAATTGTTTATGAATGAAATTGGCCAAGTGCGATTCGGACTCGCGCACGAAGGGTACAGAATATGGATATTTTACTGAAAACCAGTATATATGAAAATAAATGCTTAAAAAACATACTTAAAAAAACATTCGGAAAACCAATCTAAATTTTCGTTATCAGTTTAGTTTTGCAGTAGCAGTAGTAGACGAGTACGACACTAGATGGCGCTAGTTGAATGTTATATCGCACGTCTCAAAAAAATCACGTTTGTTGTTTGTAAGGCCCCTTAAATATTTATTTTATACTGGTTTTTAGTATTTGTTGTTATAGCCGCAACAGAAATACATCATCTGAAAATTTCAACTGTCTAACTATCACGGTTCATGAGATACGGCCTGGTGATAGACGGACAGCGGAGTCTTAGTAATAGAGTCCCGTTTTACCCTTTGGGCACGGAGCCCTATTAAAAATGATGATGATGATGAGTACTGGGTTTACTATAGGAGCCAGTTACTGCCAGCTACTGTCGTAAAAGGCGACTATGGAAATTTTAAGGAGACAAATAGAAAAGGATAATATTTGTATTTCTATACCGCTTCTGTGGCCTAGTGGCTTCGCGTTTGGATTAACAATCCACAAGTCCCGGGTTCAATACCCACCACCAAACCGTTGTGTAAATAGCTCTTGTCGGAGGTTTTTGTCATTAATTGCTGTTTAATTTATTTTTGAAATTTAATTCTTTAACTTTAGTTTTCAACCGACTTCAAAAAAGGAAAAGTTCTCAATATTTTTTGTATGTTTTTTGATTTTGTTTGGTAGAGCATACTTCAGAGGTGGTCCCATATAAATTTTATCGAAATTGATTGAACGCTCTTTGAGAAAATCAACAAATTTTTTTTAAGGCAATTGAAGTCAGCTTTTAGTTCTTTTTAAACGCGTTAATTATTTTAAATGACATTATGCAATTTTAATATTGTGTACCTAGTTGAGCTACATTCAAACACAATTTAATATTGTTAGTGAATAAATAAAATAAAATTCCGGTATTAAAGATAACAGAGTCAGCGCGTGAGATGAAGGCCAAGTACATGTTATGCATTGCCAATTGTGAACCTTTTTGAAGTGGAATAAAAATACCTTGAGCTCCATGACGATCTTGTCGAGGTCCGCGTTGAGGGTGCTGATGATGTTCCTCTGCATCCTGAGGGTTGGCTGCACGCTTCCCGACACAGACGCTCGGTCTATCTCCATCACCCGGAACTGGAAACAGGTTTGGTGGTAATTGGCTGATTACATTTCGTTGCGCTTTAATCAGATTCTTATGAAATTTTTATGATAGTTAATAATAATAATAATTATTATTTATTTAAATCAGACATACATCCATATTGATAGTAAACTTAGTGCTATGTTAGTAATTAAATATGAAGTCAGACATGATACTGGGACACTGGTGCATACATACTATGTAAGTAACAGTAGAACGGAGTTTTTTCCTTAGAAATCACCTGAAAATACCTGCGTTGTTTTTCTATGAGTGTATACTTGCTTTAAATGACTAGTAGCATGTTTGACCTATAGTGGCAAAGTGGCATTGCAAGAATAGAGAACTAGTTGTAGAGTTGATATAGAAGAGGAGGTTTCTCAATACATTTTTAGCTGAGTATTCAAGAAATCAACCCAAGAATCCAACTCGGCTGGGCAGCGTTCGGAAAGTTACGGCATATCTTCTCGTCCAAAATACCTCAGCGTCTGACGACAGAAGTCTTTGTTCAGTGCGTGTTGCCAGTGATGACATACGGAACCGAAACGTGGTCCTTTACTGTGTGCCGAATAAACAAGCTCAAAGTCACTCAGCGAGCAATGGAACGAGCTATGCTCGGAGTTTCTCTACGTGATACAATCCGGAATGAGGAAATCCGTAGACGAACTAGGTGGCTAACATAGATCGACGAGTCAGTGAGCTGAAGTGGCAATGAGCAGGCCACATCGCTCGAAGAACCGATAACCGGTGGGGAGTAAAGGTTCTCGAGTGGCGAACACGTACCGGGAAACGTCTACCAGGCCGTCTCCCTACTAGGTGGACCGACGACCTGGTTAAGGTCGCGGGGAGTCGGTGGATACAAGTGTCTCGGGACCGGTCAATGTGGCGTGCCATTAAGGAGGCCTATGTCCAGCAGTGGACGTGTCCCGGTTGATGATGATGATTCGTTTTGATTTATTTTAGGGGCTATAAGTTATTTTTATGTAAAGTTTTTAATTTCTTTTTTGTTTATTAAAGTTTAAGGGACTACATCTAATATACATAAATTAAATTACGCTACGAATATTAATGCGAAAGTTTGGTGGTTGTTACTTCTTGACGCCTTAACGATACATCCAATCGCGTATAAATTTGATAATCACGAAACCTAGGGCATGAAGAGGGACATATGCTAATGTTAATTAGATAGGGCTTGCTCACCTGTCGCTGGAGTTTGGACAGTTCATCTTCAGCTATCTTTTCCATCTCCATATCGTCAGGGTTGGACATCTTTGCTGATAATCTTCACGAAACTCCAAAACAACAACAGTAAATTGATTTTAATATCCAACCAGCACAAGCCTTGAACGAACAAGTTTCAAAATAGGCAAGTTTGACTGTGTAACCAGTACCACCGAAATCACATAAACAGTCTAAGAAGGCCAAGTATCTAAGGAGACATGCAGTGTTAGATCGATAGGTTTGGCACGGCCACCGATGCCGGTGGGTGGTACAGGTTGATAGCCACCAGGTTATGCGGCGGAACTACGTTGCGTGTTCAGTAATTTTATGCATCCTTCCTAGTTTCGCCCACTGCTATTTGGGTAGTAGCTATTGTTTAGAAGTTATGTTTAGCTTCTTTCTATCTATATCTCGGGGTCAAATTGTCTGTACAGCATATACGACATATCGTCGACTGAATAGCGCTATTATAATTACTTGAGCAGCCTTTCTCAAAGTGGGCTCCGCGGAGCCCTGGGGCCTGAGGAACGAAACGTATCATGTCTTGTCACAAAGCTTTGTTAAAATTATTTTACAATAAAACAGTATGAGTATGTTCTGAAATTCTGTTGAAAACAGGAAGCTTTACCTAGTAGATTACCACCGGCACATGTACAAAAATTATTAATTTATCAATTCATTAGTGTTTGTGCTTCAATTCTCCATTGTCCAAATCAGTTAGACTGTACATTGTATAACACGGTCTTCAAAGTAGATTTAGATATTAATCATAATAGTTTGTTAGATTTTAAAAAAAGATTCAAAATTACTATTTAATATCCTAATTGTAAATAAACGTTATATTTCTATTTTTGATTGTAATTTTTTTAATGTGAATTTTGTGTAAGCCGTGTATACCTATATAATTAAGTTAACATTTTTAGTAATAACTTATGTGCGTTCGTATTTTGTATATATTAAGAATGTAACTTGTTGGTGTCTCCTAATAAATTAATCAAAATTTAAATTAAAGGATGATATGTTTCATCAATTTTCAACTATATTCAATCAATACTTGTGTAATACAACAACAGTAAAAAGTATTTATATTTAAATGATTTGCGTTTTGATTATTGTAGGGTTCCGTTAAATATTTAGTGTTAACAAAGGGTTCCGTCGCTAAAAAGTTTGAGAACCGCTGTACTTTAGTTTTACCCAGCGCCGGCCCTAGATATTGACACAGGCCGGACACTTCAAGCAAATGTCGTGATATCGGTTCATATTCGATAAAACAATAGTTCCCATGGGATACTTTCTCAAGCCCACGCAGAGAAGTCGCCGACCAAAGCTAGAATGTATTATAATGAATGAGATATTGATGGACCGTCCATACTGTACTGGCTTAACTGTGAGTCCGTAAACCATAAAATAAAAGTCAAGGCTTATGTTTTGCCGCGTTCTAAATAAAACAGGTATTTTATATCATTATGAGGTCACTTCCTAGAGTTTGACCATTAAACATAATCAAAACCTCCCACGTAACATGGATAAACTAAACTTGTTCCGTAAGTCAAAGGTTTGATTCACTTAGTATTTTGAAACCTACGGGCAGTGGGTGAAATGTTAATGAACGTCAATCATCCCCTAATCTTCCACCAACCTCTCAAGAGACTCCGGAATACACTTCCAAATGACATACGCGACTGTAGAACTAACATTTAAAAAACCACTCAAGGAGCACTATTTATCCCTCATTTAAACAATAGGAAGTTTATTAGGTCGGAATATATTAGGTCGCGTGGAGTCGCTGGATCCAATATGGCGTAACATGAAGGAGGCCTAAGTCCAGCAGTGGACGTTTCTCGGGTCATGATGGTTCCATCATGAATGTCAAGTAGCCATAATATCCAGGCAGATTAAGCCGCAGCTGTGTCTTCCCTATGAACTTTCCTCAACCGCCTTATGTTCTACGACACTTAAAAGACTCGGATGGCTGTATAATTGTATATGGAAGCTAAAGCCACATAGAGATGCAAAGACCACGTATTATAGTTATATTTGGGGCAATCGCAATCCACTTTTCACTTCTTCATTGTTAAACCCTTTTCGTCAGGCCAACTTAACTCAGTAGCGACATCAGTTAAATTAAAGCTAACTTTTGTGATTGTTATTTGATTGTTAAACATTGTTACTTTTTTTCGGATTGACCACTCTCTCACCTTGGTTGTGCTGTCCTTGTCTGGCGTGAAGGTTTCACATTTACCTGGTGGTTCTGTCTCGGTCGCGCACACGTGCTGTTTCACCGCACAGATTATGTTAGGTAGATCTGAATGTAGGTATAATTTAATATGTCCAATATTTTGAATGTTATTAGAATATACTATGCTTCGTTATTCTAACGAATAACTTTTACAAAATCAAATGTATTTTTTAACATAAGCATTTTTATCCTAATTTTTAGTATTCTGTGCTAAAGTGCCAAAGTGTGCAGTGCAGTGTTTGCAGTCGGTTGTGTGTGCAAACACCTATACCACTCATGTAAAATCATAATTGCTCTTGCTCGTTTTTTTAAATCTATAATGGATTTGCACTTTGCCATCTCACCTGATGGTAGCTGACAATATGGCCATTCGATGGAAAGAAGCGTTCTTATTCAGACGCCTACGCAGATGCGGCGCTGGCTCTATGACCTGTCATACCGGCACACAATAGTGCTTTTGAAACTGCTGTTTGACAGCAGACTTAGGAAACATCCCTTCCAGAAGCTAAAATGAGTACCGATAGATCGCAAAAGGCCAGTAAGATGTCCCCACAACGTTCTGGGCATACGCAGCTTAACTTTCCGCCGTAAAATATATAAAATTAATAAATAAAAACTACAAATGACAGTCAGTAAAGTCTAATGACTGATGCCCTTTTTTGTAACCCATGACCATAAAACAACAACCTAGTTCCATATCTGTTTCTTTATCATAATCTATGTCCGCCACGGCCCGTCATACCTCGCAGGTTGCGCACCGTTTCTGTTGTGGCCGAACCGTTGTCGGAGCAACGCGTCGCGCGCGATCGAACTAACCAGTTGTTTATTTTTCATTTCTCCGCGTGTGACAACGGCTTAAATAACTTTGCGTAATTCTAACAATAAATCCAACGAATCAAATATATTTGTGACAGTGCTGTGCAGTGAAGTGCCTTTGACATGGTGTAATTGAATCTCTCCAAAAATGGCATTGAAAAAGGATTTCGACTTGCCGACCCCGAGCATATTCAAAATCAAGCTGCCGAAATCTCCTAAGCTGCTTCAAGTAGTCGACAGATTGTTTAAGAAGAATACATACACTAAAATAGATAAAAATTAGTTGCTAGATTAAATGGCTGGTGAATTAGATGCAGATTTAAGTAGAAGTAGTAAAAGCAATATCAATTCAGAACCTCCCGACCCGAAAGTTAAGTCCCCAAGTTTTATCACAGAAGAAATCGCATTCGTAGGCAGTGGAGATATTAAATCTTCTAGCACTAAACATAGAAGAAGTCGCAGCAGGAGTGGAACAAGGAAAACCCCAGCTGTTTTGAGCTTGTCTGATGAGCAATTTTACGAGGATTTAGAAGAATACGTAAAGGAAATGTCTTCTGAGAAGACAGGGTCTACCATGGCTGGTGCTGAGGACGTGTGGAGTCAACTCCAGCAGAAGGAGTCGGATCTGCTGCTCGCAGCTGAGCTGGGGAAAGCTTTGCTCGAGAAGAACGAAGAATTGAAGAAGGAACAAGAGAAGGCGAATGAGGAATATTCGAAGAAAGTTGAGGTGAGTTTTTTTATTAAAGATGTGATCGTAAAAAGTAATAATATTATTCCATTGTTTTTTTGTCTTTCTTTGGTTTGCACTGAAGAATATATATTTATTGTTTTTCCCAGCAGATTGTAGTGTAGTAGTTAAAATTACAACCTTATTACAAGGTGGTGTGAGTCAACTATAAGCAAAAGCCTTCATGGATTTGGCGCGCTTTGCAAGGCAATGGTGCTCGCAGTAAGATGTAATATTAGTGGACGCTTCTGCTCCTCCCTTGCAACAAGTCACGTGTTACGACTCCCGCGGGATGACAGGGTGATTATATTCTAAAGAGAGCACGCAGTCGTTACGCACTGTTTATAAATAAACAAAGATGCTGTTGTTTTCTTTGATTCATTTAATAACAAATCAGACATTCTTGAATAGTTTTTTATTTGAAAATATCTGAGACTACTCAATCTAATTGCAGTAAAGTAGTATTAGTGCCGTGTATGGGTTCAGCTTGTTTTTAGAATGCCCATCAAACCGTTCACTCATTGTTGTTATTTATAGTGTAATATAAACAATTAGAAACACAAGAACAAGGCTTAATTAATAAGTTACGATAGCAGGCGAGTTGCACAAGACGTTTTTATTAGCACGGTTTTTGTGAAAAATTAAGCAGTTTTTCGTTACAGGTCCATTATCATATTTAGTACCATAGACAATTCTATTAATAAATTGTAGTTTTTTTAAATAATGGCTTTAACTAGTGGTTATCTAGCCAATGACGAGTAAAATTAGGTAAACAAATTTAGAGGTTATAAACTATGCCGAAGCCATTTCTTCAGCTTTCTCAATAAAATGTATGATGTGTACATTTTATCGCTTGTTTTGGATTCTTGGCGAGAATCTCAAAGGCCAGCCTTGGTTTCAACATTATTCGAAAGAATCCATATGCCGAATGTACTCGACATGGTAAACTCTTCCGATCGCGTCGAAACCCTCGCAATTTTGCGTAATTGATACTATAACACCGTCCATGACACTTTTTGCACTATATCACACCATTAAAATACAAAAAAACACACATAACAGTATTATTAACCAATTAACAAAATTGCAATGAACCACCATTTTCAAGTTCGCGCCAAGAATCAAATTTTAGTTATAGTGAAGTTTATTTATTTCAAGAGTATTTCTGCTGAGGGTACCAATTTTGGCTCCTGTTATGGGCACCAAAATTTTCTACTACACACACAATGATGATTTAAGGAGCAAAAAAGCTTTGTCTTATTTATGTAGTGCCTATGACTTAGGTTTTGGAGTTTTAGAACAAGTCAATTTTTACGGGTACCCTTATAGCATCACTTTGTTGTCCGTCTGTCTGTCTGTCAAGACCTTTTTCTCAGCGACGTGTAGAGATATCGAGTTGAAATAATATAGAATACTCAAGTCTGCCGTCCCTTGGATCTGTGAAAAAAATCAAACTTATAGGTTAACGCAATAAAAAGATATAGGTGTTTTTAAACGTATAGAAATGTCCATACAAAATGCAAAGGAACCAAAACCTATAGGGTACTTCCCGTTGAACTAGAATCCTGAAATTTGGCAAAAAGCAAGGTCTTACAGCACAACCTTAGTAATATATCTAAAAACCAGGATTTTTAAATTTTAACAGTAAAAATAGTTTGTTTGTGTTATACAAACTTAACTTTATAGTTGACAGACATACATCGGGTATGTAATTGAGATGCAAAGTTAAGTTGGTTTTCAAACAAAAACATTTTCGGTAGAGCATTGTTGGATGCATATTACCGTACCTATTATTTATGATTTTCAGTATGTTAATATTCAGTATACGGAACCCTCGGTGCGCGAGTCCGACTCGCACTTTACCGGTTTCTATTAGTCGAGATTCTTATACATAGGCATAGATAGTCGCGCTCTGAGCTTGGGAAATAAGGTACCCAGATTGAATGCGAAAAATTGGCAAAAAATGCCAGTTTTTTTCCTATATTTTGTCCAATCTAGATGCTATCTTCAAGATCGAATATCTTATCATATCAGCTTTGGTATTCCTTCGATAAAAGGGTGTGTACATATAGATTTGTTATCGAACTCGCAATCACTTGGAGCACTTTTCGTATTTTACTCGTATGTAATGACATCTCGATTTAGAAATATCTCGTGCAAGAAAACTTACTGACGTAGAACTTTAGCCGGATGCGCAGAAGACTTTTTTTAGTGTATTCGGAAAACATATAATTATATTGGTATAAGTATAAAAAAAAAATTGTACATATAGTGCATCTGCGCCAATTTTGTACATTCATAATTTCGAGCATTCTTTGACTGATAAATTTAAATTTCCATCAATTTCTACGTTTTGCTGCTTTCATTCTGCAGGTTACCTATCGGTACTCGGTTTGTTTGGTGGTAGGGCCGTGGTATACCACCATGTTACTTAAGTCTGCAAGCAGTTCCGTTATGAATGGCAGCAGGATTGATGCTTATAGAAGGCACACGCTTACCATCGTCACTTACCATCAGGTGAGATGAAGGCCAAGTGCAAACTCGTCATACATTAAAAAAAGGAGGACGAAAATCCTATGGCACTAAAAAATCGAAGATTCTCTACTCTGTTCACAACACACCTGATAATAGTCTAGCGACTGATAGCAGACAAATGAAGACGAGAAAAAGTTATATATTTCACAAAGGCTGTAGCTTCTCGTCGTATATTAATCCGACCCGAATACATAGTGTATCTCTAAGGGAATTCCCCAAACAGTAAGCTAAATAGTCAACCATAAAATAATACCTCCTTTCAAAAGACCGCCTCGCATCAACAAAGGGTGCACGTTCCGAGAAAAGTTTTGACTTTGAAGCCAAGAGGCTATTGTTCATTCGTATTCAAAGTCACTAACTTAACAATGCGTTTTTTTCCGTTGCGAAATCACCTCTTATTGCTTTGATAACGTTGCATATTCGATTTCGACTTTAAAAGTGATAACTAAGGTAAAGTTATTCAATGCAATGCCGTGAAGATTAAATAACCTACCTAGAATCCTTCGCCAGAGAGTTTTATCCAATAGTTCGTAATGAAACTATTTTCATGCATACAGCTAAGGAATGGAACGCACTATCGTCTTTTGTATTTACCCAAAGCAAGTACCTTTATCAAGAGTGAATAGTCCAACCCAAACTCAGCGCCATATTGTTGTTCTATTTTGATTAAACAGCTTTTAATGTTTAGGGTTCGGTAAGTCCTTTAATAATCGGAACCCTCATAGCGGAACCCTCATTTATGTCCACAATTACAGGAAAACTGGATCTCTAATTAGCTAGTTTCTTAATTTGAAATCAGCCAAAACACTTCACTAACTCACTTAGTTGTGGGGTCAAAAAGAACTAGGAACCGACTTGAACTGTCCTAAAAATCTACAGCATTCATCCCCTAAAATGTTCACCCTTACAGGTAGAATTATCTAGCTACACTTTTTTTTATTCTCTCAAAAAGAGCTGGATCTATTTCGATAAAATTAATGTGGGGCCACTTCTAAAGTATGCTCTACCAAACAAACAAAAAATCATCAAAATCAATTCATATTCGGCGGAATTATCGCGTTAAATATGCGGGGCAGTCTTTTGGAACTGCCGATAGAAGTGAAAACTAAGTAACATGTGACGTGGGGTGACGATGACGTGAATTCCACGCTTTTTGCTCACCCAAAAGTGCTCAACGCGCCTAAAGAAGTTTTCACTTCAAAAAAAACATAGTTGAATTGACCTCCTCTTTTTTTAAAAGCCAGTTGAAAATGTAAGTTTCTTTCTATGGTACGGAACCCTCGATACGCGAGTAATACTAACAATTGACCGGTTCTTCTACATAACATGGTGTCTAGCTAGGCGGACTTACGTACCACCCGAGAACGGATCTTTCAACAGCTACTAAAGGTATATTTTCATGGAAAACCTTGAGCTAAGAATAAACCGGTACTCTTTACAAGGAAACATCGACGAAAGACGTAAATGGGCAGACTTCAAAGAGTTTCCAAAGCGTCGCATTTGAAATAGACACGTCTTTTACGACAGGTGTAAAGTAAATATTTTTGGGATACTTTGAAGTCTTAATTATCGCTTTTGATTGAGATTTTTGTTTCGGGCGTTCTAAATTAAACTTCATTGAGTAACTGGGCATGTGTGTGTCCTTTTACTATTATATTACAAAGCCCAATGAAGAAGGGGATAGCGAATTCTAAGTTTAGCTCAGTTATTCTTATGGTTTACCATAAGCATTATAGCGATTTTGTAGCGCGATGCAGATTATCGCAGTTAGTTTAATCGCAATAATTTCAAGCAATCGGTAGCACCATGCCAACTTTATGGAAACTTCATACATAACATCGCACTTTACTTTTTTACTTTTATCGCGGTTATGTCGCACTTTACCACCTTTGTGAAGAATAGAAACTCGTGGTAGGTATGATTTTGTAACGCGATGCCTACTATAGTTTTTATTTTATTTTTATTTATTTTTAATGTTGTTTCATTTGTAATACCTACTCTGAACTTTTTCCTGAAATAACCAGATATTAAAATCATAAAAATTTAAACTTATTTTTCCGGGGCAATGTATTTATTTTCGCAGTGCACATATTAACAAGTTCGCGCGTTCAAAAAGAACTAGAAACCGACTTCAATTGCCGTAAAAGTCTACTTTTATTAAGGCAAATTTAAGATGTATTATAGTTTTCTAATGGATACCATTCTCAGATCTGGATCAAAGTGAAATGGGACCACACGGGAAGCATCAGCTTTCAAATAAAAAAAGAATCATCCAAATCGGTTCACCCAGTGAAAAGTTCTGAGATAACAAACATTTAACTAATACACACTTAAGAGGCTATGTTGGTTAGACCACGTGGTAGCGTTCAAGGCTGCATTGTTTTGTAGCTGTCCCTCTCCGAGCCCTATCCTACCGAAGCGCGTACGGTGAGACAGCATACATTACGCGATGTTATCCACCCGTTATTTGGATGTTTCGTAGTCCAGGGATCATTTGAAGGATACAGTATATTATGTAACCATTTTTTAAATACAGTATAATAATGAAATTTCAGATGTCGGTGGTTTTTCCAAATTGTTCTAAATTGATTCATACTCTTGTAAATCAGGTTCAAAGTTGGGGCTTTTTATTACCGTAAAATACAATTCTTTGACGCCCTGTAACTCTGGAAGTATATGTTTAAACGAAAATCTGACTCACCACCGACACATATATTTGTTTCTAGATTGTGTCTTGAAAATTTCATATATTTTCATAGCTTAATACTCAAAATATGACTGGACTACGTTTGTATGGGCGCTTTGTCATCAGCATACCCTCTTAACATACCCTATTTCAAAAACTACTGAACCGATTTTGATGAAACTTGCAGTCTTCCCTAAGTTGAACGATACCTAGTTCAACAAAAATGATTATTTAAATTGAACTTGTAGTTCCGGAGATATGCATGGACAAACATACAAATATACATACATACACTTTTGAAATTTGTCACACTTGATTAGAAGCTGATATAGACTAACATATACGAAAACTGGACAGCGCCGGAAATATTACATACATACAGGTCAAATTGATAACCTCCTTTTTTGAAGTCGGTTGAAACATATTTGCATGCTCTTTGATATAGTTAAAAGATTCTTTTTTTGTTTAATAGATCATACTTTTTGAGAAAATCAACAACAAAAACCAAATATACCCAGAAATTAGTTCTGGTAGACTTTCAGATCAGTTGAAGTCGGTTTCTATTTATTTTTGAATGCCTTAATTATTTAACTTTCTTATTATTATTTTAAGTGTGTGTGCTCACGCTGATAAAGACCCAAACAAAACATGGGATATGCAGATAAATGAACGAATTCCACTTAACCAGGTGATCCTATAACAAACATTCTAACAAAACATCGTAGCGAGTCTTATCACAGTAATTCTGGTTCTCTGATAACCCGATAATACAGTGATATCATCTCTGTGACGCATGTCGATCGAACGGAGCCCATTACTGGGGTTTATGGCGGGATTTATGTGTTTACGATGAAACCATTAGCGCCGTGATACTAGGAATGCAAAAATACTGTCGAAACGCTGCTATTTTGCAGTCATCATCAACAGCCTATATACGTCCCCACTACAGAGGCTCAGGCCTACTCTCCTACAGAGAGTATGGGACATAGTACACCACGCGGGACCAGTGCGGATCGGCGGACTTCACATGCCTGTTCAAGACACGCAGGTTTCCTCACGATGTTTTTCTTCACCGTTAAGCAATCGGATAATGTACTTGAATTGAAAAACAACTCATAGGTATACGGCTGGATTCGAACCCGGAACCCTCAGATTGAGAGTCCGCGGTTTATACACTACGCCACGGGCGCTTCGTAGTTTGTAGATAACACAAGTAAATTAAATTAAAAATTACCGTACCTACATATACCAAAGAACCACCGCAAGGAAACTTGCTTTCACGTATAAAAACCGCATCAAAAGCGGTACATCCGTTCGAGAGCTAGGATTCCACGGACAGACAGACTTTGGCGTCAAACTTATAGCACCCCTCTTTTTGCGTCGGGTGTTAATAACTGTATGTAGCAATTTGGCTAACTTTGTACAAAATAACGATAAAAAATTGCAATATTTTCTTACAACTTTGGATTGTATTTTATCGGATGACGAATGAATAAGGGCGTTGAATGGTAAGTGTGCCTACCCAGAAGCTTCTGGTTCTACCTACCACCAAACAAACCGATTACCGATTGGTACCGCCACTGTGTAACCATTTAATTTTAGTCTACGAATGCGGTTTATCACCTACGTAAAACATTGTTTTCTATTTTTAAATTTGGAATCACAAATAATTTTGAATAACATCCATTACGTATTACCAGAAAAAGTAATGAAATACTGTCACTACATCACATTGCGTAATCACATAATTACCATGCACTGAACTGATCTACTTGAAATGTAGCACTTTGCTAATTGAGTCACGCAATCGCATAAACTGGTCATCAGTCAAGCTGAGTGACGAAAGTAGCACTTGTTGTGTCTTTAATATTTGTGTTTGGTGAAGCGATTGTGTGGTTTAGCTGACCAAGTGGCGAGGCTTTACAATAGATAGATAAAAATTGCTTAATTAGATAAAAACGTACGTATGTGCGTCGCCATGCGATCCCCAATCCTCTTGCAAAGCATTGTGATTTAACAAGTCATACCAAGTCTCCTCTAGACAATTTCGTCGTGGCTACGAATCGATTTTAGTAGCATATCATGACTTAACTCATTCCAAACGCGAAAGTATGTTTATCCTTACTTTACGTCATGGCTTGACTTTTTGTATAGTGAAGGTCCGGAAAATGATAACGGCTATAGCCATACCTTTCGAACCCGTTTAAGATGATCATTATTGAAGTTATCTCTCGATCGAGCATATGAACTCGACGCGAATGAAATCGCGGGCAAAAGCTAGTAGATAATTTTTATTCAATGGGTAATTTCAATAGATAATTTCTGTGATATTAATAATTCATATATTTGCCAGCCATTTCTGGTAAAATATGCGGACGAAACTGAACTTGACAGCTTGCAACGTGTTTACTACAAAGAAATATTTTCATTGCATTTTAATCCCTGCGGCAGTGAAAGTTGTCTACTGCGAGCGTTGTTTATGAGTGTTTGTTTATGTTTTATTAGATCTAAACCAACTAGTTGTGTACTGTACCTGTAATGAGTCCGCAATCTCAAGACAACCGACATCTGATAAAGCTATCGACCTACAAACCAGACGACCAGAAGTTGCGAGTACATTAATCGTTTCGTTGCGAAACGCGGCCACATTGGATCATTGCTTTATAGTTTAAATACTAGGGTTTCGGGTACGACTTCACATCACATCAACAGCCTATATATGTCCCCACTGCATGTGCTCAGGCCTACTCTCCTACAGAGAGTGTTAGGACATAGTCCACCACGCGGACCCAATGCAGATTGGTAGACTTCACACACGCTTTTGATTTGCTCAGCAGTACGAAGGTTTCCTCGCGTTGTTCTTCACTGAAAAGCCAATGGTAATTATTTTCATCATTCGTACATAAATTCCAAATTGGAATTTATTGGTACAAGTCAGGATCGAATCCAGACCTCGATGGTTCAAGGACACGCTCTACCCTACTGAGCTACCACGGCCACTTCAGGTACGACTTAATGATATTAAATTATCCTAAAGGAACATGTCGGGATGTCATTCGGGTCTCGGTAAGGTAGTTGGCTACTCATGGAAAGTCCGTGGTGGCGATCTATGAGAGAGGCTTATGTCCAAAAGTGAATTATCATGTTATAGTTCTAGAATGTAGAACGCTAGTCTCTAAACCCGGAAACTGAAACATTCTGTTTGTCAGCCATATTGTTACATAAAAATATTTCTCTAAACCATGACTAACATGTAAATCATTCATGGTTATCATATATCAAGTTTTCATATATGTTTTGCACGACATCAAACTGGCAAATTTGAACATATTGGTGCTATATTTATCTGGTCATATAAGGCCTTAGGTGCGTGGTCTCGACTTGCTTTGTAGTTAGATTTAGAATATGATCATTTAGGAGGTACAGGACGAATACTTCAAACAAATGTCGTGAAAGCGGGTCCTGTTCCCATACATCGACCGGATGACGTTTGTAAACACGCGCATGTGTAATTCGCGCGTGCCATATTACCGATCTTTGAGCGGGTCACTTTCTTGCGGGCGTTGAGGTATCGCGAATCGGTGGGAGGCGGTGAACGTCCATCCTGTTCATAGTACTTTGTATAATACCAAGGGCAGGCATGACGTCACACACGAACCTTCCAATGACACCGTATTTGTCAAAATACGATTCTAGAATATATGAGGGAACAGCTATACATACAAAGGCTGCTAAAATCATAACCCCTGCTTTTGGCTTAGCTGTAGTCGGGCAATAAACCAAATATTCTTTCAAACAAGCGCACACGCTCACTGTTTCGCTTTATGTTCATCTGACATGTCATGGTTAGGAATTTTCAACCGAGTTCAAAAACGGAGGAAGTTCTCAATTCGACTGTGTATATTTGTGTATGTATTTTATACGATTTTGATTATTCTTTTTGGTTTGGTAGAGCATACTTCAGAGGTGGTTCCATATAAATTTTTATCAAACGTGATTCAGCGCTTTTTGACAAAATCAACTAAAGCCAAATGTATACCTAGATAATTCTACCTCTAAGAGTGAACATTTTAGGGGATGAATGCTGTATACTTCAGGGCAGTTGAAGTCGGTTTCTAGTTTTTTTTTGAATGCGCTAATTATGTGGATTTCTATCCATCTCTAGTGTTCTATGCTCTGGAATAATAACTCAGTATAATCCGGTCACTTAGGGCCAATTCCCATGAACGGCCAGTTCCCTGAACGGCCACTTCCCTGAACGGCCACTTCCAATATGCACAGCAAAGTATCGTGCAGTATGAACTGCAGCAAAACGCAAGCAGAGTCCCTAATAAGTATGCAAATAAGAAAGTCTGACACTGTTTACGACTAGACAAGTAGACAGCTTAAGTAACCATTTAAAACACCATTAAAGTTAATATTTTGACCACGTTTCGTGTTTGTACGAGTATGTAGGCAATACTGTACCGTTATCATGAATCATACTGTACGTCACTCCATGTGAAAGAGAACAAAGACTTTGACCGTTTAGAAGTGTTTTTGCGGGCAACCGCTGGTGTTAATTATTAGTTAAACTGCTTGTTTAATCTCCTGAAACCCTCAAGTGGTGAATCCAGTTGTAAAGAAACAACTGTAGGTTCTGTGGCAAGTCTAATTTAATCCTACTAATATTATAAATGTGAAAGTTTGGATGTTTAGATGTTTGGATCTTTGTGACGCTTTCACGGAAAAACTACTGAATGGATTTGAATGAAACTTTACAATAACATAGCTTATAGAATAACATATAGGCTATAATTTCTAAAGACATATTGTGTCAATTGTCCAAAATCACACTTATAATATTAGTGGGATTACATGGGCAATTTTGGCATAACAAAAACGCGTTGCCTAGCGACCGACCATAGAATATGTAAATTCGTATATACAAACATAATATTTATTTATATATTAACTTTTAAAATAAAACAGATGTTTATACATATAACAAACGTGATTTTTTGCCGTTTTTATTAGATAATAGTACGGAACCCTTCGTACTCGACTCCGATTCGCACTTGGCCTTTTTTGGATTCAGTATCTCTCCTCTCTAATATAACTTGACTAATTCTAACACCCCATACAATGTCAAAATAAATAGCATATTTATCCAAACGATGCCTTACTAAAACTGCCGTCGCCATTGACTCTAATGATAATATAATGAATCACTGTACAATCAGGTGTAATTTAATAAACGGCATCACACTGATGTGAGTGCGATAAGATTTTATAATGATTCATTTTAAGAATAGCGTCTTCATATACCTACAAGATAATGGTCTAATGATAATGCATTTGTATTTTTATATCAGCACTCATAGGCATGGGTATATTTGTTGGGCACACCCAAATATTTAGCCGAACGATAACTCAATTCATGTTATTTCTACTCAAATTTACAATATTCTTCAAGTATGAGTAAAATGATGATGATGATGATGAGTAAAAACACATGAAGAGGTTTAACATCAGCCGGGAAACGTCCACTGCTGGACATAGGCCTCCTTCATGGTACGCCACATCAACCGGTCTCGAGCCACCTGTATCCAGCGACTCCCTGCGACTCTAACGTCCAGCTCTATTTTTGATTCGCTCTACGCGCCGCGAGCGCTCGTTTTCTACAGATTTTCGTTCGACTTATGAAATTTGGTATTTTTGAATCGCTCTTCTGCAACGAGTGGTCGGGACCACTCTTTGCGGAGGCGAGCGATAGAGTAAACGCCATCGTCGAACACTGACATTACCACTTATTGGCATTGAACTTCTATGTACTTTGCATTCCGTTTTACTTGCATGAATTACCGGTTTTATTTTTCTGCATAAAACGGATAAAATTAAACGTTTTAAGTTATATTAGCAACACTGAGGCGAATGATTCAAAAATACGGTCAAACCTGTTTTCATGCGACTTGCAGTCGATCGTGACTTAAGTCGTGTGCGACGAAGCTATGTCACACGAGCGAATCAAAAATAGAGCCCCAGGTCGTCGGTCCATCTAGTAGGGGGACGGCCTGGTAGACGTTTCCCGGTACGTGGTCGCCCTCGAGAACCTTTACTCCCCACCGGTTATCGGTTCTTCGAGAGATTGCCACTTCAGCTCGCTGACTCGTCGAGCTATGTCGGTGACCTTCGTTCGTCTACGGATTTCCTCATTCCGGACCTTATCACGTAGAGAAATTCCGAGCATAGCTCGTTCCATTGCTCGCTGAGCGACTTTGAGCCTGTTTATTCGGTCCACAGTAAAGGACTTAACATAGTAGAAGCTAAATCAGGATCCTAACACTGCACATCCAACAAACTCCTGAGTTACATGGGACTGAAGATGATACTCGTATGTAGGCGTTAGGACTTTAGAGAGTGTGATGTGTTTGCTAGTGGTCTGTGAATACAGTAATACGAGTATCATAAAGCTCGATCCTGGTAAGACCGGTCCCGCCAACGGCTGCGTACGCGCACCCGTAATTATATTGCCCGGCCCTGTGCTTCCTGAGGTTACTTACAAAAACCTTTAAACTACAGACATGCTAATACTTTTGAGCTCTGAGCCGCCCAAAGTAGGTGCGAGGAACCTATTTTAAAGGGCTTGAAGTACAGTAGATCATGTCAGGATTTGCAAATCCATTGCTACCAGTGTAAGTCTAATCGAATTAATTATAAAAAGTTTATCAAATATATCAGTTATCAAATTCAAATGAACTCAATTTCGAAAATAATGCAGGAGGATAAAAGGCAATGAATGAAAACGGCGATGAAACGGATTTGTGACAAAGCACACTCAGTGCTTTTGCAGTGCAGTTTCTAATAGGCGAGAATAAAAAAGCTGTGGAGCGCCACGACACCGATTTTGTAGGCATCACCAAAACATGAATTTTATTAATTACTAGAGATGTGAAAGAATAATTGTTAAATTGTTTTGAGATAATATAGAGATAAACTGTATTACAGTTTGTAATAAAGGATTTTGTGAGAAGTGAAATATAAATAGTTATGAGTAGATAAATGTCTTTGAACCTAAATAATTTATGTGTTGTAAATGTTCTGGCAAAATTAAGCAAGGGATAAGGACCTAAATTTCCCTACACAGGCGTTCTACATATTGACGTATCCACAATTTCATCATCATTGTTCTTAAGCGATTTGGTTGCCGAAACCTGTTTCCATTGGGAGTTCGACTTACTTGTTAAAGGCTATCATTTGATGAGCAAGGCTTTGAACTTGAACTTTTGGTGTTGTTAAGCTTTAGAGCTTCATCATTCGACGTTTTGTTTGTTTGGATTTAGATTGGATTCTGCAATTCTGATCGTTCATAAATCGCAAGTGTTGTTTAATTGTTAATTGTTGTTAATGTTTTGCTTTTTGGAGTTTTCAGATGAATCGCTTTTACGCTATTATTGAGGTATTGAAATCTTTTGCATACGTTCGTAAGTTACACAAAAAATCAGAGTTAGGATTTTTCTTCTTCCATTCATAATACAAAAAGCCTTTAAAATAAGAATTGTCTAACGGTCTTTACTTTAGTACAACTTGTCTAACGACAAAGTTTTGTATAATAATTTCCTATCCTTTGCTTTAAGAGTTCATATTAGACCTTTTTTAATTATATTAATTCAAACATAGAATCAGTTACTTTCAAAACACTTACTCCATTAGCATTAATAAATTCTTATGACTGCAACGTAACAACTAATATATTTATTTGAAACAAAATATATTTCGTACATAAACCCTATCAAGTTTATAATCACGCTGACGCTCGTAAAAAGCGCAAATTTTCATTATTTAGAATTCATTACGTAAACCACTTAATTAGGTTAATTTTGTTGCCAACTACAGTGTTGCGTCACAAACAATTATTTTTTGCAACAAAAAACCCTAACTTATTTCTTATTTCAGCCGTTTCAGCATCTAACGTTTGGGGTACCTCAAGGTAGCGCTCTGGGCCCCAATCTCTAAATGATCGTAACAAATGGTAAAAAAAGACTGAACTTGTCAGTCTGACCGGTCATTTATTAGAAATGAACAGCATTTGAAAGTTGTTTGGACTGATTTCTGAAGATTGATCAGGCTGGTAATGGACAGACTTGTATAAGTTGACAAATTATCTACTTGTACAATGTCAGCGTAAGTTAAGTAATATACGGTTAGAATTGGAGCAGATTTTAAGATAACTCATAGACACTGGCCAACATCAATCTCATGAAGGATCAAAGCGACCAAAACATAGGCATAGGCAAAATATAGGCTTATTGCCAGCTGTAAACTTATGCATTTGATAATTTCGATGAAATGAAAATAATTGAAATAAAGTGGTAAGTTAATACCGATATTACAATGACCAATAATGATATTTACTTAATCTATCCATTAACTTGGAATGGAAAGACAATTAGGGCAATTCTAAATGAGGAAACGTTATGTTTGAAAGAGAGAAACTTTGCTATTGAGATCTTAGAAACATAATTATCTACGGTGGGTATGTAACACTTTTCTCGATTAACACTTGACCTTAGTCTGGTGGTACGTGACGATCAGACTAAGCATCAATGCAGTGAGCAGTGACCTTCAAATTCTCACTTTATTTTATCAATGCCCGGCCCCAAACTGTGGAAACTTGAAATTTCAAAATACGATCACTTTGTTGACGTAGTTGTAGAGAACTCTAAATGGACAAAATCAGTCTACGACATCAGGAAACCAAACCTGGAACTTCCTTCTCACACAAGGTTTATGACCACTCTACCATGACTCGTGCCACATAACACATCAACTTGAAATGTAGATCAATTTACGCAAGATATATCACACGATAAAGAAAACAATACTCTATTGGCCGGAAGTCTGACCGTAAAGAACTTGAGTGGCAATAAAAAAAACTTTAGCTTATGACCGAAATACGGTTCGAGGTCGAAACATGCCTCCGGGTATAAATTTTTAAGAAATGTGGGCTAACACGAATCGTGCTCGCATGATGATTGGAATTTTACTTTCTATAGAATGATGTTACTGACTATAATTCTGAAGACTGTGTTCAGGTGCATATAGTACAAATGCATTTTATGGAGAACATTCATCTCAATTGATTCAGTTAATTGCAGCGGCCTAGTTTCTATCTATATCTTCTGTCCAGAATTTGTTTTCAGAGAATGTTGTAAAATCTTTAGTTACGCCAAGATTTCAACTGATATATTTGACACCAACTTCTATGCTATCGTTATCATCGCCTGGAGGAATTAAATGTATTTAACTAACTTTTTACTATCTTTTATAAATATTACGTATTTATTATAAATTCGTTTACCAAAATATGATTTTCATTTTGATTATTTTCAAACTTATTCCGAAAATGATTTCTATGCTTGTAATTGGTATACATATCAGCAAAAGTTTCTGCAAAAATTTGTCTTTAGAATGTATTGGTTCGTGTATACCGTTGGCGATGTTTAATAAATATATCATATTTTTTCGGTGCGTGGATACAATTTGAGATCCTTGTCTTCCTTTTCTTATTTCACTTTACTTATTCTTCGAGCTGCATCGATGGCTCCAATCCATAAGTGACTATTACAAGTCAAACGTTCTAAATACTTCAGGTTTCTCTAGCCTCTTTTAGGCACGCAGTTTCCTTGACGGATTTATATTTGTCGACCAACTAAACATAGTCCTCCACGGCTTGCATTGTGTTCTGAATTTAAACCGATTCGAACACTATGAATCATGCTTCGTAGCTAATCGCTGAGGCTTTACGCTTGTATGTGAAGTGGTGTAAGTTCGGTTTTAGCTTTGTATTTCATGTTTCAACTGTATCTAGGTACAGCATGTCTATAAGTACATTGTCTTACAGTTTTATTGCATGTTTATGTCATTCGACGGATGTTGCAACGAAGGTTTCATTAAAACTATTCTTTGCATTTTTTTGACTTTTGAATTTGATTTTTTCTTTGACTCAATATCGCTACTTTTTGTGTTTTATTCAGAAAGTTTTTTTTAGTTCGCGCAATTCTATTTCTAGTCTGTAGATTAGTTATGTGGCCATAGGTTTCACCAAATATTTGAAAAAACAAAACGGCCAAGTATTAGTCGGCCTTGCACGCAAAGGGTTCGTAATAAAAACGGCTAAAAATCGTGTCGGTTGTATGGGAGCCCCCCTTAAATATTTGGTTACCCTTTAGGTACAGAGCCCTAAAAAGATAAATAGGCTGATCTTCCTCTATCAAAGCATAATGTTTTGGTTAGTAATTTGTTGACGAACTTATGCACTAGATAATTTATAAAGAATTATGCTATGTCTCTACGAGTATAAATCTAAAAACAATGAACATCTTTTTGCACTGCTTTTCATTAATGAATTATGCCATTAGTCCTTCATAACCGAACAGGTTTTGTGTCCTTAATTATTAGTTTGCCTTCGCTTATAGTTTTTTTAAACAAACTGAATCACATCACATAGAATCCATTATTTGTAAGTTATGACCATCTACCTCTATGATATCAAAGTGAGAGTGCACACCAAACAGCGATTGAGGCCACGACCTTCGCTGGGGCTGGCGAACGAATCCGGTGCAACACCAGCAGTTATTGTTGTCTTGTTTTAACAATATCCACTATTTGATTTCATTCAGTTCAGATAAATTCTTGAGTCAAATTAGTGTGGATTGTCTACGTTAATCTGTTACGGATTGGAAAGTTTTCAGCTTCGATTTAGCTTTCTTAATTTTGTTTCTATTAATAGTCTTGTGTGTTCAAAAAAATATTTTTGTTCAGTTTCAATTTTATGTCTTGAATCATTTTACCCCTTTTTACTACTTTTATATTTAACGAGGAATTTAAGAGGGTATGCTGTTATGTGCCCATACAAACGTAGTCCAGTCATATTTTTAGTATTAAGCTATGAAAATCTGTGAAATTTTCAAGACATAATCTAGAAACAAATATCTGTGTCGGTGGTGAGTCCGATTTTCGTTTAAATATATACTTCCAGAGTTACAGGGCGTCAAAGTATTGTATTTTTCGGTAATAAAAAGCCCCAATTTTGAACCTGTTTTACAAGAGTATGAACCAATTTAGAACAATTTGGAAAAACCACCGACATCTGAAATTTTATTAATAAACTGTATTGAAAAAATGGCTACATAATATACTGTATCCTTCAAATGATCACTGGACTACGAAACATCCAAATAACGGGTGGATAACTTCGCGTAGTGTATGCTGTCTCACCGTAACGCTCGGGTAGGATAGGGCTCGGAGAGGGACAGCTACAAAACAATGCAACCTTGAACGCGGCCACGTGGTCTTACCAACATAGCCTCTTAATTTATTGCACAGCGTCAGCGATATGATTTTGTAAGTTTGATACGGCTCTAAACAATTTTATGATCTTGAACAATTTCGTTTACAATCTTCATACGCTGTAGCCATTCGGATAGTTCGCTTCTTGGATAATCATAAATAAGTTAAAACCACGCTTGGACTAACAATCCAGAAGTCCCGGGTTGGATTCCCAGTGGGGGTACCCATCGGTACTCGGTTTGGTTGATTGTAGGTCATCTTCTATGTCCATCTGTTTAGCTAACACCATGTTACCTAAGGTTTTGATAACGGTGTTGTGATCCGGTATCTAGATGCTTCTGGGTGCGCACGCTTTCCATCCAAAGGCCTTATCGTCACTCACCATCAGATGAGATGAAGGCCAAGGGCAAACCCATCATACATTAAAAGAAATGCAACATTCAATGTTTTAGATTTATCTTATAACTTCAGTGATGTAGCAGGACCCAGGTGATTGAATCTTTAAATTTTCCCTTAGTCATCTCTGACAATGTTTCTATTCAGTGTTCTTATACTAAAGCTGTGAATGATCTAAATATGACAGAATAAAGATCAGTAAATATATGTTTTGTGCTCTTTTTATTTTTCTGTTTCTTGGTGTTGTGAGTTCCCATCACCAAGGTTTTCTTCTATTTTATATATTTCTTTTCTTTAAGTTTTCTTCAGTATCCAGCTAATTCAACAATGTTTCAGATGCTCATTAACTTCGCTTTGTTTCTGTTACGTTTTCACTCATATCGCGTTCCCAATCCCACCGCGATGAGTTTCTATTGTTTCTTAATGTGCCGTGTGTTTTGAGAAGATTAATAAATATTTACGGTTAGTCGTATTTAACTACAATATGGACGTTGAAGATACAGCGATGGTTGTGGTGACACGTTTAATATTAAAACATACAATGAACAAACCTAGTTTTCGTAACGAATGTGCGTTCTGTGATCTTAAAAAGGGAATGATATGTTTACGAGTATAATTATACCAAATCTCTTGCATACACTTTACTAATAGCGTTTTAATAATAATCAACGCAAAATGTTGACCAAACTTTCCAAGATTTCAATAAAGAACTGAACAGTGTCAGCTTCGCTCAAAGATTTTCTATCGAAACCCTTATCTCTGATCAGAACTCATAAAGTATTAATTGAATGCGATAAAATTCAGGTCCAACAGCTAGAAGGTGTTATTAGTCTAGCAAAGGTCCCAGTTTATTTCATTTCTAATGAAGCGTTGGTTGAAGATATCATTCTGTCTACCTCCTCGATGTCTTTTTTAATAGCTGCAAATGCAATAAATTCAATACCTAAGAAGCAATCCTATTTCGCTTAATCAATTTTGACTTCAGCTTGGCATTACAAAAACGCAATATCTTGTCCACTGAGTTTTATGTAAACTGTTCGACTGTGTTATCCAATTACTGGCTGAGGCGGTTGAGTAACTATTGCGTGTCCAACATTTTATACTTGCCGGTTGCCGTTTAAAGATATTCCAATGTTCTTCCTTTTTTGTGCGCCTTTGTGCATTTTACTGACTCGCGCACATTCCTTAGAGCAATGTCTAGAGCAAATGCACTGTGAATATACTTTTAGGACTGAGATACGTTTATCGTATGTCCTGTATTCGCACAGCGATTTTTGTGTGTAAATATTTTGTATTTGTTACATTTTGAGATATTTTTAAATGTATAACGGGTTTCATATGTTGGTCATGTGAATGTGTAATTTTTTTAACAAAGGCTTTTTATGTTTATCCTTTTTTAGGCTTCCATACCTCAAAATGAACCTTTATAGGATCACTGTTTTCCATCTACCTGTCTATCTGTCAATAATATTTTTCTCAGAAACGCGTAAAGGTATCGAGTTGAAGTTAATATCAAATACTCAAGTCGGCAATTCCTTGGATCGATGAAAAAATCAAACTTTTAGGTCAGCGTAATACAAACATTCGGCCGTTCAAGACGCATTTTTTGACAATTGACTTTGCGATGCGAACGCGAACGCGAAGGGTATTAAAATCCATTGGGTACTTTCCGTTGTTGATTGTCAAGATATATTATGCCGAACTGCTTATCAAAGTGGCTTTATACCTATGAAATATAGCTTACGTTACTTAGGGATAATGTATCGTGAAAGAATTTTTGAAATCTGTCCAGTAGTTTTTCAGTGTATTCGTTACAAAAATACAAATCTTTCCTCGTTATTAGTGTAGATAGAAAACTATCAAGAAGTACTGTTAAACCTGAAGTATCGAATAAATGATATTTGTTGTCCATTTGGTCGCTAGATGTTATTGATTTAACAGTCGCAGTAAACAAGTTTCCGTGTTGTTTATTCAAATGTCACAGCCTTCCCTTGGCGCGTGCAGTGGAGCCTCACCCTTGCCGTGACCTAGACATTGTACGTACTACCCTTATGTTAGTGGGAGGGGCTTCATATACCATCTGTTTGTCGCCTCTCACTTAATGACCGTCGATTTATGCATTAATCTTACACACATATTGGTTATGTCTTCTGATTTTATATCAGTCATCATTTGCTATTTCATGTTCTTGAAACAAAATAATTTTATTTATATGGACACTTCAAATAACGCGTATTTACTTACTTGACTTATCAGCCCATGTCTCTCCACTGCTGAAGATAGGCCTCTCCCAACGTGCGCCACTCCTTCCGGTCCTCAGTCATCCTCATCCACCCGCTTCCCGCTATCTTCTTAAGACGCTACTGAAGCAAAGTCTCCGTAGAATAGTAGGTATTTCAATATGTTATTGCTGTCGCGATTCGGTACGCACACATACAGCCTTTCACATACTTTCACTCACACAAAAAACGCTGCATAACATCCCAAAGAGGCCCCTGCCGCGCCGCGCATAGTCGCTACCCCTCCGCCTTGGCTAGAGTGTATTTTTCAAAATTATAATAAACTTGACGTGAGCGTGCGTCAACCCTTTTTTTACGTTTTGAGAAATTATTGTTCGCATATTGGTTTAGTCTCGACATACTGTGGTTGTATTTGATATAATTGACTAGTAAGTACCTATCACATATAAATACAATATAAATTATGGCGTTGCCATTTTAGGGTTCTACAGTCAACAAAGAAACCTCTTAGTTTCACCATATCCGAACGTTCGTCTTCCAACGATACTTTAGGTGACCTAGAGGTGTTTTAGTACCTAGAGTGCGAGAGTCTAAGGACTAACCAGTTAAAGCGTTCAAAAAGAACTAGAAACCGACTTCAACTGCCCTAAAAGTCTACTTTTATTAAGGAAACTTTAAGATGAATATCGCTTTCTCATGGATTCCATTCTAAGAACCGGACCAAATTGAAATGGGACCACATGGACAGCATCAGCTTTCAAATAAGAAAGAATCATCCGAATCGGTTCACCCAGTGAAAAGCTCTGAGGTAACAAACATTTAACTAATACACACTTAACATTCCCAGTCTCAAAAACTACTGAACCGATTTTGATGAAACTTGCAGTCTTCCCTAAGTTTTACAATACCTAGGTAAACAAAAAAGGGATTATTTAAATCGAACTTGTAGTTCCGGATATATGCGAGGACAAACAAACATACACTTTAGAAATTTCGCACACTTCTTTAGAAGCTGGTATAGACTAACATATATGAAAACTGGGCAGCTCTGGAAATATTACATACATACAGGTCGCATTGATAACCTATTTTTTTGAAGTCGGTTAAAAACTGTAATTTCACGACACCTCACACAATAGAATAGACAAGTTAAAAAATCCCGTCTTAAGTGTATGAGATGTATAACAGGGAAAAAATATTTTAAGTTTTTATTTGTCGACATGAATAATAATATCGTCGAAATCTATCGTATTTCCTACTGTCATACTTCATATACTATACTATTATATTTTAAGTACCTCAAAAGGAAAAAAAGAATCCTTATAGGATCACTGTGATATCGAATACTCAAGTCTGCTGTCCCTTAGATCTGTCAAATAATGAAACTTATAGGTCAACGCAATAAAAAGATATAGCTGTATTTTAGACCATTTCCGTACAAAATGCAATGGAACCAAAATCTATAGGGTATTTCCCATTGACCTAATGTCTTGAAATTTGGCAAGAAGAAAGGTTTTACAGCACAACCATAGGAATAAATCTGAATTTTTTAATTGTAACACAGTAAAATTGATTTTTTAATGTTTACAAACTTAACTTCGTAGTATGTAATTTGGCTTAGAATTTCATTTTCGGTATAGCATTGTTGGGTGCATATTACCGTACCTATTATTTATGATTTTCAGTATGTCATTAATTCATATTCTGTACGGAATCCTCGGTGCACGAGTCCGACTTGCACTTGACCGGTTTTTGAGTTGTTGGAGAGCCATTTCAAGCTCTTGCTGGCTGATCTCCGGGATATCTTCAGTAAAGTGTCGGGTCATATAGTTTCTGTAGCGATTTGTACAGCTGTCCATATAACTTCTCGTTTTCTCTCAAAACTTTCAATAATAATAAATAACAAATAATAATAAAAAAGTTATAAATAAACGTATGTCCATGCAATAAATGTCATGTTTTTTCGGTGTTTTTTTCTGTTTAGATATTTTACAGTGGTACGGAATCCTTTGTATGCGAGTCCGACTCGAACTTTAGCATTTTAAAAAATATTTGAAAAATAAGTCACTTATTCATAAATCATATTTAATTATTCAAACGTAACAAAACTTGAAATCATTTGGGGAGGGTCGCAGGACGCCGTGGCGAACGGACGTGTCCGTCCATTGTGTCGAGTCGTCCCTTTTTTGCTGGACAAACGCGTAGTGATTTAAAAGTTTTAATTTTAATAGTGTGGTGTTATTTAGTGTGTTGTACGAGTACCAGTGCCTAGTTATCTAGTTACATTTTCATGAGATTGGTGTGGACGTAAATAGTTATTTGTGTTCGGACTGCGATGGAACGCTTTTATTCTACACAATCGCACCTCGAACTGCGCACACGCTACCTCACGTCGCAACTTCGCAGGCTGATGAACATATCGGGTGAGACCGTTCCAAAACTACTTTTTCATTTGAACAGGTTGTTGCTGTTCCTGCTGGCCTCCATTGTAAACGTGGGTCTCGTCTACGAGCCAAGCAACAGTCATTTGATTTTTGCCATCAAATGAATCCCAAACAAGGACGGTATTTAACATGTGGGGCAGAGTATATGAACCAAGCAACAATATCTGTAGGGCTTTATCACGCGATGCCGACAGTCGCCAATGTTTACTTGGTAGTTCTTGCGGTAAATACATCATTAAAACTTAATTAGGACTATAGACGGGCAAATTGATTTTGGCATTCCATTACACTTTGTTTTGTAAACTTCTAGGTAGCTTCTTCGAGATGACAAACCAACGAACGAATATGTTAGTATTTCGTGGTATATTCGTAACTACTCCAAACAGGACCGTTAGTTCTCCGTATTGTTTTGTTAAAGGTTGGGAACACGTGTTCGCCAACTGCGTAGCGTTGGCGGTGCCGGACACTTTTGTTCAGTAGTGACGATTTTTTGTCACATTCCGAAATAATGCTTTGTCTTGCATAAAGTAAGACAACAGATGAAAGATACGCAGCAAGCTTCGAAGCGTTCTTATATTTGAATTTGGACTTCACAAGAAACTCACAGATTTTTTCTAACATAGTTCGAAAGTTCAGTATTTAGGAGAACTTGTACGCATCATCTACAAGCATTTTAGTTTTGCATGTGTTGCAGCGCCCCTGTTACTGCTTGAATACAGTGTGTGTTGTACTTTTGTGGAAAATCTGTTACGTCTTGTGTGTGTGTGTGTGTGTGTGTGTGTGAGTGTGTGAGGGGCGAGGGGGGAGTAACTTACCGTCAGTACAAGTACTCTAGTGAACTAATACATTTACACTATCGTTGTCAGTGAAGTGAAAGTGTAAACAATAAACCTTTTGTACGGAAGGAAATGAATAGATCCGAGCTTGCTCACGGAATCGCTTCCCGGAACGTCACAGATACCTGCTTGAATAGTTCGTCATAAAACTCCGGTCAAGTTTTTTAAATAGGTATTATCATTGGAGCAAGATAGTGTCAAGGGCACGTCACTTAACAGTTCAAAACAACGGGTTGAAAATTTCTCCTACGTAGTTAACGAGACCAGGGGCACAGCCGCCGCTCCCCGGTTAGTGTTGGCTGACATGCAAGAGGTCCCGGGTTCAAATCATCAACCAGACTTTTACAGTTTGGAATTAGCAAAGAATTAATTGTTTCTTTGAATAAAATGAGAAGGAAGGAGTAAAAGGGATAGTTAAAGAATACTAACAGAGAAAATTGTAGGTTATTACGTGGAACATTCTAGAAGCGGCAACGAAACAAAAGAACCTAAAGGGTAAAACAAGTTTTGTTCTGAGCAGAGCAAAAAGTGAACAAAAGCGAAGGAAAGAAAACCGGCAGAAGAAATAAGGTGGAAGTACAGTGCAGTGCATAAGTGTTAGGGTACCAGTGGTGTCAATAGTGACAGAGTGGTGTCAATGGTGTCAAAGGACACTGTGAGGAGAACTCGCGTACGAACTCAGTGCAGAAGACTCAGACCCCGTACTCAGTGAAGACAGGGACGCACTCTATCAAGAAGACATGACTTACATTTGGCTGTTGATACAAAAGCAATAGGATACAAGGCAGACGAAACCTATTCTGAAACGGTGCTGGAAGAAGAAAACTAAGCCCAAAGACCAGACCCAGCCAAGACCAGCATCCAAGTCGCGCCTGTCAACTGAAACGTATCCATAGCAGCAGTTCCCAATCAAACTCCTAATTATATATTACACACCAATTATAGAATCTATACTCCCCGACTATACGGTGCTAGTATCCGGGTCGACTAAAATCCTGTCCCAGCCCTTTCCGGAACTGCAGCTGATAAACTTATTACATTACCCTACTCCCTATTTACCTGCACGCCGGTTGCTCGGACAGAAGTACGGAGCCCATGTAGTGTGGACAGGGTTGGGTTGGCAGCACCGTGTGTCTCGTATCGCCACGCTATTACCGTGTATGTGATAGTAAGCTGACGGGAGCTTGATCCAGCAAACCCAATGCATAATCGCAGATACGTTACTCCCGTGTAGAAACGAGACACGCACAGATAGCCATCCCAACGCTCACCAATACTGGATGGACGCCCCTTCGAGTCCTTGTGGCAGAACTGCTGGCTGGTGGTGCAGTGGATCGGATCGGATCGGATCGGATCGGAACAAAACTTGAAATCATTTTAATTTTAGTGTTTACCGCAACAACTCTAAGAATTTCAAGGAAAAATATTCTGTTCTAGAGATAATATAAATTTCCTTAGAATTATTTGTCTTTATATTTGTTTATTTAGATCAATCTAAACATTAAAACTAACAGGTAAAACCATTATATGTCGATAAAGAGGTAACTATCGATATATTTTTCCCACCACAATTAGTCGAAAAAATCGATAAAGCTTATTGACATCACTAATGCATGCTGACTTTATTATTATACATATAATACACAGTATATAGTTGTGATATAGTGTACCCTGCCTCCCGAACCGAACTGTGCGAGAAGGACAGTTGAAGCTTTTTTTGGTATTTGCCTAGTTTTGCCGTGAAAATAAGGGTTTGGGATATAGCTGTTTTCTCAACGAAACGTTAGCCAAATTCAATCATTTTGATCTTATTCTCTTTATCAAAGAATAATCTAGGTCCGTTGGTTTTGCTTTTTCAGAAAATGTTACGTTTACTCTAAATAATGAGTACCATAACTTGAAAGAATTTTTTTATGAAATTTTGAGTTTTGAGGTGCCCATAATTCTAACTGTAGACAAAATATTGAAAAAAGCAAAACCAACGGACTTAGTTTTCGGTAAGATCTTGCATGTGTCCAAAAATCGTCACAAATGGTGGAGGTTTAGGGGTAGCAAATAGCTATGCCTTTTTGTATGAAATTTTTTACCTGCTGTTCCCTCTTAAGGCTGGAGGCCGTCCCACCCCGCGTCTACCGGTCCGTTGAGTTTAGCATATTTAATATCTAAATCTAATAACTAGAATTGTGTTTTTTTGTTGAAAATATTTTATAAAATATATTTTTCTACATAATATATTAGTTATATTTGTATAATACTTTCTGGGGCACAATTCTTAAGTTAAAATAAATTTGTATTAATATATTGTAATGAAATATTACTTTAACAAGTATGCGATAGTTGTAAATGAATGAAATGTAGATTTAATTTAATATTTAATAATACTTATTAGCCAATTCTCGAAGTAAATGAAATATAGATTTCTTTTTTGATAAACGTAATGTATTTAACCAGATATTCTATCCAAACTGTTCATTTGATCCGTGTGTCTTAGATATAAAACTTAAAAGCATTGCCTTTGAGAGGCGTGTCGAAATGCAAAAAAAAATCCTCGATGTTGTGACTTTGGTACGCATCATTAGAGACTATTTCGATAGCTATAATTCCTAATGTTGGTAACATTAAATAAGCATTAAACGAAATAGCTAGATGCTAAGTGTCTAAGCACTAGGTCATTCTAAGGTCTAGACCAAATATTAAACGATTTCGAAGCGGATCAGACTGGTCTTAACCACAAAAATATACAAAAACCACAATTTATTCATGTCACAAATCTTGCCGAAACAAACTGATCTTTGCTGTTTACTGATTAAGTAAGTTTTCCACAAGTAAGTTTGTGTAATGGAGATAAACGTTGAGAAAACGAAAGCATGCGGGTACGAAAGCATTACGACGGTATTGCACGTCATAATAATATAAACAATCCGTCATTAGCTGGCAACACTACCAGTGATTGCGGTATTGATGGATATGTTAATGATACTCGTATGTGTGAAAGTACAACGAAAGCGAAATTACAAACTTGCTAGTCGATATTAGCTGAAAGCTCGACTTGTAATTCGAAGGCCCTTTGGTCGATTCCCTGTGTCCGATTTCCTCGTCCTCGCCTGGATAGCTACCACCATGTTACCTAAGTCTGCCGCCAAACAGAAGTGTTAATTATTATTATTATTCATTTATTTCAGTTAACAATGACCCATAAGTACACTACAATAATATTCTACACACTTATTTACTATGTCACGTTGGTGCCGCTCTGGTGGTGTTGGTCGCTATCTTCCCTCTGAAGCGACGGTACACCACGCCCTTCGGCCAGAAGTCCTCCCTCATGAAGGTCTCCAGCTTGCAGGTCGGGACTCGCACCACGAACGACTTGAATGTATCGTGGCGTGACTGCAGCTGCTCCATCCTCATGATGTAGTTCTTCTGTAGAATTCTAGTAGACTTCTGCTTTATATTCTTTTAATAGTTAATCTGTTAAGTTGCTTGATGCTGCTGATTCTTAATAATGTCAAACTCGCTTGCACGATTTAAGTGACTTCTGTCTGTTCTGTCACCAGCTAGCAATTAACTGCCTTTAAAATCTCATACGAAACCTTCTTCGACTGTACTGAATTTCGAATGTTTCCTAATATTTCCCGCAGTTTAAAATTCCCAATCTTTAATCTCTTCTAATATAAGTTCAACCTAGTCGACTAAATCTAACAGGCAACAGATTAGATAACTGTTTATTTGATCTGACTCTTGTTGGGCATGATAATCACGTTGCAAGATGTTGGATTCGTTTGTCGATATCGATAGATAATAGAGATGAGATGACGTCAGCGTGTAAGATGAAATACCACAGCAATTGATAACGTTTTGATATTGTATTATTTATTTATTTTCAGTTATTTAAGTTATAGCGGTCATAATAAGGAACACACACACATTGTACTGTACTCATTCTGTGATTTCAAGTGTCAACATATTACGGTTTAAATGATATATCTCTGTGAGTTCTGTGACGGACGGACAACCATAATGGACTCCCTTTTGGTACGGAAACCTAAAAATTCGGATCCATCAATGGCGATGGGTGTATTTCGTATCGAGCGCGCGGTCACGGCCCCTGCTCAAGTGGGAGCGCTGCGCACGCGCCGCTCTCGTCGGGGCATGCCTGCAATCGTTTATAGCTTACATTAGCTGTTACTGCAATCATCTCTGTTGTTACAAATTGTTCTGGTAATGAGATCTTCATTTATCATTAGGATTGGGAATAAAGTAGTAGCAGTAATAGTAGAAGCCATGGTGAGCTACCATGGTTGGGTAGAGCGTCAGTCCTTGAACAGTCTAGGTCTAGCTTCGATCCTAGCTCGTACCAATGAGTTCCAATTTGGAATTTATGTCCGAGTGATAAACTTCATTACCATTTGATTTTCGGTGGAAGAAAAGATCATGAGGAAACCTGCACTCTTGAGAAGAAAATCAAAGGAGTGTGTGAAGTCTACCAATCCGCACTGGACCCGTACTCTCTCTGCAGGAGAGTAGGACTTAGCCCCACAGGCCGTTGATGATGATTGGGATTATAGTAGATTTAAAAAATATATATAATGTGTTTGCACTTGGCGTATATCACCTGATGAGAATAGCAGTCGCAATCACCATTGTCAACAACTGCTACAGTCCACGGAGCCGCAGTAATATAGCTTTAGCACCAAATCCACTATTTACGATCATTTTATAGTTAATTTCAGGTTATAACTACAACTATCAATTAGCATCCAACGTGTTAACTACTGCATTGCGTTTAAGATTCGTTCCGATAGACGATTGGATGTTATCGACCTATCATTTCAATGTAATTATTAATTGCACATCAATTACACAAAAAAAATGTTAGATACACGATAAAATCCGCATACTAATGACTATCATAGCAAATTGTAAAGTATAAGTAAGACTGTTAATAAACTATATTCATTGTCGTTTAAGAGGGTATGCTGTTGTCAAAGCGCCCATACAAACGTAGTCCAGTCATATTTTGAGTATTAAGCTATGAAAATCTATGAAATTTTCAAGACACAATCTAGAAACAAATATCTGTGTCGGTGGTGAGTCAGATTTTCGTTTCAATAGTTCCAGAGTTACTTCCAGAGTTACAGGGCGTCAAAGTATTGTATTTTTCGGTAATAAAAAGCCCCAACTTTGAACCTGATTTACAAGAGTATGAATCAATTTAGAACAATTTGGAAAAACCACCGACATCTGAAATTTCATTAGTATACTGTATTAAAAAATGGTTACATAATATACTGTATCCTTCAAATGATCCCTGGACTACGAAACATCCAAATAACGGGTGGATAACATCGCGTAATGTATGCTGTCTCACCGTACGCGCTCGGGTAGGATAGGGCTCGGAGAGGGACAGCTACAAAACAATGCAACCTTGAAACTGACCACGTGGTCTTACCAACATAGCCTCTTAATCATAATCCGCAAACAGTTTTTCTCAGAAACTAATTCACAATGTGAAGCATACTAAAACGTCTTTTTACCTGCAATTCTCTTTTTAAATCGGTTTTTGACAGATTGTGTAGTGACGAGGTAGAAATCGACGTACAGATAAAAATGTTGCTGTCTTGTTTTTCTATTCGGCGCATCACGTGCGCGAAAGAAGAACAGACCTACAGACTCAGGTTTATGACATGTTAGTTGTATCTATAGCGTAGCGTGTTCATTAATCTATGTATGGATGCTTTTATTTTAAATTAGAACCACAATCTGTCAATTTGCTCTTAATGATCTAGAACTTTATCTACCGTATATTTATGTGCATATGGAATTACTGTCATTTGACAGATTAAAATTAATGTCCTGCCGTATGTTCACAGACTAGGCTTGCGTTTGACAACAACCTCGCCCTAATTTTTTGGCAACAATGTGGTCAAGGATGGTACACGCTTGGATATAAATAGTCTATGCTCTGCACAAAATTGACAACACTTGCCCAAAAAACAAAGATGGCGCCAAAGAGATTACATTTGACGTTTACAAGAAAGCACAAAAAAAGATTATTAACATATTACGAACATATGTACAAAAATGTATGAATGATTTGAAACGCTCATTGTGTAGATGTCATTTGTGATTCGATGAAAAATTTTGGTGTAACCAAAAAAGGTGTCAAAACAATCTTATTCTTCTTCAATAAAAGGAACCTAATCTAAAAAGTCCATATCTTGGATCCTAGCACCTTTCACTTAAATTTCATTTAAAAAGGTCTCCTTAGAACCAAGGTCCAATTATTTCAACACAAGTATACACTTCAAGGTGAAATTCTCTGACATTTTTTAATTTGTAATTTCTCTAAATTACAACAGAATATTTGCACAGTCAATTCGTCAATATTACAATCTGTCAGACGATCAATAAGTCACGATGTTATCTTCAGACATCTTGTTAACCTCTGTAAAGGTCTTTTTATTTAATCATCATCATCATCAACAGCCTATATATGTCCCCACTGGAGGGGCTCAGGCCTACTCTTCTACAGAGAGTGTATGGGCCATAGTCCACCACGCGGGCCCAGTGAGGATCGGCGGACTTCACATGCCTGTTCAAGACATGCAGGTTTCCTCACGATGTTTTCCTTCACCGTTAAGCAATCGGATAATGTACTTGAATTGAAAAACAACTCATAGGTACACGGCTGGATTCGAACCCGGTACCCTCAGATTGAGAGTCAGTTTTATTTAATACAACTTGCCAATTAGAAGTACGTACATCATACGATGTATACGCTAGGTTTGGGGTTTTGGATTACACAGCCAAGGTGATCAAGTGTGCAAAATCAAAATAACTCATTTCGAAGAGACAATACAAAAGTTAGCTTCATTACTGTGATAGTGGGACAACAGTTAGGCGAATCGGTTCGTGTACGCGCTCCCAAACTTTTAGACAAACGAATTAACTAAATGGAAGGCAATTAATTAGTACCACTTTGATCCGCCGCGTGTCTTCCGTTTGGTGTCGCTAATTGATGATCTTTTGATTTATTTTGTTGTGGAGCCCTAGCAAAGCGCGTGAAGCGTCGCTGGCGCAGTAGATAAGACACGGACTCTCAATCTGAGGGTTCCGGGGTCGAATCCTATGAGTTGTTTTTCAATTCAAGTATATTATCCGATTGCTTAACGGTGAAGGAAAACATCGTGAGGAAACCTGTATGTATTTAACAGGCATGTGAAGTCCGCCGATCCGCACTGTTCCCGCGTGGTGGACTATGGCCCACACAGTCTCTGTAGGAGAGTAGGCCTGAGTCCCTGCAGTGGGGACATATATAGGCTGTTGATGATGATGACATAAAAGGAGTTTGAATGGCATTAGGTATTTGATCACTATGTACAATATCCAGAAAAAGATAATCTAACATTTAAAAAAAGAAAACAATAGTTATACCTAAAATGTTAAGTTAACTTATGCGCTAATATACACCTTCTCTTTCTATCGCCTATCCTTTCTGACGCGGCTACTAGAACTATGCTCCCATTTATTCTCGTTAAAAAAACTCTCTAGTCGCGCGGCAGTAGGTCCTTGCCTGCTGTATCTATCTAGCCCATATATGTGTATATATAACGCCTATATTAGCATGGGTACATATATACTCACTTAGTCTAGTTCGGGCTAAAAATGGCAACACCAAACCGACTTTCACTTTGTAACGACGTCACTTTCATTAACCTCCCCTTCAAAGTAAATAACAGTTCTCAACGCGGAAGTCATGGGGTTAACATAAGTTTACGAGTTAAAAAATAACGTAACTCCGTTAATTGTCGGTTACCGCAACGTTAATTGACGTTAATATAACGCTGACAGTCGGTTCTGTCGTGCGCATACGCATGAGCGAGATTAAATTAAGATTTAATTGTTTCAAACGATTGTTCGTTGTAAAAGTTGCCAGAATTTTGAGGTTACGTTACATGGAGGGGGTCGTTTTTCGTTCGGATTTTTGGGTCATTCTACATTGGGTCATCCCCCTTAGCATAACAAGTCATAGAAATAGAAAGATGGTCTTATGTAAACCGTATCTGACAAAAGTGAAGCCTGAAAACATGAAAGCTGTATGTTACAATATTCAGTATGCTTTTCTAAAAGTACATGATTATAAGTCCGAATTTTAGTGTCATACATTCATTGCCAACCACAACTGGTATAATTTTTGGTGATGATGGGTTAGCACTTGGCCTTCATCTCATCTGATGGTAAGTGACGGTAAGGCAGCCAAGTAGGCCAAGGCGCTGGCTCTGCTTAACTTTATTTCCTTTCATACCGGAAAAAACTTAGGTTAAATGGTAGATAGCCAGGCAGACATAAAAAATTCCTTACCACCAACCAAATCTCTCTAGGTTAGGTAGGTAAACTCATTAGGTTAAGGATCCTGGGTAAACATGCTCTCCGTCGAAAGGTCTTATCGTCGCTTACCTACAGGTGATATGAAGGCCAAGTGCAAACCCATAATAAATAAAGAAAAACTAACAACAATATAGAAGGAAGGCTACCATCTAAATCTACCATATAACTATGCCGCTAGACGCAACTCTGATAAAACAAGTGACGGATTAGAAAATGCAAACTAACCGTAAACAAAAGCTGTGACGCAATTGACCACAGTTTGATCACGATTTGTCAAGCCGCTTGCGACATGCAGTTGATTTGTACCGGCTGATGTCGTCCAAGATAATCAGGCATAACTTAGACGTACTGCTTAACTACCTCGTGGATAGCTGGCGATGATGCCAAAACTAGTTTAATCCTAATCCCGTGTGTGTGTCCCATAAGTGGCAAAAACTTAACTAAAACTCATGTTTACAGCATTTGACAAATGCGTACATCGATGGACTGATAATCCTGAGCTATATATATCTGCCCTCAAACAGCAAAGCTTTACGTACAAAGTACTTTGCGTACAGCTAGGGAGTTGAACGCTCTGCCGACGTCAGCATCCATTTCCACAGTACTACAATCTACAGGATACATTTTGGGGAGTGTGCGAAGGAGCTATTTATGTTGAATCTGCCATCTCCATTAAAATACCGGATAAACAGAAGAACGTCAGAACTCCACCCGCATCCAGTAGAAATTCCCAAAGCTCGCACAAAGCGCTTCGCTTCCACGTTTATAATGCGTAAATAATGCCCTACCAGTTTCCATGTTCCCTAAAGTATATAACTTGGGCAACTTCAAACGATAAATGAATAGTCACCTGCTAGATCAACGCGAAACATCATCGACCTCATCGTCACTTAACATCATGTGAGATTGAGGTCAAGTGTTGATCTACTGGTATCTTCAGTAAACGATAAGTGGCCCCGATGTGATCCAGTAATGACAGACAAATAGTCAGTGCCTCACCTTCACCAACTTCAGGCCTAAATGAGAGGACGTAAACTCAGCCATATGGTTTCTTACCATCGGGTGATAATTCAATAAAGCCTATTTGTTACGGCTTTAGACTAGAGTAACTTATGAAATATAGTTGTACGTAAAGAACAAATCCACCTCACAAGTGTGGTGATTAAGGCTAATCACCGAAAGTACATTCTCGAAGCAAAACAAGAAAGAAAGAAGGAAATAACTTGCATATGTCGAAGATGCCAATCGAATTTTACAAAATACCAATGTTTTGCATCTATTTTAGAGCTCTAAAATTTCGAAAACAAATGCCACTGTTACTCAAAACAAACATAAGAGTGATCAGCAAACAGAATTCGTATTGCGACGGAAAGTCTGAAATGAGGCTGATAAGATAAGATAATTTACACGAGTATATATGGAGACAGAGAAACAAAATCGATGATGTGGGACTAGAAATCTGAAGTGGTTAGAGCTGGCCTAGTGGTCGTGTCGACTAGAGGATTGTGAAAAGAAGACTCGAGGAAAGAACACGTTAAGGCAAGCGTAAAATGGACTAAGAAAGTATTTTGTGGGATCTGATGTGATGGATCAGGACATCAAAGGTTTGAAGGCACTCATGCGCTGTAGCTTATGTCGAGATTTGTAGTCGTAATAGTGTGACTTCGACTATGTGTTCTTTAGAAATTATCCCACATTACGACTTTTCCGGGTTTAATATTACCTATGTCACTCTCCTACCGAAAAACTATCAATATGCAAAAAAACGTGTGTGCAATTCACACGTGGTAGAAACCAAACCATCAAAATCTTTGATATTCACCAAAACGTTCCTTTGAATTTTTTCCTTTGACTTTTAAATCTTGTTTTCCCTTTTTTCTGAAGAAAAAAAACCGACAATATTCTGCATTCGTTTTCAGCATATTTGAAGAATTTTATTATGAATAATATGTACACGTATACAAAACACCACGGTTGTTGTGATGCCTTTTCTCAAGCTGTGTACTACGCATGCGCGCACAAACACGTGTTAACACACGTACAACGCTGAGGCCCAAGCAAACTCACACTATGCCTTGATAAACAAGAGTGGAAGGATTACGAAACAGAGCACAAAGAGAACCACGAACATAAGAAACACTTCCTATCTCATTTTCTCCCACGTTAAATGTTATGAATGTATGTGTCCGTCTCTTTTTACTGTCGCTTTTTCGTTTCATCGACTTTCAAATCACAACGATGCTGAAAAAGGTTTCACTTCAATATCAAAATCACTTTGATATGTTGCATCGTGCTAAGTGACGATAAGGCCGTAGAACGAAAGGCCTAGAAGCCTTTGTTATCTACATGTTATCTTAGATTGTTGTCAGGTTGTGTAGCTAGAAAAATGACACCGTGAACTATTAAATAAAATAAGGTTACAAGTACATAGTTAACCTCTAAAGTTAATAAGGGTGACCTCTTATTGATTTCTCCATTATAGCACTCACTGGTACCGCCTACGTTTACCTATTCCTATACTTTATACATGATTGTACTTCCAAGGACGATTTCCTCGAATATCGATCCATTGCTTTGAATTAGTAAATAACCCAAGTCTGGGAGTAGTCTCGCTTGACCTAGCGAAGGTATGCCTTCAGAAACTTGTCTTTTTAACACTACGCATATATACTTCTCATCAGAAAAATCGAAACACCTTGCAAGTTTAAGTTTTATAAGGATGAAATGAAATGAAATATTATTTATTTGCTTGAAAAACGGTCCTTGAGGTGGTAATTGGTAACAGTGGTAATAAATAGTACAGCGTTTTCCGTCAATACGACATACAAATGTTTACATAATAATTAATTACAGTCAATTTAATATAATAATAATAAAATGTCAATGTGGGTTAAGATTGTCAGAAAAACCTATAAAAATTTAATTTGGATTTAGAACATTAATATTAGGATTTGAAAACGTCATATTATTCACTATTAAACGACATTTGATATATATTCCTAAATATACACATTTTTCTGATAATTCTTACGAAACACAACCTTGCAAGGTGTTTCCATTTTTCTGATGAAAAGTATATTTGATGCTTCCGTTTATCATCATAATTCAGCTCATAAGACAACGAGCCTTCCATAAAGAAACTCTGCAAAGTGTACGTTAGATAGGTAATTTTACATTAAAGATCACGGAAGGCTTAATTGCCTTTTACGACAACTTTACTTTCTTTTATCAAACGATAATACCACTATAGTTTCGTAATGTCTGTATTTACCTATAATATGCTCAAAGATACTTCTTGTGTAAGTATTCCACAAAGTTTTATATAAGCGTCCCCAAAACGCATTTGAATCGTCTTGGATAAAGACGCTGGTCACAAGACATGTGTAATGCGATTGATACATTACGCGTTATATTATTCGAGCGCACTGTCGCATTACACACCGAACAATTCAATCATTACGCATTACACATGCATGACTTTTCGCGCGCTACTCGGTCACAGGCGGTCGGTAATTTGTATAAATTCCTGTAGCTCAGTCCAGTGGTGAGAGTCTCTTCAAGAAATCGTTTACTGCTATTCAATTTGACATAATATTACAATGATAGGAACGATACATGCAGCAGACAAAGGATGTTCTCTTTACTGCTGAAATTCCGAAACGTTCTCGATATCCGTCCAAATCGTAAACGTAGTGTAGGTTTCGAAGAGAAAAGAAAATGTTCATATTTAAGTCCCTATTTCAGAATAGCATTATTCTACTAATTTTGTGCCGCAACTTTTAATAATACCCGACTTCTTAGGGAAGAAGCCGAACTATGTGTAATTTCTATCCATCGCTAGCGTAATTTAAGCGCCAACTATTGCCATTGCCAATGTGCCTTATGTATAAGTTTCCCATACTGCAGGCCATAATCCCTTTTTGTTAGCACCATAAGGCACGAGCCAGATGTCAGTCCGCCATGGCCGACCGCACACGCGCGTTTTTAAAACATCTGCTTCCGTCATATGTCTGCAGTGAACCTAAAAAATGTACTAAATGACGACTCGTGAATGATGGTTCAAAAAAATTAAAGGTGCCGTCTGAATGGAAGCAGGAGCAAGAAAATAACGGAGCGTTTTGATTGCGCTTTTTGCTTTCGTTATTTTTGATAGATGTCCTTTAACGGGACTGCTAGCAGTTTGTGTCTCTTCATTTGTTTCATTTTTGTGACGCTTTATATGCATCCATAGATTAGATTAAAAAACTACGCTCCACTCCGCTCCAGATAAAGTCTAATTTAGCCTAAACCTACGTCTGTATATCTATCCTTCTTTCGCACATGTAATCCGCCGAATGAAAAAACTGGACTGCAACATTCTTATCAGTACGTCGATTTATACTAGTAAATACACAATTCGTACTGAGAAAGCGCAGGTGTAATAAGTTTTAGAGAAGAAGAACAAGTTTACGTAAAATTACATTTTAGGTAGGAGGAGGAAGGTTTTATCTATTCCATGAGCGTTTATATCCTCTTATTGCAAGTTGTCAGGTTATCGAGGATGGTACACATTTTCTCCAATATTTGACCTTTACGATGGTCCAAGATGGAACCTTCCCTGCACACAGAATTCGTCAGGGCATCCCACTTCATTATTGTTGAAACAAAATGCTTCGTGTTGTTTTGAAATCTTGAAAAGGTGCGAATGAAACAGAAATGTCGTTGGAAAGCGTCCTCTCTCAGACAGCATCAAGCTCGCTCTGGTTCTGATACCTTCAACACAGGAACAAAACTGTTTTGCGTTAGGCATAGATATCATGCAAGTAGGATGCACATAAAAATGCCCCCATCATCATCAACAGCCTATATACGTCCCCACTGCAGGGGCTCAGGCCTACCCTCGTACAGAGAGTGAATGGGTCGTAGTCCATCACGCGGGCCCAGTGCGGATCGGCGGACTTCATATACCTGTTCAAGACATGCAGGTTTCCTCACGATGTTTTCCTTCACCGTTAAGCAATCGTATAATGTACTTGAATTGAAAAACAACTCATAGGTACATGGCTGGATTTGAACCTGGAACCCTCAGATTGAGAGTCCGCGCCTTATCCACTGCGCCACCGACGCTTCAATGAAATAAAAATGCCATACCACCGACCAAACCGTGTACCGCTAGGTACGCACGAGTGGTTCTGTGTATGCATCAACCATAAACCAATCAAATCAGATTGTTTCAAGTCCTATTTTTTCTGATGACCCTCCCACATTTCCCAACCACCAGATATGATCGCGACAATTATTTCCACTAGTTTTTACATCGGCTAGTTCCACCGTTCCACATGAGCGGGCCAGGTGTCAGGGACCGGTCACTACTGTAATGATCATCATGATCAATGCTCATGAATCATGGATGTGGCGGATTCGTGACACGATTCTGTGATAGCCGTCATTGTGTTCGATCCATTTGGAGTTATCTATACTCCAGACTAGATCAGAAAATTCGAATTCAAAATATCTTTATTGTCACAGGTTATGGTATAAAAATTAAAAATAGTGCTCTGTTGTCTACCATCTGGCATACAATAGGTATATAATATTCTAACATAAGGTATTATATAAAAATATATTGCCATCATCATTAATAAATATAAAATTTCGTTACAATTTAATAGTCAAATATAAAAAAATTATAATATTTTACGATGTTTTAGTATGTTTCTGGACGTGTGTGACCTTTAGCTTGCATTCCGGCCATGTTGTCACATGTTTGTCGGCAAAGGCGACTAAGGGAATTTGTTCGCATTTCTTCTCGTGATAATTTGTCACCAGAAAACTATTGATAATCCTAATGGTTACACGGTTAGGTTTACAATCCGGAGGTACCGGGTTCTATTCCCAGTTGGGGTTACTTATTAGTAGGGTTAGGTCATTTTTTTTGTTCGCCTGTCTAGGTACCACCATGTTACTTAAGTCTGCCGCCAAACATCAGTGTTAATAGCACTTTTGTGTACCAGTATGAAAGGTAGCAGAGCTAGCGCCTTAGGTTGAGGCTAGAGAAAAAATGAATTTATAACGTTTTGTTTCTGTACATACAGTAGCTTTATTATTTTTTGGTGATAATAGAACTCTGTACAGTATTGACCTCAATATTTACAATTATTTAACATCGCGAAAAACTGACATACACTATTTATGGATTGATTTTATATTTATTTCAAGGTCTCGAGTAAAGATAAAGTTGAACTTCAATCACTATAGCACGTTGCATTGCCACAGATTAGTTAATAATGTGATAGACAGAAGAGACACCTCGCGGAAAACTGAATCACTTACCGTCTTTGTCGTTTCGTAAGATCTTATTTGTGTAATTTATTTATTTGTTTTACTCAGAAATTTTGATAAATGTGCTGTGCATTGTCTGGTCTCTTCAAAATGCAGTAAATCATATATACTTCTCTTCAGAAAAATCGAAACACCTTGCAAGTTAGTTTATGTTTTGTAAGGATTATCAGAAAAGATTATGAAAATTTAATTTGAATTTCGAACATTAAAATTAGGGTTTGAAAACCTCATATTATTCACTATTAAACGACATTTAACATATATTCCTTAATATACAAATTTTTCTGATAATCCTTACAAAACATAAACTTGTAAGGTGAATCGATTTTTCTGATAAGAAGTATAGTTACTCTTTTGAGTGTACACCCTGGTGAAATAAGATCAGTACAGTTTCATTATTTTTTAATTATCTATTCTTTGATATTGAATTCCGTATTCAGGGAGTGTGACGCATGGTCGTGCGGCCATGAAACCTGCGCGCGCGCCGCCGCGGGCGTGCGCTGCGCAGTCGCAAAACGGAACAAAAACGCCGCGCAATGCTTTTGTTCTCATGTTTTATTTAAATGTACAGTTCTGGGTATTTTTACGCAATTTCCGTGCAGCCATTATTCTTTGAATATTGCTAATAAATATAATGTTTTAATTTTTGCGATAGAGTTGTTATCCTCAATGTTGTGATTAGAAGCTGATCGGAATTATTTATCGGAATTTTTGGAGATTTTTAGGGTTCCGTGCGTCCGATGAATAAAACGGAATCCTTATAGAATCACTCACTTTTGTCTTTTTATCACAGATCTGATCATCTCAGGAATATAATTATTTTAGCAAATGAATAAGAAAGAGAAAAAAGAAAAGCTATCGAAATGATATAATTTTACTGTATTCCTGAGTTCCACCGAATTTCTTGCAATAATTTTGATAATTTCATTAAAACTTTGGCCTGTCTCATAATGTGGGACACATGAAGCTGTGTGTTTGCAAATTGAGCCTTTTGAGTGAAGTAGCCGTGTAGTCTCGGCTTTAGAATACGATCAACCCATGTCACGTCGCTGTTGTTATACGAGTAAAAGACGACTAAAGGAAAATATTCAGGACAAAGTCAAACGTGATAATCTATGAGAAAGGATCATGTCCAACTGTGGGCTCATGTACATACATACCTGATTCAATCATATGATAGACTTATGTACAAACTTACATCCCTTATTTTCCAACATTTTACAAAGAACACATCCCCCAAAGAGGTTCAAAGATTTTGGCGTTATTGACCGGCCTGTACTGTATTGGTGACTGTAATTAAGTAGATTTTTAAAAAACGTTTACTTATCAATAACTTAATTTAAAAAATACACTATTATTAAAACATAGATCAAAGTTACAACGAACTATAAGAACTTTTATATTATGTTACTTGCTGCTGCGGAACCCTTCATGGGCTAGTTCGATTCCCACTTGGACGCTTTTTAATGCTTGTAGTATTATGACCATCTTTAGGCCATTTTATTACATTTTTTTTTCATACAATAGTCCTCTATAGATATACATCAGCAGAATTGTGTGCTGCCGTCTTGAATAAAAAGCAAGATGGCGGCTGGTCACTATGCTAGGCCTCGAACAAAAATCTTCGAACCCCTTTTTATGTCTCTAGGACCAGTAATTTAGTGAGGGCTTTGAATTTTTTTATATTGGGTTAACAAGGCTTCATACCTCCAGATTGTCTCATAGCGCCACCAACGAGCTGTCCTCGCTGGCCAGGGGCCTGCCATCGAGTGTGGGTTGTGTGGGAAATGTCAGGCGCGCTATTTCCCTTTATGTCGCAAATAGCCGCCATTGTACAAACGGCTGACGCAATCCTAGCCGAACAAGAAAAGTGTCCACGGTCTGCAGTTGTGACATATACTAATTAAAGTAATTAATTATTGACGCGGTTATACGTTAGCTCTGTTTTGAGACAATCTAAAATAGCACCATCACTTTCCTACATAAGAATCAGGAAAGAGATGGCGAATCTGAAAATGTTCGTGTATTCCTCGTAGTTCCACGACTGGATTTACTACTTAAAATATGTCTACTTTAAGTTTATTTTCTGTATGAAAGCACCAGAGTTAATGCCGGCAGAAATCTCTTTGAAGGAATAGCTAATTCAGATTGTACGTATAGAGTAGGCCTGAGCCCCTGCAGTGGGGACATATTGGGTCATAGTGGGCTGTTGATGATGATTTTTATGATAAGGTATTTTCTATATCCACTAGCTACCACCATGTTACCTGAGTCTGATGCCAAACATCAGGTTTAATAGCACTTTTGCGTTACGGTATGAAAGGTTGCAGTGCATAGCATAGCATAGCGTGAGGCTTTTGGGTACGCGTGCGTATCCAGAAGCCGTCACTTACCATCAACTGAGATTAGGGACAAGGCCAACTGTCAACCCAAAGCACAATAAAAATTAAATAAGAGTTGATTGAGTAGTTTAACTTCTGGGAAAAAGAACTCTCAACAAACTAACAGTAAACTTTTAACTAGGTAAATTTTACAGTATTTTACATACTCGTAACATTTTAACACCACATTTTAATGCGTAAGATTCACATCAACGCTCTTACGTTTTGGTCCTTCGAGCCGGATTTGAATCATCGACCTTTATGGGCCTACCTACAGCCCACGGATTACGTGTCCACGATTATCATAAAAGAATCATCTTTTACAAATTATGACCATGTCAATAGCCCATATTAGAGATTATGTAATAAATCTGAGACTTCAGCAAACTCTTTAATGCAATTCATAATTACAAGATGGCCGCCTGTCAGTAAGAATGGCTCCTCAAGCAGTTTTTATACGACAAAGTGTATGCCAAATGCGCTGTTAACACGAATAATTTACAAAGATTTTTTTTATATTTACGCAACGCAAAATCAACCTTGATTGTTTCAGATTAGATTTAAAATAATGAGCAAAAATAATGCCGGGAAAAATCGTAAACCAATAAGCATTGGTAATTTATCAATGCGCAGTTTTCATTATTGCTGGCGATTACATTAAAATGATTTTGGCACGCAATACTGTTTGAATTTCAACCGACTTCAAATACGGAGGTTCTGAGCTTGACTGTTTTTGTGTAAGTAAGCAAATTTTAATTATCCTTTATAGGGTCCAGTATTTGTCTGTCCATCTGTCACATATAATTATCTCAGGAACTACACGGTTCAAGTATTGATCTTACTCCATCGTAAACCGGGTGTTTCATCTCGATCAAAAATAAATTATTGTAAGCATTACTTTAATAAAATACAACTTCATAGATTAGGTATTATCTGCACAAAAGTAAGATATGTACAGTCGAGTACAAAAATGTATTCCCTTTTGAACCATGTCACATTCACCTTTAATAGGCTAGTTGACTAAATTTGAAAACTTGGTTAATTATATACATTAATATCTATTTTATATTTAAAAAAAATCATTACGTATTTTGTATTTAAAAAAAAGCAATTTAGATTTCCCTCGAAAACGCTGAATAGTGTAATGGCGAATTGAATGACGTCACAGTCTTCGAAATAACCTGCAGTAATCTGCTCTAACACTTCATTTTTCATTTATATTGGTGTTCGCTGTCACGTGACTTAATGCCTATTTTTTTCGAATCTATTTTCCAAAAATATTAATAATCTTTCACTTTTATGAGAAATAGATTGTTTTTTCTTATCTTCATCTCTTCATTTTTAATTAAAACCTATAAACAAAGCAATTTATTATTATAGTGGACACAAGCCTATTGAAATTTCCTTCAACACACTACATAACATAAGAACAAGCAAGAGTGTATGTGACGTAGTTCAAAAGTGGATACTTAATTTTGTACTCGAGTGTACATTATAGAAGAGCGGGGTCTTCTAATGTAAGTTATCTTTAATTTGAAAGGAATTCCTCAGAAACTGTTGCAATTTTTTTTTCATGTTTCATTTCCGTTCAATAATTAATCACTCTGTCCACAAGTTTATTTTTAATGTAATCTAAGTACCTACTATCATTTGACATATGGATATAAGTTGCATATATATTTGCGGTCTACCTCATTCATTTCGGTTTCATTGGTTTCGGTATGGTGTTCCCACTGGTTTTCAAGTATCGGTATCCACAACTTTCTCTTGATCGACTCTTTTAAATTACTACTTTAAAACATATGGGCGTACGAAAGTTTTTAAATATTATAGTAAACACAAGTAAATGCGTTTAAAAAGAATTGGAAAACGACTTCAATTGCCCGAAAAGTCTACTTTTATTAGTCTACTTATTGGACCAAATTAAATTAGGACCGCACGGGAAGCACCAGCTTTTTTTTTTAAAAAAAAGAATCATCCAAATCGTTTCACCCAGTCGAAAGTTCTGAGGTAATAAACATAATGAGAAAAAAAAGATGAAAAAAAAACATATCCGTCGAATTGAGATCCTCCTCCTTTTTTGAAATCGGTTAAAATAATAATGATCAGTATAGGACTTCATTATCTTTGGTGCTAATAATTTTTTGGACCAACCAACATGTTGGTGCCATTTTTATTATTTCTGCTCCCATATACTATACACAGTAGTACGATATATCTATTAAAACTAAACAACAGAGTGTAAACTCCATGTACCGTCACTCGATTTAACGACAAACTCCCTAAAGCGTCGAAATCATTCGGCTTTGGTTGGTTTAGCTTGTCTTCCATACAATGATACACTCTATGCTGCTGCTGCTGCTATAATGCTATAGCATTACAACCACTCTCAATAACGACAACAATTAAATACAATGTAATAAAAAGATATTTTGAAGTTGCCAAAATTATTAAAAACTGTGCAGCTGTGTATGTTCTTTTCATCGACTATTTTTTTTGTATGTTTGTTACGCGATAACTTCACAAATAGTCAACCGATTTTGATAATTCTTTTTTGTTTAGTAGAGCATACTTCAGAGGTGGTCCCACATAAATTTTATTGAAATTGATTGATCGCTCTTTGAGAAAATCAACAAAAACCAAATTTTTAAGTCAATTGATGTCGGTTTTTATTTCTTTTTGAACGCGTTGATTATGTCCTTTATTTTCCTAGCCCGTAATAAGCTCGACTGTTGGCATCATACATACAGAACTGTCCAAGAAATTCGTTCTTTTATTTACAAATTGGAATTGCTTGCACGTGTAAACTGTTGTTAGTTTCTAATGCAGACTGTTCTTCTCTTCATTTAACGACAACTCTCTATAACGTGAATATATGCAGTTCCTTCAGTGTCGTATTTGGTTTTGTTAGTTTATAGGCTTATTTTTTTATTACTTAAGACGACTCACTGATTATTTTCTCGTTGGCTCGCGAGAGAACAATAGCGATACTTACTTCCTTGGCGGCAGAAAGAGATATGCATAGCATCACATTGTCTCAATAAAATCAACGTAAGCCACATATCATTCATTGCTTGAAAACTAGAAGATCAATTAAAAAATCATTTGTGCTAAACTTAGGAACCATAATTTCCTTTCTGATTGTATAAAAATAAGCTGATAATCTTAAGTAGATTCCTAAAATAAACAATTTAAGTGCTTTAGAAAAGTAGACTTTGAAAAATAAATCTATTGAGAAAATTTTCAGAGATCCTGTTTCCGGTTGTGCTATTCCTTGCAGATGTCTTCGAGATATCATTGATATAATATCAAGTCTCTATCTGCTACCGGTAGCGAGAAAAATAGATTTTCACGACCCCTCAAAATAAATGTTTCCTCTTAATTTTCCACTTTAGCCCGTTTGCGAGTACTCACTAAACTTTACTTTTGTTAATCAATTGTCTAGTTGTTACATAATAATAAAAGTTGATAGGTTCTTTAATGCTATTTGGTTACTGTATCTCAAAAGAACATTTTATTTTGTGGTATTTACACAATGGACGGAACTATCAAAGGTCGGTGTTCAGCAAAGTGAAACACCCTTTTAGAGGCTTTGTTGGGTGGCAGTGACTTAATGAATGTATCTGTATACTCATATAAAATAACTCCTTGGATGTGTTTTAACCCACCGCCGCAAAATAGGGTTGATTGGTTGGAAGCCTACATGACACAAAAAATCTCAATGAATTGTTTGTCGAAAGATTTTGATTAATTTCAATGTAATTTGTAATGGTTTTATTTATGCTTTTACTGTTTATTTTACATTAACTTTTTTTTCGGAAAAAAATATTTTTTTAAATTATTTTTTCCCTCTTATAGAAGACTCCACTTATAAGAGACTTAACTTTACGTAGACACAGATTAAAAGGGTAAGAAAGGAAAAGAATCAAATTAAAAATCTTCCAAATACATTTAACATTACTATTAAACAAAGCAAATAATATGCTATCCTAAACTTGTTACCAATTGGTAATAAGTCGCTCAGTCTAGTGTCACATTACGTCACGGGCCCTTACAAGACATTTTACATACCATTGACATTCGAGACAACTTTCTTCTATGAAAAGTTTTCCAATGTCCGCTCTATAACCTATTGCTATATTTTAATCTCTTTGGTAAATTACGCAATAACATTGGGAAAGAGTGAAGGATCTGTCAAATGAATGAAACGACATATGTCAGAAATGATTGACACATGTCAAATGTCAAAACAATCTGGACTGTGTTTCAAAAAACATACAATTCATAATAAACTGACATGTGACGTCATTTTAACCAAGTGTGCACCCGGAACCCATGGATGTTATGAATAACTTGAATGATTTAAATACAATTAAAGTTTATATATGTATTGTTTTTTGTTGCAGGTAAGCGAGACAAAAGGACGGATCTTAAATAATAATACATTATTAAAGTGAGTATGATCAAAGCGGAAGAAAACCAAAAACTTTTACGGCAGAGGCCAGTGTTTGTGTCCTGTCAAAGTTGTTTTAATCTGTAGTGGAAACAGGTTTCGAACATTCAAGCCTTGGTCGGCCGTAGTGCTATTCCCAGAGCTATTCATATTTAGTAGCAAATTACTTCAGTATTGGAAATGTTGTTAAAATAAACATAAACTATGGTCTGACGGTTACATACTGAAGTATATAGGAATTCAGTAGATAATGTAAATTATACCAAAAAAATTGTCCTTATTATTTTCGAAATTGTTTTGAAATATACTTCTTTAAAATGTTTAGCATATACAGGTCTAACACATAACTTAGTCTGTGTTCACGGAACGTCAAACGACCCGTTTATGCATAACACACCCTCCCGTTCCGCTCCCATACCGCAGGAACAGACTCAGTTATGAGTTAGACCTGTAACTATAAGATTTATAGTTCAATATCCTTAATGTATTTTCCAGATTTTTTATTAAGTTTTAGAGCTAGGAAATTTTAAAGTTCCCGTTCCATTACACCCTAAAGCCACAAGAACACCCCTTCTTTAAACATTTCAATGAATAAAGGAAAGTATACTCTTAAAACAACGTAATATATATATTTTTCACTTAAATAAGTACACTAATTTCACCCATTGTTAAAATGCAGTAACACAAACCTCGGTTATCGAAACCCTGACGATGGATATCGGATTCTGACACCGTGCACAAATAATAGAAACAAAACCCGAATCTATCGACATTTCATTATGAAACCGGATACCTATCGAAATCTCAAGGTTAATGGACTTACCAAACTGATTCACCGTCGGAAATGTTCGACTATCTGGAAAGAAGGTGTTAACTAAGAACCCGCAACGGATGCCGAAAATTAAGACACATGTTTAGTTTTATTAGGATTGACTACTGAGTATTTCTTAAAAGTGTGTGAACTCTTAAAAAATTTATTTTTGTTTTCAATGGGATAAGAATTTTCAGGCCCCACGGAAGACCAGCGTCGCAGCAGGCTATCTGCTGCGACAATAAGCTGAGTGGGGACCTTTTTTGGCACCTCATAAAATTGTTTTTTTTTTAAATATAGAGTATAAGTCAGTTTTATCGTGTCGAAATAAAGTTTTTTCTTTCTTTCTTTGTTGACTAGCTGTACTATTACTAACTACCTTAAACCACAGAGTAAATTAAACGTTGCATATCACTTCGCTTACGCGTTTTTTATTGAAGTAAAAAGAGAAGCTATACTATATTTTTGTAGTCAGTTAAATCATGCTGAAAATTCGAAATCTGAAGTTATAAATGAGTCTAGAAGAGTGAAGCAGCATTACGACAGTTAAAGGAGTACTAAATATTGTCGTGCAATTTCATGAGTAACTGTGTGTAATAAAGGCTACTTTTGTTTTAAATTTCTTTCAGTTGAAACTTCGTAGTTTTTTATTGAGCAAAATATAATAAATGAATTTTATGGCAAGAATATGACCTGTTCTACCAATTTTTTCGTTGGCTACAAAAAACTATATGAGAACGGAAAATAAACATTTAAAAGTCTTTCCGTATAAGATGAAATCTGTGCCCACGGTTTATTTAACTCCTTTTGTCATCAGTAATATTTAGTTTCTTTAAATAATTTCGTGATTTTTGCATTGCAATGTGAATCATCATAATTTACACCACTTCAGACTGTCGAATAATATTTGTTTTGTAGATATTTGAAGTTATAAAAAATTTCTTAATACGTAACCGCTTACAGTGGAGTTGGCGGATTCAGTTTTTGGTGTTATGACATACAATATCATTTACTTTCGTCGTTAGTAAAATTTCAATTTCAAAAAAGGAATAAGTTCTAAACACGTCTTTATGTTTGTTTTTGTAGCCATATGTTAATATATAGTCACTGAGAATCGATTTTGATGATTCTTTATTTATTCAATTACTCCACCTCTTAGGGTGAAATTTTAGGGGATGATCAACGGCGGTTCAATCGGAATTTAAAGAAAATAGTTCACCCCTGATGGTGAGAAATAAAAGTCAGTATTTAAATTATTTTTTTCATAGACATTATATCAAATGTGGTCCCAATTAATTTTAACGGATATATTCCCTTTAGGTGAAATTTTAGGGGATGATCTCAAGGGGTTCTCATTTGAAGAAAATATTTCTCCCCTAATGAGGAAAATTTATTCAATGCATTCCTTGTATTATAGTACTTTGTGCTTGTTACTAAAATTATCGGACAGTTGTGAATCGATTTAGATTGTTTTTAAGTGGGTTAAAAATTAAATTTGAAGGAAATATTTCACCCCACATGGTGGAATTTTATTGAACGCATGCCGTATAGATTAAGGGTAAGGGAAGGGTAATTGTAGTCGTTTTCTTAGTTCTTTTTGAAGGAATCAGTTATTTGAAAATATTTTTTCATTTTGCTTCTTTTGTACGAACTCTTTTTACTGGACTCCAGCCAGTAATTATGTATAGTTACCAACTCCCAAGTTATTATTGTCTGATGCACTTCCCATGAATATCGGTATAGTTGTCATAAGAATGGGCCGTTAGTAAACAAACACCTCAAAAAACACATTCTATTCTAATATTTGATCAATAATTAATTGATATGCTCAATGCAGATCTAATTTGCATACAATCAATATAAATCCTTGGTCACGCTGTGTCGAACATACAAAATCTATGTCAAAGAAATATATATCATCTGTCGTGTAATAAATACTCTAGAATATATTAGAATAGTTAAATGTTAAAAAAGTCTCATAAATTATAGGATTAACATGGATTTGTTTATGTTGATTCAGAGGACCGTGATATGCGTGCTTAACAATTGTCAGTGGTACAGTTTGGGTACTTTTAATTCTGACGGGGCTTAGTATGTATTTGATCTTATTATTCCCTTTTGTAAGATAATACATATATACATTTAATGATACGTGGTAGTAATTTATAAAACTAGTAACTAATAGGAGTTAATAAAACACGATACCCTACTTATCACGTAGCTCCACGGGTCTCGGCCTACCATAAAGCCGCGATATTAATTTTTTAAACGATATTTTTACATCTCAACAACCGGAAGCGAGATTCAAGAGCAATGAAGCCGGAACTGCGGGGGAAGCAATTATGTATAGATGCTTTTATCTCGAGTAGTTCCCAAATATAGCGTCGACGAGATATTGCTAGGGGGTTCTTGAGCGGATAAAAAATTACAAATATCCATCATGTGTTGTTTATTTAAGGGGACGATGAAAATAGTGTGTAGTTTATCATATTCACATGTACGAGTATGTCAGTAACCGTTTAAAGTCATCGTTGACTACTAAACCCCTCGAGTTTGGGCTCATTCTGTTTGTTCTGTGCAAATGCAACTCATTATACTTGGTGACTTTAGTCACGTGATCGTAAACGACTGTGATTGGCCGAATGGTTCATGACGTCATCGACCAAATTTTACAAGCAGGCGACGTCACGATGACATGAGGTGCCATATTATCAGGAGTAGGATTGTCAGGAAAAAAATTGTTTCTTTTTGCGCTATATGTAATGTAACGTAAAATACAGACTTTTTTTGTGATCAACGTTGAACGAAAAAACCTATCAAATACCCAGTTAGAACAATGAACCTGAACCTATAATGCCCGTAACATCTTGCTCTTGAAAAACCACCAGCTGTCACTGGAGAGGCTGCATCCGTCGCGACGCGTGCGCATTCAAATGTCGAACGTGGCACGCGCGCGCGCAGCTGTCGGCGGGATCTTTGACATTATTGCAGCCATGCAGTTATATACCGTTATCTACGATTATAAAGATATGTACGCCAGGGTAGATATGTCATTCACATTAATTAAACCGCACACTGTGCTTATCTTTAATGCCAGGTTTATAATTAAACTAGCTTTTGCATGCAATTGCAACAGCCAATACCGTTCCTCTTTGTACACCTCTCACAGGTGGAATCCTCGGTCAATAGATACATGTACATATATATAAAACAACCTACATACATACATAATCGAGCAAGGTCCGGTTGTACTGTACAGCCTCCTGACTCAGAGTGTAATGACATCAGCTCGGTTACTCATGCCCATTTAGCTAGAGATAATCGTGGTGCGATGCAGGTTGAGAGGCTTGGCGATGGTTGAGATGTATTTACCAAGTTTTAAAAAGCAATAGTTAAGCAGATACAGGAAGGGGGGACCTATTCAACAATATACTACACAATGGAGTACAGTCAGTTTTTTTTAAAAAAAAATTTCTATAATTGGCGTGATTAATATACCCGTATCAAATTACACCTTTCTAGCAGTAACAGTCTCTAAGCGAAACTATTTTAAAAGAAATTAAAACTATAAGGGACGAGAGCGTGCTATTGGTATACTCCACTCTCGTCCCTACTGGCTTTAATTTTTCTTAAGGGTTTTTGCCTTTAATAAATTTACGAACTTGTATTTGTATTATTTGGGGCAGCTTCTTTTTTATTAGTCTACACTAATATTATAAAGAGGAAAGTTTTGATTGTTTGTTTGTTTGTTTGTTTGTTTGTTTGTATTGAATAGGCTCCGAAACTACTGGACCGATTGGAAAAATTCTTTCACCATTAGAAGCCGACATTATCCCTGATGGACATAGGCTATATTTATTTTTAGAAAAAATTAAAGATCATTACTAAAACTTCAGTAATGTAAACCAAGATGTAATATTTTTTGCCGTTATGGCGGGTTGGCGCCACGCCACGCACGCGCGCCGAGCGCTGTCAGTCGATCTGTAACTATGACTACGAAAAACAACGGCTGCTGTTGTAAAATGTTTTATTACGAGTCTTAAATATATTATTGTTGAACCAGAGCCTTTAGTCCGTTCTTTTCAATATCCCCGGAAAGAAGAGTAGACAGTGGATACGCCCGCTGCGCGACAGCCTGCAGCGGTCGTCCTCCACGTGCACCTGACGTGCGTCCGACGTGCATCCGAGTAGAAACGTGCGTGTTTCGTGGCCTGCCGTGGAGCGATCATGAGCGAACGAACATTGTATGCGAGCGCAGAATATTCTTCAGCAAGCACGGTTAGCAGGATTGTTTTAAACTTCAAAATGACGGAGGGGAACATGGAAATTAAACCTACAACGACGGTGGAAGCCGTGTGTGTGAAAGTGCCACCATTTTGGCCCGAAGAGCCAGCGCTTTGGTTCGCGCAGCTGGAAGGACAGATATAGTTAAAAACCCTCCCGGTGCGAACAACTATGACAAAGTTAAAACGGAACTGAACGGAACTGTCTTCATCGCAAGAGCAGCGAGTGCGCCAGCTACTCACGCACGAAGACATCGGGGACCGCAAGCCAGCACAAATTCTTACGGCACCTACAAAGTTTGGCCGGTCCGAGCGTACCCGACGATTTTGTACGTTCTATTTGGTCGAGGCACCTGCCAACGAATGTACAGGTGATTATTGCGTCGCAGCCTAAGAAAGCCTTTAGTCGGTTCTTTTAAATCTCCTGGGAAAGAAGAGTAGACAGTGGATACAGCCTGCAGCGGTCGTCCACCACGTGCTACGCCGTAAAATGTCTTTCATCGCATGTGCTGCGGAAACTATGAATAAATCAACAGAACAAGAACATCAAAAAGCTATTTTCTCTGTGTTATAAATAAATAAAAGTATGGTTTTAGATTAATTTCTATGGTTGTGATGTGCTGAGACCTTGCTTTTTCCACATTTCAGGATTCTAGGTCAAACGGGAAATACCTTATAGGTTTTGATTCTCTTGCATTCTCTAAGGAAATTGTCTAAAAGTGCGGCTTAAACAGACATATCTTTTTATTGTGTTGACGTAGAAGTTTGATTTTTTCACAAATCTAAGAGACTGCAGACTTGAGTACTTGATATTAATTTCAACTTGATACCTTTACGCATACATTTACGTATACACTGAGAAAAAGGGTATTGACTGACAGACAGACGGACAACAAAATGATCCTTTAAGGGTACCTTTTTAGGGTTCCTTAGTCCAATAAAGAACCCTTATAGCTTCACTCTATCCCTCTGTTCGTCTGGCTGTCCGCGGCTTAGCTCAGAGACCCTGACTACTAAATAGCTGTAATTTGGTATGGGTATACATGGTATCACGATAGCAAAGTGGTGGTAGAATAAAAAAACTTGGGGATGAAATATTTTTTCACGTCACGTCATTGTGTGGGGTATCGTTGAAATATTACGCTTGAAAGTGAGAATTTTTGTCCGAGTTGAGCGTCCCCCTCCCCTCTATCTGCTAAACTGGTGCTTTTAAAAATCTGAAAAATTCATTAACATTAAATCTAAACCACTTATTGTTCCGAGCAACTACGGAGCCCTGCACTGCGCGTGGACTGACGCGCACTCGGCTGCTTTTTAGGGTTCCGTACCTCAAAAGGAAAAAAGGAACCCTTATAGGATCACTATGTTGTCCGTCTGTCTGTCAAGGTCCTTTTTCTCTGGAACGCGTGAAGGTATCAAGTTGAAATTAATATCGAATTAATGCGAATCTGCGGTCCTTTGGACCCGTGAAAAAATGAAGTTTCTAGGCCAACGCAATAAAAAGATATAGCTGTATTTCAGACCATTTCCATACAAAATGCAAAGAAACCAAAACCTATAGGGTACGTCCCGTTGAGCTAGAACTTGAAATTTGACAAGAAGCAAGGTCTTACAGCGCAACCATAGGAATAAATCGGAAAACCAGGATTTTCTAAAATTAAAATTTTTTCTTTGGATTTGGCAATAATTTAAAGTCTCAAAAATAGCGTTTATGCTAATTTGTGCGGTATATAATAAGAGGTTAAGGCGCGGACTCTCTATCTGAGGGTTCCGGGTTCGAATCCAGCCGTGTACCTATGAGCGTTTTTCAATTCAAGTACATTATTCGAATGCTTGACGGTGAAGGAAAACATCATGAGGAAACCTGCATGTCTTGAACAGGCATGTGAAATCCGCCAATCAGCACTGGGCCCGCGTGGTGGACTATGCCCCATACATTATCTGTAGGAGAGTAGGCCTGAGCTCATACAGTGGGGACGTATATAGGTAGATGATGAAATAAATATATGTCTATGTAATTCATCTTAAATAAAGCGTGGTTTAAAGAAAAAACCGCTCGCTTCGCTCGCGCAGCTACAGCGTTTTAGCTACAATGCGAAACCTAACCAATCAAAAATCTCACCTGAATGGATATCTTTTTTTCTCTAGCAAGTAGTTTCGCCAACAACAAACAACCTGTGTGGGGTTTCAGACCAACTCCCTTAACACCAAAAATTCATAGAAACGTCAAAGTTAGTTGACAATTTTAAACATTTTAAACACCAACTCAACCCCTCGCGGTCGGTTGTCTGTAAGCCACAAAATATCGCGTGAATTAATTTACGAAATTTTTCATAAAAATAACAACTGAATCACTTTTTTGTCCTTCTGGTGTTATGTCTGTCAAGACCATTTTTCTCAGGGACGTTGGTCGCGTAGGGATATGAAGCTGAAAATACATTTACGCTTATCCAAAAATGTTTAAAAAATAAATGTCTACCCGTGCGAAGCCGGGGCGGGCCGCTAGTATTATATATAATTAATAATTTTTTTAATATAATTTTTTAATATTTTATTTTATATATAATTTTTTTATGCCCATCTTTTCTCTTCTATAAATCTATAAGGCGAAACTATTAGGGTTCTTTGTTTGACTATGGAACCCTAAAAAAACTTGACTTGTTGTAAAGCAACCCATCTCTCACTATTACAGCTGCGGTTTGGTGGCAGGCTTAGATTACTTAGAGGTAGATATAGAAAATGTCCTACCACTAACCAAACCGAGTGTACCCACTGGGAATCAAATCCGAGACTTCTTGATTGTTAGTTCAACATTTAGCAATTAGGCCACGGCGGTGTAGGATTCGAGTAAAGCATTGCGTTGATATTGTCCTCTGAGCTAGCCGCTGGACAACGCCCACTTATTCCATAAGATGACTACCTTCCAATCATTAATATTTATTTATGCGTGAATGACCAATAAACGTAAAAAATATGTGTTTCTATGACGAAGGAATACTATACCTGTAGCGATTTGAAATGTCAGTGTGAGATCAGCAAAAGCTAAATATGGACACATGGATTTTTATGAATTATTAATTTTTTTAATGAACCGTTCGCTATTTTTTCTATCTCGATGAATTTTACAATTACCTGGCCATTCGGTCGATGTAGCGTACCATGAGGGAGGCCTATGTCCAGCAGTGGACGTTTCCCGGCTGATGATAATGATATAAAATTACAAAGATATATAAAAAACTATAATGGCTTCTCTTCTTTGGCCTCGCCTTTTCCCGCTACACGGGGTCGGCTTTCCAATCATGCGATGCCACGTGGTCCGTGGCTGTGTGATCTCTTCCCTCAGACCCAGTTCCTTCATCTCTCCCTTATGCCTCTGGACATTCGTCAACCAAGTGTTCTGTGGTCTACCTCTTCCCCTCTCTTTAGTAGCCATAGAAAGTAGTACTCTCAACCTAATGAGGCGCTGGCTCTGCTACCTTTCATACGGACAGTGCTATTAACACTGCTGTTTTGCGACAGACTTAGATAACATGGTGATAGCTAGTCAGGCGGACACAGAAAATGCCCTGCCACCAACGAATTAGTATGAAACTGTTATCGTGTAAATGACCTTAAAGTAAATGCTGGCCACGAGGATGAAGGTAGGACAATATGAAATGTATATTCGCAACAGCCTTACGTATAAAATATGACCTAGTTTTCCTAAACCAATACTGGTATATCAGTTAACATATGGATGACGCATCTGTGTATACATTTATACATATAAGGTTTTATACAAAGTTTCACTTTTAACCCAGTGACAGTTATAGCAGAGGCGTCTCCTAAAAACCATATTGTGCAGTGTGAAAGTAGACGAAACGACATTCGAGTTCAAGGATTTTACATGATTTTGTCGTTATAGTATATAGAATACAACAGCCGATATGTCCCCACTGCAGGGGCTCACTCCTACAGAGAGTGTTTGGGCTATAGTCCACCACGCGAGATCAGAATTGGTAAACTTCACACACACCTTTGAATTTCTTCTCAGGAGTGTGCAGGTTTCCTCACGATGTTTCCTTCACCGAAAAGCCAATGGTAATGATTTTTATCATTCGTACATAAATTCCAAGTAACAAATTGGAACTCATAGGTACGAGCCAGGATCGAACCCAGACCTCGATTGTTCAAGGACTGACGCTCTACCCAACTGAGCTACCATGGCTTTTTTTAGAACGGTATTAAGGGTCCGCGAATCAGTCTCATTTCATTGTATTTTTGTTTTTATTGAAGTAATTGTCCGACATTAGGTGTAGGGGTTCCAAAAATACGAGAATTACTGCGTGTTTCGTGTGTTTAAAAGTTTAGGGACGCTAGAGTTCAGAGTTCTTCTTTTTACTGGGATAAGAAGTGTTCAAATTGGACTTTCTGAACAATAAAATACTGATAAATTTTCCTATTGTTTTTAAAGTTGCACAAACCACAGCTGTACATAAACCTCGCTTTTATTTGTTTATAAATTAATTTTCTTTCTTGCTCTGTTTCAGTTTTGTAAGCCTTTTATTGCAATCAGCCATTTTTGTGCCAATGGGTTTGCACTTGCCCTTCATTTTAGATGATGGTAGAACGTGTGTTCACCCAGAAGCCTTAAATAATGAGTCTTTAATAACCGGACATGACAAGATAAGTTAGATAACATAGTGGTAGCTGGACAGGCGGATAAGCCCTACCACCGACCAAACTGAGCAGTAAACTCCACTGGGAATCGAACCTAAAAACCCCAGAGTGTGCAGCAACTAGATTACTGAGCCGGTGTATAAATTGTAACCGTCACCGGCTTTGCCCTGGATAACAAGGGTAAATAAATGTGTGTAGCCATTTTGAATGTAACAAATCTAGGTATAGAACGATTCGCTCCAAATTCGGTGAACGATTAATTTGTAGAGCTATGTGGGTCAGACGTGCTGTGGCCTGCCTGCGAGTGAGTGAGTGAATGATCGATATCCAATACTCGTTCGTTCAGTGAGGTTGTTCACATCAATTGCTAATTATGTTAAACAGTTAGGAAACTGATGGAATACGGTTATGAAACTTACTAATTTACCTTTGTAAATTATGGGTGTATTCATCCCGCTTGGCCATGGTGCCAATAAAAAGATGTAGAGAATTAAACAACAATAATATCAAAAACCGGCCAAGTGCGAGTTGTACTCGCGCACTTAGAGTTCCGTACAGAGTATGTGTAGTTAAATACGGAAAATCATAAATAATGTGCACCGAACAATCCTCTAACCTAACGAATGCACCTAAATACCATTGTTTGTTTGCTTCTTGTCAATAGAAACGCACGTCTCAAAAAATCGCGTTTGTTTTACGGGAGCCCCCTTAAATATTTATTTTATTCTGTTTTTTAGTACTGGTAGTTAAAGCGGCAACAGAAATACATCATCTGTGAAAATTTCAACTGTCTATCACGGTTCATGAGATACAGCGGTGACAGACGGACAGCGGAGTCTTAGTAATAGGGTCCCGTTGGTTACCCTTTGAGTATGGAACCCTGAAAACGGAAACCCGACTACGATGAGAAAAGCATTAGCCGTAAGATTTTTGTGTGTGTTCCTGTATGTATGTAATATTTTTTGGAATGTTCTCGCCAAGACCTTTCATTTGATACATCTCTATAAAATTGCACGCCGTAAAAACTATTTGAAAGTTACGCAAATAAAAATATCATGCGATATGTCGACAGCGTAAATAATGTCCTTTGAAGTTGTTATGACTCATACAATACCACCAACCTCGTCGTTAACTCTACAGCTACAATTAACCAGCTGTTTAACTGACATTTAATCCTGGGAATAAAGCTGGCTTTTGGAATGTTAGACCTCTCACTACATGACTCAATTATACTATTTTATAGCCTTATAGGAGTGGTATGAACAGCCTATATACGTCTTCACTACAGGGGGACTTTACACACAACTTTGAACTTCTCAGGCGTGTGCAGGTTTCCTCACGATGTTTTCCTTTAACGAAAAGCAAATGGTGATGATTTTTATCATTAGTGCTGACCCACTGAACTACCATGGCTATCATGGCTCCATTGAAGTGGTATCTATACTTCAAAGTACCAATATTATAAATGCGAAAGTGAATTTTTACTCCTTTACGTCATAACCGAACGTCAGAATGACTTGGTTTGTAGATATAATTGATTGGGTTTATTATTATTATTCTAAGACTGTAATTTCAAAATGTTCCATGCCATGTTTCATGACGATGGGTTGCCCTGACGAGGCGCCTATAGGAAACAAAGTGAATATTCACTTTCGCATTTATAATATTAACTAGCTTTTGCCCGCGACTTCGTACTTCAGAAAATATCCCACGGGAATTACTTGTTCGATCGGGATAAAACCGGTCTTTCAACTATCCCTATACAAAAATCAAGTCATTATGACTCTACGTTACGATGCAAACGAAAGACAAACCAACTTTCGCATTTATAATATTAGTATGGATATTACAGCCGGTGTATCATGAGACGCAAGGTGATAGTGAGATATGTCATATTTAAACGTCATCATCAACGTCAGAAGGTCAATAAACTTCAGGATTGAACTTATTTCGTGCAGAGTTTATGACCGCCTTCCCTTTGTGCAGCAGGTCTTTGACATTTGCCCTTTTTACGCGAACCTTTAGAAATAATAAAAGCATTTGTTGGAACTACCGCTGTTGTGGTAAGCACCTGCAGTTTTGACCTTTCTTTAACAGGCTACCATTCTCTTTAGAAATGTCTCTAATGGCCTTGCATCAATTATAAAGGATATAAAAATATTTATTCGTGTCAACCATGCGTAAACCTGCCGCCAAACAAGAGCATTGGGTTTAATTTCAGCAAGCATATAGTGCCTCACGAAATTGAGGTATCTATCCCATTCTTTTTTAGAACCGGATCATCATTATAACTTATATTTAGGTGAGAAGCCCTTTCATATTCAAGCCGAAACCTGACTTTCCTCCAACAATAACTAGATGGCGCAAATGCCAACAAATATGACATATGGATACCTACAGACGATGTATTTTATAAGTCAGCGACATCTATTGACCCTAACAGGTACTGTTTAGTTTGCAATACTTGTAATGATAACTCTATATAAGAAAACTTCGCCGTATTTCGGATTTTATTACTAGAACAAAACAATGTAGTTCTATTATTTGGTGGAAAATCAATATATTGACATCTAGCGTCTTGCCTCTGTCCACAACCTCATCTAATTTTCGTTAGAAATAGTATATGGCACTCTTTGCACAAAATTGGCAACACTTAACCGAAAAAAAAGATGGCGTCAAGGAAATGACATTTGTCATTTTTCAGTTAATACAAAAAGAATGATTTTTGAAGCAAAATACTACCAAAAATAAAAGCAAAAGCTATTTAGATGAGGCTTTCGAGTCATCACTTCAAAACAGTGGTTAACGCGCGGGCGGGGAGTCGGTGAAATAATTTGAAAAGAATTCTTTTCCATAAGCAAACGAAAACAAAACAACTCTCGTATTGTCACGGTTTATTTTATTAATGGTGGTTTTGTAGATCATCGGTCGCAGGCCACTACCCACCGAATGACACCGAGTTGACAATGACATGGTATACCGACCGCACCGCCCCAACCGCAAGCTGTGACATAATCTAGTAGATTACGTCACGATTCTTATAGATTAATATTATATTAATCTTACTAATATTCTTAATGCCAAAGTGTGCTTGATGTTTTATTGTTATTAGGTTGTTCCTCAACGGATCCACGTGATTTCTTTGACTGAAGATAGTATTTTTTATTGAGGATAAATCGACGCTCCCAAGTTCTACACTTCAGGGAACACGTTAGTGCGTTCCATACTTTAGCTGTACGAAAGATAAAAGTGGAAGCAATATTACTAAACAAGCAATTTTATTATTTAATATACATTACACGTGTCGCCTCGAGACCGCCAGAACGTTCAAGAACTTGACATCATTTAACACATTTTTGAAACAAAATACCGGTTTTTCCCACACACTCCTCATCATTATTCAGATCAGAAGTCACGCTTTCTGACACTATATTTACTGACATGCGGATATTTTATCATTTACTTATTTTTACTCGACTACAACGAAACCAAAGAAGCATCTCGCAAGATTGCGAAAGTGGCAGGGCATCACATATTTAGCTGTGGAGGTAATCAATAACAATCAATATATTTCATAACTTTCGTTATATGTCAACATTCACAATCAGGTACACTAAGGTACTGACACAAGGTGATTTATAAATTATCAATTCATTCATTCTTAATTCTAAAAAATCATGAATACTGTAAAACACCTGCTTCAGGAGCCATTTTTAAAGTTTATTTTTAAATGTTGCGGAGCTCGGAGCGTTTACAACGTCCAGTGCAAGTCGGTTATACACTGCTGGACCCATCATATGGATAGACTTAGCGCTTTTTTATGCCGGTATGCCTGTAACAATGATAAAAATACATTTAATTATATGATATTTTATTTAGTTTGCATTTCGACCTTCTACAGGCTTTTTGGAGTGTCCCCCTTTTAAAACCAGAAGTCCCCCGGCAGGCATTCCACCATTCCGCACGAAGCGTTTTGCTTCATCATGTATTATGCGTATTATAGCTCTACGAAGGAGTGGAATTCCCTGCTCGCTTTCCCTAGCGCTACAAACAAAGTGAATAGTATTTCTAGGGAATTGTATATCATTCTAGAATTTTATATTAATTTTGCCCGTTATAGACTATTCACTATTGAATCGTCTCTAAATCAGAGAGATTATGATCGATTATTCGTAATACATAAATCTATTTACGCGACGCAATTTGATAACATTGCGTCTTTCGCTTTCTTTCCATACTTTCTTTCAGTGTCTTTCAATAAAAAGCATTTTTAAACATTAACGGATCACTTTCGCTTGCCCCAGTTGTGAGCATTGTATCTCTGTTCTGATATTGTTCGAGAGAAATATTCTCACAAATCTACCAATTTAGCTGTACCGTTGTGTCATTGTAATACAGACTCTGCTTTGGCGCAATAAGTTATATTACGTGTGCATTTTAAGATATGTCGGTTTACAATGTTATTGTTTGCTTTGTAAATTCTTGTTGCGTTATTATTCATAATGCGGCGTTGGTAAAGTCAGTGGTTATTTAATGTAGTTTTGCTTAAGAATGGGACCACCCCAACTTCATCCCGCGCGAAAAATATTCACAAAATGAGCTGCATGCTTCCATACTAAATTTCTGTTACAATAATCTTTTGAAATAGAATAGCTGGCTTTGATAAGTCATTACCTAACCTATGTGAGATTATAGTGTCGCGAAAAATATAGTTACAATACGCCGTTACGTAGCTAATGGTCCCTAGATGGCGCTTTGAACAATAATCGAAAAATAGTGGGTAAAATTTAACTTTGTGATTCACGGTGAAGTTGTATGTTAATTATACTCATTTTCGGCATAAGATTGAATACTTTTTTATTTACGGATGATTATTGCGTAGGTTTTTAATTTTTTAAATATTTATAGCTAAAAATTTCGTATGAAACTTTAATCGGGCGAATAACCAACTAGCAACAACTTACTGCGATCACGGATCCACCTGTCGATCGTGGCGATCTAAGATTGAAGCCAAAGTCCAACAGTAGTGAAGAAATGCAGCACATCGATTTGATAAGACATTTCATAAGATCGAGAGAAAATGCGAGTGAATGATAATTTATAAAATTGTACATTACCGATTGCAAAAACGTTATGTAAGCATTCTGATCGGTGCCTTCATAAACATACCTCCTTCAATCAGATATCGTTTGATTTGTTTGTTTATTAAGATGTCAGATCAAAGAAATGCAGAGTTGTGCTTTAGTGGTATATAATGCAATTGAATTTTTGATTATTGTCGCAATCAATTTAACCGCCTCAATGGCTTAATCTCACACGCTCGGTTTCACAATCCGTACGTCCCATGGGTGTACCTATTGCTACTCGGTTTGTTTGGTGGGCATCTTCTATGTCCACATCGTCTGTGTTACCTAAGTCTGCCGCCAAAGCAGTGGTAGTAGCACTGTTGTGTTCTGGTATGAAAGGTAGCAGAGCCAGCACCTAGCTAAGTTGAGGCTTCTGGGTAAGCACGCTTATCCAACGCCTTTATCGTCACTTACAGGAAGACCAAGTGCAAACCCATCAAAAATTTAAAAAAAGAACGGTCCTGAGTCCTTTGCCCCCAGCAGCCTTTACCAGGTCGTCGGTACATCTGGTTTTCATTGAGATATCTCAAGAAATTACTCCCAATATTTTTTCTCTTCGGGCTTTGTCTGCCCCTGACTATCTTAGAACTATTCCTGTGTCTACGAATCTCGTTGCGATCACTGAGTGGCTTTGAACTACTCCTTAGAAATCATCGATACTGTCAAAGCTGTAGCGGGAGACGAGAAGAACACCCAAAACTCAGGTTAACTCCTTCCTTGGGTATGATTCCCGTCTTCTCAGCTCTCATCAAGTCTTAATTCTTACTTTTGAAGACCATTCAACACATACAGACCCGACAATCACACAGATACAAAATACAAGATTTTGTCATCACACATGTATTTTTGACAATAAAATATAAAATCCCTACTAATATTATAAATGCGAAAGTAACTCTGTCTGTCTGTTACGCTTTCCTGCTTAAACCTCTCAACCGATTTTGATGAAATTTGGCTCATACAATCTTTAGACCCTGAGAAAGGACATAGGCTACTTTTTAATGTGAAAAATAAAGTCCACGCGGGCGAAGCCGCGGGCAGAAGCTAGTAATATTATAAATGCGCAAGTAACTCTGTCTGTCTGTTACGCTTTCCCGCTTAAACCTCGCAACCGATTTTGATGAAATTTGGCACAGACAATCTTTAGACCCTGAGAAAAGACATAGGCTACTTTTTAATGCGAAAAATAAAGTCCACGCGACTGAAGCCGCGGGCAGAAGCTAGTAAAATATATTTTATTTGATTGATTTAGAGTTGCTTTGCCTAATTCAATACCCCAAAAAATCTTACTCAACAAAAACATCAATTAGATTAGATTTATTGCAATTTTACGTCTCTTATTAAATCTACCGGAGATCCGAAATAAGAAGTTAGAAAGGAAGCTTCGTCAAACATGTGGTTAGCAGAGTATACCTCCAAAGGAAGTGTAATCTCATAAAAACATGGGAAGTCTACATCCTCCGCTGTTCCAGTCTATATTTGGTGTTAGTCTTGCTGTCGAAACCGGCTCGGCTAGTTATACAGCTCGATCTAGATCGAAGCTGACCTAGATTTAATGCGAGGCGAGTGCATGTAATAAACGAAGTTTTATTGTGTTTGTTTCTTATCTGAATTCATGTACCTACAAAATTATTTTATGTACATTTGATGGATTTGCACTTGGCCTTCATTTCTCCGGATGGTATGTAAGTTACGGTAACCCCGTTGGATGGATATCATACTCATCCAGAAGCCTGAAGTTAATGAGGCTCTAGCTATGCTACCTTTCATATCAGAGCTGATTGCTGCAGTGCTGATTGACGGCAGACCTAGCTAGCCAGGCGAACATAGTGCATGCCCTACCACCATCCAAACCGAGTCCTCTGGGAATCGCACCCTGGACTTCTGGACTCCAGGCGCTAAGCAACCAGACCTCCACTGATGAGTACTGGTGTCTCCCAAGGTACAGCATGAAATTTTGTAAATTAAAATCAATTGAGGTTATCCCGATCCTTAAACCAGTGCACGCTCTTGTTGATATTTGATACAAATACATAAATAAAATTAATAAACAATACATAACGTGACGACATCTCAATAAATATCAATTTTTTAAAGATGCAATTAACGCTGTGTATATTTACGTATGTTTGTATCAAATTTCAACAAGAGTAACCAACCTGAATAAGTCCTGTCAATGTATTAACCATATATTATTATAAATGAATTTACTCCCATAAAAATGACAATAATACAAATTACTTATAAACTAGATTTGTTAGTAAACTTAGCCTAGATTAGTAATGAAATTAAACCTGTAACATAAAGAAAAACGTCACCTAACCTAAGAATTCGCGTGGATCTGGTACCGATCCAAAGGTCACCATTACACCTGCCGCATTGCCACGTTGGATGGCAATAGGGAATATGCATGAATTTTTTTTATGTCTTAAATTAATCATTTACATCTTTATAACATAGAAAAAAATATAAACAGGCTTGAAAATAGTCAAGTTATTTTTTAACGTGAAATTTAAAACATTGAATAAATTTGAGCCGTTCAAACGCCACCATTTTGCGCGCGCTTATGATGACGTCATTGGTCATGTGCTGTTTGTTTACTGTAGTAGCGCTTCAGTTACTTAATACTTATTTTCAGTTTCAATTGCTAAACAAATCATGGAAGAAGTTAAAAAACCTTCTTACAAGTATTGTATGGTACGAAACTACCATTATTACACCAGATAAAGTGTTTTTTTCGTATTCCACGCGATGCAAAATTACGAAAACAATGGTGTAAGATGTTAATATTAAAATAGGTATAATGATATAGACGTAAATTAGGAGTTTAGGAACAATTTTAAAGACAAATGGTTATGTATAGGTTATGTTTTGTTGTATTATTTAAACGAGAACAAAAATATATGTTATTTACTAATATATACCATGTAACATAATAATTACCTTGCAGCTTTCACTCCTTTCATCTCTGCGCTCGTAAAATCGAGATTTGATGCATAAAATGCTGACATCATAAATGCATCTATTTTCGGTAGATTATCCGATTGTGCTTTGACAAAACCAGTTTCTGTCATAGTCTTAGATTGACTACAAATTAATTATTCACAAAGTAACTACACAGAAATACAGTTTTAAACAGTTTTTCTCACAAACACTATTAACACAGTATGAATATCGACGCCGATAGATGCAAGACGGAACCATTGACGTCACATTTCGTTTCGACCAATACTGACGCGTTGTGTAAGTTTGAATTTCCCTCCCATATTTTTACTTTTTATATAATATTTTCTGGGTTTAAATAATAACTAAATAAAAAAATACATTTGAAGTATAATGTAAAGACAATAAAGAATCTAGAAAAAAATATTCGAAACAAATTTAAATTTTATGCATATTCCCTATTGGACCAGGAAAGATCCCGACCGAGGATCAGAGCCCCTCTCCCTCAGGCGGCTTCACAGTTCGTGGACAAAGGTCTTGTATGTATTAATTAATAGTAGTAGACTTGAATTTTCAAAATTGTGCTACTTTTAAATAACTTCAGGGTTTGTGTGTGTGAATCTTATCTAATACTTATATATAAAGCTAATGTTAGTACGTTAAGGATTTTCTCTATCACCACCAACTCCGATCAACTTCCCGTTGGGGTAGTGAATACCCCTTGGTCTCCTGCTGAAAGTAAGGGAGTTTGGTCGCGATGAGTGGAAGTGGGTGGTTGTGGGTGGCAAAAATGTGAAATATATATAATAGCCTTGTCTAACTCATGTGAACTTCACATAAGTGAAGATGTTCACATGAGAACTGATGGAAAGTTCTGAAAATTTCTGTAATTATCTAGAAAGATTACATTCACTCTACGTTTATGCCAAAATAAATGTCCACCCGTGCGAAGCCGGAGCGGGACGCTAGTATATGTATAAAGTGTTATTATGAGTCAATGAAGAATGTTACAAATACAAATAATTTATTTTCTCATTAAAAAGTCATTTTAAATACACTGCGGCCTCCACACTAGGCTGAGCCTGTGTCGTGGAGACCAGATGATGAATGTATATGTGTGAAACCACTGACGGTAGACAATAATTAAGACAAGTAAAAATAAACCAGCACATGAAGTTAATGTCGGCCGCTGCGAGTTACCACGCCAGTGTCAATGGCAACTGTTGGATAACGATATTGCAAAGGAATGCTGGCGAACACACGCTCAATGTAGATTGTAGACCGAGGCATTTACTAATGACCAGTTCGGGCGGTGTGGTTACTGCTGCAGCGATTACTGTATAGTTATTATATTAAGCCTACTCGTACCTACAGGTTTTGTCTTCAATTTAAATTACAATTTCATATTTTACATGTCAATTAAATTCATTTAAGAGGGTATGCTGGTGTCAAAGCGCCCATACAAACGTAGTCCAGTCATATTTTGAGTATTAAGCTATGAAAATCTATGAAATTTTCAAGACACAATCTAGAAACAAATATCTGTGTCGGTAGTGAGTCAGATTTTCGTTTTTTAATTATACAATTTGGAAAAACCACCGACATCTGAAATTTCATTAGTATGCTGTATTAAAAAAATGGTTACATAATATACTGTATCCTTGAAATGATCCATGGACTACGAAACATCCAAATAACGGGTGGATAACTTCGCATAGTGTATGCTGTCTCACCGTACGCGCTCGGGTAGGATAGGGCTCAGATAGGGACACCTACAAAACAATCCAAATTTGAACGCGGCCACGTGGTCTTACCAACATAGCCTCTGTATTCTAATACATGAGTCATAAAAATCACTCAATTTAGGTAACCACAATAATATGACACTAGTTTTAACCCACTTAAAGGTAAAATTTTAGGTGGAAACACGACTTACTTTACACTTATAAATAAAATAATGATTTTGTACAAACAAAACCGTAATGAGGAAATCTGTACACGAACTAGGCTCACGACATAGCTCGACGAGGCAGTGAGCTGAAGTAAACGATTGGGAGTAAAAGTTAAAGGGACCGGTCAATGTGTCGTACAATGGAGGAGTCCTATGTCCAGCAGTGGACGTTTCCCGGCTGATTGCAGGACGGATTTTAAGCAATGCTTTTCTTTCAACCGAGTTAGATCAAGCGAGGCTACGAAGTAGTACGAAGAGAGCAGTTAGTTCCTTGTTCTTATTCAACTAACCACTGCTAAAGCTATATAGAAAGTGAACCCTGCCACTTATGCAAACAGCGTAATACAATATGTATTTCCTAGAACGCATATAATATTGTGGTATCAAGTTAGACATGTAAAATAGACAACCAGGTTATAAATTATATATGCAACCAATGGAGTTAATTGTTGGGAGCAGCTGAGGCGGAGCTGGATTGAGCTGAGTGAGAAACTAATAGAGTTTCAATTTGAGCGGACGGTACTCGATATTTTTTTTGGTTTTGCAGCCCCGCTCCGCTTTTCTTTCGATGTTTTGAAGACTAGATATATTGAATTATTGACCTATAGATTTATTGAATTATCGATAGTGCGAAAGTTCGTCTATTTGGATGTTCAAAAAATCGTTGTCGGTGAATTAATATTCGACGAATTTACGACTATATCCATCATCATCAGCCGGGGAACGTCCACTACTATTACTCCTCCATGGTATACTACATTGAACTGTCCCGAGACGCTTTCATCCAGGTCGCTACTCCAGAACTTTTCCTCCCCATTTGTTATTCGTTCTTCGAGCTTCGCTTGCCCCTTGCCACTGTATTGACTCGGCGAGCCATGTCGGTGACACTTCACGTAGAGTAATTCCAACTATATCCATATATAATATAATAGAAGCGATACTTTATGTTTGTTTGTCTTTGCATCGTGACGGAGAGACAGAATGGCTTTTTTTTGAAAGTTGAAGGGACGAAATTGAACATAAGCTACTGTTTATCCCGATCTATCATGCAGTCCCCGTGGGATACATTACGAAGTCCACGCGAGTGAAGCCGCGGGCAAAAGCTTGAATAAAAGTAACCTCAGGTACATATATTTAGTTGTAAAAAGCAAACAAATAGAGTTACATTTCCGTTCATCACAAATTAGCCACACTCATTTATTCGCTACTACTTGCCGGCAGGTCCAACGGTATTCTCAAATAAGGTTGTCTTTTAGAAGGGAAAACTAAATTGTAGCAATTTCGTAGTTCCAGGAATCAATCCGATTAGAGTGTCTCTGTAATTCAACCATTGGTTTATGACAAAGGCCGAGCATTTACTCGATTAAAGAAATAATTGCTACAATTATTGTGCCAATTATTAATTGGCATTTGTGAAAACGGGATTGGTGTATCAAGCGAAGCAAAATGTTGCGTCATGCTATACCTACATAGTGTGTTGTACTTAGACTTCATATCACCTGGTGGTAAGTATCGATATGGACGTTAGATGGAAAGCGTGCTCACCCACAATCCGCAAGACAATTGAGCTAACTCTGTTCTCCTAACTCCTTTCATACCTGGCGGTCAAATTTTCTACCACCAACAAAGTCGAGTACCGATAGGCCGTTTAAATTACATAACACTAGGCCGTTATATATGCGTGTATATTGCATATAGCGTCGGTGGCGCAGTGGATAAGGCGCGGACTCTCAATCTGAGGGTTCCGGATTCGAACCCAGCCGTTTACCTTTGAGTTGTTTTTCAATTCAAGTACATTATCCGATTGCTTAACGGTGAAGAAAAACTTCGTGAGGAAACCTGCATGTCTTGAACAGGCTGAAGTCCGCCGATCCGCACTGGTCCCGCGTGGTTTACTATGTCCCATACACTCTCTGTAGGAGAGTAGGACTGAGACCCTGCAGTGGGGACGTATATAGGCTGTTGATTGATTGATATTGCATATATAAGTCCTTCCTACGAGTATCAAATAGAAAAGCTATTCAAAAACTAACCTTACCTTTTTGTAAGTGAGGCAGCACCGGATAGAAAAGCGTTGTAATATGTTGCCAGTGATATAATTATTCAATTTACAAGTGGACGTGGTAAAAGCTGTGTAATTGAAGTGGCAAGGGCTTGGCTAAACCAGCTTGTGGTCGGATGTAGGGTGATTTATTACCGTACATAACTGTCTTCATCCTAAGCATCTTAGGCCTTTTAATCATGCTAAGAAATGTGTAGAATGTGTCATTGGCTTGTAGATTTTGGATAACAACACTTTCATTAGCCTTATTACTGCAAGTGGATTGGCCAAGTGCAACTGGCTCTGGAGACTACCAGCCAGTATTAATTAACTGCCAAATAAAGAAATGTTCTACTGAATTCAAAAATGGAAGGGTTTAAAAATTATATACTGTTTTTTTTTCGTGAGCATCATTTTTTGCGTACGATTTTAATTATTCTTTTTTTAAATGCATAGGCTTTAGTCAATCAGATATTTTATCCACCACTTCTGTTTGGTGGAAAATGAGGGTTTGAATTCAGTTCATTAAATTTAACCAATTCAGTGAAACTTGTAAATACATTGTCGTGAGATTTAGAATTATACATTCAGGCGATGGGCAGCATCATCTACCTATGCAGAAACATCTTTCTGCGATCACCAATCCGTCTGACAAGCGTGGTGATTATGGCAAGTCCCCTCATGGAAAGTCCGACGTGGCCATCTATGAAGTAGACACAAGTCCAGCAGTTAATTCATAAGAATTCGCGAGCAAATGAAGTCAGTTTGATTCTTATTTCTTTTTTATTAAACGTGATAGGACGTGATAGAACGTGATGAAACGTGATGAACCGTGATATCAATTTGTCAGTGTATCTATTCTGCGTACACCTGTGTTTGTTGATTAATAAAACGTTGCAAGTCTTTATTGATTTATTCATAAACCGTACCATTGTCGATAACGTTATCGAATTGTAAGTCGAAATTGTCGCTTCTGTCACGTTTCGTCGAGTTTGTACACGCGATAAACAAATTATGCGCGAAGTTTCATCACGATAACACAAAGGAAATTGATTTAGCTTCTTTTAATTAGCTGCAGTCGCAGGGAGTCGCTGGATGCAGGTGGCTCGGGACCGATCGATTTGGCGTACCATGAAGGAGGCCTATGTCCAGCAGTGGACGTTTCCCGACTGATGATGATAATGATGAATCAGCTGCATAAGTCCACTGTTGTCAAGAGCCTCCTGTATACATTGCCACATATACATAGATTTATTCATCATCATCAACAGCCTATATACGTCCCCACTGCAGGGGCTCAGGCCTACTCTCCTACAGAGAGTGTATGGGACACAGACTTACGTTTGCATATGTTGATGCCACTGTATGCAGCTGCCCATCTGTAAATTCTACTAGACAATGACGTGACGATTGTCATCTTATTGTAAAGTCGTGTGTCGTCGACTTTACAATAAGTCAATCGAATGTATCCCGGGAGATGTAAAAGGCGACTAAGCGAAAATATTCAGTTGATGGGCATCGGCTGCCTATGGAACGACAGCATCTAACTTTTTGACAATATTGAAAGTTCGAAGTGGCGATCTGTAAGGGCGGCTCTAAAGCGAAGTTCACACACACACACAGTTTTCAAGCATGCACATTCACAGTGTCGTAACCAAGTTTTTTCTCATCATTTCTCTCGTCCATCGCCGATATAACTGTGATTACGTCCCCTTCTGTCACGTTTACAGTTTAACTGTCGCGGGGTCGTGCTAGGGCTACGTGACGTTTGTATCCGATGTACCAACTCACGACTGTCTCAGTTGACGTCGAAATAATGTCTTAATTGCGTTCCTGATACATTGTACAGAGGTTCAATCGATTCTTTACAGCTTTATTGTAAACCAAACACTTAATAAAAATAGGACATAACTTAAATAAATGTACAACAGGCGGTCTTATCGCTAACAGCGATCTCTGCCAGACAACCTTTGGGTAAAGGAAAAAAGACATAATATACATATATACAATAGGATTTCTGATATTTTAAACTAGGGAAAGATAACCACTTCAACAATAAAGTAAGGAATTCCTAATTGGAAGTTCACAATAACAGTAAATGAATTTTGGAAGATCTATAAAGTTTGACTATCTGTGTTTTGGATTATAGTATAAAATTTGTCATTGAACAAATTGAACAAAAATATTTGGATTTGAATATTTTACTGAAAATAATGGTAAATCATAATAAAATACTAAACCATACACATATATTTAAATAATAAATAAAGTTAAATAAGTTTAAGTTATTTTATGGATACAAAACTACTGAGGAGATGCGACTAAAGCTGAAATTTGAATGTGTGCATAGACTTCGAAGTCAGAATTGTGTACTTGAATCTTGTAAGTTTATGATTCATGTTTTTTTACGTATAATTGGTGTGCACTTGGCCTTCATCTTACCTGGTGGCAAGTGACGATACGGTCGTTGGATAAAAAGCGTGCTCATGAAGTAGCCTCAAGCCAACCTGCTGCCGTTTATACCGGAACACAACTGTGCTATGAACATTGCAATTTGGGGTCTATCACCAAAACGAGTAACGGTAATCGAATCCGGGATCTCGGGGTTGGGAGTCAATAAGCCTCGCAGAAGGGAGAAGCGTCGGTGGCGCAGTGGATAAAACTTTCAATCTGAGGGTTCCGGGTTCGAATCCAGCCGTGTACTTATGAGTTGTTTTTCAATTCAAGTACTTTATCCGATTGCTTAACGGCGAAGGAAAACATCGCGAGGAAACCTGCACACTCCTGAGAAGAAATTCAAAGGTGTGTGTGCAGTCTACCAATCCGCACTGGTCCCGCGTTGTGTAGTAGGAGAGTAGGCCTGACCCCTGCAGTGGGGACGTATACAGGCTGTTGATGATGAAGCCACGTTTTTTGCGAATGCATAATTATTTTAAGTTTCCTTTTGATTAATTCGCTACTATAATAAATATGATACGGCAGACATTTCATGTATGTTTCTCTGATTTTAATGAATAGTTCTTCAATCGTACCTAGCTCTACATATAGCTTACTAGCAGCCCGTCCCGGCTTCGCACGGGGTAGACAATTATTTATTTTTGGAAATTTGGATATAAAACACTTTTTTTCACAAATATTTTTATTTATTAAAAAATTATTAATTATATATTACAAAAAATTATTTCAGTGCCCCCTCCACCCCGCCCGCCGCGATGCCCGGCGCGCTTTTCAGACTGCATCGCAAACAACGGCCACGGCGTTATGGCGGTTTTGTTTACTGTTTGAATTTTTTAATTCGTAATATCTTTTGAATGGAAAGTCCAATTTAAATAATTTAAAAACTATTTTATAGGTAGTTAAATGGTCTTGACCATAAAATAATTTATTTGGATAAGGATTAATATAAACACATAAATAGCAAGGTTTGAATTTGGTTAGCATTTTCATTAATGTTTAAAATGAAAAAAGTTGTTGTAGTGACATAACTACAATAGTTGGACATATGCTACCGCGGAGTTTTTTGTAGACATTATGATGTTCTTCAATATTGTCGTACATTATTTTGTTCTATCGCTAATAGTTTCGGCAGCGCATTCGACGAAAGACATTTTAAGACTCATTTTTCTACACCTTCGGTTACATTGTTCAAATTTTACCAAGGATCCCTAATTTTTTTCAAAATGAAATGTAGCCTATGTCAAATTGTAAGAATGTAGCATTCTATTGGTGAAAGAATTTTTTAAATCGGCCTAGTACTTTTTGAGCCTATTCATTACAAACATACAAAAATAGTTACAAATCTTTCCTCTTTATAATATTAGTGTAGATTAACCCCCACTAACAAAAAACTGTACCAGAGTGTAAATGTTACCTACAGATCCAATCACAGCTGTAGGCTGTTTGCTTTATTCTAAAATGTACTTTGGTTTTACAAGGGCGGGCCTTTGTCTGCCTTTGTTGTTTTGGTTGGCTACATAGTTGGTAGAACAGTGAGCCTATTACTAAGACTCCGCTGTCCGTCTGTCACCAGGCTGTATCTCATGAACCGTGATAGTTAGACAGTTGAAATTTTCACAGATGATGTATTTCTTTTGCTGCTATAATAACAAATACTTACTAAAAAAGCAGAAAGTTTGGGGTGCTCCCATACCACAAACGTGATTTTTTTAAATATTCACAGAATATTTACTTATATATTCAATTTAAAATAAATAATTAAATAAAAACAAATATTTTTGGGGGCTCTCATACAGCATTCTTTTTGCGGGATGGAAGGGATATGGGATTTTTGTAATATGTATGGGAAATGTGAAGTCAACAAAAAACTTTCACTTTATTGAAGTGTAAAGCATTTGAACTATTATGTATGTATGTTTAGTTAAGTAACATACAGTTTTACAAAAGCTTGCATCATTCTATTTAATTTATAATATGAATTCGAAACAATACGCTATCTCTGTACGAGCGTAAAGCACTTTACGAGTACTTCGAAGTTCCATACAAATTGTAATCAAGAGAAAGCTAATAGAAACTTCGCTAGACACGAGTAAACTGTGGATTTGTATCAAGAGCGTAATCTCGAGTTGTTTAACTAAATGTTTAACCATATGTAAATGTGAATCTCTGATTTACATCCTTACTTTTAAATCTACTCCGCAGAGTGCAGAGGTTCGATTCCCAGTACCCTCGAGTACAAAAATATGTAGTCACTTTTGAACCATATCATGTTCACCTTTGATTAAATCACACACTGTATAGTAACAAGAAAGGGTGAATGTGGCATGGTACAAAAGCAGAGAGATTTAAATATAGTAATAGGTTATAGAGCGGTTATTGGGAAACGTTTCATATAAACATTTTGATCTCAAAAGTCAACGGTATGTCAAATGTCTTGTACGGCCGCGTGACGTGATGTGACACTGGATTGAGTAACTTATTACCTAAACTTATTACCAATTGGTAATAAGTTTAGGATCAAAATGTTTGTTTGCTTTGTCCGGTCTATTAATATTAAATGTCTTTGTACAAAAGTGTGTACATATTTTTGTACTCTAGCGTACCAGGAACTCTGGTTGGTGGTAAGGCCTTTAATATGTCCGTCTCGCTAGCTACCATGCCAAACCAAGTACCAATACATCCAATGGGAATCGAACCCGGGACCTTACGGTATTTTTTATATACAAGTCCAAGCGAGTAACTATGAAGCGTCAGTGGCGCAATGGATAAGGCGTGGGTTCCGGGTTCGAAACCAGACGTGTACCTATGAGTTGTTTTTTAATTCAATACATAGTGGAATACATGTCTTAAACAGACATGTGAAGTCCGCCGATATGCACTGGTCCCGCGTGGTGGACTACGGCCCATACACTCTGTAGGAGAGTAGGCCTGAGCTCCTGCAGTGGGGACGTATATAGGCTGATGATGAGTAACTATTAGGCCATTGAGGTGGAGGATGTATAAAGAAAATCTTTTTTGAAATAAATTCAGTCATCATCAGCTGGGAAACGTGTCTTTCCATCAGTTAGTACATGAAAAGTATTAAGAAGGAGTTTTGGGAAATTCGGACCAGTTTCATGTATTTTTCAATTATAATAGTTTCTCGTGCAACTAACAAACATTATCAATTTACGATATGCATACTGTTACAGTATTGGAGCGTAAACCAGGTAGGAATGTATATAATGCGGTCAGAGCAATATCTACCGAGTATCTAGGCTAGGTGGGTCTCAATTATTATTGTACATGCCTACTCGTAATTGTAAAGAGACCTGAGTGACGTCATCAAGGTTATTTCATGAGGAGTGTGAGACCAAAGGCTGGTTGAAAGAATTGTCATCATCAGCCAGGAAACTTCAATAGAAAGCCATAATGATAATGACTTACTAGGTCATCGGTACATCTATGGTTACAGACCAGTATACATTGCCGCCATATCGTCGCCACTCAAGGCCTGCCCATTTCCACTTCAGCTCACTGACTCGAGCTATGTCGGTGTCCTTGGTTCATCTACAGATTTACTCATTCCAGATTTATCACGTAGAGAAATTTCGAGCAAAGCTCGTTCCATTGCTCGCTGAGTGACTTTGAGCTTGTTTATTCGGCCCACAGTAAAGGACCACGTTTTGGTTCCGTATGTCATCACTGGCAACACGCACTGATTAGACTTTTGTCTTGAGGTATTTCGGACGGGAAGATATGCCGTAACTTACCGAACGCCGCCCAGCCGAGTTGGATTCTTCGGTTGACCTCTTTGTCGAAGTTGGACCTACCTACAAATCAATTCAATTCAAATATACTTTATCGCACACACAAACAAAAAATAAAATAACATAAAAGGTAAAATAAAGGCGGCCTTTTAGCTAAGAGCGATCTCTTCCAGGCAACCTTGGGGCAGAAGAATCATTTAATTAACAAGGGGTTAGTGGTGCGACTGGGGTGCAGGTGGCTCAGGAGCGGTTGACGTGGCGTACCATGAAGGAGGCCTATATCCATCAGTGGACGTTTCTCGGCTGATGATAAAGTGGTGCTACATAAATAAATATACTATACATACATACAATGGATAAACAATAGACAAAATTATTATATTAATATTATAAATGCGAAAGTAACTCTGTCTGTCTGTTACGCTTTCCCGCTTAAACCTCTCAACCGATTTTGATAAAATTTGGCACAGACAATCTTTAGACCCTGAGAAAGGACATAGGCTACTTTTTAATGCGAAAAATAAAGTCCACGCGGGCGAAGCCGCGGGCAGAAGCTAGTATAGTATAATAATGCTTATAATAATTCAGTTCCAAAACTATTGCGTCACTACGAGATATAACCTAGCTATACACGCATGCGGTTAACACAGTTACACATGTTTCTTTGGTGGGTGCTAATGTGTTGCCACATTATCCAATAGTGATAGATAGATAAATGATGCAATTGACACTTGTGTGCGTAATGATACGGTTCACGCACCGTTTTATAACTCACTATTATGTGACGCAATGTATCGGAGCTGCGGAGAGGTATTGCTTTTAGATAGAGCGATTTGATTATGAGCATTGCGAATTCGGAGCATTAATGCGAAGTGATAACGTTTTTTTTTTAAATTGGGAAACATCTGGATGTAAAGTTTGAGTGAAATGAGCTGAATAGCTTACATGAGCTTAGTATTACGTTGACATGTATACGTACGTATGTATTTATATATATTACTGTGAATATCTAATGTAAGAGGATCTTAAGGTACGCTAGCTGGTGAATGACCTATGTATGTTCTATAATTTGAAAGTGAATCAAAACGTATAAATAAGTTTACTTAGCTTATTAATGTACGCTTTATGTAAGTGTTAAGGAAACTGTCTTTGTTTTATATATGTTTCATGATTTCATCCTTTTTTAACCGACTTCAAAAAAGGAGATTGTCAATTCGACCTGTATGTATGCAATATTTTCATTCATTAGTCTATATCTTCTAAACAAGTGCACCAAATTTCAAAAGTGTATGTATGTATGTATTTATATTTGTATGTTTGTCCTCGCATATCTCCGGAACTACAAGTTCGATTTAAATAATTCTTTTTTTGTTGAACTAGGTATTGTTCAACTTAGGGAAGACTGCAAGTTTCATCAAAATCGGTTCAGTAGTTTTTGAGATAGGGAATGTTATGTGTGTATTAGACAGCTGACTTACAAGCATTTCCTTAATAAAAGTAGACTTTTAGGGCAGTTGAAGTCGGTTTCTAGTTCTTTTTGATCGCGTTTACTAGTCTTTAAATATAAACGCGTTTTTTTTTGAAAGTTTGTTCTTCCTTTACGTCATAACGAAGAGTCAGAATAACTTGATTTTTTGTATAGGGATAGTTGAAGGGCAGGAACAGGACTTAGGCTGTTTTTTTTATCCCGATCGAACAAGTAGTTCTTGTGGGATATCTAGTTTCAGAACTCCACGCGGACGAAGTCGCAGGCAAAATCTAGTTTAGTAATGAAACTGGCATTACTAAGTCTTATAAGACTGACTGAGAGGAATATGTCAACTGTTGGACACGAAATCCTCAGAGATAGTCGACATCGAACTGGCTTTCCATAATGGTGGATTTCAGTTCAGGGGACGACAAAAATGATTGTGTTTTTTGTGTGCATAAAAAGGCTATTTATGTAGATTTCTAGATATCTGTAATATATTCTAGATTCTCCGACAATTCCATGTCTTACAAAACGCGACTATCTCATCTGTCAATGCCTCGTTGTCTTTTTGTGCCATAAGCAATGTTCATTGTTTCCAATATTTCCTCAACTTAAGACTTTCTTGCTAGCGTTAAGTCATTTGATTCTCATGTATATAACTTAGGTACTTAGAACTTACTCAATTAGGGTTAACTTCGTTCTGTAACTAATCTTATAACAGTTAGTTATGTTGTATCGTAAAAAAACTAGAAGTTACGGGAGCTAGTCTCGTTAGCCCACCTCAGTTTCATAGCATTCTTATGGTAAGACAAATAGCCGTCTCACTCTAGCGCAGTGGAATTACGAGGAAGAATATTTACGCGTTGGACCACAAGTGGGTCTAAATAATGGGTCCTGCGTTACTCAAAATTACCATTAGACCCCCTCTAGTGCAGTCCCTACGGGGAATAAAATAGCCCCTAGGAAAAACAGTAGCGGGTCCTCAGTTAATTGAAGTTACAATTGGACCCCCCTCTCCTCCTCCCCTAGAGCAGTGGGACTATGCGGAGTAAAAAAGTATTATTATTCATTTATTCTCGGGTAACAAAGACCCATAGTTATATATAAAATACAATAAATTTAAATAAAATTATTATTGTAAAATAAAAACCTATATTCTACTTTTATTTGTTAATGCACGTTCATATCCTCCCTCGGAAGCGACGGTACACCACGCCCTTCGGCCAGAAGTCCTCCTTCGTGAAGGTCGAAATAGCCCGTGGATCAGTAGGTAAAAGTAGTAGGTCCTCAGTTTATTGTAATTACCATTGTACCCCCTCTAGTCCAGTGAGACTACACCCCAGTGGGTCAAAGTAGTGGGTCCTCAGTTTATTGTAATTACCATTGTACCCCCTCTAGTCCAGTGAGACTACACCCCAGTGGGTCAAAGTAGTGGGTCCTCAGTTTATTGTAATTACCATTGGACTCCCTCTAGTCCAGTGAGTCTACCCACCAGTGGGTCAAAGTAGTGGGTCCTCAGTTTATTGTAATTACCATTGGACCCCCTCTAGTCCAGTGAGTCTACCCACCAGTGGGTCAAAGTAGTGTGACCTCAGTTTATTGTAATTACCATTGGACTCCCTCTAGTCCAGTGAGTCTACCCACCAGTGGGTCAAAGTAGTGTGTCCTCAGTTTATTGTAATTACCATTGGACTCCCTCTAGTCCAGTGAGTCTACCCACCAGTGGGTCAAAGTAGTGGGTCCTCAGTTTATTTTAATTACCATTGGACCCCCTCTAGTCCAGTGAGACTACCCATCAGTGTGTCAAAGTAGTTGGTCCTCAGTTTATTTTAATTACCATTGGACCCCCTCTAGTCCAGTGAGTCTACCCACCAGTGGGTCAAAGTAGTTGGTCCTCAGTTTATTTTAATTACCATTGGACCCCCTCTAGTCTAGTGAGACTACCCACCAATGGGTCAAAGTAGTGGGTCCTCAGTTTATTGTAATTACCATTGGACCCCCTCTAGTCCAGTGAGACTACCCCCCAGTGGGTCAAAGTAGTGGGTCCTCAGTTCATTTTAATTACCATTGGACCCCCTCTAGTCCAGTGAGACTACCCATCAGTGTGTCAAAGTAGTGGTTCCTCAGTTTATTGTAATTACCATTGGACCCCCTCTAGTCTAGAGAGACTACCCACCAGTGGGTCAAAGTAGTTGGTCCTCGGTTGAAACTCCAACCAAGCATATCAGGTGTCGGTTAATTTAACAAGTAGTTCTAAGCTCAAGTTAAAGGGCACAAGTTTAACCACTGCACTTTATTAAAGCCAAGGTAAATAACCTAACCGTTAGTTACCCTCATACTACTTGTTTCTCATGCAATCTACAACAGACAGTTTAACAACCGCACTAATGTCTTCTTAATGAAGACCTCATAACTCGTTTCTTACAGTAATGTAAGTTCCAGAAGTCCCAGTACAAGCGTCTCGCTCTTACAAATGTAAGCTTGGAATAGCCATCACATTAGAAAATTATCCGCGCGAAATCATCGTCGATAATCATTTATTCAGTGTTTATTTCATGGACATGTATATTATTGAAAAAAAGTATTCCCATAAATCTGAAAAGCGCTTCATTAGGAAATGTCCTGAGAAACTATAAATTATATATAATATATATATATAAATAAATAGGAAATAAAACTGAAATTGGCGAGACACCCAAAATATATTGAAGTTTTTCATTTCGAATCTCCATAATCTTTGAATAGTTAGTATTTTTATTTTTTTAAGAAAAACGTATAACAGTTATTTTTTATAGTTTTTACAATCAGTAAAATTGAATTTGTCAACTCTGTTATTCCGAACGGGGATGTAGAGCTAGCAAGCTAGGTGACATGTGTCAATTTTATGAGGAAACTAATCATTCGAGTAAACGTAAGTATTGGAAAAGGACTGTTGGCCAAGAGCTTCCCTGCATCACCGCATCGTCAAATTCAATTAAGTGAATTGCTATAATCCCCAAGCTCTACTGATTGTTGAATGGTGATACATATCATGTACTTTTTTTTATTTGGATTTTTTTAGCCATCGTGCTATCTTTTTCTGCTTAAGAACCTAACTTAAAAATCACTTAAACTAAAAGACTGGTTAACTAATAACTGTAATCATGTTAATAACAGCTGAACACAGATCCCGACGGGTTGGTAGTCGTGTTGTGTTGTAATGAATAGACAATTGTTACTTTTTGCGGAAGACTAGTTGCCCAAGCGCAGTCGTGTGACCTTTGCAGTTTGGTACAAGTTGGGAGCTATGAAGAGTGTGGGATACGTTAAGTTTTTGAAATATACGTTAAGTTTTTAAACATACGTAGAGTTTTTAAAATATAACTTAAGTTTTTTCAAACAACTTCAAAAAAACTCCTTTTTTGTACTCAATTCGACGCGTATGTTTTTTCTGTGTGTTACGCAATAACTCTGCCAATAGTGAATCGATTTTGATAATTCTTTTTTTGTTTGGTAGAGCATACTTCAGAGGTGCTCCCAGATAAATTTTATAGAAATTGATTGATCGCTTTTTGGAAAAAAAAATTTTTTTCAGTTTTTTTTGAACGCGTCAATTATTTATTATACGTAAAGGTTTTGAGATATATAGTTTAGAGAGATACGTAATTTTTTTAATACGTTAATATGTTGTGCTTTACAAAATTTCTGCGGTTTACGTACCTAATATAAAGAAAGATAGTTTGTATTACGGATGGTACTGATTGTCATGAAAGAGTATGAAATAGTCTTTAATACTTAAGAGATTCAATTCATTGTTAACGTAAACGTAGATAAAAAGATTTCTAAAATAGAATTCTTTTAAAAATATCGATCGTTTAGTAGTTATTGCGTACCTTTGTTTTTCTTTTTAAAACTGCAAAATAAAACACATCCATATTTATTGACGCTAGACCTTTGATATTTTTTTCAATTATTTACTTCAAAAACAGACAGTGCGAAATAATCGTTACATTATAACTTTTACATCTATTACATCCGCACAAAATAAACACAAATTACAATAATAAAATATCAAGTCATACAATGAGCTTAGTTTCTAAATTTGAAGTAAATCCGCTTGTCGCTTGTGACATAAAGTAACAACTTAATTACACGAGAGTCGGATCAGAGTCGTTACTTTGCTTAACCTTAATACAGCAATGAAGTGGGACGTGAAATTCCGACTTAGACGAAAGTGCCTACAATCGTTGTCGCCATCTCACGAGTTATTATTCAATTTGGTTCACTAATGAGTGAAGGAGAAACAGGCTTTTATCAGAGCCCCGTCATTTCATGACGGCAAAGTGGCAAAGATTCAGCGAGTCGAAGAGAACTAGAAATCATTTGGAATACGAAAATGATTTCGATTCGACTGAATTTCGTTTGTATATATCTGCACCAGCTGTGAACCAATTTTAATTATTATTATTTATTTAAATCAGACATACATCCATATTGTTAGTAAACTGAGTGCTATGTTAGTAATTAAATATATCGTCAGACATGCTACTGGGACGCTGGTGCATGTAATGACAGCCAGTGTCGCAGCATCGGTGCGTCGGTGCGTTGCGCGTTGTTGTGCTATTAACACTGCTGTTTGTCGGCAGACTTAGGTAACATAGTGGTAGCTACAGGGAATCAAACCTCAGGATTAAGCAATGATGCCATATCATCTTAAATGTCTGAACATAATCGTTTTCCTGATCACTAATTTAAGAGCCTTGACTTTCTGCGCTGCGCGTGAGATGACTTTGAGATACTCGTAGACAACCAACGACGTCGTGCGGTTCTCGCCCGTGATTTGGTCACGATAATATGCCGTTCATGTTTAATTTTTGTAGAATACTTAATTGATAGCATATTTTTAGGATATTATCACCATATCCGAAATAAGCATTGGGTGTCAAAGTTTTTAACTTCGTAGATCCCACGGGTTTTGTAAAACGCGATGTAAAATCCCAATAAACGCGGACGAGTAGAAATCTTATTGTCATTTAACGAGCGTTCAATTTTTGTATTGCTTGCTTGCGTATTTTTTTATGTTATTAAAGTATATATACTTCTCATCAGATAAATCGAAACACCTTGCAAGTTTATGTTTTGTAAGGATTATCAGAAAAAGTAGTGTAATATCAGCTTTAGAATAGTGGTGGTTACCCCATGTCATTCGTAGCAAAGGAAAGGCAACAAGTCTAACAGAGCTGCATATGTATCAACAACTTACTGCGATCCCCAATTCGATTGCCAAGCGTAATTAACGGGGAAAAAAGTTGAACGAACTTGGCTTCTCGCTGAGTATTTTCTCTTTGATATTATTCAATTCTTGACTACCTAATGAAAGCCGCAGCACATCAAATAGAAAAATACAAATCTTTTCGTTTAACAAACATTAAAAGAACTGGAGTCTATTCATCAGGTACTTTCTCTATTGTAGTCGCGAGTTTCCTAAACTTATCTCAACTTTGGTAATATCCGTTACGAAAGCCATACTCCGTTAGTTCTTATTATGCAGCGGTTCTTAACCCGTAATTCAAGGAATGAGCTAAGGAAGTGTATTTACAGATAGATCAAAATATAAGCAAAAAAGATAAGGCATTGTTATAAGAAGGTAATTTTCAATATTTGCCAAATTACCGCCCACTGTCCCACAGAACATAAATAACCAATGGTGTAAGAAAAGTAATCTACAGATATTATGGCTCGAAATACAGGGATAAAGAACCACTGGTATAAGAAAGGTAATCTATAGATGGGACGAAATAAATGTCTCTATTAAACTGATGATAAAGAACACTGGCATAAGGAAGGTAATCTATAGATGGGACGAAATAAAGGTCTCTATTAAACTGACGATAAAGAACCTCTGGGATGAAAAAGGTAATCTATAGATGGGACGAAATAAAGGTCTCTATTAAACTGACGATAAAGAACCTCTGGGATGAAAAAGGTAATCTATAGATGGGACGAAATAAAGGTCTCTATTAAACTGACGATAAAGAACCTCTGGGATGAAAAAGGTAATCTATAGATGGGACAAAATAAAGGTCTCTATTAAACTGACGATAAAGAACCACTGGGATAAGAAAAGTAATCTATAGATGGGACGAAATAAAGGTCTCTATTAAACTGACGATAAAGAACCTCTGGGATGAAAAAGGTAATCTATAGATGGGACGAAATAAAGGTCTCTATTAAACTGACGATAAAGAACCTCTGGGATGAAAAAGGTAATCTATAGATGGGACGAAATAAAGGTCTCTATTAAACTGACGATAAAGAACACTGGCATAAGAAAAGTAATCTATAGATGGGACGAAATAAAGGTCTCTATTAAACTGACGATAAAGAACCTCTGGGATGAAAAAGGTAATCTATAGATGGGACGAAATAAAAGTCTCTATTAAACTGACGATAAAGAACCTCTGGGATAAGAAAAGTAATCTATAGATGGGACGAAATAAAGGTCTCTATTAAACTGACGATAAAGAACCTCTGGGATGAAAAAGGTAATCTATAGATGGGACGAAATAAAGGTCTCTATTAAACTGACGATAAAGAACCTCTGGGATGAAAAAGGTAATCTATAGATGGAACGAAATAAAGGTCTCTATTAAACTGACGATAAAGAACACTGGTATAAGAAAGGTAATCTATAGATGGGACGAAATAAAGGTCTCTATTAAACTGACGATAAAGATCCTCTGGGATGGAAAAGGTAATCTATAGATGGGACGAAATAAAGGTCTCTATTAAACTGACGATAAAGAACCTCTGGGATGAAAAAGGTAATCTATAGATGGAACGAAATAAAGGTCTCTATTAAACTGACGATAAAGAACACTGGTATAAGAAAGGTAATCTATAGATGGGACGAAATAAAGGTCTCTATTAAACTGACGATAAAGAACCTCTGGGATGGAAAAGGTAATCTATAGATGGGACGAAATAAAGGTCTCTATTAAACTGACGATAAAGAACCTCTGGGATGAAAAAGGTAATCTATAGATCGGACGAAATAAAGGTCTCTATTAAACTGACGATAAAGAACCTCTGGGATGAAAAAGGTAATCTATAGATGGGACGAAATAAAGGTCTCTATTAAACTGACGATAAAGAACCACTGGGATAAGAAAGGTAATCTATAGATGGGACGAAATAAAGGTCCCTGTTCTACAGAAGATAAAGAACCACTCATATACATGGTCAAAAATACTTGTCTCTATTCCAAAAAAACACTGTATTTGGGCCTCTGTTCTAAAGATGAAGAACCACTGGTATAAGAAAGGGAATCTACGTTCGGTGAGCTAATGCTATACATAGTCGAGTGCATTATGCGTGGTGAACAAAAACCAGTGAAAGTGAAGCAGCTAGGACTGCCGCAGCGATGGACGCACGAGAATTAGTATGCGATGCGTCACTTGCGCAGGAGTGGATCGAGGTAGGTTTGATTCATTCCAGCTCTTGGTGGCCCTCTGTGCCATTGAAATACAATGCAACTTGGTGTTTCGATAGCGTGCCCTCAAATAGGATAAACTGCTTTTCAACTAACTTCAAACATGGATTAGGTTTTCAATTTGAATGTTTATGTGTTGTTGCTCGATAACTATATGAATAGCCTTCGTGAGTGGTCCCATTTTGAAGAAAAACCATTCCAAACAAGGAAAAGGCCTTGAAATTTCAACAACTTTAATAAAGATGGTTCCTAAAAAGAAACGTTTGTTATTTAATTCTTTAGATATTTAATTTTGAGAGTATTTAACAAAAGTCTTGGTGCCTCAATCCGGTCACAATACGTCTCTGTAATGACATTAGCCGCCAGCGCAATCGCTAGTCGTGACAGAAACTCTTGCGCATCGCATCGCTCGCATTGTGGCCGCGACGAGCCTCCTAATCACCGACGGACCTCCGCTCTCGTTACAAACGAGACAGCTTATAGCCTCTACACTAGAAGGACATTGTAAGGCTTAGTTAACAAGATTAGACGGAAACGATGTGTTACCTGCGGTTATAACATTGTTTTGGGAGCTTGGAACATCCGATGAAACAACTGAACCCTAAATCTAACTCTCCGCGGTACCTCACCTCTCCCCGCAAGAAAGTGACCCGTTCAAGGATCGACAGTACCGCGCGCATGAATTAACTGACACATGCTCGTGTATACACATGTCATCCGTTCGATGTATGGGAATAGGAACCGATATTCTCGCCACAAATCTCGCCACTAAAAACCCGCGAGTGATCGGACCCACGTACTACGAGCGTCTACCCAGCGATCTAAAAGGTGAAACAAATGACGAAACGTTTTATCGACGACTAAAAAACCTTTTGTTGGATAAAGAATACTACAATGTAAAAGATTTTCTACTGGATAAATTTTGAGTATCTATAATATTATAGATTTATTTTATTATTTCTTTTGACATTAAATTTACTGTTTGACATTTATTTTATATAATTTTTGACATTTTAAATATTTTTGACGATCATTGTACACTCTGACATTTTTATATATATTTTTTTGTAATCTTGACATTGGTACAATGAAATAAATAATCTAATCTAATCTATTTCGACATTTGTTTGCAGCCACCGGCCTGTGACTCTGGTGTATGTCTGTCCGTCCGTCTGTCACAGTTAATTATATCAGAAACCACTAATGATATTAATTTTTATCATATCAAGGGATTTAGTGACCCACAGATGCCCCAACTGAACTAATTCATAAAATGTTTTTATATTATAAAGGGGCCAAACTAGGGTCGGTTGAAATTTCAATGTGGAGTAGCTATGTTCTAAAAACCTGCATCGCATGCGCTTGTCATTCTCCACACAGCCTTACACTTTAGTCAAGGATTACAGAAGCTCGTCACACTTTACTGGTCACAATGGACGCCGTGTGTTATAAAATGTAATTTAGTTCACCGTCGGACAGGCTTTCGTAATACTCTAATGCCCTTTTGTACCTCGCTCGAATGTGCAGGAAGTACAACCGCAAGGGTACCATGAGATCAACGTTTGTCCTGAATCGATTCATTCATGTCATACTAGAACTTTTTTGTTTCATAACTTTTTACTTATCTTGGCTTGCTATTCTGACCAGGAACCACCGACGTTGTTGCCTATCAGCTGTGGTTTGCTATTGAAAGTCATTCATTTATTTGGGTGAGAATTCTCTCATCATGCAGCCCTTTCGTCGCTTACAATAAGATGAAAGAATTTGGCTTGGCATTTACGTATGTTTGAGATAAATCCATCCAATCCATCGACGGGAAACGTCCACTGCAGGCCTCCTTCATGGCATGCTAGATTTACCGCTCCCGAGCCACGGTTGGTCGACGGTCTATCTAGAAGGGGGACAGCCCAGTACACGCTTCCCGGTACATGGTCGCCACTCGAAAACCTTTACTCCCCACTCCACTTCAGCTCACTGACTTGTCGAGCTATGTCGGTGACCCTTGATCGTCTACGGATTTCCTCATTCACGTAGAGAATAATAATTTATACAAAATAAAACATTGCTTTTTTGTGTTTTGCCAAAGCGATGAAAGTTTTTCGAGTCTACAAAAACTAATAATTTCTTTATCAAAACAATGCAAGTAGACTGTCAGAAAACTTCCCTTTCAGTTACCACATCTGTCATGCCACGTCATGGGCTTTCAAACTAATTGCACGTCGAGGTACAAAGCGATCCCATAGAGTACTTGGCCATTTCTTGTCGGAATTTTCACTGCGCACGAGTAGAAATGTTTAAAACAATGAAATTACTGTGTCCCATCAGTCATGGGACCGGAAGTAGACGGCTTTAAATCGAGATAATAAACAAAAAGTGTCTTTGTTGTGTTGTGACGAGTAAAAGTGATGTACCGTAGCGACAATGCGCTTGCAAAACTACGCCAAGTTCGTCTGAAGATTTGTCGACAGTTCTGATCTTTTGCTTTCTACCTTCAGATCTTACTTGTACTTTTGTCTATGACTTTACGAAATAGTGCTCCAGGAGCCAGTGAGACCCAAATCAGCGAATGTGCATTGATTATTAATTTTGATTATGCGCCACTGAAGGTTCCGGGTTCGAATCCAGCTGTGTACGTAGAGTTGTTTTTTCAATTCAAGTACATTATCCGATTGCTTAACGGTGAAGGAAAACATCGTGAGGAAACCTGCATGTCTTTAACAGGCATGTGAAGTCCGCCAATCCGCACTGGTCCCGCGTGGTGGACTATGGTCCATACACTCTCTGTATGAGGGTAGGCCTGAGCCCCTGCAGTGGGGACGTATATAGGCTGTTGATGATGATTGATGATTTATATGCAGTTGTGGCGTCAAGAGGTAAAATATATCACTTCCGCATTAATAATATTGGTATGAATATCTTTATAATATATAATAATAATTTTTTATTAGAAAGGCATAAAAGTAAAAACCCCAAAATGTATGGCTATGTGTAACTGAAATAGTTTTTGTCATCAACACAATAATGCGAGAAATATACAAATTAGCTCTTAGGAACTATTGTAACTTCAATTTATTTGTAATTTCTTAATATACAATGTTATATACCAGACCTCTTAACGTTGTTCCTCTCCTAATGCTTCCATACTTAATTTCTGTTGCCATAGTATTTTAAGATAGAATAACTGACTTTGATAAGTAATTACCTAAAAATAGGAGATGAAATTATAGTGTCGCGAAATAAATACCATTAATTTACAACTTTAAATTTAGCTACAATAACAGTTACGCAGCTGATGGTTCATAGATGGCGCTTTGAACAATAATCGAAAAAAGTGTTTAAAATGGAAATTGTGATTCACTGTGAAGTTGCATGTTAATGATACTCATTCCGCGACATCACAATCTGATGTCCTATTTTTAGATAGTTGCTACACAAATCCAGCTATTATATTTTAAAAGATTATGGCAACAGAAATTTAGTATGAAACTTTGATGGAGGTGGATCGGCTCAAGCATCAACGTCACTGTAGATTTTTGTAAACACTTCACTTAAGATTATTACATGTGTATTTATTTATAATTGTATGTACTTAAATAAATAACTGTCCCTCCGTAACTTTTAATATCAGTAAACAAAATCAAAAAGGTAAATTTCAATTTAATTACAGTGCTTCTATTGTCTTGATGTATTTCGGCAATTATCCTGTTTCATAAAGTACGTATTTTTGAATTCAATTGATGACAGATACATGTAGTCCGGTATATTTGGAAATCCGAAGATTATCGATATATATTAAGAGAGTAGAAGCACTGTATTTGAATGTCGATCCACACAACTTGGCTACGGGCACTACCTCGCGAGACAAGTATAATCTTGTGAAATCGCCCCAGCCGCATTTCTGTCACATACCCTCCACGGTTCAGATGCTCCCGCAAGTCTAACATCTTGAGTGGCAAACAACTGGGGCATGCGCACGCGCCGAGAACAATGACTTTCCACAACCCTGTTTCCATATGGTTTTCTAATGTCAAAACTACCTTTGTGAGTTTGACGTAAAATATACCTTGATGTAATTAAGAGATTGCGACTCAAGTTGGTAAAGTTTTGAGGAAATTGATGTTATTTCATAATCGGCTGCATAAGTCTGCGTTTGGAAAGCATTTGGGACTTTGCTATCGCAGTACTTGCTCCGAAATTATTTAATAAATTTCTGCCTCTTTTTTGTATGACGATGGGTTTGCACTTGGCCTTCCTCTCACCTGTTTGACGATTAGGCCTTTTGATAGTAAGAGTGCGCACATAGATGCCTAAAGTTACCAGTTACCACCTCAAGGACCGTTTTTCAAGCAAATAAATAATATTTCATTTCAAAAAATAATATTTCATTTCATTTCAAGCTAATGAGGCGCTGGCTCTGATACACTGAATGAAATTTTAATGTTTTTCTTTAGAATTGTGTTGTAACTAAAGCTTACCTTTGATATTCACGTCAAAAATCCAAAACTAGCGATAAAATGTACACATTATAAATTATAAGGAAAGCAATTCGGAAATAGCTTCGATCTAATATTTTCCTAACCTCAAATTCAAGACTTGGCTGTATGGTGTTTGCCTTTGCCTTTTTCTAGTGGAAAAAAAGTACCAAGAGACACCAACTAGGGCTTTCAAATTTCCGAGCTATCATCGTATCTACCTACTGTTTTAAACTGTTCAATAAAAGGTAATTCATCGCCGTCGTTACAGGAATAAAGTATTTACGCAGTTCAGATGTAGACTTGCATTTGCTCAGCTGTTCAAATGTGTGACGTCACTAAACACCTTTTGTTCTATCAACAAGGTAAAAACAAGAACTTGGCCGTTTTATTTACGGAGCCTGTTCCCATTTCGCACGCAATTAACGCCTATTGAATGCAATTTCGGAACAAAAGGTGTGTTTGTGCACTATGAATTTCATCTGTAGCATTGATGATGTCATTAAATCATCGGTCCGCGTTTAATGAGATAAAATTCATGTATATTAGCTGCATAGTTTGATCTGTGGAAAATGTATATAGCTGAAGGCATAATTTAATGTATTATGTTCTTGAATGAAAATGAATTTTAATTTTTTTAGCCTTGCAGAAAACTAGCCGATTTTCGCCTTTAGAATAGCCGCCTCCGGGGCCTAATGACTAAATGCTGCACTCACAATCCGTAGGTCCCAGGTTCGATTTCTTAACGGTACTCGGTTTGGTTGGTGGGGTATTTTATATGTCCGCCTGCGTAGCTACCATCATGTTTCCTTAATCTGCCGCTAAAGAGAGACTTCTGGGTGCGCAAGCTTACCATCCAACGACCTTATCGTCACTTACCATCAGGTGAGATGAAGGCCAAGTGCAAACCCGTCGTACATTAAAAAATTGCAGAATAACTCGACCTTACAGATAGTCAGAATGACTTGAGTTTTTGCAGAGAGATAGTTGAAAGCCGATGAAAGACTTAGACTACTTTTATCCCGATCGAACGAGTATTTCCCATGGGATAAATCTTGAATTCCACTCGAAGAAGCTAGTTTCTACTAATTAAAACGCAATTATCTCCAGTGATGGGTGTAATTGACACAGTCGACAAAAAGCTGATCGCAGTTCCTTGTCGGAAGAGATGTACTGTCTAGTTCCGTCCTCTTATTATGAATTTCCCGTTCCATTGTTTTATCGTAGAGGAATGCAGTCAGTTGTTTCATTTGTTCTAGATTCTGTGGTTTCTCCTCAATTTGTTCGCATATCCATTGTTTTCATATGCATGCATATACTGAATGTTTTGTACACACAAGCTTGCCTTGTAACAAGCTGGGATGGATTTCAGTAAATACAAACATCTTAATATTTGCTCACGCCATTCGATATTGATCCGTGTTGGCTAAGACGCAAGAGTATTCGTCAGCAAATATATTCTTAGTGAATTGCACTCGTTTATTTTTAGCCTTGAAATATAAAATAATAATAAATTAACGGTATTCCGCTCAGAATGCTTCAATACCAAATTTCTGTTGCCATTATCTTTTAAAATAGAATAGCTGACTTTGATATGTAATTGCCTAAAAATAGGAGATGAAATTATAGTGTCGCGAAATGAATATAATGAATTTACAACGTCATAGCTAGCTACAATAGTCGTTACGGAGCTAATGGTTCATAGATGGCGCTTTTTTAGATAATTACTTTACAAAGCCAGCTATTTTATTTGATAAGATTATGGCAACATAAATTTAGTATGAAAATCGAGCGAATAACTTTAACTTGAATATTTAAAATAAGGGTGGCTATTTGTAGCTCGAGTAATCTCTCTTTAGTTTGTAATAAAAAAACTACGTTTTTACTTTAGTATGTAAACTCGCCTAAACGTAGGTTTTAGTAGCACAATATTGAACGCGAAGGTTTTGCTAACGAGCTGCATAAAATATCGAAATTTTCAATGCTACTGAAACGTCACGGTCGGATAGTTCTCCCCTGCGTCTGCGCAACAAACTGATTGGTTCCGGAATTTCTACAAGTTATTATTGTGTTTCGTCGGTATTTTAACTTTGAACTTGAACCGGGAAAACAAAGCGAAATGCTTGGTTTTCCTTGGTGTAATGAGGCTTCGCAATACCTATACTTGCAATTATATTTCAAGCCTTATAAATGCCTAGCTTTTGTTTTGATTTAAGCTCGCTCTCAATTGCACTTTTCAGCCGGAAATCGTAAATGAATAAACGAATAAAAACCGGTCAAGTGCGAATCTGACTCGCACACCGAGGGCTCCGTACAGAGTATGAATAATTAACATTGAAAATCATAAATAATAGGTATGCTAATATGCACCCAGCAATCTAACGAATGCGCCTGACCTGTTAATATTATTAATGAAAATATACATTACACATTAAGATTTATTTCTTACATGATACTTAAATAAATTTTTGTTTTTATTGTTATAGCGGCAACAGGAATACACCTTCTGTGAAAATTTCAACTGTCTAACCGGAAATCGTAAATGAATAAACAAATCAAAACGCGGTCAAGGGTTAGTCGGACTCGCGCACCGAGGGCTCCGTACAGAGTATGAATAATTATTAAATAATCATTGAAAATCATAATTAATAGGTACGGTAATATGCACCCAAATACCTAACGAATGCGCCTGACCTGTTAATATTATTAATGAAAATATACATTACACATTAAGATTTATTTCTTACATAATACTTAATTTTTTTAAATTGTTATAGCGGCAACAGGAATACACCTGTGAAAATTTCAACTGTCTATCTACTAGGAATCATGAGCTACAGCTCGCTGACACACAGACGGACAGCGGAGGCTTAGTTATTACTATGTCCTGCTGATTACCCTGAGCCCCAAAAAAGACATTACTCAAAAGAATAAAGTAAAATCAGCTTTTTCTGAGTAATTGCTTTGTACTTTACGATCGCACACTTCGATTATACGGATTTCTTCTCATTCTAACAAACCGGATCTTCTATCCTCGTTATAAACGGAACAAACGTGGACGCGGCATGACTGCATTGTTACAGACAACCTGAATGCCTAGTTACCCTAACAATGAGCTAGATCTAGGCCCATTGTATTTGTGCCTAATTCCACATTGTCCTACACAGACACCAAGGATATTAATTTAGTCACACACACAGCGTGCCTGACAACATTGCTAGAGAACATTGTGATTGTCAATCGACTGTTCACTAGCTTTTTCCCGCGACTTCGTCCGCGTTGTCTTTGGAAAGTATCCCACGGGAAGTAAACGCTCAATCGAGATAAAAGTAGCCAATATGCTTTTCCCGACCTTGAACTATCAGTATATAGAAAGGAAGGGTGATAGGCTTCAAATTCCGACAAAGGTCGCGCGTTCGATTCCCTGCGATTGTCACTCCAATATCTCAATTTCTAAAATAAAAAATATCGGAACGAAGACTAAATGTGTATTAGTATTTTATGTTTCAATGGCTTTCATTTATAGTATTTTACCAAAACGCCACGCCATTCCATTACGTATAACTCGTTTGTTATGCTAGAAAGAAAAATAGAAAAAAAAATCTCACGAATAATCAACATTAGGAATTTGATGTGGAATTGTGTCAAAAACCGGCCAAGTGCGAGTCGGACTCGCGCACGAAGGGTTCCGTACCATTATTTTATAAAAACGAGCAAAACATCACGTTTGTTGTTTGGGAGATCCCTTAAATATTTATTTTATTTTGTTTTTCGTATTTGTTGTTATAGCGGTTACAGAAATATATCATCTGTGAAAATTTTAACTGTCTAACTATCACGGTTCATGATATATAACCTGGTGACAAACGGACAGCCAAGTCTTAGTAATAGGGTCCCGTTTTTTACCCTCTGGCTACGGAACTCTTCAAACCTTACGCTTTTGAGAGTTTATTTTACTGGCCGTAAAACGAATATGCTAACAAAAGGTTTAAACAAATTTTAATTAAAATTATAAAATTAATAATTTTTAAACTTTAGAATATCGAAAACGGTACTATTATTTATATTTAATTTATACTTTTATGTGTACAACAAAAGAAGTACCGGTGTTTCTTACATAAATAACACACTCGAATTGTTTGTTTGTGGAAATAGGTGTAATTAGATGTAAAATATGTATGTTAGTATATAAAATTAGTTATATAAACATCGATAATAAGCATGTATTTGAAATGAAGGCATTTGAAATGTACGTTTATGTAAAAATGTGTATTAGGTACACAAACTAGAAGGAACGAAAACAAAAGAAACATTAGCTTCATTGTAATTTCTAAACAACGAACAGTGACGTTTTCATAAGTGATTCTAGTCTCTAACTATCTCTTTCTTTCCTCAGGAATTGGAGCAGGAGAAGCACCTTCTCAGGAGGCGACTGGACACAACCCAGGGGGAGTACGAAGCCAGGATACTGGAGCTGCAGAATGACATCAAGGAGCTCAACGCCAAGATCGGCTCCCGGGATACATCTGTTAAACAGGTGGGTGCAAGAAAAGGATGAAAGGACAGGAGAGAAAAGGACGAAAGAAAGAATTTGACGCTAGAAAAAAGATTCTCAATCATGAAGCTAAAAAGATTTTCCTTGTGCAGGGCGGGCGATAATTTTTACCTTCATGTTCTCAATAGTATTATAGTAAAAAAACGATAATCAAGTCAAACATACATATATTGTATGCTCTTTAATAAATGCAAAGACCGTAAACATAAAGGCAGACTAAATACAGAGGCGTAAAAACCTTACTATTTGATTATTACTAAAAACAAAGCAGAAATAGATATAAATAAAATAAACCTAATGATTATAATTGACACAAAGAGAGTATACAATACTATCGCAGTTCAAAAGGTGATATAAGTTTTCTGAATTCGTGGTCTGAAAATAGAACCTCATTGTCTAATTTCCCTCGTTGAAACCTGCATCGGTCGCATTCTCTGTTTATATTACGTACAAGTGGGGCTATTAAGAAAAACCGAAAGTGCCTAAACCACATACATTCACCATTAAAATCTCGTACCAGAGATATACCAAACAATGTAGCAACCTCCGTCACGGCTTCAGACGTCCTTCCCAAACTTTGCCGGTAAACTTGCGCAAGCGCACCCATCACATTCAACTCTATAACCAAGCCTCAAGGGTTAAATTGGCACAGCTTTGTGCTGTTACACCCATTAACTAGATTAACCACGCTTGTTGTTTGCCGTTTAGATCAGAGAGATTCGGCACCTTTTGTAATTTTGCTTTATGTCCAAGGGATTCTGTTTGGTAATTTTACTTATAAGATGCTTTATGTAAAACTAAGTTCTTAATTAAGGAAAGATGAGATTAATTAAGAGATCTTTATCTTTGAAGTACTACATAGGTTGGACCGTAAGTTTTATAACTGTATTCCTACCATGTCCCAGTGTCTTGTCTATTATCCATAAAGGCAGAATCTTTGACATACCACTTGATATTTCTTACAGGTTTAGCTTTGGCTTGTTCGTAGAGTTTATTTCCTTATGTACCAACATTTTGTTCTGCTTCGTCTTTTATCATATTATCCTTCGAATCTTGCTGGTATTTAGGATTCGTATCAGCTCCATCGAACCTGTACATATTTATCACTATTTCAGACGGTTTGAACGCATTAATTCTAGCATAATTTCCTAGATTTATCTGCCAGTTGCATTCCTAGTTTAGAGTCGGATTGTTCATATAATCGATGCTACAATTAATCTTGCAAACAAAACTACGCATAATATTTTATAGTCGACCAGAATTAACAGCATTGGGTTGAAGATTGGTATGATTAATGAAACTTTAAGCCAGTTACTTGAAGCTAGTACTACTTCAGTATATTGCGAAACAGAAACGCTATTAGATGAAGGTCATGTGCTGTTGAGGAAGCTATGGTTGGTGGACAGAGCTAGGCGTTGAACATCCGACGTATCAGGGAAACAGGATGGACGCGAAGGCTCACTCCACCTCTTGTGATAACAATGTCTTGGGTTGGACGTCCTGTCATTAAAACAAGAATTCGTAGATGTTGAAAGGGTTTTTAAAACCTGGTGTAGTTTGCTGCGTTATTGAGATCTCATAAATTTATGTTATTTTACTATGGGAGATTATGCTTGACCGTTTCTTTGACCTCATGGTGACGATACGGCAAGACGGAAACTCTCGCGTCTTAAGTATGAAGTATTTTGTCAGTAAGGTAGTGGCCGACGCATCGTTAGAATTGACCACATTTTAATAATTATTTTCTTTGATGGGTTTGATTTACGGGTTCCAAATTTGAAAATATTGTTAGCCTAGGCCTTTTTTTTCGAGGGGGAAATCTTTCAAAGATACCCGACTCCTTAGGAGAGAAGCCGGGTTATGTGGAATTTCCATCCACTAAAACCCCCTCGGTGGTCATCCTCGGCGCAAGTCGAGGAGCCCTGGGAACTCCAGCGGAACACACCAGTTCTCCTCTCGCGCTTTGCATTTAGCCCACCCCTTGACCAATTAGCCACAGGCACGTACATTAAGACCTATATTAAAGAGCCAAAAGGTAACTATAACTTTTGCACTTTACGAAAGGTCTAGAGAGGTAGGCAGCACCTAAATATTAGTCATGTTCGCCCTTGACAAGGTTTATATAGCTATTATTGAGCAGGGCCGTTTCAGAAGTTATGGCGACCCTGTTATGGTATCGGGGCAGTTTCCGAATTTAGCCATAATCACAGAAAATATTTTGTATCTTAGACACTATATATAAGACAATTTTAAAGGCAACTTTTACCCCATATCTTCAGGAGTAATTTTGGATTGTCTAAGATCGTTGAGTTGTGTGGCAATTCTGTTGCAAGTATTTGATACGTGGATGGAAGTTTCCTCAGCGATCATGCAGCTATATAGACATATAGTAAGTAAGTATAAATAAGCTGTTTCTTTTGTATATATTTTTCTGTTTTTGTGTTATGTAAATATTTTCCGTGTACAATAAATTGTTTAAATAAAAAATAAATAAAATAGTCAGATATATATTCGGCATTCAAAATACAACACACACATTAACACGAACACAGCGTACAGTTTTAAACTATTGTTAAATAAGTCATCATCGACCGCCAAACGTCCACTTCTGAACACAGGCCTCCTCTATGGTATGCCACATTGACAGGTCCCAAGCCACTAGGTCGTCTGTCGACGTCGTCGGACGACCCGATACAAGTTTCAATAGAGTTTAAAACATATCCCTCATATACGGGCAAGGTTTCCAAAAAGTTGGCCAAATTCCTTACTTCTTCTTCTATCGTGTAAAGGTGATCAGCAACCCAATTGGTCTTGTCAAATTCTACCTACATAGTGCCTTGCGACCTTTATACCTCGGGGAGTAGCCAGTGCCAGGTCTTCTTGGCTTCTTCTTCTACTTAGCGTAAGGTTAGCGTATGATTGTTTTATCCTTTCGCCAGTTGCTTATAAATAACTGCACGCCTCAGTACTCCATGGCCCTAAAAAGGATTACTTGCCGAATGGCAAGTGACGAAAAGGCTGTTGGATGATAAGCAACTAATCTTGCGCATCTAGAAGCCACAAGCAGGAAAACGACATTGCTATCTATTTATTAACATTTCATTACAAAAGTGTAATTTGGCGTGGCCCCGCGCTAGCTACTCTAAATGCATCCCTGTCCGCATCCAAGGACGCAGGCGACACCCATTAAATTCATGGTAAATGCGTAATTTGAATTGTGGGGTGATCGCTCACGTCATCGTTCCAGTACCTTTTACAATATGAACAAGTTTATTATACCTTAGAATTCCTTGCTATTTTCAACTTACCTCAAAAAAGGAAGATATTCTTTATGCAAATGACAGAAATAGTACTTGTATTGTATGTATCTACATATGTTTGCCCCTCTGAAGTTAGCTACAAAAGGCTGTAAAGTATCAATTATTAGCGTATAAATAGAAGGTAAGGCAAGTTAGCGGGTGGAAAAAAATGTCCTAGTGTTGTATTTTTTATTTTATTTTATATTAAATAAACATAACAGATTACAGACAATTACAGCTTAGAAGTACAATATTAACGATACAAATCAGCCTGTAGTCCAGTAGAATGTGTACAAAGAGAAACTACTTGATACATACAAATTTGAGTGGGACATTAAACTTATTTACGCCATAAATACAACTAACAAGGAATACTGATTAATTATATACTAAAATAAAAGAAAGAAGATATGATTTTATACTAATATATGCACAGACTTGCGAAAAGATGTACAGCTGCAGTTGAAAATGGCTAAGTTATTGGCGACACATACGGGTTAGGTGTTATTAAGATACACAGTTAATTGGAAAGTTCTAGGATTACGATGTCATCTAGAGATAGTTATTATCGAAAATAATACACAGCATGCAAGTACTGTATATTTGTCAGATCTCTAATGAAGAAAATATTCCATTTCCAAGGGTAGTAAAGTAGTAAATTATATATTTTTTAAATCATTTTTTGCAGTATCGATTTTAATTTTATTAATTTTAAATGTCAATACATTCAACAGATTAAGTGTGCGAGATAGATTTAAGATAAAGCTTGCTAAAGTAGTTTTCATCTTAGCGGGGCGGAGCTCTTTAATCTATGCTTCAATCAGTCATTATCGACAGAAAAAAAATCGAAAAGTAAATAGCAACAGCTACGCGAACGCCATCTCTTGATGATGAGAAAAACTACACTGAAAGAAAGAAATTGCACATATTCGAACTTTCTCGTTGTGATATTAGCAGAGTTGTAATATAGTCCGCTGACACTGCCGCCATATAAGAAACCTTGACTTACTTCCACGTAACACAAAGAGGTAATGTTGTCCAATTCCAATGTTAATTACCACTAAATATAGTGGATTTGCGGTCACTACGAAGGCCATAAGCGAAAACTATTGTTTTTGTTGGGAAACTGCTCCATTCATGACAGCCTTAAATTAACTGTTAAAAACCTAAAAATAAGCTGTGGTGATTTAAAACTGTGAACTGACAAACACACAAATATTAGCCAAGCCGAATTAGCTCAAAAAAGGGGCAAACCCGGGAATTTTAAGTAGCAATTTTCTTTCGGAATTTGTTTTCGAGGCGCTGGCAGTTTAAATTTTGTTTAGCGTTGCGTCAGCCATCTTGATTTTAAGAGGATTGTCTGTTTAGAGCACGTGGCCGCGTTCAAGTTTGAATTGTTTTGTAGCTGTCCCTATCCGAGCCCTATCCTACCCGAGCGCGTAAGGTGAGACAGCATACACTACGCGATGTTATCCACCCGTTATTTGGATGTTTCGTAGTCCAGTGATCATTTGAAGGATACAGTATATTATGGAGCCATTTTTTCAATACAGTATATTAATAAAATTTCAGATGTCGGTGGTTTTTCCAAATTGTTCTTAATTGATTCATACTCCTGTAAAACAGGTTCAAAGTTGGGGCTTTTCATTACCGTAAAATACAATTCTTTGACGCCCTGTAACTCTGGAAGTATATATTTAAACGAAAATCTGACTCACTACCGACACAGATATTTAGTTCTAGATTGTGTTTTGAAAATTTCATTGACTTTCGCTTCGCTTCGCTTATTACTCAAAATATGACGGTACTACGTTTGTATGGGCGCTTTGCCACCAGCAAATCCTTGTTATTTATTAAATAAACTCGTTTATCTTCAATTTCACACGACAACTTGTAATTACAAAAGCAACAAGAGAATAGCACTGGGTGAACCCCAGTAACAGAAACAATTATAATTTTAAGCTATTTTCGTGACTTTTTTCGAGCGACGAGCTAGGTTTTACTGACATCATCCGATATTTATCCATGTTGCATAGAAAACTAGGGATATCGTCAGCCAGGTTGATGTTGTAAGTTGTTTTATGTTTTTTGCTTAGTGAATTGCAATACGGAACGGGTTTCACATTACACAAATTAATTAATAAACCACACAGTTCAAATGTCAATGCCCAGTTGATAGTGTGATGTGAAATTGTAAGATTAATGGAGTGTTTACAGTGGGCCGTCGCAAATTGCGGTTATCCTCCGCAATTACTGCACTTTCTGTTTCATTTAAAGTCAAATGTGAAAAGCAAAAGTAAATAGAGATAAATGTGGCTTCTCTGTCATTTCACCCGCGTAATAACCGCGCCTCCGTGGCCTAATGGCTAAAGTTGGACTAACAACCCAGAGGTCCCAGGTTGGATTCCCAGTGGAGGTACGAGTAACTATCGGGATTCAGTTTGATTTGTGATAGGGATATTTCTGTCTTCCTGGCTACCGTCGTGTTGCCTAAGACTGCAGCCAATCTGGTATATAGTGGTGGTAGGTGGCAGAGACAACGCCTCAATAGTTTGAGACTTCTGTGTGCGCACGCATACCAGCCCATGGCCTTATGAGTTGAGATGAAGGCCAAGTGTAAACTCATCATAATTTAAAAAGCCATCGCGGTGGCTCAGTAGATTCGTATGTAGACCTGCAGGTCGAGGGTTCGATGCCAATTTGGTCTTTGTTTATGATGGGATATGGTTAGTAGCATTCTTTAAGAAGGTTACATACGAGTATAAATGCTTGTATAAAGAAGCGTCGGTGGCGCAATGGATAAGGCGCGGACTCTCAATCTGAGGGTACCGGGTTCGAATCCAGCCGTGTACCTATGAGTTGTTTTTCAATTCAAGTACATTATCCGATTGTTTAACGGTGAAGGAAAACATCGTGAGGAAACCTGCATGTCTTGAACAGGCATGTGAAGTCCGCCGATCCGCACTGGGCCCGCGTGGTGGACTATGGCCCATACACTCTCTGTAGGAGGGTAGGCCTGAGCCCCAGCAGTGGGGACGTATATAGGCTGTTGATAATAAAATAAATGCTTAAACATAAACCCAAGAAAAATAAATTTTCATTTCTTGTTGCAATCTTGTTTTCAACCGACTTTAAAAATGGGGGGTTTCTCAATTCGATGCGTTGTTTTTTTTAGTATGTGTGTTACGCGATAACTCCGCCAATAGTGAACCGATTTTGATCATTCTTTTTTGTTTGGTAGAACATACTTCAGAGGTGGTCCCATATAATAATTGATTGATGAAAACCCAAATTTTTTCGGCAATTGAAGTCGGTTTTAGTTCTTTTTGAACGCGTTAATTATCAAATTCAAATTCAAATTCAAAATCATTTATTGTTTTAGTTGCAGGTATACAGAGTTCTTAAATATATAATTTATATAGTAGTTGTTCCTGTGCAACTTGCCTTTTGGGCGTACAATATTGTTATTATTATGTCATTTCAAAATTACATTGTTACATTATTTTAAGTTGTCGATGTCATTTTCAATTTTGTCAGTATTTAAAAAAAAATCATTAAGACTATAGAAACATTTATCAATTAGAGCATTAAACAACGTTCTCTTGAAACACGGAAGTGGAAGCTCTTTCAGGCTGTCAGGCAAATGGTTATAAATCCTCGGAGCCATCACATAGAAACTGTTACTGCAGTGAGCTGTTTTGCATTTAAACACGGGGGCTATGTCCACTTTGTTTCTTGTTTTACGTGGGTGGCTGTTAACTTTAAGTGTGAAATAATGCAAGTTACTTTTGATGAACACGCAAGCCTGATAAATATACATTGATGGTAAATTCAGTATTTTTAGTTTTTGAAATAATGGTCTGCAACTTTCAGTTTGGTGGGATCCAAACATTGATCTGACACATTTTTTTTGTGCGCGGAACACTGGCAATAAGTTTGTTTCAGCAGCATTGCCCCAGTGAATGATACCATAGCGCAAATTGGAGGCAACATAGCCATGATAAGCTGTGAGTGCAGCTTTTTGTGAAACATTTTGTGATAATTTCCGTAAGGGAAATACAAACTGGCTTATTTTACTGGCAAGATAATCTGTATGTGTCATCCAATTAACGTGAGAGTCAAGTATTACGCCTAGAAAACGTATCTCATTTACTTGTTCGATTATTTCTCCATTGTGTGCAACAACTATGTCATGTTTTTGTTTTTGTGGGAAGTGAAATTGCATACATTTTGTTTTACCAAGATTTATTTTAAGATTATTGTCTTCCATCCAGGATATTATATTAGTCAAAGCTATGTTAATTGCATTTTCATAATTTTCTATGTCATTACCCTTTATTATAACTGTTGAATCATCTGCGAACATTATCATTTGATGATTCACACATTTAGGTAGGTCATTAACATACAAGAGAAACAAAAGAGGCCCTAATATGCTTCCTTGAGGAACGCCATGATTTACTATTCTAGATTTGGATTTAACTTTAACCTCGCTTCTGTCTGCGTTAATGTAAGCTATTTCAGTGTATTGCAAACGATTTCTTAAGTAGGATGATATAAGATCATGAATGGGTCATCTTATTCCATACTTGTGTAGTTTTTGCAACAGTATTTTGTGGCAGACACAGTCGAATGCTTTCGACATGTCCATGAATATATCGTGTGTATACTTGTGGTTCAGTTTTGTTATCCATATGATACCGTTTACTAAGTAAGTTTCTCCCCACCAGCGCGAAGAGGAGAAAACCAGCTTGATAGCAGAACTGACGGCACAGAACAACAGGCTGACGGTGCAGTTGAAGGAGTCGTCGGCGACGGAAGCTCAGCTGATGGCACAGCTGGACGGACTCAAGGACCAATACTCCATGAACAAGAACAGTTTACAGGTAAACAGTCGACGGTTTCCGCAGCAACCCGTGCGCTTCATAAGGGAAATTGACATAAAAGTGTTACAGTTTTGTTAATGACTACGCAATCAAAAATTACAGTTCCCATTTTAAAACTAGTTACCAAAAGGGATCAAACTGGAACAGGCTTCGAACTGGAAAAATAGCAGTTCATATTTGATTAATATTTACAAAGTTTAGTTAACAAAAGAGATGAAAGAGTCACATTTCAGACTGTGTTTCGAACTGTGTAATTCATTTGATAACTAGTTACAATTAGTTGCCATGGTTACCACATGGAAATATCATAAAATTCTAAAGTATTGAATGAATCGTCCACCTATTTACCACCATTTAAAACTGCACTCATAATTACTAGCAGACGAGAGAAAGGCTTGGCAAGCCAAATGAATTTTTGAGTATATTCACACGTCTCGACTACATGTATGGTATTTATTGGTCGAAAATCTATTAAGTAAAAGTAAGCTTAAAACTTATTATATTTGTTTTCAGACATAGCCGTAGTAAAATTTTTTTAAGCCAGCTCAGTTTTATTTAAGCCACCTTCCCCTTTCCACAGGATCATATGCAAAGTCTCCACTCCCTGAAGGCGGAGCTTGCGATGGTGACCGACAAGCGAGCTGACTTGGAGCGACGCCTCACGTCGACCCTGCACGACAAGGAGGGGCTGATGCAGCAGCTGGAGGAAGCTAACGACCGGATCGCAGCGCTCGAGAGGCAGCTCAAGGAACAGGTGAGAACGACCAACTTGTGCTCCACTAGACAACATTTAACAAAACCCTAACTGCTCTAGTTAGAATTTTTGGAGGCAATTCCGTCGGCGTATTTGATGATCTACCTCTATACAGTAATATATAAGTGTCTTGTTTAATTTTAAACCAGCAATTAATGATGCGTTGACTTTTGATTGGTTGACTAACGGTGGGAATAATTATTGTAGTGTATGTGCTTACACTGTCTCGTGTGTCTATGAGTTGGTTTGCTAAACGTCTGTGTTAACGTTGCAATGACTGACAATGTCACGGGAGCGGTGGGCGAGTGTGGAAGTTCAGTACTACCTAACACATAGGCATCGCTAGATAAAAAAAAGCCAAAGGGGCCAAATCCTACAATACAAAACATACATTTCACTGCGATCAAAATATATCCATAATACGAGTAACTATTAATGTGCTTTTTGAATTAATCCATCCTATTGAATGAGTAATTACAACAATATTAACGAGTATATATTTTTAAACTAAATAATTCTAGACTTAAAGACTTACCTAAACTTACCGAAAAATGATTAATATTACCTATAAAGACTGCTACTTTCAATAGTTATTAAATATAGTCAATTGTTTAAAAATAATCCAAAATTGTAGTTTTTGAGGCATTACAATTGAAATATCCAGAAAATTGTCGACTGCAAGCGCTGCCTTTTCACGAATCTCATTTTGGTGAAGTAAAAATTGCCAAAATTTTAATTGTAGCTTGTCCGTAATCATGTCATAAGCATTACCATCCACTCAACGAATTTGTTAAATTCACCCACATTCAGAAACACGTTATTTATTCGTCTGTTATGCCACTAAAGATTCCGATAATGCTCCATGAAAACACAATCCAAACTTTCCAATTGCGCAACCAAATTAATTTGATTCTTATCGTGCATTTAGTTTTACAAGTATGAAATGTGCAGGCAGCTGATCTTAACAGAAATCATTACTATGCATCGGCATTGCGGCTCCGAATTGGTTCTTTCTCCATTTTTGTAACATCCGTTGGGCTCAGAACAATGGACAGTAATTATAAACTCATCAGCGAAGGTTTCGCACGTTGGGCAATGCTTAATCTCTTGTGTTTAGATCTCAATGTCTTAACTTGACGCTTAGGCAGTGATGGTAATGATATCTTTTATTTCACACGGGCCCTGGTGTTTCCTGTAATGCCTGGCTGGCCTTCTTTTAAATTGCCACAAATAAGTCTTTCATTATTTGAAATATTATTTTAGTTACTTTGCCAATTTTCTTTATGGTCGTTAGTGAATGATATGGCCTTGTTATTGTTAGGTAGCTGTGTCCTCGACATTAGAACAGTATGTCACCTCGTTGGGCTCGAAAAGGGTGACAATTGAATATTTCAGATGGTCAGCATCGTCCCTCATGTTAATAACATTGGTTATACAATAGATATGTTACTTCGTATTGCGATCCCAATGTAATCCCCTGAGAAAATCTAGTTATGGATTAAACTGAATTATGGATTAACACTTGGTCTTCACCTCACCTGATGGTGACGATAAGGCTTTCGAATAAGAATGATTAGCGTTCTCAACCAGCAGTCTCAAGCTACATAAAAACTATAAGAAAGCTATAACCACTGCTGTTTGGTGGCAGATTGGTAACATGATGGTAGCTAGCCAGGGGCACATAGAAAATTCTCAACCGCCAACCAAAACGAGTACCGATAGGTACTTTAAGTGGAAATCTACCCGGTACCTCCGGATAGTAAGTTTGAAGAAGCAGTTTAAGCAAGTGGATATGGAGTATCTGATGATGATGTATCCCCAGGAACACCTCTATCAAAACACGCTGAAGGAACTGGAGCGTCTCCAACGATCCCACGACACCCTGGCTGAGAGGATCGGTGCACCGGAGCCCGCGGAGACCACGGACGCAGCCAGGTCCTTGCATGCGGAGATGGAGTGCGAGCCGGAAGACCAGGACGATGGCTGGCTGAGGGCTGAGGCTGTCCAGGTCTACAAACAGCTGCGTGCGTTGGCGCTTCAGCTCAACACTGGACATGATGACGATTCAGGTCAGTGGTGCTCTCTTTCACTCATTTGTATGACATTGCTGACATGTGACGACTCTCCCACTTCCCAGTTCACCTGCCTTTGTCCTTTCGCCTCTGTACGGTTCGCACACCCATGCGTCGCTGTGACGTCATCAACGCCAGGTCCAAACTTACAGTAAACGGACTGAACTTACCTGTCCTTACTGCTGTAGTCAAATAATAAACAATCCTGTTGGTTAAGAACTCAATTACAGATCAGATTAAGGTTCAAAATAATGATTGTATATTTTGGAAACTAAAGTTAGAAAAGTATTGAGATGTGAAGCGCATTTTATGTTCGATGCTGTCAAATATCGATCTTTACAAGCAATGGATAAGGAGGAAAGGAACCTATAAAACTTGTAACCACGAATCCTATAAGATCATCCTAAACTTTACTATTATTACATACTACAATTTGTCCTCAACTTCGTCTATTCTGGCTTTAGAAAATATCATACTTCATTCGGTACAAAAGTTATATATTTACTCGTTACAGGAATAAAGTCGATCAGTTGTTCCGTGGAAGAAAAACAAACCACCCAACACACATACTTTCGTATTTGTGACCTATCATCATTATCATTTTTGAAATTATCTAAAATGAATTTTATGCAACCATCTTTTTACGACATACTAGCTTCTGCCCGCAGCTTCGCCCGCGTGGACTTTATTTTTCGTCTTAAAAAGTAGTCTATGTCCTTTCTCAGGGTCTAAAGATTGTCTGTGCCAAATTTCATCAAAATCGGTTGAGACGTTTAAGCGGGAAAGCGTAACAGACAGACAGAGTTACTTTCACATTTATAATATTAGTAGGGATTTTGTTAATTTAATTATTTTCAAAAAGCGCTACATTAATTTCGATAAAATGTATATGGGACAATACAAACAAAAATGAACATACAGTCGAATTACCTCCTCCTTTTTTAAAAATCGGTTGAAAAGAAACCCAATGTGACTTCCAATCGGGGACCTCGTACATATCGAGCTCGAAAGTTACCCAGTGACCTCACCTGCTTACCCTTGCCACTTCGGCTGCCCGTCCAGCTAGTTTGCAAAACACCTAAAGTAGGATTCAAGCACATTTTGCAAACAGCTAAAAGAATCGTGACTAGTTAATTGGCCACCTAAATACTGAGACACACTTCCTCGGGGCTCGGAACACGAAACGCCGAACGTACCGGGTTCGCGTGACCGACTTGCAGGGCGAATACTGCAAAAATACACGCAGTTTGTGCAGAGATCGTTCAATATTGATGGAGGGAAGACTATACAGGGTGGTCCAAACAGTGACGTCAAAAAAAATTTTTTAGATTCCTCGCACCTGGGTGTATCCTATAATACCCCATGTATGTTCTGCGATTTTTTGCAGTTTAGAAGTTATGATTTTTTTAAGAAAAATTCAGAGTTTTGTAATCCACCATCTTCGAAAATTCACATCTTTTTTTGTAGTCGGTATTTTTCAGGTTTTTTTTGTGTGACATGATTGTCTTGAATGTTACTTTCATACGTAAAATAATGAACTTTCTAACATTCCTCCAAGTTACTAAAAAAAGTATCGAAATAAATAATTTAAGTTTTTAGTGGGATAGGCTGGAATTTTCAACTTCAATTTAAAAATACAAAAAGGAGTTTCCATAGGTTCCGGTTGGCTTTAAAAACTTAGCAGGTCTCTAGGCTATACAAAACATTTTAAAAAATTGTACTTAATGGGCTATTATTCGTTGTAATCGGCCTTCGAAGGTGGATAGGCTAAAAATCCGTTTGACTAAAAATATATTATTTTCTTATTTTTGTCTTTCCTATGGCAGACTTTAGTGAGAAAATCTTAAAGGCATTCAAATAAACGCAAATTGACCGATTTAGATAATAATTTTTTAAATTTTAAAGAAGTAAGGTATCATTTCATTTTAGTCATTTAGACTTATTCTTGTACGAAAACAAACAAACAATAGACAACTTAATGTTAAATAATTCTTTATTATAACAAATTTTCAAAATGACGTCCTCCAACTTGGATACATAGTCGACACCGTCTTAAAAAAGTTATGTTTTAATTGTCTAAATGCGCTTGAATATTCTTCTTTAATTTTTCTTTCAGCTTCTAAACTAAAAAAACAAAAAACTAAACTAACAAAGACGACGCATCAGGGATAGAGCGGTGTGAGGGGTACGAGGGTTTACGTAGCGGGTAAAACCCAGCCTCTGGCATGACGGGTCCAAAACCAGTTTAACAAAGCTCATTGGATCATAGTTGTCGTTTCTAGCTCGTGTTATTTTACTGGAATTTCTGTCAAAGTAATTTGAAATTGCTTTTTTAATGAATAATGGTTGGTGTCGGATACGTATCCAAGTTGGAGGACGTCATTTTGAAAATTTGTTATAATAAAGAATTATTTAACATTAAGTTGTCTATTGTTTGTTTGTTTTCGTACAAGAATGACTAAAATGAAATGATACCTTACTTCTTTAAAATGTAAAAAATTATTATCTGAATCGGTCAATTTGCGTTTATTTGAATGCCTTTAAGAATTTCTCACTAAAGTCTGCCATAGGAAAGACAAAAATAAGAAAATAATATATTTTTAGTCAAACGGATTTTTAGCCTATCCACCTTCGAAGGCCGATTACAACGAATAATAGCCCATTAAGTACAATTTTTTTAAAATGTTTTGTATAGCCTAGAGACCTGCTAAGTTTTTAAAGCCAACCGGAACCTATGGAAACTCCTTTTTGTATTTTTAAATTGAAGTTGAAAATTCCAGCCTATCCCACTAAAAACTTAAATTATTTATTTCGATACTTTTTTTAGTAACTTGGAGGAATGTTAGAAAGTTCATTATTTTACGTATGAAAGTAACATTCAAGACAATCATGTCACACAAAAAAAAAACTGAAAAAACCAACTACAAAAAAAGATGTGAATTTTCGAAGATGGTGGATTACAAAACTCTGAATTTTTCTTAAAAAAATCATAACTTCTAAACTGCAAAAAATCGCTGAACATACATGGGGTATTTTAGGATACACCCAGGTGCGAGGAATCTAAAAAAAATTTTTTGACGTCACTGTTTGGACCACCCTGTATATGAACTAAATGACTCATGCATCAACTAAAAATTAGTTTCTATTTAATTAGTATTAAAAAACAGTGTTACTGAATATCTCTGGGCCTGTCTGAAAATCAGCGCTGCAGCTACTGCTGCCGCATATGTTGAGACAGGTCCATTTCGGCGTTACAGTGCAGCAGAGCAAATTGCAAATATATGTATGAACTGTACTGTAAAAACTGTATGTATGCCGAATAAAGTATTTCAATTCTATTCTATGTCTCGAGTGCGTATAATATTTAGTTGAAGGACTCCTCGCTCTGAACAGATTTTTATCTATGATAGGTTTCACTTGGCCTTCATCTCACCTGGTGGTAAGTGACGATAAGGCCGTTGGATGGTAAGCGTGCGCACCCAGAAGTCTCAACCTAAGAGGCGCTAGCTCTGCTACCTTTTATGCCAAGTATATGCCCGCCTCCTCATCTAGTTTTTACGTGGTAACAGATAGATAGCAATGGAACGAGCTATGCTCGGATTTTCTCTACGTGATAAGGTCCGGAATGAGGAAATCCGTAGACGAACGAAGGTCACCGACATAGCTCGACGAGTCAGTGAGCTGAAATGACAATGGGCAGGCCACATCGCCCGAAGAACCGATAACCGGTGGGGAGTAAAGGTTCTCGAGTGGCGACCACGTACCGGGAAACGTCTACCAGGCCGTCCCCCTACTAGATGGACCGACGACCTGGTTAGAGTCGCAGGGAGTCGCTGGATGCAGGTGTCTCGGGACTGGTCGATGTTGCGCACCATGAGAGAGGCCTATGACGTTTCCCGGCTGATGATGATGAACAGATAGTGACATTTACAATTTCTTACTGTAACAAAAATTTGAACTATTACAATAATGAAACGCCCAACCGATTTATTTTTACTACAAATGTGCGTCAACGTTACGCGCCGTCATTTGAATACAGCTCGAAAAGCGCGAGATTTCTACGAGGATAGAGGATATTGACTAGTGATCTACATATTATGATCCCTTAGCTTCCTATTTTACAAATTTGTAAGCTGCTAATATTTCGACTTAGATTTCAAAATTCAACCTGTATTACTTCTACTTAAAACAAAAGAAAAACGCGCAGTGGTAATTTGTAACTTTTCGTATATAAATCTTGTAACGTAATGAAAAGGACGCTTTTAGGCGATCTTACCAAAAGCCATTTCATTCCCTTTAAAATTCTACCCGAATTTCATAAAGCCACATATTCAAGCAATTGCCCAGAATCCATCACAAATATCGTGATCTGAATTCACGAAGGAATCGTTAATTGGCTCCTCTCTCCAGTGTACCAGTAGCAATCTGCTATTTTCCCATCGCATTCTGTTAGCTCTATGGTTATAAAACTACGTTAAATATGTCTGACCTTAGGGATTTCCTCTATTGTTTTATGGTCAGATTTATTGCGATGTAATTGATAATTTTAATGCAAATGTCTGGGATGATTTGGACTCAAGTTTCAGAAAACAATAATAATTTAAAAGCAAATTAATATTTATGATGTGGATCGGTAAGTTATAAGTTAAAAGAAATGTAAATTGTATAAAAAAAAATTTGCTTGTTCGTATTAACATGTCGTTTTTGCCTGTAAGTAGTGCAGCATTTAGTTCTTTTGTGTTTTAATGCTAATTTTTTTATGTAAATGTAAAATAAAAGTCAATTTCACCGTCAATATCTTTTTAAACCAAAACGTTTTACTTCAAATTGTATCTTAGTACGGTCTGGCAACACTAAATTGCTTGTTGTTTTTCAATAGTCAAAATGTAACATTTTATTTAGTTTTTCGAATGAATGGATCGTCTTCTCATACTACGATGAACTAAAATACCGATTTTAATACACTCAGCTATCAGCTGTTGAATTACTTTCAATCTCCTGCCTTAATTTCTGTAATTGCTTCTAATCTGAGAAGATTATGACTAAGTCAGAAATCTCGAATTTCAAAACAAAAAACTGTTGGGCGCAGTAAACCCCGAGTGATTTACGTACAAATAGGTACTTAGTCATACAGTTTGCGGTAGCTCCGAGAACAGCATTTCCACTGCAGGAAAACATGGGTATGATATCATCAGAGGTGTATAAGTCGAGTCACGGCAGGCGGTGCCATCGCTTCGCTTGTGGGTCACGGTTCGATCCGATTGTGTTTGTAAACACCCTTATATTTACACAAACAATGTTTCACACGAACACGTATGAAGGAACTACATCACAAACTGTTTATATAATCTGTAGTGCATGTACACTCGAGTACAAAAATATATATCCACTTTTGAACCATGTCACATTCACACGCATGTTCCTATGTAGTGAGTTGAGGGAAATGTTTTAGATGATGAGTGTGACACGGTTCAAAAGTGGATACATATTTTTGTACTCGAGTGTACCTATAGATAGATTATTTCAAGTTGAACATTCTATCGATACTGCATACTCGTCATTTTAATTATAGCATTTTGTGTGTTAAAAAGAGATGACAATAGCCACATTTGTACGTCTTTTTAACCCATGGCATCGGTTTTTGACAACTGAATGTATGATAGTTATCGTCATCATGTACAGCCTGCGGCAGTCCACTGCTGGACATATGCCTCACCCAGAGTGCGACACTCAATTCGGTCCTCTGCTCTCCGCATCTATTCACGTCCTGCTACTCTACGTAAGTCGTCTTTCCAACTAGACGGGGGACGTCCTACACTACGTTTGCCTAGACGTGGTCTCCACTCGAGGACTTGTCTGCTCCAGTGGCTATCGGTCCCTCGGCAAATATGACCAGTCCACTGTCCCCTCAGACTGATAGTTTTACTGAAGGTTAACTAATGCAATAGTAATTAATACCTTTTTATCTGAAAATGGCGGCGATTCGCTTAATTTTGACACATAATTTGCGATAAAGAATGTATATTTATCTCATTCTGTCTTATTGCAATTCAATGATGTTAGAAAGGCTAAAATATAGTCATTTGGATCCTGCTTCATTTAGTCTATCTATGACATACTGTATTATGGTGCACACAAAGAAAAGTACACCTAACGTCAGACACTGGACCGTGTCGCTCACTTATCAAACGAGGTCCCATCCGTATATTGTTTACAAATCAGTGACAACATCTTTATGTTAAAGGACTACTTATCCTCAATGTAATTATATGTTGTATTCAAACGTCAAATAATATAATCAAGAATGTTATATTTGTAATCAGGACAAGCGTAATGCCTGACTTCAAAATCACCCTGAAGGAAACCTTTATTGGAATGAAAAGTAGTCAATCTCTTTGTTTTATCAAGTGGTTAGTGATTTGCGATAATCACCAGGCGTAATGGCGAGCGATGTCGGATGTCGATGAAAGAATCTGCGCCAGTTGAAATAATTGACATTTTATTTATAAATATCTCTGAACTTTTTTACATAACGTTCTCGTTAATTTAATCGGATATTGATAAACTGGTAACCAAATATGTCTTGAATACCCTCTTACACGACTTAAAATGTACCCAAATTATTTGATCTTAATAAGGATCTTTTACACTTGTAAGATGAAAACACGCTCACCCAGAAACCTGAATTCAATAAGGCAGCGAATATGTCGACTGCATTAAGGAATGTCAAACATGAATTACATGATCACTCACAACCAGTAGCGAGTAGAGATAACTGATAATTAAACACATTTTACACAACTGCAACAACACAACACATTTTATTGTTGCACAACTGCCAGGGTCCATCCATCAGCTACTACCAGAGACCTCGTTTGTTCACGTCATCTCAATAAAGATGGATACGGTGTATACGTGTTTTTATTTTAAATAATGGCTTTAACCACCTAATTTTACTCGTCATTGGCTAGATGACGAGTAAAATTAGGTGAACAAATTTTGAGGTTATAAACTATGCCGAAGCCATTTCTTCAGCTTTCTCAATAAAATGTATAATGTGTACATTTTATCGCTTGTTTTGTTTTCTTGACGAGAACTTCAAAGGCCAGCCTTGGTTTCAACATTATTCGAAAGAATCCATATGCCGAATGTACTCGACATGATAAACTCTTCGGATCGCGTCGAAACCCTCGCAATTTTGCGTAATTGATACTATAACACCGTCCATGACACTTTTTGCACTATATCACACCATTATAACACAAAAAACACACATAACAGTATTATTATTCAATTAACAAAATTGCAATGAACCACCATTTTTCAAGTTCGCGCCAAGAATCGGTGTATCAGTTTCGTGTTGCGATATGATTCGACATCATTGCTATAATATTACGTATGAGTCGTGTTACTATGGTAATGTGGATTGGTTTTAATCACGAAACAGAATAACCAGTGGAGGGTGCATGCAGAGGCCCCCGCAGTTGACAACCGTATGCCCATTTTGGGCATACGCGAGTAATTTAATATTCAAAATCAAAGTATGCATTATTATTAAAAACAAATTATAAAATTTAATCTCGTGGAATGTTTATTACAACTTTAAAGTACACAAAAGGTGGAATAATATTTCACAGGTATAACATATTTTTTTTGTCAGACACGCGCGTTGATGTGTTTTCATGTTGTCCCTGTCTGATACACTGACTTGAACATTACTGTTGTCGCAGCTTACCTCGCCTCCCACCGTCGACCGGCACATTTTGTTCACCGCCTGATTGGCGTGCTTTTGCCAAGTATCTCAATAGTTCTTCTTATTGCTCTAGGAGTATATCGCGGTAGGGTTTCAAAGTAGAGTCACTAGGTCAAGTGGGGTATATTAGAGGGCCTTTACTTGTACATTAGGTTTAAAGAATTTTATTTTCTCTAAAAAGCTCCAGAGCCACAAGTCCGATTTAAATAATTCTTTTGTTGTTGAACTAGGTATTGTTCAACTCAGGGAATACTGTAAGCTTCATCAAAATCGGTTCAGTAGTTTTTGAGATAGGGAATGTTAAGTGTGTATTAGACAGCTGACTTACAAGCATTGCCTTAATAAAAGAAGACTTTTAGGGCAGTTGAAGTCGATTTCTAGATCTTTTTGAACGCGTTTTTAAATTTTAAATTTAATTCACTTGTAATGATGTCATATAATAAAGCGTCGGTGGCGCAATGGATAAGGCGCGGACTCTCAATCTGAGGGTACCGGGTTCGAATCCAGCCGTGTACCTATGAGTTGTTTTTCAATTCAAGTACATTATCCGATTGCTTAACGGTGAAGAAAACATCGTGAGGAAACCTGCATGTCTTGAACAGGCATGTGAAGTCCGCCGATCCGCACTGGGCCCGCGTGGTGGACTATAGCCCATACACTCTCTGTAGGAGAGTAGGCCTGAGCCCCTCCAGTGGGGACATATATAGGCTGTTGATGATATGATGATGATGATGTCATATAGAGGTCACCATTTAACACATAATACAAACTGAGTGACACATGCATCCAACATGCATCGCTCAGATGCAATCCGACAGTATTGCGTTCAAATTCCACATTAAATTCGTCGCGTTACGCAATGTTACCTCAATGTATTTTGGTAACTGCATTTACCAGCGATGCATTAAGTGCAGTCAACATCGATATTAACTGGAATGGAGTGTCGTAAGATGCAAGTGTTGCCTGTTTCTTGAATTTTAGGGGTCCCGTACCCAAATAAATACATCTTAGGCATTCCGAATCGCATATCCAATTGCTCATTAAATTAAGGCTTTAAAGTTATCTCTCTTCCATCTAGAGCAGGAATGACGAACCTATTTTATGGTTATTGAGATTTTAAACATTTTAAACTTATGCGAATTTAACTACTTGATAGGGTTCCGTACCCAAAGCAACCCTACCCTAGCTACGGGACCCTATAACTAAGGCATACATAGAGTTTAGAATTTTAACTAAATATCAACAGAACCCTCGGTGCGCGAGTACGAATCACACTTGGACATTTTTTTAAAGTTTTTTTATTGTAGTCGCAACAAACGAAAATCACGCGGCTGTGAAAGGGTTTGCCATCTCTGATCTAGAAGTTATCTTTATCAAGACCACCTTGTTAATCCGAAGAATGAAATCGATCAAGATTTAAGTATTACCTTTCATAAAGTTCTTTATAAGGTGATAATATCCTCACAGATTTCTTCACTTCACGGCTTATCTTTGGGCGAGCCATTGCATCAATATCCAACAAAGAGATGTGAAGTAATCTTATAATAACGAAGTCTCTTTATCCATTTACAATATAGCCAAGGCCTCTAAGTAAATCGTTCCCTAATTATCTATACTGACTGATGTTTCTTTAGCAACCGCCGATTTATACACGAGTAGCATTTGTATTTCATTTGAAGGTTCAAAGTAGGGCTGAATCGAAAAGATGTCGTAAGCAATGATTTACGTCAATATCTTGGTTTTACGATCGATTTAGTTGATCTCTTTGAAAGTTGTTGTAAGGCCTCTGCTGCAGAACTGCAGTTGTAGTTTCCATGAGTTTTCCATGGGTTTGTGGGTTGGTAAACCAAAACAGTGGCACCACTGATATTTTCTTCGACTCCCTTCCAAAGTTCCGTAAAAACATAAAAAATATATTACATAAGGGAGGGAAAAAATAATCAAATAATGTAATTTAGTATATTTAGTATATTTAAGTCTCCCTTTAAGTTAGATTAAGTTAGGTTAATTAGTTAAGTTAGTTCTACATTGACATATATTTATTATTATCTAATCTCTTCAATTTTATTATATAACTTTTTTTTGTGCATGCAGTATCAGCTTGTAATAGGTTACTGTTATTTCGGTAGAAAGTCTGGTAATAAGGCGCGATAAATAAAACACTTGTAACGGATCGACAGCTATATTCCAACTGACGTACATGGCGGTCATTGCCGCGAACACCAGTAAAACTTATGTCTACCCACTAATACTAACATCCCTCCACCAATAAATCCAAAAATATACATATGTTTATATTTTCCATAAGTTGCCATTACCACCAACCACGTTTGTAATCTATTTGTCTTCGTGGTCTAAAGTTGTGCGTGGAAGGTGGTGCAACGTCTTCTACATGTTCTGGACTTTCACTTGACTGTGCTACGTTAGGGGGCTCCTCAGTTGTAAGACCCTGAGCCTCATTAGCTCCCTCTGAACATTCCGAGGTTGGAGCCTCCCCAGTTTTAAGATCAACAGTCTCAACAGCCTCATCTGATTGGTCTGTGCCTATTGATTCAAGAGGACCTAAAAGATCACCAACTGCAACCGAGTCCACTCCAGGCTCCTCATTCTCTACACCGGTATCAACAGCGGCCGTCGGCGCCACCGGACGTGTGACACACAAAAGATCTTCCCGAGCAAGCAAATCCGCATCTCCCTCTGGTAATAGAATAGGGAGCAACTCCAAGTCATCCTCGACCGAAGAAGCTGGTACATCAACTGTTTGGTCATCCGACCGCTGATAATTATCTGGACCCGAAGATACTACTTCCTCCCTCTTAAATTCATAAATTTGATTCTTATGACGTTTAACAATACGATTATCGTCCATTATCCGTACTAAATACGTCGACCTTCCCAGCTTTTTTACAATTTCACCTTTTCTCCAATATGAATTTTGATTGTAATTAATTTTTACAAGCACCGTATCTCCGATGACACAGTTAAGGTTCCTCGTACCGCGATAGTATTTAGTCTGTAAAGACTGATTACGACTAACCACTTCTGCAATCTTTGCGTCGGATGATGACGATGACGACAACGGATTCATTAAATCCAATCTACAACGTAAGTTCCTACCAAACAAAACCTGTGCAGGAGATCGGTCAGTGGTTGAGTGCACAGAATTTCTATAATTAAATAGAAATTCGTTTAGTTTAACAGTAACATCTCTCAAATTGGTCCCTGATAGCAAAATTGATTTTATAGCCTTTTTAACAATCTTCACATAACTCTCGGCCTGGCCGTTACTGGGTGGATGGTACGTGGGGGAAGTGAGGTGAGTTATTCCGTTGCGTGTACAAAAACCTTCAAACTCATGAGACACGAAGGACGTTCCGTTATCACTGCAGATAGTATTAAACAATCCGAATCTAGACATGAGTTCACACAACTTCTCTATAATTACTCTAGACCCGTACCCACTACTAACATCGAAAACTTCAACCCATTTCGAGTACGCATCTACCGCTACCAAGTAAACCTTATTATTAATGGGACCTAACAGATCTATGTGTACTCTGTACCACGGCTCCGGCGGGAAGGGCCAGGGCGTGAGTGGTGCGCGAGGCGGGGCGGGGCGCAGCTGTGCGCACACGTCGCACGCGGATACCGCACGCTCGATGCTGGTCGGCAGGCCGGGCCACCAGAAGCGTGAGCGAGCCTCGGCCTTCATTTTAACTATACCTAAATGTCCTCTATGTAATTCATCGATCACTTTCTTATGCAACGCCTCTGGTACTACTAGCCGACTGCCTCTCATTAAACATCCATTTTCAATTGCTAATTGAAGCCTACATTCATAAAAAGGTTTAACACAAGAAGCTAAAATTGTTTTATGTGGCCAGCCGTCTCGTATGAACGTTGTTATCTGTGATAACACCCTGTCAGCTGCTGTGGCCTGCCGTACGTCGGACACCGACACCGGCACCGCCGCGTCTGCTTGCCATACAAAATGTACGTAGGTAGCTACCTCTGCGCGCCGATCAGCTGTTTCGTTACTGCACCGAGCGCGCTCACTATTCATGTTATTTATGTTTATAGCCACCTCCGTGCTCGATGGCATGGAGCGACTGAGAAAATCCGCCGCATTATGAGCGCTACTCACATATTCAATTACGTAATTATACGCCGCCAAAAATAATGCATATCTCTGCAGCCTATTAGCCGACACTTGCGGTACTCCTTTACTAGGTCGGAAAATAGATAATAAAGGTTTATGATCGGTTCTCAATATAAACGGCTCCGCTCGCCCGTAAATATATTGATGAAATTTGCGGATTCCAAAAATAATAGCGGTAGCCTCTTTCTGAATTTGACTGTATTGCTTTTCAGCCGAATTAAGTGACCTCGATGCGTAAGAAATAGGTCTTTCAACGCCGTCATCTTCGATTTGCGAAAGAATAGCTCCTAAACCGAACGGTGACGCATCCACTGTCACAATTATTTTTGCATTCGAATTAAAATGCGCGAGCGACCTTTCTGACGATAACTCTTTTTTTATCATATTAAACGCCTCTTCGTGCTCCTGAGACCATAGCCACTTTTGATTTTTCTTCAATAAAGAATGTAAGGGAGACAGAATAGTGGACGCGCTATTGACAAAACCCCTATAATAATTCACTAAACCTAAAAACGACTTCAGTTCAGTTACATTCTCGGGTCTTTTTGCCTGTATGATCGCCTCAACCTTGTCTGGCGATTTGTGCAGGCCATTTTTATCTATCACGTATCCTAAATACGACACAGAGTCTTGAAAATAGCTGCACTTATCATTCCTTAAAACAAAGCCTGCCCCTTCTAATCTATTAAAAACCTCACTGAGTCGGTCTAAATGCTCCTTTTTTGTTTTCCCGGTAATTAGAATATCGTCCAGGAACTGTAACACCCCGTCTATTCCCGATAGCACGCTTTCAAGTGTCCGCTGAAAGATAGCTGGTGCGCTCGACAGACCAAACACGAGACGGTTGAACTTGTAAAGACCCTTGTGTGTATTTATACAAGTTAACATTTTTGAGTCTTTATGTAATACTAGCTGATTGTAGGCACTAGACAGGTCTAACTTAGTGAACTGTACCCCACCATGCAACTTTGAAAACAACTCTTCAATCCGAGGAAGTGGATATTTATCAACTACAAGTGTTTGTTCAGTGAGACAGAGTAATCCGCGCATAACCGCATACTACCATCGTTTTTGAGCACCGGCACCACGGGGCTCGCGTACTCGGAATGCGTCACTGGCTCAATAATACCTTCTCTTACTAACCGATCTAACTCTTGTTCTACTTTGGGTCGAAGGGCGAACGGCACCGGCCGTGCTTTGAAAAAAATGGGATTCGAGTCTGGCTTTAATTTTAATTTTATTTCTGATCCCTTGTAACATCCTAATGCCCCAGAAAATAGCCTCGAATACTTTTCTACGAGTTCACTATGATCAAATCCCAATTCACAACTATTAACTTGACCTATTTCTAAATTAAATTTTGCCATAAAATCACGCCCGAGCAACGGTGGACCACCTCGTTCTACTACAAAAACATCAAGCGTTTTCTTTTTGTTTTTGTAAACAAATGGCAGCGATATAATGCCCAATGTTCTAAACGTACCGCCGTCGTAACTTTGTAAAGTTTTTGTACATTCACGCAGCGGATAACTTGAAAAATAACAACCGTATGTTTTATCGGAAATCACGGTAACGGCCGAGCCAGAGTCTAATTCAAACTGTAACTGCACGTTATCCACGGACACCGACTCCCGCATCGGCTCGCCGTTCACTGATCGAATATTAAACAATAAACGCTTACCATCATCACCTACATCATCCGAGCAACACTGCAGGAAGTGCTGATTAACAACACTTTTGTTACACACGCGCACTAAATGCCCTTTTTCGCCACATTTGCGACACGAATAACTTTTGAAGCGACACAGACTAGCCCCGTGGCCACTGTATCCGCACACCGACCACTTTCCATGAGAAGGGCCGCTGCCCGCCGGCCGCGACGAACACGCCGACGCCGGGGGCGCTCGCCCGCGCGCCTGGCGCGCCGGACCTGGTGAGCCGGCGCGGGCCGCCACTCTGTGCACGTCCAGCGGGACCTGTGTAGCGGCGCCCGCAGCCGGCGCCTGCCTCGCGCCTTCTCTGGCGCAGCGCACGCTCTCCGCCAGCTGCAGCGCTCTCTCCAGTGTGAGCCCTTCCATGGGCTCGCCGTACAGACGATCACGCTCGGGCCCGCTCGTCAGACCCAGCACGAACCGGTCCCGCAGCTGCTCGCCGAGCGCGCCCGCTGCGAACCCGCAGTCCATGGCCAGGCCGCGCACACGAGCCGCCCACTGCGCCGGTGCTTCGCCTGCCTGCTGCACCGCGCTATGGAACTTGTGTCGTTCCGCAAAACCGCATTTCTTGACATTGAAATGTCCATCCAACAAGGCCGTGACCTCGACAAAGGTCAACGTTCCGACATCTTTGGGAAGTGCTAAATCCCGAACCAGCCGATAAGTAGTTTCTGATAAACTACTTAGCAAAATAGCCCGTCGTTTCGCGCCACTTTTATCACTTTCTTCCGTGATATCATTTGCTAGGAACCATTGTTCCAACCGTCCGCAGTACAAAGTCCACTCGTGAACTTCGTGGTTGAAAACACTAATAGCACCTACGGACACTTTAGACATCGCGAATTTATATCGTAATAACCACAACGCGTGGTATATAACTCGTCGCCACTGTTATTTCGGTAGAAAGTCTGGTAATAAGGCGCGATAAATAAAACACTTGTAACGGATCGACAGCTATATTCCAACTGACGTACATGGCGGTCATTGCCGCGAACACCAGTAAAACTTATGTCTACCCACTAATACTAACAGTTACGCACTAGAATTAGATGTAATGTAACTTGTAAATATAATATTAAAGTGTTGTAATTGTTAGCTGATCCAATAAATAAAATAAATAAATAAATGAGAGGATTTGCCATAATCAATACGCCTGTCAGGAGGATTGGTTATCGCAGTGAGATGTAGTTGTTATATTGAATAATGCGAAAGAAAACTGCATGAAAACTCGAAAACACGCGTTTTCGCAGACGTTAGACTAATCAAGACCGATTTTTCGCCCCCGAAACACAACAAATTTTATCGAAATCATTAGAGATGTTTCTGAGATTGCTGGTGTATATAAATAAATATACAAGAATATTTTGGAGAGCTATTTTTGTTGATTCCACCTTCGCCGTTCAAGTACCGGTCAAACAGAAGAACGGCAGACCTTCACCCGTACACTGTGGATATTCCTGCAGCTCGCACCAAGCGTTTCGCTTCCACATTTATCGTGCGTACAGCAAAAATATGGAATGCACTACCGGTTTACGTGTTCCTAGACTACAACGTGTGAATCTTCAAACGAAGACAAAATATACATCTAGATCAACGCGTAACATCGTAGACCTCATCGTCACTCAAAATCCGATGAGATTGAGGTCAAGTGTTTATCTATTTTGTATTTTAAAAGAAACTCCACCGAGCAGGGTCCGGTTACGTAACTCAGAACAGGAGTTCCACCTGTCTAAATCAGAGGAGACAAGTAGTTTTGATGATCCAACTAGGTCAAAAGCCATGTGAATCAATTTACCGGATCACCTAATAGATCATTGTTCTATGATAGTATAACATGATGACGCAAGAATTTATGCATAGCAAATGATCTTGGGAATGCTGTATTGAATGAAGAGTTCTGAGTGATACAGTTTTTTGGAGGTTGTGCAACGATTTTGCTTTGGTAATACCTCCTGGGAATTCTCGGCATGGTCAAATGCTTCTTGATAGCTTCTACCTTTCAAGCTTATTATTATCCTGCAGAAAGTAAATGGAGTTCAAAAGAAGAAAAGCGTTTTACGTCATTATATTCAAGATTATATATATTCTTGCTTCGGTTCTAGCTTTATCCGTAAATACATATCTCCGGTTGGAGACGTTTTAGGAGATTTGACCTGATTTTTTTTCAAGATGGCCTTCTTAAGATTGTTTGGCCTAAATCCGTACAAAAATACCGTATGAACTCTCCCTTACCATCAACCAGGGGATGAGATGGTTTCATGATATTGTAGATCAGAGACTACACAGCTTTGTACTATTGTAACACTGTATTTCTGCTCTTCCAGGCCTCCACTCTGACCTATCAATCAACTCACTGGACGGCGAAGAGGGCGAGACCCTGCGGCGCGGGGCGCTGGCGGCCGCGTGCGCTGACGCCGTCGCCGCGTACGCAACTCTGGAGGGATCCAGAGTGAGAGACTCGATCGCGGCGCACGCGCGTCGGTCCTTGGAGCGAGAGAGACAGATTGACGAGAAGAATGAGATCATTTCTGATTTGTCGGCTAAGGTAAGAATAGTGTAACTTTGATTCTAGAATATTCTAAACAGTTTCAGATGGGTGCCAGTGCCAGTGTCATAAATTAGTTCTAAAGTAATTATTCTTCAAGTAAGGCTTCTGTTTCAGCAGCAGTGGGACTTAAATATTCGTCAATATAAAAATAAATGTCATTAATCATTTGCTCTACTTCATACAAATCATTGTCATTGAAATTCAATAAATATACTAACAAATGTTACAGAACTTGACGATAATTCTGGTCGAGCGAAGAAAAAAAAGAGTGTATCGATTCGAAAAATCAGACTGTCATTATTTGATATTGGCAGCATTGAATTTAACTTTACTTCGCAAAATAAAACGTCACTGTCATAGTAAACTGACTATTAATTTGTTGTTGTTGTTTTGTTTCAATTATTGTTTGCATTCGGTGGAAGAATATAATACTCACAAGGAGAGGAGCACTTACTGTTATTTTAAGTGGTTTTTATTGTGTGATAACGTAAATATATTTCTTTCTCTTTCGTGATTACTTATAGTGTTTCTTTGTTAGAAATCCGAATTAATAAAATAAAATTTAACGGAAATTCGTTCATAATTTTATAAAATTAAAATAATTCATAATTTCTTTTGCCATAATCCTTTAAAATAGAAGCTGGTTTTGATCAGTAGTTACCTAAAAATAGGACATCGTATTATGATGAGTATGAGTAAGAAATTAAAAATTGTGATTCACTATGAAGTCGTATGTTAAATAAGACATCTATTTAAATCTCTCTGTATGTTAATGATAATTTTATTTTAGTGTCAACAAACTCGAGAGCATGCCAAAGTGTATTACAGCAAGACCACAATTTGATCTATACACAGCCTAATTACGCGTGAACTAACTCGATTTTCATCGGTTAAGCAAATCGATTGCGTCTACCACAAACGGTACAGCGCCGTGTAACACCCGTGAAGGAATCGTTACCACTAAACCTGTGGCTTATCGACCACCAGAGATCGCTTAATGTGTTTCGCTGTGACCCGGAGCGACGTAACGTTGGCCAATACCGTTGTGAGGCTTTGAGGCTTGGGGCTTAAGCCTACGTGACCATGGGAGCACGTGGTTGATTTAAATCGCCAGTAAATGTGAGGCTTGCTGTCAGAATTTAGTAAGCATTACAAAATCATTTTAGACCGGTAAATAGATCTTTATAGGTGCTTGATTCTTTTGAATGTATATTTGTGAGATTCGGAAATAATGTTACTTCTTGGTTGTTTCTTCTTTTCTTATTGCGCGCCAAAAGTGTTGTGAGGTATTTCACCCGTAGTGTTGCCACTCTTCCGCACTCCAGCAGGACGTGAGCAGCTCTCCTCGGCCTCCATGCATGCTCCACAGAGGGCTGTCAGTGATACCTAGAGTGAACAGGGGCTTGTTGTAGAGCCCATGTCCTGTCCTTGGGGTTGGTCATTGTCACATCTTCGGGAAAATGCAATTGTATAAACAGGAGTAATTTTAGCTAATTCATCAATTGATGTTTCTCTTCATGACACTTATTATGTTGTTGCTCATTTTCATTATGTTCTTTCAATGGGAGCTGTATTTGCTATTATAGGAGGATTTATTCATTGATATCCTTTATTCACTGGATTATTTATAAACCCTTATCTTCTTAAAATTCAATTTTTTACTATATTTATTGGAGTTAATTTAACTTTTTTCCCATAGGCTTCCATAGCTTGACGAGTCAGTGAGCTGAAGTGGCAATAGGCAGGCCACATCACACGAAGCACCGATAACCGGATAGGTCAATGTGGCGTATCGTGGAGGAGGTCTATATCCAGCAGTGGACGTTTCCTGACTGATGATGAGGGTTCCATAGTCAAACAAATTTGTTCACAACGAGCGAACGAAGCTCGGCCATCCAGATATGTCTTATTAAACAGCTACAGATACCATAGTAAAGCCGTTAACATTGTTGAGTTGCTTGAAGAAAATAGTGGAGATTATCCATTATCGTTTAAATTGAAATACAAAATCCGTTACGCGGCGCCGGTACCGTTCAGTAGACGGTCGTCGCGACGGTTATCCAACACCGTGCAAGTGGTTTCGCTTTTGGAATCTTTCGACTGATGCATCCGTACCGTTATTTACCGAGAAACGTAAATTGTATAACCGAACTTCGCTTTTGTACGCTTTGTGGAAGGAATTATAATTCAAGATAATTATGAGGGCCTTTTTTCGTTTTTCGGATTCAGAAAAACTAGAACACAACAGTGCTATTGGCGACGATAATAACGTCGTGATAGCTAGGCAAAGTAGCGATAAAATAATACACCACTAGCATGCCGTGTTCTGACAATTACCGCCGCCGCTGGAAATAGTACCTAGGACTTCCAAGTAATAGGCATGGAAGCATGATTAAGAATAGCATCGAGAGAAATGGCAGAAAAAAATCTGAATGAATAACAAATACGTATTATGTTTTTCTAGTAATACTCCCATATTCAACCAATATTCAAGAATTATATAACCGAAATTTGTCAATCTAGATTCAGCTACTTTTATCCGCCTCCTTGGCCTAATGGCTAAATGTTTGATTCACAATCCGGAGGTCTCGGTTTTGATTCCTAGTGGAGATTCCCAGTGACATTACCTATCGATGCTCGGTTTGGTTGACAGTAGGACATTTTCTATGTCCGCCTGGCAGCTACCACCATGTTACCTAAGTCTGCCGCCAAATATCACTGTTGTGTTCCGGTATGAATGGTAGCAAGCCAGCGCCTCATTAGGTTTAGCCTTTAGCATTAGCCTTCTCATTTACCATCAAGTTATTTGAAGCCCAAGTGCAAACGCATCTTACATAAAAAGCTGAGTTTTTATGTTTACAACCTTCCTGGCTTAAAAGATTAAGAGTATGTCTGCTTGACATTTATTCCAAGGAAAGCCCGAAACGGAATCCCAAGAAGTTTTCGCCTAAAACCGTCTTACTCACGCTCCAGGTAACATACTTTTCAGATTAGTCGATACAACTTCAACAAGATAATCCTTCCGAAGCTTGTTAGCACCCAGTCACGTTTCGTGTGTGAAGGCTACAGGGTTTTAGGTCGCATGCCTCATCATGTGCGAAATTAGAATGGATACTTGCAAGGATACTTGAATGGATATAGCAGGACATTTGACAAGAGAAAGTAGAACAGCATGGACACACAAATTATAATAGAGTGGCGACCACGAGATGGAAGAAGAGACAACTAAGTTAAAAGATGGATAGGTGATACCAAAAATTTTGGCGAAGCAATTTAGTCAGCTAGAAGAGGCCTATGTGTCACAGGACACGATGATGACTAAACGGAGAAATCCTGAGGTGTTAACTAGAGTATAAGTTGTCTTTAAAAGTATTTGGTTGTTATTTATAAATATTTGTATTCTGGATGAGGTCCCAGAGGATGGAAGCTTGTGACTGACTACATATTATCTTTGATACTCGGTTTTGTAGAACTTCTTTGGCCCCCATACACTTGCTAGCATTGAGCATGTGTGCAACCCACAAGGCGCACAGAATTTTGTTGTGATAAAGATTTCGAGCTTATTTGTGATTAATTATTTCTTGAATTATACATTTTTAAATTTCAGAAAAATATTGTATATCTAACAACGATCACGAACCCTCCCGTCCAACGTCGTCATTGTGAAATCCTTTGTTCTCTCTGCTAAAAACCGGAATTCCGTGTTTTCTAAAAGCTTATTCACAGCTTTGCGATCATCAATCTATTTGGCCGTATGAAGTCATTATGATGTCATGCAACCTTCTCACTTAATACAGCATTAAAAACAGTACAATTGGGTAGTTGATGCATTATATTTATGCCATTGAGTTTTACAAGAATGAAAAGTCACCCAAAAAATGCGAAAATTCAACATACTCGAATGATAAAAACTTATTCGATTTAGTTTTTTCATTACGTTTTTTAATCCTTATTAAAGTATATAACAATCTTCAAATTCGAATTCTTTATTAAGCTTAAATGTGGTTATTACCTAACATGTTTGTTTCTCACATTTAACCAGAAACTGGCATGCAACATGTGTATCGCAGTTACAATATAATTAAATTATAATAAACGAATGTCAGATCTTACAAAACAAACGAGTACAACAATAATTACATTTAAGATGTCCACAAAATTTATTCTCATCTCGTTGGATTGTCCCCTAGGCTTCGCCCCCACACTTGATCACTGCCTTTTCTAGCAGCTGGACCAACTAGTTACATCGTATATGGTCATGTAAGGCGGTGGTCAATAGCTTTTGACCATGATTGTCATATCGGATACACGGGGTAAATGGGCGAATTTGCATGCATGTGGGCCGATGCGTGGGGACCTCTGAGTCATTGTTTGTTTGTGGTGAACAAAATAATCGTGATGTGTATATCATGGTCTCATCAGGTTTTAAGGACATATTCTGTTATCTTTTGTACTCTTTCTTTAGCCTAGGTCACACTCAAATCAAATATGACAAACATGAGATAGCTTAGAGGTAGAGTTTCTATCGCCCTTTCTTCTGTACATTACGCTTTTACAAAAGGGTGGGAGATTCATTGCCGTCAAAAAGAGTTTGAATCTTTTGGGGCTCCTGTTATAGTCGTCCGAGCCAGCGCGAATCGCGAGCGAAGCGAAGTGTTTCACCTAAAATATGTATAATGTAAGATTATTGTGTAATATTAGTCTTCGTGTCGATGGTATGTCTATTTCAGTAAAATTAAAAAAAATATCCGTCTGCTTGGTCTTGTCGAATAAAACACAATCACAATCCATACTGAATGTTTGTCATTCCTATACGTCGAAACGGAGAGGCATAATGATTTGAAGGGCCGCATAAAAACATGTGCTACTGTTTATCCCGATCGAACAAATCGTTGCCGATACTTTCCGAAGTCCACGCTGAGTCGCGGGCAAAATCTACTGCTAAATAAACTTATTTTCGTTCTTTCTTTCCACCCAATGAAGGACATAGTAACAGTTTACGATCTCTCAAAGGTCAGGCGACTATTAATCTACAATACAGATCTGCCTGCAATGCTGCTAGGCTGTGACGTAACTAAATACAAGCCTCGCGTGCTTAGCGGTCAACGAACTAAGCACAACTTGACGGTTAAGTATGGTCCGAGCACAGTTAGAACGTTTAAAAACAATAAAACTTCTAGATAAGGAATTTTGGCGGAGGTCTTTTAGGAAACTGAACATTTTTAGTCACCTCCTTGGCCTAAAACATGAAGCTTTAGGATCTACAGCTCCACTTGGATTGAATCTGGTGATCGGGCGGTTGTTTGTTTGTGTTTGCCGTCGTAACGGATAGTCAGAATGACTTGTATTTTGTATAGGGAGAGTTAAAGGGCAGGAATAGGCCTATATCCTGATAGGCAACTTTTATCCTGATCGATCAAGTAGTTCCATATTTTGAAGCCCACGTATAGTTGCAGGCAAAATTTTGTACTACTTACTGTTACTAGCTTCTTTCAGACTTGTTTACTCGCTCTGTTATTGGGCCAACTAAAGGACCACGTTTTTCTATTCCGTCCTTTTTGATACATGTACTCCTTTGCAGAGATAAGGCATAGTAAGAATAGATTGCTAACTCCATATAAAATTTTCAATAGTACAAAATGTTCCGCTAGGTGGCGATAGTAGATAGCAAGTAGCTCGTTAGAAATAAAATTTGTCTGAAATTGACGAAATATCGAATTATACTGTTCCAGTTCATTATATTTATTTATTTTGAATGTAAAAATACCAAACTTTCCTAACATTACTCACGAACAGACAAAATTTTTAATGAGGTGTATATTGAACATTTTAATTCATTGCACACGATTGAACAGACCTGACTTTAGTAAGCTGTAAAAGCATGCAGTTATCCGGAATTCCGGTAGATGGCATACATTTGTAACGTTCACTACACAGTATTGCTAGACTATTAAAATAATAAAACTATTACGAATTTTCAAGCCGTCGTAGATACAAAAAATTCAAATAAATAAATCCCAAAGTATATTAACGTAAGCATGTAGGCATATTTAATATATTTGGGAACGTTTTTTCTTTCATTGATATGGCAACAACGGTTATATCTGTCACTTCTGTCAGAGTGAACGAGAGTGCGGCAACAGTCCCGTGACCTTGAATCGATGTACCGAGCTGCATCTACCGGCTAGGGTTGAGAAACACGTTAATTTATTATTGTGTGAATTTTGATGTCTTTTATATTTAAAAAAAGGGACCCGAAAAAATGATTAGCTCTAGATCATGATTTATATATAATTGTAATATATTAACCCAATATACAGTTGGCTAGGGTAATCAAAAGTTTAAATCATCACAATAATATGTTTGTAAATAGTATTTATGGTCAGTTGAGCATTCTTCGCAATAATCAACTTTTAAACAACAAGGGGAAAAAATCTACATGAGGAATGAACATAATCTTAAATATTAAAAATCAGTCTTATCTTCAATAATAATTATAATAACTAACTAATATACTTGAAAATTAAATGAAATTTTTTGGGTTCATGGTTGAAATAATAGTACATAAATACAAAACATAGTCTGCTAATGACAGTTTTTTATTACAGTAATAAGTCAAAAATAATTATGTTTAATAGAGCAATATCAATAATCAACTTTAAAATCAATGATACCACCACACACAAGAGATATGTGAATACTGATCGGCACACATTTCATTTCGAATTGAGTGTGAGCGGGGTTCGCGAGAGGCCCGACGCGGCGACCGACGACGAGCCGATGTCGCGCCGCCGCCCCCACCCGCCCCGCATACGTTTGCCCGATCCGCGTTTGCAGAGACAGCGTCGTCGGGTTCTCCTTTCCCGCGCTTTTTTACGTGTATTGTATGAAGCTTTGTTGCGTGCTTGTATGAAGTTGCCGCACTCTCGTTCACTCTGCTTCTGTTGCGTTGCGCTTGCGATTATTTACGGTTTGTGTTTTCTTTCCGTGTACTTCTTTTTTTTGTGACTGTGACAGTTAAGCATTTCACAAATAATGTATTTTTGTTGCCGCTGTAACAACAAATACTAAGAATAAAATGAATATTGAAGGGGGCTCCCACACAAAAAACGTGTTATGTACTCGATATTGATAACGGCATCTTGAAATATTCACAGAATATTTAGTTATATATTCACTTTAAAAATAAATAATTAAATTTTAAAAAAAGGTGTTCTCATGTAATAGACGTGCTTTTGTCGTTTTTATAGATAATGGTACGGAACCCTTCGTGTGCGAGTCCGACTCGCACTTGGCCGGTTGATTTGCATCGAACATTGTACAACATACGTATTGTACGTTGTTCTAAAGTAATCATACTGGACGTGCAAGCAGACGTCAGAAACTAACAAATAGACGCGCGTAGTGGTCTTTTGAAGTTGCATTTTATCCATTTTTTACTTTTGTCGTATACATTGTAACTATATTGAAAAGGGAGGAAAAATTGGTGTATTTGCAACAAGACACCGTAACCAATACTTACATAGCCAATGCATCATTACGTCATGTAGCGAAATTTTGAAATCTTTCGCTTGACAAGTTTACACTTTTACATAGCTACTGGATAGGCGAAAATGGGACGAGGTGCGGGGGGAAGCGCATCCCAGCGAGGTTCGCAGATATTTCCGACGGGTTGTACGACGTACGTCCCTCCATCACACACACATCTATGCCATACTGTACTTATACACACAAATACATCCAACGGGTGCCATCAACTGTTCAATAGATGGCGCTAGGTATATCATACTTCAGCTAATATAGTAGCGACACCTAATATAATAAGTCGAACTACGAGGTACCGGCGACAATAATAAGTTTTAAGCGTGTTCTGAACTAATGTATGAAGTTAGCAATCTGTCTTACTCTCCCTTATCTGTGTCCTTTGTTCCTCAAAGAACGCTTCAGCTTTCACTCGTCTAGTCTTAATCGTGTCCTCCGCTCCTCAGAAACGCTCACACTTGACATCCCTTCCACCGCACCAGCTTCTACGCTGACTCTTACCGCGCGAAGCGTTAGGTTGTGGAACTCCCTTCCCGAGGCTATCAGGCAAGCCAAATCTATGGCCACATTCAAATTTCACCTTAAGTCGCATCTTCTCAGTAACTAGTCCTATGTTGTACTAGTATTGTATCCATAAAATAACGTATATTTAATTTGTCTGTATTTATTATTATTAATATTTATTCAAGTATTTAATTATAATCTATCAATATCTGTTACATCTCCACCCAAAATACTGTCTTATTTTCTCTACCCAAAGGTTGTCTGGTAGAGATCGCTGTAAGCGATAAAACCGCCTTATGTACATTTATTTAAAATTTTATGTTCTATTTTAAGTTTATTATTGGTGTACAATAAAGTTATATTGAAAAGAATAAATACATCATATGTAAAATTTCAACTGTCTGTCACGGTTCATGAGATACAGCCTGGTGACAGACGGACAGCCAAGTCTTAGTATTAGGGTCCCGTTTTTTACCCTCTGGTTACGGAACCCTAAAAAGATTATGATAAAAGAATTTAAACTTAGTTATGTTCAATGTTCTATCCACTCAGCTAAGTGATGTAAACTTTAAGGGTAACAATTTCACTTTCACCTTGACTCGCTTGACCCGTAATTATCAGAGCGAGACAGGGCGATTAATGGATTTTACCGACGACAATCCATCGATTGTTTACTCCGCTAATGGTACAATGGTACAGGTGAACAGTTTCTTTTTAATTTTTATACTGATTAATAGTTTTTGTATGGGAAAGTTTTTTATGATCAACTGTCGCTATTTTAGACCGTATATTGCCAACTTTAGAATGGGATCTACCAATCCGCCTGAAAGGTTTGGTTATATGATCAATCCGCCTTCATACTCTTAGTCTAGTGGTTACACAGAATTACACCAGTATGTCCCGGATTCGATTCCCAGCGATACTCGCTTTGGTTGGTTGCGCATTCTCTTTATCCGCATGGCTACCTACCACCACATCATCTAAGTCTGCCGCCACACAGAAGTGTTAATAGCACTTAATAGCTCGCGTTCCATCCAACGGCCTTACCACCAGCTGAGATCAAAGCCAATCAAACCCATTATTTATGTAACTGATAATCATTATGGATGAGTCTATAAACTCTCTCAACCAGGAGAAGTAGCCTGACTGGCTACAAGGTGAACACCAAGTTATCTGACCACCAGTAACATTGTCAATAGCACGTTTGTGTTCCGGTCATGAAAAATAACATACCCAGTACTTTATTCAATTGAGTCTTACTTGAGCACACTTAGTTGCTATTACGACTTTTTTTGCAAAATACTGAATGAGAGGAATGCCAAGTGCAAAGCCATTTTCAACCGACTTCAAAAGGAGGAGGTTCTCAATTCGACGCGTATGTTTTTTTTATGTGTGTTACGCGATAACTCCGCAAATAGTAAACCGATTTTGATAATTCTTTTCTTGTTTGGTAGAGCATACTTCAGAGGTGGTCCCATATAAATTTTATCGAAATTGATTGAACGCTCTTTGAGATAATCAACAAAAACCAAATTGTTGAGGCAATGGAAGTCGGTTTTTATACCTTTTTCACGCGTTAATTATGTATTAAACCCTTTTTGCATATTCGTCGCTGCAAGTAGAGTAATTTATAAGAAGTTAATTGCCCTATTTTCAACTACCACGATTTTAAAAAAAAGTTTAATGACAGCTAAATAAAGCCGTAATCGCGCTAACCTTGGCGACACAAAAGGAACTCTCGGATAGTCCCACAAGGTCGAGACTTTCACAAGAACTTAATGCAACTCTAAATGCCTATTTAAGAAGAGCTTTTGACCCATTGTTCAAGTATTCGGAGCTATTCTTAAGCTATCTTAATTGATACGATTTAGATATTATTTTATTTCTGGCACCAGTCATTAAGCAATGTATGAAATAAAATTATTTGACGCAATTGAATTTATTTTGCTAGAAATTCGCACTCGCCACTACAATAGCCAAACCGTTAATTACAAATGTAATTAAAAATCTAATGTTCACCATCATTCATCGAGCCATCATCAGAGGCGGTCCTAGGGCATTGCGAGAAATGCGACCACAACGGGCGCTTTCATGAAGGGGGCGCCGAAATCAGTCGAAATGGGACCCGTTTGTGTGATTTATTGTTCACACAACAACAAGTTACTCGTTCCTTCTCATTGAACAATTGAGTTTCAATTTGTTATTTGGAATTTATGTACGAATGATAAAAATCATTAACATTGGCGTTTCGGTGAAGGAAAACATCGCGAGGAAACCTGCACACTCCTGAGAAGAAATTCAAAGGTGTGTGTGAAGTCTACCAATCCGATCTGGTACCGCGTGGTGGACTATGGCCCAAACACTCTGTAGGAGAGTAGGACTGAGCCCTTGCTGTGGGGACTTATATAGGCTGGTTGATGATGATGACTTTGAGATCTCGCACCACCTAGAAAGATGCTAGGGCCTCTGGCCATAGCCTTATTCTGTTTCTCAATCGTGGACGACTTCTAACCCAAAATATATATAAAGCGCAGGCAGGTACGGAAGCGACTGCCATCTGACCCTCAAAGCGAGACAAGAAACTAGACCATATTTTTATGATGTGGCTGTTAGAAGAACATAAAGCCATCCAAATGACTCTTAGCGTAACGACTGCTGCCAAGGCAAACACCGGGATCCACAGCTTTACGTGTCTTCCAAAGCAGGAATCAGCTAACTTTAAAGACAACCGCACCTACCTGGTGCTCCGCTGAAAACCAGCGCTGTCGCTGCATTCTGTAGTGACAGCAACATGCTGAGTCGGAGGACTTTTTGGCACAGACATGTACATACTTACCTGTTAATGTTTTTACTATTTTTATTATTACTTATTCATAGTTTAGAAATATGTATTTAAGTTTTTTTCTTTTTAGTGTGTTATGTGTATTCTTTTTATTGTAAATTATGTGCCAAATAAACTCTTTTCTTTCTTTCTTACAATCGGTGACTCAGCTTGCGATGTCCCAACCAAACTGTGGAAAGTCACAAAGTGATATATGTCAATTCCCCCACCGGGAATGGCACCCGGACCTCCCGCGTTTGTTGCACGTCTCAAACAATATAAAAATAGATAATTTCAACTACTCAAGCACGCACGAATACACATGTTGCGGTGTAATTACACATTGTTCCCCCAATATACTAATTAAGCAACAAAACCGTATTTTTGCATGTTTCCCATTTTTTCTCGTATTGGGGCTGATTCTCACATTAAAGTCATTAAAGTTTATGTTCAGCGAACGTTTTAAGATGGTCTTATGGCACGCGATGATCTACTTTCTATTTTGTTTTTTGTCTTGGTGCAGTAAAGATTTAATTACGGTGAGATTATGGGTATATTTTTAATTGTTTTATTGAAGGATGTTTACCGGTTTCGTTCTACATTAGCATTGTATTTTTAAATTATATAGAAACTCTTGGTTCGCCTAAAATACCTTACATTCAACACAAATTTCACTTTTAGGGGTCGTTTTCGTGTACAGTTTGGCAACGACTCAATGAACTACTCTTTGGGGTTTTTACCCGACTGCGCCAGAAGGAGGGTTAAGTTTTTCGAGAGTATGCATGTGTGTATGGCACGCTCTGCGGCCTGAACGTCTCGATGGATTTTAGCTTGAGAGGTGTCGTTAGATTCATATTGACTGTGAGAGTGACACTGGATATGACTCCACGCCTTATCCTTAAATAATTAAAGTAATAAAAAATTAATAATTAAATAAAAACACTGAAATATATCAAAGCACAATAGCGGAACCACAAGGCTAAAAAAATATCCGCTTTCGCTGCAAAAAATTCTGCCATATAACTAGTCTACAATTATTATTAACGTACTATGTAATTTTTAAACAAAACCACATACAAATTAAATATGACCCTATTTCACATGTTAATCACGCGCATCAAAACAATATAAAGACATATAATAGCGTATGTATATGATCGCGGAAACAACATAATCCCACAATGGAGCTTTCATTTCTTTGAAGAGGAAATTCTACAGATGTCGTGGGAGCCGAGAAAAACCTGCCCTCTTATGAACGGAAATAACGTGACGTCGATTTGTATAATATTGGATTCTGAAAAAGATTGAAAAGTCAGAAATATTTTTTTTAAATCAATTCGTACATATTTACTGTCAGCTACAATATTAGTTTAGCAGCTAATGGTCCCTAGATGGCGTTTTGAACAATAATCAGAAATGGGTGTAAAAATGACAATTGTGATCTACTATGAGCTTGGAATTTAATGATACTCATTTCGCGACATTACAATCCTATGTTCTTTTTATTTTAAAATTATTACTAGCAGCTATCCTATTTGAAAAGGTTATGGCAAAAGAAATTTAGTATTAAACTTTAGTCATTGAAAATAAATATCTTCAATGTATCCTTCATTTGTTTGCACCGTAGTATGTGTCATATTGAATTTTATGCTTACTGTACTTTTCTATCCACCTGTATTACCGGATTTGGTTGGTTACTGGGCATTGGTATAATCTGATTGGCTAGCAAACACTATGTTCCCGGAATCTGCCGCCAAACAGCGAAGCCACTGTCACAATTCCCAGAATACACGACAAGCGAAGCCATAACCATATGTCTCATTATATCCTACAGCCTCATCGTCACTTGCCATCAGTTGAGATGAGGTTAAAGTTCAAATGTATGTACTGAAGTTTAAAAAATTAATTGGGCCTATTTCCAATTCCAGCTGTCAGTAGCGGAGGTGGAACTGATCGCGGCGGCGGAGGAACGCGACAAGTTGCTCAATGACGTGAAGTACAGCAGTCTGCAGAACGACGAGGCTGTCACCAGGGCGCGACAAGAGCGCGACGAGGCAATCGAGAGGAAGAAGGCTGTTGAGGTATGTACTGCTTGGATTACCTCACTCATATTCCACCTGTAAGTCGCTATTGGAACTGGACGTTGCGTGGAGGAACGTGACAACCATCTTAATATAAAAGTCTACAAAACAACCAGGTTGCCGGTAGAGATGAGACCATCAAGAGAAATAATGATATTGAGGCAGACCTAGGTTTACTGATAGTAACTGTTCAGTACGGTTGAGACCCCAGTGTGCTACAGATTCCCCAGTCCCTCCCAAAATGAAACCGAACCATAAGTCCAGGAGTGAAAGATGTAATGTATGCCGTGCCATCTGCGTATCACAGTGACATATAATAAGGTCATGTGTCTCCCCTATTCCTTGCCGTGTGGTTCCAGCTTAGAATGAAAACACCCCATATCTTCTCGTGGGTGTCGTAAGAGGCGAATGAGGGAAAACCATAAAAGGGGGGCGGTGCACGGGCGGGAACACAGGAGCCTCCTCCTGAAGAACTAAATAACAATACTGCGATCACCTAAGTTAGGCCTATGTCCAGCAGTGGACGTTTCTTGGGTGATGATGATTCCTATGCCAAATTTGCAAACCCTGACAATATAGGTCAGATGTTTACCTGACTAGGGTGCCTTGGGTGCGAGTCAATTTTGTAATATTTTGGGGATATATTCCTATCTATTGAAAGAACTTCCCTGCGGAAAAGTCCAAGTGATGGACTAATTTTCCATGAACCATGAACACATTTCCGTAGGTTTCAGTGGTATTCAGGAAGAGAGAGAGAGACAGAGCCATATCATGATAGTTACACGAACGTGTGTGGTTTAGGACATGTTTTACCAGGTTTTATTTAATATAAGACACCACCCATCAATTGGTCCTGAATGTTGGTTCTAACCGGTGCTTTGTATGAACTTCAGGTGTCCCTGGCCAAGACTCGAGTGGAGCTGATGCAGGCTAACAGTCAGCTGTATGAGGCTGTACGACAGAAGGTGGACCTCGGCCAACAGCTGGAGCAGTGGCAGGTTTGTACATGTTCATTACATTAAAATCATAAGCCTGTTTTATCGCGTAGTCGAGTAATAAGGTTGCATCGACTGGTATTTAAAATTAAAATAACTACTACTTGTTTTACATATAAGTAAGTTACTGTAAGTAAAAATTAACTTGTATGCCAACTAATTTAAATATTGATAATTACAGATGGACATGCAAGAACTAATCGACGAGCAAATGAAGCACCGGCTCACGAGCGAGAAGAGAAGAAAACTACCCGAGCCTATCGCTCCCACCAGAACCTCGAGAATCCTTGGATTTTTTCAAAGGTGATCTGCTGTACCACACTCTTGGTGCGACTTTTAAATGAAGCCATAGACATAAAAACCATATCAATACTTATTTTAATTAGTAGAATCGATGCAATCACGTTCTCCGCTGCATTTTCGTATTTTATTTTGTACAAAAACGATTTTAGGTTATGGCCAGCGGCCATTTTGTTTTTAACGGACGCGTTCACGGCCGCAGCGGTGCTAACGTGCGTTCTTATTTTATTTTTCAAACAGTGTGATGTGTATACTTTTGCAGTGATAGTTAGTGTCTTTGTAAGATTTTTAATTATTAGTTTACAATTATTATTTTTATATTTTATTGGAGTTTTTATTGAATGATACTTGATCTAGAATGTATTTGAAAGTGTAGACGCCAAATTCATTCTTAACATTTGATGTAGCGTTGCTGTGAAGTTTCGAAGATAATCAATTTGTCTAAATAAAGAGCTACTTTTAAATGATTACTTTTTGTACACATCTTTGAGTAAAGTTTTTTTTTTCGTCAAAAAGTTTAGCTTTGTTACCTTTAATTTTCAATCGATTTATAAAAAGTGCATTGCACAACAGTAGTGAACGTAAAAATTAAATTTTGGATAATATTTAAAATAAGACACTGAAATCAATTATGCGAAAAACTAAGGAATTCCAAAATACATATATGTATATTTAAAAAATATTTATTTGAAGATATGTGCAGGCACAGGATGTCGAAGTGATATTTTAAAGTCCTTCAAGATTCCTAATTTGAATTTTTGATCAGCAAAATTAAAATTTAATTGATAATGTCTGTTCCAGCTAATAACTGGTTCAATATGTTTACAATTTGGTCAGTTTTAAGATTCCTGTTTAGTTAATATGGTCAGGAATAACCAGACGCCGTGTTCCACTGATTACGTTTGAAGGAACTACATCAGACACAGTTATACACAAAAGTACTGCAAACATCAGACACTCAGTGTATGTGTGTTGTATCTGTTGTTACCTCACACATTACGAGGTTATCTCCGTACATTCTTTACAAATCCGTGGTCAAGCGTCGGTAAGAAGCTTAATAACATAATGATTACAAAAGATTTTGACCAATTTCAAATTAACTTCCGATTTGTGGAGTCTTGAATTAATTCAGTAATATATAATATTATTTAAAATATCATATGTATTTTATCATTTGGATGGTTAGGGATTTGGTACAACAGATTTTACTATAGTAACTTTAATAAAATATCATACAGACATTAAAACCAAGAGCAATTACCACCTTTACATGTCTGTGTGTATTTTCTGTAAATAATTAACGTGTAATTATTACTAATCAGTTATTACAATTCTAATAAATAGTAATGACAGTGATACGTTCGACTTAAATGCAATAATGATTATGTTATTTTTCTTATTATCAGCTGGCGTAGCATGGTTTATATGTCGCGCTACGACCGACTTAAGATATTTAAAATAAAATAAACGCTGAGGCTTATGAGTCGTCGTCTATCTACGTGTAGAGTAAAAATATATAGTAATAATGAAAGATAAAAAAATTCTGATTGACTTATAATAATGGCTGCCCGCCTAGCGCTATCGGCGTTGCAAATGTTGGCAACACTGTCGCCTGGACTTTGAGATAACATAAATGGGAGCTGAAACATAAAGCTATCTGTATTGTATGCGGCACTGTCTCCTGTGTCTATGGGTTGGTATGCTAAACGTCAGTGTCAGTGAGTGACAGTTGACGTGAACCGTGGGCGAGTGTGGACCTTTAGTAATACCGAATTCGTGGACATTGCCGAGCCAGTGATGTGAGATTGACAATGTTGTACGGACCAACTACTACAGTATCCCTAACAATCGTTTTTAAAAAACATTCAAATTACTTTCGTGAAATGCAGTAACTGTATGACAAAACAACTAAGGTCGTGCTAAGCCAGCTGAAATCATTTTAGACAACCTTAAAAATACTTATCCCTCTTAATGAATCATTAACCATTCCTTTAACTAACCTATCCATTACTGTTTTATATACATAACATTCCATCTATTGAGATTATACGATAGCAATGTACTAGGAATATGTGAAAATAATCACTAAGAGTGAATTTTTGGTGCACTATTATGTATAGACGTAGTTATATGGTAAATCATAATAATATACAATTCTATGGTCATTTAAAAATAGCCATATTATTTTACATGTAATATTATTTTACAGAAACTATTTTTAACAGAAAAAAAGCAATTCGTGAAGGACTTCAAGTAAATATATAGAAACACCTCTTAAGAACATTAATTATTTTTAAGATAAAAGCTTAAAAAAGCTGTATATAAAGTCGATTTAATTTCATTTTAAAGCTTTTGGAAGTATTACATGTTAACTTACAGTAAACACTTATATCTTATGAGATACATAAGAAAGCGATAAAATATCGCGTGTCTTAATGTCACTTTTCAGTTATAATTATGATCTGCAACAATTTTGCTTACTTTAATGAAAAAATAATTTTCAAGAATCATGAACACGATAATTTTAAATGTTTTTGCAATAATTATTTAATATGTATATAAATTGTGCCTTAAATATATACACAGGCCTTGATAGTGCCTTTTTAAACCGCGACCTTTTTATAATTACTTTTAAGAATTGTACATTCAATATAATATTTTAAATGATAAATCTAGTTGCTAACACACCCATAAGTTTACTATGAATATGACTATGCTCACGTAACTTGAATTTAAATTAATGGCTGAAATAAAAAATACACCTAATGATCTGTCAAAATATTGAAAAATCAAAATGGCTGCTATTCATTCCGTTATGGCCACGTTCATTTAAATCGTTTCGTCGTATTTTTCTTCTATATAAAGCTTAGTTTGGCCTTGTATTTTATCGACTAATAAAGGGTAAAATACATAATCATTTCGTAAAGTTGTATTTTTGTAAAGCAGTCATTAATATGGGCATAGTTAATTTTTTAATTATTTGAATTTTAGTAATATGTTTAGTAACGATTTTAAACGCAAAACGATTCGAATACGAAGCTAAACGACATTTTTCCACTATCTTCGAAAATAATAATTTTATTTTTTATTTATTAATTTAAGACTGAACTAATTATTGAATGTGTTTAAAGTATTATAGTTTCAAGTTATCTAATAATTGCACCATTTTATCGTAAATTTTGTTTGTGAATTTTATATTATTTTTAACACAAAATGACATCGTTCGGCATAGCTTGGAATTAGGAGTGTAAAATTTTGTATATCTATCGTGATATTTACGCACGTTTATCGTCACTGACCATCAGGTGAGAATTGAGATGATCATACATAAAAAATTGAGTAATTTTTAGTACACAAAATCAGCTTAAACAATTCAATGCAAAAAGAAGAAGACAAAAGTGCTTATGTGTTTATTTCTATTCTGTCACACATCAACATAGCAGGATTCTTGGCGCGAACTTGAAAAATGGTGGTTCATTGCAATTTTAGTAATTCGTTAATAATACTGTTATGTGTTTTTGTGTTATAATGGTGTGATATAGTGCGAAAAGTGTCACGGACGGTGTTATAGTATCAATTACGCAAAATTGCGAGGGTTTCGACGCGATCGAAAGGATTTACCATGTCGAGTACATTCGGCATATGGATTCTTTCGAATTATGTTGAAACCAAGGCTGACCTATGAAATTCTCGTCAAGAATCGTCAAAAAAAGCGATAGAATGTACACATTATACATTTTATTGAGAAAACTGCAGTAGGCTGTATGGCTTTGTTCCATTGCCTTCCCATTCGGGAGAATTAAACTACTACTACTCATACTCAACATAGCAGTCCACCACAAAAGTCTTGTTAACAACTTTGACACATTTATTTACTCAACAGTTAGTATAGTAGGCCTTTTGTTAAAAAACACGTCTCATTCCATACCGTGCCTTATGGTTGGTAACACAACCAATACCGTGTCTACTGAATTCGTGCCTTGACATTCGACTTTTCGTGCTGAGTTAGGACGATGTCAATCGATCGTATGGCGAGTATTCCTTCTTAGTCATTCCATAATTTTTTTAATAAGTAAAATTTATTGTATTGAAATGGTATTTGTATTTTTGTTTACTTGCTTTGACTTCAGTTATTAAATATATCATAGATATACGAAGCAAAGCTCGAGTCTTTTTAAAACTATTTGACATAATTTTTGTGAAATTCAAAAGCTCAACAAGTAATATAAAAAAGATCATACCACGTCAATACAACAATTTCAAGTAATCATAGGTGCACACCTATAACATTTTATCAATTAACTTAATTATTTTTAAGTATGAATGTACTTAATAATTGGCACGTCTCTATACTTACTTACATACTGTAACTTTAAGTTAAGATCTAAACATGACTTAGAGACCTACATAATATCTTAATTGTTTGTGGAATTAATAAATAAACCGAGAATTTAAATGTGTTGTTTTATTTTACCATTTTGTCGTTGGAAAAAACCTTCTTTTTCGTTGGAAAAATCTTATGTTTTCGACGACAACGGGCGAGAAATATCTAAATGATTTATTTCAAAATTGTTTTGTCAATGTTTTTTTTTTGTCAGTGTCAATGCATTATTTTTCCCCTTTTCAAATAAAAAATTATTTGTGGCACTTGTGAAATGATGCTGGTATATTTTATGAGTTATAAATACATTCAGATATAAGCGTAAAAGATATACATTTTCATTCAGTGCGAGAAAGTGGTTTAGCTGATCAAAGCGGCGTTCCTAGTCGCTAAGAAAACTTTTACGGTAGAGGACGCTGAGTGTTTGTGTCCTGTCAAAGTTCTGTTAATCTGTGGTATTCATATTGTGGCTGGGAAATCGGTTTCAAACATTAAAGCTTTGGTCCGTTGACCCCAGAGACAATTTCGGAGCTTATCGCTTCTGTACTAGAAATACTATTTAATTTAAGTTAAATACTTAAAAATTGTGCAAAATATTTATGATACAATTTGAAAGGGAAGTTTTTTCGAAATAAATTTCTGTGGAAAAAATATAAAGCAATACGAAAAAATATAAAGCAATACGATTTATATTTTTTCCAACTGTTTCCTCAACTTTTAATTGCTAGGAAAATTTAAAGTTCCTGTTAACTGTTTAAACATTTCAATGTATAATAGGAAATTAATGCATTAATTTGTACGTAAACTGACAAGTTTACACAAACACACAGCGCCCTCTATGTAGTACCAATTTGACAGTAAGCAACTTACCCCATTCTCTCCTCATTTTTAGCCCGATAAGCTTGCATGTTACGGATGCTTTTTGGTTTTAAGTAAATCCTTGTTATAAAAGACGTTTTGGCGGAATGAAAAAGTTTTTACCAAAAAAGAATTCCATTCGAAAATCTATCAAAACTGGCAGAGTGTGGCAGAGCTTGTCAAAAGGAAGAATTAGAAGTTTTTTTAGCTTATTGATTACTAGATCGATAAATCAATATATTAATTTGATTTTATTATTTAGAAATATTGTAGCAATCATAAAAATATCAAAATGCCGACCATAATCGAGCAGAAAGCTGTGGATCCAGAAGCAGAGCTCAGCAACGCCCTGAGAATAGTAAGTATCAACATAAAAATCATGTTCAAAATGGCTCTAGAATTAGCGCGGGGACACATCTGTCTTTGAAACTGGAAGGCTAGAATGCCAAACAAAATGTAATCGATCGCGACACGCCGGACCGTCAAGTACGCCCGGTCAGAAAGCAACCGGCCAGCACCCCCGGTCAGAACGTGCTCCGGTTAAAAAAGAGGCGCGAATTCACTGGCCGGTTGCAACCCGGAGCTGGAGATTTTGCCTCAGTACGCCTACAGACCTGCATTACAACTTAGCGCAAATCAAGAAAGCTCGGCGATCAGTAAGGGAACATACCCATACTACGTGACCCATTTTTATACATTTGAACTCCCTCTCACCCCTGAGTGACTACCTGTAGTATATGCCAAGATAGTATATCCCGCCTTTCTAATTTTCACTTGGTATATATTTTTTAATGGTTTTAAATCAATTTTGGAAATTTACAATTACAAGTCAGTGTTTGTGCTATAAGAAAGCTTTGAAGGAGTGAGCACACAAATTTGAACTACTACAATAATAAAAAACAGCCAACCGACATTTTTACTACAAATAATGTGCGTCAACATTGCACGTACATAATTTGAATACAGCTTGAAAAAGCGCAAAATTTCTCTAGAGGATATTGACTACATGACCAAGACCTATGCCCCACACCCGCCCCTGTGACCAAGCGTGGTATTTCGGAGACCCCTCCCCCTCTCACCCCTAAACGGGTCACGTAGTATGGGTACGTTCCCTAAGTGTCGTGTGATCAACCCGTATTCTCTTCTGATCTAGGTCATTCTAGTAGATTAGAACATAATTGGTAGGTGTGACGGGGCCCTAAGTACTTATAGTACCTATGTATCTTCTATGAGCTAGCAGGTTGACATTCTATAATCTACTCTTTTTGACCGTGACTTTGTTCAACTTTAAAAAAATTATACCAAGAGAACTAATTGCCAAAAAATAAGGAGATAAGGTGCATATTGTTTCTTCAGTTTCAGAAGCTATACCCCATGTGCAGCGTCGACAAGCGAGCTGGTGGTGTCCCTCAGCTGGCACCTCAGGAGAAACAGCTTGACATCCTCGCCAACGAGCTGAAGGAAACTGTGCTATGTATCAATGTTAGTTAAGTCAGGTTTCATTTGTTTCTTCGCCTTTATAGGGTTTCATACACTTAACGGAACAAAAAAGGTCGCAGTTCGGTGGGATACGGTGAACGTCCGTTGTGTACGTACATAGTACTTACTGTAAGGTTTTTAAAATACGTCAATGGCAACACTTTGGCAGTTGAGGCTTAGTATAAAACAGAGCGACAATTCGCCCAGCGGGTCAGTTGATTCTAGCAAGCAGGACTGAAAGGTTGTGCCGGTGGTTCGACAATAAGTTTAGATTTGTATAGTGCTAATAGTTTGAACAATATAAGTTTCGATATTCGCTGTTGGTAGTTATTTCTGAGATCGTCTTAAATCACTATATTATGTGTCCTAACGTGAATCCGACACACAAACTTCTCGTAGCCACAAACTGCTGCACCTGCGCTAAATAATTGTAAAATATAAGTTTGAGCCGAAGAAAACACCAGTCGATTATTTTTTCATGATCTCCAACATCAAGCCAGTAATTAACAGTAGCAACTTTAGCAAAACTTGCAGAAAATAGAGGGTTTGGACACTTTGGAAAACATTTCTCTGAATAGGTTGAGTTTGGGAAGCTAACAAAAAAGTGTCCATTATTTTAGACTACTCTGTAACATAAAAAGAAATCAAATCGGAGTCGCACAGTTGGGTACCTTTGTTAGATACTCTATTCGAAGATCTTTTAAATGTCTATATCTCGTGCATACAGCTCGGCAAGAAAGGTCAGCACGCGGTTCGTGACAACCAGATGAAGAATGGTACCTCTAAGTGTATCGTTGAATATGACCACCTGGAGAACGAGCTCCGCGACGAGAAGTCTCAGTTGGTGGAGTTGGACTGCCTCAACTATCTCGCCCAGAAGCAGGTCATAGACTTGAGGAAGGAGATGCCTTCCGCGACTGAGGCAAGTATCTGGTAGTGTGTATTACGAAGCTCAAACAAGAAGATAAGCCGTGGTAGCTCAGTTGGGTAGAGCGTCAGTCTTGAACGATCGAGGTCTGGATTCGATTCTGGCTCGTACCAATGAGTTTTTTGGAATTTATGTACGAATGATAAAAATCATTACCATTGGCTTTTCGGTGAAGGAAAACATCGTTAGGAAACCTGATGAGAAATTCAAAGGTTTGCGTGAAGTCTTCCAATCCGCACTGGGCCCACCACACGGGTACACTATGGCCTGAGCCCCTGCAGTAGAGACATATACGCTGTTGATGATGACACAAGAAGATAGGGAGTAAAAGTTCTCGGGCCTTCCCCCTACTAGATGGAAGTTGCTGGATCAGGATGGCTCGGGACCGGTCGATGCATACCGTGGGGGACTATGTCCAGCAGTAAACGATTCCCGGCTGATTATGATGGAACAAGAATAGAGTTAAAAAGCCCGACGACTACAATAAACTGAGAAGCCGAACTTATATATATATAATCTACTGTAGTATAGTATTTTATTTACTCGCGATGTTTTAATCTTGAAAACTTTTGGGTACCATTTTATGTTACAAGCATCCATTTGCGATTGATCAAGGTAAATCGTTGACATTTTTAAAACCATATATTTCGTTTAATGCCAGGAGCTCTCTATAATCGAGAACGCACAAAATCGACTCAAGCGCATGGAGAACCGCCTCGACATGGCGACGAAGCGCTTCTGCATCGTCAACAACGACAACAAGACGATTCGAGAGGAGATACATCGACTGCTGGTTGAGAGGTACTAAATGATAAGCCTAGTGACATAGTCTGTTGGCCTTCATCTCACTTGATGGTAAGCGACGATAAGGCCGTTGTATGGTATGCGCAGACAGATTTCTCAAGCGAATGAGGCGGAGGCGGCTGATTGCTGGAAGACTTTAGGTAACATGATGGTAGATAGCCAGCCGAACATAGAAAATGCCCCGCTAACAACCAAACCTAGTACCGATAGGTACCCCACAGGGAACCGAACCCGGTACCGCAGGATTGTGAGTCCAAGACATAAGCCACTAGGCCACGGTCGTGGTTAATAACTGCAGTCAAATATTTTTAAAGTCACATTCCTGGATCGGGAATGAAAGCTGCCTAGTGAGTAAGAAGTGTTTTAGTTTTGTATTCTGTTTGTGTTAGATGGTAGGCTAGACGGTACTCGTAGGTAAACTTAGTATAAAAAATAAATAAATAGTTTTGGTGTGTCAAAATTTAAAATTGGTAGTTGAATGTTTACAATATTTAGTAACTTTAAATGATATCCGCCATGATTGTTGTATCGCATGTAATTTTCAGGCAATAGCAGAATAACAGCGTCTTCGAGGTCTTGAACCTCTTACGACATATGCTGAGCTATTAGCACATTCATCATACATATATTATAATATACTATGTTCAAGTGTTAGTTTTAAGAATTTGTGATGAATAAACCTCTTTTTTTATTAGTGTAAAAAAAGGAATTTTTATGATTAAGATTGGAATTAATCTTATAGTAAACAACTTTCTTGTTTTTGCATAATTAAAGGAAGACATAAAACATTCTCATTAAAATTGCAGTTTAATAAATAACACAAAATATTGTAAGGTAAAATTTTGGCTTTTAAGAGCCAAGTTAAGACATCCGTAATTTTTTATGTGCAGGAATTGCTTCAACAACGAATGGAATCGCACAATATCGAAGCTGATCAAAGGGAAAATGTACTTGATGGACATATTGGAGATCGCGAACATGTCGTTTGCTGACAGGGACGAGTCGATCCGTAAACTGGAGGCCTTGAAGTGGAAAGGGTTGTACCAACTCAACAGAGATATTTCGGTCAGTCAATCGTTGTAATATTTATCCGTCCACACTTTAGGAGGATATAAAGAGCCTTTGTATGCAAAAATGAATAATTAAATAATAGTTACAAACTAAGCACGCTTTTGTCAGTAATTACACTAAAAATTACAAGTCGAAACAAACAAAATGAGCCCAAACTCGAGAGGTTTACTAGTATCCCTTGAAGAGTTCCACTTTGTACCTCCTGACTCCATCATCATACCATCGTCACCAAGTGTAATGTATTAGACTCGTCAAAACAAACCAAATCCGAGATGTTTACTAGTACCCCTTGAAAAGTTCCTAACTGCTTGAATTTGCAAAGTTTCCAATTATAAAAACGACAGATGTATGTAAAATTGCCTTTTTTAGAAATATTTATATGCATAGTTTCTTGTTCGTCAGTTACATAATCTTACATACACGAGCGAGTGAACCTAGTAGGTACGCGTGAAACTACGTGTGAATTCGTCACTTCGTTGTTGCAGTCTTTTCGCCATCATGTAACCTAACAAGACACATACTTACACGTCATGTTTTCTCAATGCATTCTTTTTTTTATCAGGAGATGCAATCTTTCGAATGTGAGCTAAACCACCTGGCCAAGCTGGAGGCGTTCCTCAGGGTCAAGGGTTCCAGGAGAGTCTGCGAGGCTGACGAGATCGAGGAAGCGAAGAGGCAGGCTGACGAACAGAAGGCCAGAGAACTGATTGCCTGGCATGACCATGTTCTAGATGAAATCTTCGTACGTTACCATTGTTTTATTTTGAACAGAACCGAGGACGGCGAATGAACAATAATTTAACGTGCAGCTTTTAATCCTCATGCAGACCAATTAAGACTCTCAAAAGCAGCAGTCGGGAAACTTCCACTTCTGAACATAGTTCATCCCCATGGTACGACTCCCCTCGACCTTTATCAGGTTTTCAGTCCATTGAAAAGTATTATTTCTTTATCAATTATAAACTTCCCGTAGCCAGAGTTATGGCTAGATCGTTTATTCTATTTACATCCTTTCAGGCGTACGCCGGGTCGGATTCAGTGGCGCAAATAATTCGGAACTTTGCCACCACGGAGACAACCAACTTCTCAACGTTTGTCCTACTCTGTGACATTCTCCAGGAGTCCATCATCATGCGACGAGAGCTGGAGGGCTTGAAGCAGAGGATATGTAAGCAAATAGTCTGAGATAGGCTTAGACATACCACAAAGCTTTAAGCTTCTTCACTTCTAACTTTTGGAATTCATTGCTGGTTTATGTACTTCCTATGCGCTACAATTCCAATGACTCCACGGCTAAAATGAATATATAATAATTCATCGGATCTCAGATGGTTTGATCAAGGGTGGTGTGTATGTATACATATATACACCACCCTTGATGAAATGAATGAAAAAACAAGACTGCATCATTGTTATCAGTACGTCGATATATCGATCCTGTAACATGTTCTAGTGGATCAGCGCGACATAAACGAAGCACGCGAAGAAAAACAGGATAAACGTATAGCTGAGCTGAAGAAGAAGTTGGCAGAGAAGCAGGCATCCAACCTCACCCGCAGACAGTTGAACGAACACGCTGACCAGACCATAGCCAGGGTGCTGCGGGGAATCGACGAACTGGTCAGGTGGGGTGAAGGAAACAAATTTAGTTTCATACAAAAAGTAACCACAATATTTTAATAGGATAGCTCGTAATAGTCAAATAAATTCTCAACAAACTCGGCTGCTAACGTGATGACATGAGCCTCCTTCATAGATCTCTACAACTGACTTTCAATGACGGGATTAGACGGTAACCGGATTATCATTTGGGTAGGTGACCGAGTAAAATTCCACGTAGATAGCGGCTGCTATCCTTCTCCATAATGTTTTTTCCCTAAGTCGCATCTTAGGAAACCCGCTGGATGACATGGCGTGGTCGTATTCGAATGCCGAGAGACCACACGACTAAAATATATTACGGCAAGTAAGATCAGAAAATAAAACACTAGACCTTTTAATGAGCCATGATCTCAGTACCTTCAAATGACCTTGGATCTTCTTGCTTGTATTAAAACAGGATCTCCAGGTGTAACGTGACCCCTCTTCTGACTCTTCTCGGCAACCACAAAGAGGTAACCAAGTGGAACGTCACCAAGTTCCTGAGGATCCTGGAGGTGGAAGTGAAGAGTCTCATCGAAGTTGCTTACGGGGCTGTGAAGGTGACTCTTCTTTTACAATTATTCGTAGTAGTTACCATTAAGATTTATTATTAAAATACTCACATTTTATCCAAAAAGCCGAAGGCATGTTTAAATTAGTTTAAAAGTGCCATATACTGGGCAATTTGATAGGGCTATCACGGTACAATCTGATTTTTGTGACAATCTATTGCCGAGGGGCCTAGTGGATATATAGTAGGCGTTCGGCGACCGAATTTTGTTGTTCATTTAGTACCACCCAGGGAGCACGTGTGGGTTGAGGACTTCCACGGACGCGAACAACTTTGCTCCCCACAATCTGATTGGATTTGGGCACCCATACGACACTCTGGCTGGAGATTGGCACAAAATTGGAGCTTTTTGGCTTTGACTTTGTATGAGTTACGGCAATAAACGAAGGCAATGTCTCTTTACTTCTAGTTTCTAGAGATAGTCCACCTAACATCAATCTTCACCAACCATCAGAAGCGATGAAGTTAAACCATGAGCCCTTTGTGATAAAAGCATCTTGAGAGACTTGTGCCTAAATATCTAAAGAAGCCATCTTATGTTTGGAAAAATAAAACTTCTTGTTTGCAGCCTCCGCCGCCCATGCCGCAAGCCCAAAAAGGAACGAAGGGCGTCGCTAAGGCAATCTACACTAAAATAGTGAACGACCCCCACATCACACCGCTGCGCCCGAACAAGATCGAAAAACTCGTCCCTTACCTACCTTGCGCTTAGTAAGTACCCGCCACGATGCTTACCGCCATTTTGCTACCTAATGAATGAGAATCTTCAAACCATACCCGACTTCCTAGAAGTCCACATATCATTCGTCGATATGTGGACAGCCGAAGCGCATATCGTAGATATCTCCCCGGAAACTCAGTTTGGTTGATGGTAGGGCATTTCTTTTGTCCGCCTGGCTAGCTACTACCATGTTATCTAAGTCTTTCACCAAACAGCAGCGGCAATAGCAAGTTCAGCGCCCCCTTAGATTGTGGAATCTGGGTGCGCTCGCTTACCATTCAACGGCCTTATGGGGTGACTCCATTTTCGCTACTCTCTCTGGATCTATCGCTGCCTGGACAGCCAGAGATGTTACGACACATGCGGATGAAAAATATAATGGTTTGGGGATCCAAATAATGTTGTTCTTGTGTACCATCAGCTGCGTGGAGGACTACATAATGAACCAAGTATTCGAGACCCCTGCCGTGCCGGGTGACAGGGATTACGTGGAGACCATATTCCATCTGGAGGACGACAACACCAAGTTTGGGATCTTCACTCTCACTGTGCCTTTGTAAGTATTGTCTAGAGAGATCATTCAGGAGTTCTCACAGCCTTGGATAATTTGCTAGGGTATGCCCAGCAGAAACGTCAAAGTGCCGCGGCTTTACTACTGGGAATTGAACATGAATAAAAAGTAATCTATGTCCTTTTTTACCCCTTCAACTGTCTACAAGTATACAAGTCAAGTCATTCTGACTTTCTGATTAGTATGGAATGGATATAATGTCTGCCGTAAGCACTTGAAGTTCGCGTACTCCACAGAATTGTACGAGTGGACTGGAATCTGGGATAAAGATTCCTGTGCAACCGTTTCTCGTCAAGTTCTTACATTTATCTGAAGAATCTGTTGAAAACAAAACAAGACCAACGAGATAATATTACACGACATCCTTACAAATATTATAAAAAATGGGTCCTATTGGTTGGTTTATCCTTCTTTCACGCAACAGCGTATCTAAAAAGTGTTGGATTTATCCCTTCACTTGATAAATTCCGCGTAGATGAAGTCGCTGGTATACACTACTTAAGAGGCTATGTTGGTTGGACCACGTGGCCGCGTTCAAATTTGGATTGTTTTATAGCTGTCCCTATCCGAGCCCTATCCTACCCGAGCGCGTACGGTGAGACAGTATACACTACGCGAAGTTATCCACCCGTTATTTGGATGTTTCGTAGTCCAGGGATCATTTGAAGGATACAGTATATTATGTAACCATTTTTTTAATACAATATACTAATGAAATTTCAGATGTCGGTGGTTTTTCCAAATTGTTCTAAATTGATTCATACTCTTGTAAATCAGGTTCAAAGTTGGGGCTTTTTATTACCGTAAAATACAATTCTTTGACGCCCTGTAACTCTGGAAGTATATATTTAAACGAAAATCTGACTCACCACCGACACAGATATTTGTTTCTAGATTGTGTCTTGAAAATTTCATAGATTTTCATAGTTTAATACTCAAAATATGACTAGACTACGTTAGTATGGGCGCTTTGACACCAGCATACCCTCTTAAATACATATGAAACAGAGACTTTCAGGCTAAAAAGAGGACATTATTCTCTAGTAAGTTTGCTCAATCATTCGTTTTTTTCCACAGGAAGCGTCATCCTTACAGCGGCAACAAATAACAAAGGACACTCTTGAAATCAAGAATCAATCACATCTAAAAATCATGATATTATCTTGAGTACACCCTGAAGATATTTGTGTAGCTTACAAACTTCTGCAATCCATTATGTGTATACCTATTTACATTTGTACACATGTATTTATTTCTATAGATCTTTAGAACCGTAGAGGCTTCGATTTGTTTAATACCCCTCCCAGAAAATATTGCCTTGAATTTATGTACGCATTGGGTATGGATATTTAGCTGGTACACTATAACAGCTACTGGTTTACCTATAAAATTAAACGTTCCTCGAATATACAGACCCTAGCCTGGACCTTAATTGTACACTACTACTCTTAAAACGTCATCAAATAAAAGTGTTCGAGTGCTCTGGAAAACCGCGACTTCGTTTTGTTTTTCTTATTATTATATTATATATTATTAACGTTATACCTCTCCTAATGCAAACATACAAATTTTTTGTTGCCATAATTGATAATCTCTTAAAGTAGAATAGCTGGCTTTGATAAGTAATTACCTGAAAATAGAGATGAAAATTGTAGTGACGCGAAATAAATATCATTAATTTACAACTTTATAGTTAGCTACAATAGCAGTTGCGCAGCTAATGGTTCATAGATGGCGCTTTGAACAATAATCGAAAAAAGTGTTAAAAATGAAAATTGTGATTCATTGTATTTTTAGATAGGTACTAAAAAAATCCAGCTATTATATTTTAAAAGATCATGGCAACAGAAATCTAGTATGAAACCTTGATGGAGGTGGATCGCCTGATATACCATTCCTAAATTACCATTTTTAAATTATTTCGTCTAGTTTTGTATGTACAAAAACATTAAATACAAAAATACAAAATAGGCAACACTGACAAAAAACAAAGATGGCGTCAATGAAGTGACATATTTTGACGTTTTCAAAAAAGAAAGATTTTGTAGAAATAAAAAATACTACCAAAAATACATTTTTCTAACAATATTTAGATTTTTGGTGAGAGTATTTAAATAGAAATCGTTTACAAAAGGCAGGCCAGATTTGAAATAACTGTTTCACATTTTTAATATTTTAAACTTTGGAGACAATATGTTATTGAGTTGTTATTGAGTTTGGCTTATAATTTTAGTTTCAATTGAAGTTTGAAAATACCACGCACAAAATGTATGGGAAAGCTGTTCGGTCGAATTGGGAGAACCGAGAACCTGGGACCTCTGGATTTTAAGCCCAACCGTGTAGCCCATAGACCACGGATGCCACTAACCAGCCCACGGATATAAGTCAAAAGTTGTAGCACTTAGTATTTTCAACATTAAAATAACGATATTTCCAAAACTGGTCATTATTTAACGTTGCAACTTTACACAATCGATAACCGTATAACAGACTATATATTTCAACATTTCAGCCAATTCCACCGAACGGCATTCCCCATTTTGTGCGGAGGTCTTTTGAGTCTGAAATATCTTTGTAAGATATTTATGTTTCGTGGCTGCTTTGTTAATGCTTTGTTTTTGATGAATGAGCCTGATTATAATTTTGTAATACTGTAACATCAGCATTACATGATTATTATTATTATCGTACAGTATATTAAAAAATTTCCCGCTAATTTAAAATTTGACATCAAAGTTACAATCAAGCTAGTAGGGAGGGAATCGAGTCGAACACATTTAGACCAATATATTATTTAAGACCACGTACCGAGAAACGTCTACCAGGCCGTCCCCCTACTAGATGGACCGACGACCTGGTAAGAGTCGCAGGGAGTCGCTGGATGCAGGTGGCTCGGGACCGATCGATGTGGCGTACCATGAGGGAGGCCTATGTCCAGCAGTGGACGTTTCCCGGCTGATGATGATTATTTAAGAACATTTTTGATGCTATACCCTACCCTACCCACGCGCTTGATATCCATACCCAAATAAAGACCAAATGTTATTACCATAAAATAATAACTTAATCATTGTAATAATATGATTGTTAGTATTTCACTATTCTATTTTTATAAATCATAAAAATAAACCTATTGTTTTTTTTAATTTGAGTTTTTTTCTTAATTAAAACGGTACCATAACAGACGGTAAGGTTTATAGCCAAACTGCATTAATCGCCATTATCAACTGCGTAGTAGTGCGTAGCCCACAGCTAGATATTCTTACTTTTCATATAGATCTCGCCACATCGAATGAGGATCCTTTCGTCTTAAAACGACCACTTCTCATAATGTCCACATCCCTCTTTGTTTTACGATAGAATTAGCCATTCCTACTATTGGAAATAGTAGTATTTAGAATTGCATATTAATAATTTGAAATAGCACAAATGTGACAAAACTACATTAGTAGTAGAAGCTGAGTCAATTTTAGTGGCAATACTTTCATTCGTTTATGTTATAATGGTCATTGGCAACATTACCACTATTGTCATCAGTGTTGCCACTAATTAGAAATAAACTTACAAAACAGGAAAATATGATCATGACTTGACCAATATAACACATATAACATTCATGTTTTTTATCAACGAAAACTCCATAAACAAAAAAAGACATTTCACTAATGTAAACAACGTCAGCCTGGACTTTGGACTTGACTTACACTTGTAATTTGAAACGTCAGTCATAAATAAATATATTTTAAAATATTTTGGACTAGTTCTATTGTACAATAAAATTATTAAAAAACACATAAAAGGAGGAGACTTTACCGCTACTGCTTTCTTATCTTAGTAAAAACGGAATCAGTCATCTGGATATACAAAAGCAATAAAATAGATATCAAATTTTGTGAAACTATTAAAACCAAATAAATATTTATAGTTCTTTCTTCTATTTCATTTTTAATTTGTCGATCGTCTCATAGCATAAATTGTTTGACGGTATTTAAGAAATTGGGTAATTATACCCTGTGCGCTGGAAGCCCCGTTTATGTGTCTCTTGCGCGTGTGTGTGTAATGTCTCCGCCGCCATTGAATTTCATTTAGCCGAGAATCGAAAAGGTTGTACCTTTTGATAAATCGGCGAAAATCATAGGAATCTTTCTCCTTTCAATCAGTATATTTAGCCACAATCAGGTCATAAACATTATATCCGATGGCAGACAGAGATACAGATGAGTTAAACATCGATAACGTAATAAAAAAATTACTAAAAGGTAAATGTTGATATCGGCAAAAGTTAACTAAAATACAAGTGTTTTCTAATTTTTAAAGTGGATTATCAGTTATTCGTTACGCATTATATGGATTTTCAGTGATTGAAGTGAGTTTTTAATGTGTCTGTGATGTTTATTTTTCAGTACGAGGCGAAAAGCCTGGTATGAATGTACAGTTAACAGAAATTGAAATAAAAGGGTTGTGCTTGAAGTCAAGGGAGATTTTCCTATCCCAACCGATTTTGCTAGAGTTGGAGGCACCTTTGAAAATATGCGGTAAGTGCAGAAATGTTTGCTCCATCGAAAATCCTCTCTTTCAAATGTAAACTTTCGAAATCGTAACATTTCAAAATGCTAACGTAGTGCAGGGAAAGTGATGCATTGTTAACGCTCGGAATCTTTCAAAATTGCTACTTAAGTGAAGTGTTTAAATTCCATGGTATTTATAGAACAAACACAAATTGGAAACAACATTATTTTTCTCAATCTGAACCTGTTCAGCTTATTTTGACACTAAAGATTCTTGATTTTATCTATACATCAAGCGGTCAAGTTTTAATATGCATACACAGTTGAATTATTTTATCGAATACATTCTATAGATTTTCCTCAATGCTGGTTTTATGATATTAATTAAGGTGACATATTTAGTTTACAAAGAAATATTATTTTAAAATTGAGGAATACCAACATTTTAGTGGAATATGTTAACTATACAGGATTGTTTATTTTAAAATTTCAACCTTCTATGCTTGATTTTTTTAATGTATGGTAAAAATCATTTAATAGCAATGTTACTAATATTATGATGTATATCGAATGAAACAAATAACACTGTCACATCCCTAGACAATAGACTTGTCACTTGCTTCCATTTTTTATGCCTAGTTGATATGCCTGGGTTGACAGTTTAAAGGCAATGGACTGTTATTATTATTATCAGATTATATCCCTCTAGTTCTCTTTCTCAAGAGCCTCCTCGGGTCAGTAATTTAGAAACAGTCTAGATCATCCCATCATTTCTGTCAAGGTCTACAGTGACTCTTGATATCCTGCATCTAGGATCAATACGGTTGTGGTCATTCATTTGAGGTCTTGTTGTAGTAGTAGTTGGTATATTCTTACTCAATTATTTATTGCGGTTATTCAAATTTTAAAGTATTGGTGATTTAGGTACCCATACATTGCGAGAAGATTCTGATTTTTCCTCTTACAGCAGGTGCCTAGTTTATTATATCTCTAGACATACACTTGACCTTTAGGTAGTTCATGACTCAAACACCGAATGATCATACTTTTAAGAGAATCTCTTTCATTTGTAAACATGAAAAAAGAAACATATGAATGTTGATGACATTATCTTTGATATGAATGTTGATGACATTATCTTTGATAAGACAGCCACGGATACACCATTTATAATACTTCAAGTAAATGGTAAATATTTGGGTTTTTAAACAAACTTTAATTTATTTATACTTTATGAAACTATGTTGAAAAATTAATACTTAGTTAAATATTAATTTAACAGCTTTATAATTTCTACATTTTATACCAATAACTTATTTTCAATTATTTGAAATCAGGCTATTGAAATCAAGATTATAGTTGATATGGTGCACTGTTTCATACCCCTTTTAGTCCTATGATTAGTGGGGAAGTGAAGCAAGAAATTGAATTTATTGTGGGTCAGGGGTGGCCTTAACCTTAGAATTTAACAGAAGTATAACTTCCAGTTTCAATTTGGCAAACTTATAGAAGATGCGTAAAAAACATATTCACAACCTATGTGAATATGTTTTTTACACATCCAAACACTTGGCTGGGCCAGTTTATCTTTAGTGAACATCAATAACCTGCATGACATCACAGAAAAATTATTATTGATAACACTAAACATGCAGTCCAGTGAGGCACATGAGCTTGTATTCCTGTAAATTTATGAGTGTACAATAAGATCACCTTTGTCCTAACATCACCTGTTGTTAAGTGATGAATAGGCCATTGATGGAAAGAGTGTTCAATCAGGCTACATGGTTCTGGTAGCATATCTTGTTTGACCACTACTAATCAGTGGAGCTTTCCCATGCAGGTTATTTAGGCTGTATTATTGGACAATAAACATTTATTGGAAGCGTCAGTAGCGCAGTGGGTAAGGCATGGACTCTCAATCTGAGGGTTCCGGGTTCGAATCCAGCCATGTACCTATGAGTTGTTTTTCAATTCAAGTACATTATCAGATTGCTTAACAGTGAAGGAAAATATCATGGAGAAACCTGCATGTCTCGAACAAGGCCCGTCGAGCTTGAGCCCGCGAGGTGGACTACAGCCCATACACTATCTAGTGGCTAGAGTAGGCCTGAGCCCGTGCAGTGGGGACATATATAGGCTGTTGATGAAACGTTTATTGTAACAAAACCCCATTAATTTAGCAACACTTTAGGTTAGAAAAAAAAGCAGGATGAAATATGAACTGCTAGACATACTATGCCACAGTGACCGTACCCGAGCCACTTGCATCTAGCGGCTTCTCGCGAACTTTACTAGGTCGTCGGTCCATCTAGTAGTGGGACGGCTTGGTATGCGTTTTACGTTATGTGGTCGCCATTTGAGAACTTACTCCCCATCGTTATTCGTTCTTCAAGCAATGTGGCCCATTGCCACTTCATCTCACTGACTTGTCGATCTGACCTTAGTGTGTCTAACGATATCCTCATTCTGGATTTTATAATGTAGAGAAATTCTATCAATTAATAAAAAGTTATAGGTACAAGAAAAAAGCCTCCAGTGCATATCAGCTCAATGTTATTGCTCTGCTTATGTCGATCATAGCTTATAACATAACCTTTTTTCCACAGGTGACATCCACGGGCAGTACTATGACCTCTTAAGACTTTTTGAGTATGGAGGCTTCCCTCCAGAATCCAACTACCTGTTCCTGGGAGACTACGTCGACCGCGGCAAACAGTCTCTCGAGACGATATGCCTGCTGCTAGCATACAAGATCAAATATCCAGAGAACTTCTTCCTGCTACGAGGAAATCATGAATGCGCCAGCATTAATAGGATTTATGGGTATGTACTTGTACAATTTCATTTTACAATTAATGATGAATTTGCCTGTTTTCCTTCAAATTTAAACATTCATCTTGTGAACTGCATTAAAGGCAAAAATTAGGTTATTTATTAAAAAAATTATTGTTAATTATTATATTTTTTAACATGATTATGAACCTACATTATTTTTATTCATTCTCATAAATATAACAGTTACAATGTAAGGCTTTGTGGTAAAAAAAAATTTAAATGGCCAACTGTCTTTAAAAGTATGTATTTCCATAACATTCCTTTGCATAGTAATGAACATATGGTCCGGTCCATTCATAAAACCAAATATCTACATATTCTATGAATGAAAACATACAGAACCTGTATTTTAATTCAATAATAAAGTAAACATCAAACCGTAAACCTACGTAAATCCAAAGACCGTGAGCAAATGCAAAGCAAGTCAGACTAAAACAAAGGATGTTTGTCAGTCATAGTCACTCTTCACGGGTGAGTATCAAATGTTATACGTCATTAACAGGTTGTATCTAGTCATGCAAATTAAGTCTTGACATCAAAATATATGTATTTGTTAGTTTGTATTTGTGTCCTTGGTTTTGTTAATAGTACTCATGGCTTTTTAACACCCGATGCAAACAGGAGGGTGTTGTCAGTTTGATGCCAATGTCTGTGTGTGTGTGGGTCTGTCTTTAGCATCATAGCTCTTGAATAGATGGACCGATTTTGGTGGTTTTTTTTTTTACGAGAAAGCAGTTTCCTTTGTTTGTTTCCTTGCGATGGTTCTTAGCTATATTGGTAAAAATAGATTCAGCAGTTTGAAGAGTATCAGCTGATTTTAGGTATTTCGGCTTAAGATTGAATAATTATTATGTAGCTTTTAATTTTTGTCAGTTCATGGTTAATTATTAAATTTATATGTACATGACTTTTACGTTAGGCTCACTACTTATTATCTGCATTTGTTCTGATAGCTAGCTGCAGAATTGTAGTTAGTAGCCATACAATTATTTTGATGGAGATCTGCTGGCAGACTGCAGTGAATCTGCACTCTGGCTGCATTTTGCAGTCCGTCTGTCCATATTTGCCATCTCGGCTTAATTATGCTTCAAATTATTACAAGAATATATAAAACATAAACAGTTATGCACCAAATGTGTTCCCCTGGGCAACACCCATCGAATGGAAACATTCAATCAACTGCATGAGTCATTGGTCTGAATCATGGGCGCGAGGCCGCCGAGTCAAGTTCATGTAACGTCCAATTTTAAATTAGTGGTGCAGTTTTCAAATGTTTTTCTAAATTTAAATACTAATTCTAACTAAATTTTTTGTGTAGCTTAAATACTTATACCTTTATTGTAATTTAGAGTTCTATCTTATTGTAAACTGTAAAATTATTGTACTGTAATATGATACCGTTTTGATCCATAGCTATTGGCTAGGATGGTATTATATAAGAATTCCTAGCTTCTGCCCGCGGCTTTGCCCGCGTGGACTTAGGATTTTCCCATGGGAACTACTACATAACAAATATCAAACTGACGTGACACTTTCCGTCAACGAATAATTATTTAGATATTATTCATACTATAATTCTAAAATCGCTATTAAAATATGGGGGTGGGGTAAGAGGTTGAAATACCTACCAAGTATGTACATAAAAAACACTCATAAAAATTGGTCAAGCCATTGCGCAGGAGTACGACCTCAAAAACCGTGACACGAAATTTTTATATATTGGAATGTGTCCGTAACTTCATCGCTTTTAGGAGATAAAAATTAATTAATTGATAAATAATGAAATGACCAATTATAATATATGATATGTATGAAAATAACAACAGATTTGAGGGTTTCAAATATTTAATATGTAGTTTATTCCAATAACTCGTTATTAACCGAATTTTTAATTTAATTTACTTGTGTTGACTTCTAATCAACTGCAAAACAGCTGCGTTTCGACAGTATTTTTAACCGACTTTCTAAAAGGAGGAGGTTATCAATTTGACGGGTATGTTTTTTTAATGTTTGATACCTCAGAACTTTTGAATCAGATTCTTTTTTTACTTGAAGGTGGTGCTTCCCGTGTGGTCTCATTTCAATTTGGTCCAGTTCTGATAATGGCATCCGTGAAACAACGATGTAAATCGTAAATTTGCCATAGTTAAACTAGACTTTTACGGCAATTGAAATCGTCTTCCAGTTCATTTTTAACGCATTTACTTGTTTCATAATCTTTAAACCAAATCAATCAGAATGTTTCCGCAACAGGATTTTTACAAGGAATGACATCATCGCCTTATCCAGAGATAAGACGATGTAATCTTTGATGAATTATCGTGACCCTTATCAATGTTTACATTGATAAACTGTGAAATGAGCTCGTACATACTGCTTTAGGGCTCTTTGGGTTTTTCTTTTTGCACTTTTTTTCTATCGATTCGATTTCGAATCGAAAAATCGATTTTTGATATCGAAGATCGATTACATACATTCATAGACATAAATAACCCAAATGCCATTTGAAACTCTCCCAATGAACAGCCTTCAAAATTCATGACAGTGCATTTCATTTTTAGGGTTCCGTACCTCAAAAGAAAAAAGAAACCCTTAAAGCACTTGTTATCCATCTGCCTGTCTGTCAAGACCCCTTTTCTCATGAACGCGTAGAGGTATCAAGTTGAAACTAATATCAAATACTCAAATCTGCAGTCTCTTGGATCGGTGAAAAAATCATACTTCTATATCCACGCAATACAAAGATTTTAAACTATTTTTACCGCATATTTTGACTGTTTCCTCTGAAAGTTTATCAAAACCTATAGGGTACTTCCCATTGAGCTATAATTCTGAAATTTGTCAAGAAGCAAGGTCTTGAGTAAGTATAATTTTTAAATTATATCTCATTAAAATTGATTTGAGGATTACAAACTGTTCCAGCGCCTGTCGGTATATTCTTAAAGCTAACATTTTATAATTGTTTACAAACTCGTTGATATCATTAGGTCATGTTTCGGTGAATATTATTTTTCCTATTATTTTTGATTTTATTCATATGCTGTACCGAATCCTTTTCCTGCTCTGTTCTTTCATTAAAAAAACGGTCAAGTGAGTATCGGGTCACGCGCAGTGTAGGGTTTTATAAAAAGGAATTTAGAGTATTTGTACGAAACTTTCATTTTGACCACCCCCAAGTACTCCACTTGGGAATCTTCAAAAGAAGAGTAAATAGGCACCTTCTAGACCAACACGTAACATCGTCGACCTCATCGTCACTTACCATCAGGTGAGATTGAGGTCAAGTGTTGGTCTATCTTCAATAAATAAGATAAAAAAGTATATTTTATAATTTGGTTGCGAATAGCCACCGATTAAAAAATATTTTTCAAAATTTAATTCTACCAATTCGTCGGCGTAATTATTTATACGCTTACCAAATTACTACTTTATAGCAGTATAAGGGCCTCTGCGCTAAGCCGCGGACGGACAGAGCGAAACTATAAGTGTTCCTTGTTTGACTACGGAACCCTAAATAGCTAGAATTTTTATTATGACCAATGCGCTTCAGCTAAACAAACATGATGGATTGCGTAAACAAGAGCCTGTCTACGAAAATATCGCGACGGGCGAGGGTGGGAGGTGATTACGTCATGCTTGGTCAGGTAGAATTTTTATTGTTGTGTTGGTACATGGTAATTACTGCCCCGTTGAACATATTCAGTTCAAATTAATTTTTTTCGGATGTCTACATAGTGTTATAGTTGCATGCAAATGGTTGCGGTCTGAAGAAAAAAAACCTCAATAATATTGACACGTTATCAGGTGATAAATAACTTGACTAGATGTGAATATAGGTTGCTTATGTCCAACCAGTGGACGTATGACGCTGCTGCTGATGTAGTAGAACAACATTGGTTCTTCTTGAATACAAGTTAACGTGTTCAAAAAGAACTAGAAACCGACTTCAACTGCCCGAAAAGTGCATTCATGCCTTAAAGTGGTATCTCTTAGAGATTTGGTTTTTGTTAATTTTCTCAATAAGCGCTGAATAATTATCGATAAATAAAAACAAAAAAAGAATCATGAAATCTATTCATAATTGGCGAAGTTATCGCGTAACACACACAAAAAAAACACGCATCGAATTGAGAATCTCCACCTTTTTTGAAGTCGGTTTAAAATATAAAAGAAAACAAAAATCTTTTTTTCGGCGTTGGCACGGAACCCTTCGTGTGCGGTTGGCCGGTTTTATATCATCATCAGCCGGGAAACGTTCACTGCTGGACATAGACCTCCTTCATGGCATGACACATTGACCTTAATTAGGTCGTCGATCCGTCTAGCAGGGGGACGGCCCGGTACACATGTTTTCCGGTAAGTAGTCGCCACTCGGGAACTGTTACTTCGAGCGATGTGGCCTGCCCATTGCCACTTCAGCTCACTGACTCGGTTTTCTAGAATTAATACTACTAAAGGTCGGCCGGTTGTCGAAATTCCACCATAATTAATTTAAATATTAAAAAAAAAACATTAGCATTCTGCACTCCTCTATATAAACTACTAGCTTCTTCCCGCGGCTTTGCCCGCGTGGACTTTATTTTTCGCATTAAAAAGTAGTCTATGTCCTTTCTCAGGGTCTAAAGATTGTCTGTGCCAAATTTCATCAAAATCGGTTGAGAGGTTTAAGCGGGAAAGCGTAACAGACAGACAGAGTTACTTTCGCATTTATAATATTAGTAGGGATAAGTGCGAAATTTCATACTCCTCCCTCCGCGCAATTTCCCTAAAAGGGGTACAAAGATTTGCTTCACATGTATAAAGATACCTTTGTCCTCAGATTCTACGATGAGTGCAAACGGAGGTACAACATCAAGCTATGGAAAACATTCACAGACTGCTTCAACTGCTTACCAGTGGCTGCGATAGGTAAGTCACAGCTTTATTTAAACTATTAAATGACGCGATTTATAACAAGTACATATTTTGACTCCCAAACGTTGACATCACGTCATGTTTAAGCTCCGATAGCTTTGTTACAAGTGGGAAATCAAGATACGCGATTCCTTCAGAGAGAGGCTGGTTGATGGATCTCTTCGGTGATTACCTTTAGATACAGTCAAGAAGCACTGGGATATCAACGGACACTCCAGTGCTTTGCGTCAACCCGTGGTTCGTCCGCAGCATCTCGTCAGCTCTGACAAAATTATTACGGTTTGCTGTATAGGTTTGGTTTGCCGAAGCTATATTTTTTTAAACCGTCTACATTCTTGAACAAGATAGTTTTTATCTGCGTCCTGTTAGTTGCTATCATGTTAGTCAGTAATAAGTTTTTTTTTTAATTCATCCCTGCCTCTGAATGATCACTTGAATACGTCTCTTAAAATTCATGCAAATATATGATCGCTTCCCTTCTCTCAGAGGCATGTGAAATATTGTGCTTTGTGTGCGTAAACACGAACGCAAAATTTCAAACAACTATTAATACCTACCCCATAGTACGTTTAAAAATAAATATATTATGTAAAGTGAGTGAGAGTATACAACTACACGATCCATCAACAGCCTGTATATGCAGGGGCTCAGGCTCGTACAGAGAGTGTATGGGCCTTAGTCCACCAGGCGGTTTGAATTTCTTCTCAGGAGTGTGCAGGTTTCCTCACGATATTTTCCTTCACCGAAAAGCCAATGGTAATGTTTTTTATCGTTCGTACATAAATTCCAAACAACAAATTGTAACTCATTGATACGAGCCAGGATCGAACCCAGACCTCGATTGTTCAAGCACCGACGCTCTACCTAACTGAGCTACACGATATATGCCTCATTATTCCTATGACATTATAAACTGTGCCAGTTTATGCAAAGCTGTATCTGGTGTACATAAACTGCAGTGGAATGGTAACATCCGGCGGACCTACTTTACATCGGACCATATAATGTGGTGTAGCGCAGTGGTTTGAAGCTAGAAAGCTAAAACTAAAAATATAATGTACTTCAACAGAAATGACTTTTACGGAAGACGTGTACGAATGTGGTTAGACGCTTGTCGTTTTGAAAAATATTTACGTTTGTTTAATCGTTAGTTAATTTGAATTTTAAATAATAGGGCAAAATATTTGGCCAGTATAATCTTATACCTTTAAACGATATATATAATTCGGATCTCGGAAACGGCTCCGGCGATTTCGCTGAAATTTGGTATTTGGGGGCGAAAAATCGATCTAGATTAGTCTCATGTCTGGGAAAACGCGCGTTTTCGAGTTTTCATGCGCTTTTTCTTTCGCATTATTCGACGCTAAATATGATGGGAAATTTCACACAGGTTTCAGGTTCACACGTGTCATTTCGTCCGAGCTATCCGCGTTCAAAGCCCGGTTGGAAAATTGCTTTTATTTTTGTTTTTTGTGTGTTTAGGGGCAGAAATAAAGTTTTTGTTTGTTTTTAAAGAACTACGAGCAAAGCTCGGTCGCCCGCATATTATTTTTAAATACGAGTAGATAGGCCTCCATTTGTACATAGTCGCACCATTCTAAGCGACCATGTGGCCTAGGATGGTTCATGGTTGCCTAAGTATAGCCTATTCACTCTGGCCTTGAAGTTATCCAGGTTGTAGTGCTCGGGAAAGAAGCCGGCAGGGAATTCCACTCATTAGCTAATTGAATGAAGGAGCAAAACGCTTCGTGTGGAATGTAGATAGATAGATAAAATGTTTATTCGGTGACGACAAACACAATATCATCTAAGTAGGAGTATAATTTTCGTAAATTCGTCATCATATCAGAAATCAAACTGCGAACAAATTCTCCAAACAAAATAACGGTGGTTCTTTTATGTTAATTTTGATTTCAGCGAGACGGAGTATTCTATTATACAGTAGATTGATGTGTTCTAGAGTACTTTAGTAAACTAGAATACTGTTCTTTATCTGGGATTGTTATAAAGCTTCTAACTCGTTCAGTAGCGATAGGGCTTCTAAGTTTTATCGTGAGCCTTTGTCTGTTTAAAGCAGTGGTCATCAACCTTTTAGAAGTTAAAGGCATACTGCAAAATGGCATAGCACGGAATGCTCTTGTCTATTATTTTGTTAATTCATCAAGATCAGGTGATAATATTTGATGATGATATATTTGATGGAAAGCATTCTCACCCCAGAAGCCTCAACCTATTGAGGATCTAGCTCTGCTATCTTTCATACTGGAACAACAGTGCTCCTAAGGCTGCTGTTTGGCGGAACATAGGTAACACGGTAGTAGGTAGCCATGCGGACATAGAATCTACCAGCAACTAAACCCTCCGCTAGGAATAAAATCTGGATCCTCCGGTCCAGCTGTGAAGCCACTGGGCTACGGAGACGATTAAATTGTTTTTGACAAAAATTGGCATACGTTTTGATATGGCAATACAAGCCTATAAGATAAGATATCGATGATATGATCAGATATACCTACTCGATATCACTCGATTCTCGCCGCAATCGCAATGCGAAGGTCGGATACACGACGCTTCTATATTTAATCTACGATACATTCATCCGATACACTCCGTACGTTTTTATAAACGTATCTCCTTTGGAGTAGCCTTGAGCTTGTGTTGATTAAAACTTGCGTGTCAACTATTTACCGCACATAATGCAGGAAAATTAAGAAAGACTTAAAATCTGTCCTAACAGGTGTATAGAAAGAGAAGATATGATCTCTCTTAATCATGTCAAGTATACTCAATAATTTTATAAGCTACTCGACTCTTAATTTAGTTTAGTCAGCAGCGCACGTGCTGGCGATGTTTCGAGTAATGAGTAATGGTACGAAATTTACGCGGTATGAAATGTAATGCCATATTTTTGCGCATGTCTACTGCCTACATCGAAGCGTGTAAGCCCCCGCTGTGCGTTAGGAGTTACAAAAACTTTATAAAACTCTCAAATGAAGTCAATTCATTCCACGTTTTGTAAGCTGCCGTTTATCCTTAAAATTGCGAGACCTGAATGTTTATTTCCAGTTTTAAAATTGAATTTTTCCCTCAAATGGGATTGCTATTTGGTCCATGAATTTTTATGACTTTCAGAGTGGGGAAATTTATTCGCTGTCTAGGTTTATAGCTTTCCATCCAGAATAACGTCGATGCAACGATATTCACCACTATTTATTAGAAATTTCTTGTCCATTTTGATATTTGAAACTTCTCAATGATCTGAAACAACACAAATAGGTTCAAATAGATTATTCAAATCCCCGAACCAAAGGGATTCTCCCGTTCCCTGTCATATTCACCCTAAACACCTAGAGGATTAAACGAGTCACTATTTGTGAGATGGGCACAGTAAGCAACTGCCAAAATGGCCGACACAGCCCAGGCCATTTTAGATTAGGGCTCCGGTCAACGTTCTATCGTAAACACTCTGTAACTTAGCATAAACGACCTCTCATTCAGGCATAACCTCTGCGAATGGTAGTGAACTCAATTTTTTTTGCAGAGTCACCAAGAACGGAATTATATTGATGGTTGCAGGTTACATTTTTAAGATAAAATGCCGAGCTGTTTTAACATTATATTCGACTCAGATGAGATAGTGGTCAAGCGTCGATCTATATTTAATAAAAATTCTGAACCAAAGTGGCGCAGTAAAACAGCAATGGATAATTATCACACTAATTGAATATTGGATGCGATCGCGTGTGGATAGCACTCCAGTTGATAGGACGTGGGCGCCATTTTGTACGTGCCGTAGGTACGCGCGAAACCAAATAGGCGTGTGAATGAGGGTCGAGTGTGACATGGTTTGTTTCTGCAACTGACGGAGCGAAGAGTTTTTTTCCCTAAATTCCACCTCCTAGAAAATGCTTGATCTTGGTAGAGCTTATATTAGAGAATCGATACTATATACAGCCTTCTTTTACATGACGTCACCAGTCGCTTCGGGTAAAAGGGCGATTTAAAAATAGTCTGACAACAATTTATCGGAAAACGATGTAGATTCGTTGTGAAACAAGCGACGACGTTCGATTATCGCGCTCCAATAGAGCCGGCTCGGCTCTCACATCGTTTGTTCCGATAGGTATCATCTAGTCTAATTTGTTCCACGGGATCCGCTCAGACGGATTGCCTGTCAAAGGTGTATGTACACTCGTTACTGTTTGTATTTATTGGCGATACTCCTGTAAAACCACTCCTGTAATACTAGACCACAGACTAGTTCAACAGAACGCAAATTCATTTAAAAAGCACCCGTCTCAGTTTGAATAGGAAGACTAGGAAGAATGGTTGGGATTCTGACAGACACTGGCCACTTTCAACTCAAAGATTACTGACAGCCTTGTCGTGGATACGTGGCCGTCGAGGAAACTCCTGTTTCGTCGCGACCTGGACCCGTGGCCACAGAACTGGCAAAGATGCTACAGAGTCCAGGAGACATGCGGAGAAATTAGACGCTTCTACAATTCTGTGAATAGACTAGGTTGCTTGAATAGCTCTACCTCCACTTATATCATGGCAAAAGCATGTCTAATTGCGGGTTCCGCTTGTTCTCGTGTAGGATCTTTGCGGGTCTTACCGAGCGCACCAACACATTTTGCTCACAGTACTAAAAGATACTCAAGCGATTAAATAAACTAACAAACGGCAATATAAACTCATGTTTAGTATCACGATATCGCGAACTTTCCATTTCCTTCACGTCCGAACAGACTAGGAAGCTACGAGACTCGCATACTTAATACACGCTCGCAAAAACCTGTCTAGACGGACTGAGGTCGGCTATGTTATCTTGTGGTGTTCACGAGAGAATTGTACATACAAGTTTCCTACTAGTGTTTATGTTTCGAGATACAAACACTGCCGCATATAAATAGCACAAGTCATTCTTACCATTACGTAGTAGTTTCCATGTTTCCAGAAAGTATCACTTAAAAGTGAGCTGCGAATTGAATGATCATACCATGAGTATTCACCTGTTTGTCAGTGTCTGTCTTTCTTTTAGACTACTGCCTAAGGTGAGACGACACACGATAGGCCTTAATAAAACGGAGAAGAAACTCTATTGAGTTTATTTCCGCTTCTGCGAATGTGGCCCTGATTAAAGTATTCGCTTATGTCAGAAACTTTGGTTTGTTTGACCTTACTCAGGACGTTTTGCTACTTTGTGGCTTCTTCGAGGTGTTGTTTCGCCGGTGTCAAGTGCAGATACTGAACAAATGAAATTCAATAGATTGACTGACAGGTAAATACAGTTGAAGTGCTTGTTCAGAACCTTCGATAGTGGTAACGATGAGACCCTGAATCTACCCAGTACTGTTCGTTGTTTACTATCTTTATTGCGTCTGCGATGCGCGTGAAGTTTTATGACAGCACACGATGTAAGTATAGATTCTACGGCCACATACTACTGCAGCATTCAGTTTCTCTCTCTTACACCTACTCTGCTGTTAGCGATTTGACAAATCACAAAGGATTTTACGCTGCTTGACAGCTGGAAGACAACGTGCCAATGTCTTACACTTGTTTATTCGAGAAAAGAAAGACTTTGGTAACTGGAAGACAATGTGCTGTCATACGCTTTTTTACAATTTGTGGATTATAATTAAGGCTTACACAGTTATTAATATCAGCCAGTACAGTCCCAGTGCTAGGGAAAGTTCTCTAATATCCTACCAGATCTTTCTTTCAAGAGCCTCCTATCAGGACCGAGTCCAGTTCATGATCTATTGCGTGGTCTACCGCGACCTCAGAGCTGTGGTCCATTCGAATGCGATATTTGCCCATATGTGTAAATATGTCCTCGTACAATATTTTTTTTCATAGAATTTATCGTGAATTGTATTTCTGAAGGCACTGTCTTCCTGCGCTGTGATGTGTTATTCTTACCGTATTCTATGTATGACATGATAGATCGTGCCGTTACACGATATTTGATCTTCAATAAATTTGTGTTTTACTTCTGGCTGTAGCGTAAGCTTTGTCGCATTTCCTCTTAAATCCTCACTACCAGTTACAGTGATTGCTTCCCAGCTACGCTTGTGGTCGTGAGTTCTACTCTCGGTGATCACACTGTTAATCTTGGTGTTAGGATATTAGCTACCTCCATGTTAGTGTATTCGCACTGTCGCACATTCAGTTTCAAGTTTGTGGGTGATCAGTGACTGCACTTGAACCATACACAGGACACATTTCATAAAATGCTTTTATAAGTGTTATTGAAATTAAATTAACCACAGAAATGACATCCCCACTGTTTTCAACAAAATACATGATTTTTGTCAAAACGTAACCGCCTAATATCCGTATTAATATTATAAATGCGAGAGTGAGTTTGTTTGTCATTTACGTCGTAACGGAGAGTCAGAATGTCTTGATATTTTGTATAGTGATAGTTGAAGGGCCGGAGAAGGATATAGGCTCATTTTTATCTAAATCGAGTTAGTAGTTTATTTGGGAATATATATGAAAACATCGTTAGGAAACCTTTATGTCTTGAACAGGCATGTGAAGTCCGCAAATTCGCACTGGGACCGCGTGGTGGACTATGGCCCATACACTTTCTGTATGGGGGTAGGCCTGAGCCCCTGCAGTGGGGACGTATATAGGCTGTTGATGATGATATCTGAAATTAGTGGTTACTTTCTGAAGGATATGTAGTCGAAGTGGCGGACATTAACTAGTGTTTCATAAATAAAAATAAACAGGTTGAGGAAGACGTTTTTATTATAAAAAAAACACTATTCCGACGTCAGCCTTATTCCGGTAGTTTCGTTGCGGAAATAAAACACGGATTCAATAAGACTAAAATTATTTCCAGCAAATCTGTAGGCCGACCATTTTTAAATCCAATCTAATCCAATCTTCAAAGGTCAAAAGTGAAGTGGCTTGCAAATTGATTTTTTTTCTATCCATTAATATCTGAATATCACTGTGTACTTACTCAGCCCGACATGATGCTGATTAACTTACAGGACTAACGCATTACTGAGTCTGCTCCTGAGGTATAGGAGCGGTACGGGAAGTGTTTACGTGTAGTTAGTGTTTTAAATTGACATTTTGCATAATTTTAAATAATTGACTTGATTGATTGATTAAAAATCATTACCTGTATAATCATTAGCTGTTGGGTGAAGGAAAACATCTTGAGGAAACCTGCACACTGCTGAGAAGAAATTCAAAGGTGTGTGTGAAGTCTACCAATCCGCACTGGTCCCGCGTGGTGGACTACGTCCCACACACTCTGTTGAAGTGATGTGGGTCAGGACTTTAACCATCTTTAACCCCCTCCGTGGTATAATTGCTAAATGTTGGACTAACAACGTGAAAGTCACGGGTTCAATTCCCAGTGCCCCTATCGATACTCGTTTTGGTTGGTGGTAGGGCATTTTATATGTCCGCTTGGGTACCTACCATCATGTTACCAAAGTCTGCCGCCAAACAGCAGTGTTAATAGTGCTGTTGTGTTCCGGCTATCCTGATTAGCTAGACTTCTCGATGCGCACGCATACCATGCAACGGCCTTGTCACCTTACAGGGGAGATGAAGGCCAAGTGCAAACCCATCATGCATAAAAATAATGTTAATACATATAGCCGGCCTGCAAGACTGCCGGATCGTCTGCAATATCTCGAAGGTTGCGGCCCGACAAGTTCGTTCGTTGCTCCGTCCGTACCACTTCCTAGAGAGATAACGTCGGCGCGTACGCAAGTTTACATCCGTTTGTTTACAAGATTTCTTTGTTTTGAGTTCGATGATGGATCGATTCACAATCTCTTTGCTTTTAGAATCCAATGATAAACTCGATTCTGCTTTTCTCTGCGGTAAGCGTTTACGGAACGTTGATTGATCTCGAAAAAGAGTTGTAAATTTTAACAACCTCGGCCACTCTACTATGTATCTAGTCGATTTATTTCGTCGGGTGAACGTAGAAAAATACCCTACCAGCAATCAAAGTGGGGACCAAATGGTATCACGTGTATATTTTAGGTAGCAACTAGTCCCAAACCCTTTCTTCACAAACACACCTCAGACTAGTTAATAAAAAGTAAATTTATAAAACTGACTGCGTAAGTTACTTTTAAACATATACGTTGTGTACATATATTTTTATAAGCCCTTTATTTTTTTTGAAAGAAAAAAAAACTCTTTATAATTTGGCGCAAAAAAATCGGCCATTTTGATTTCTTTAAATTACGACTCTTATCATCATCATCAGCCATGAAACGTCCAGTGACGCCGCTTGTGACTCCCCGCTACCTTAAATAGGCCCTCGGTCCATCTAGTAGGGGTCCGGTCCGGTAGACGTTTCCCGGTACGTGGTCGCCACTCGAGAACTCTCCTATCAAGTCCTCCTCCTCAAATCAAGCTAAAATCCAGCAGGCTACAGAGCGTTCCAAAGACACATACATACACTCGAAAAACATAACCCTCCTTATGGCGCAATAGTGCAAAAATAACGTGGCAACAGGAAAGGATAGCACCACGATAATATCATAATATACCATAACACGCGCTGGTTTACAGCCATCCTGAATTACATAATAAAACGGGGACGTTAATCTGGATTATATTTAATCTACCTTCGTATATGAACGGGGTTATGTGGAGAAATTCCGAAGACTTGTAAACGCTTGTATTAATACACAAGTACTGAGCGATTATAAAACTCATTTACACTGGGTTTTCGGTGAAGGAAAAAACTGCGTAATTGTCGTCAAATGACGCATGAGTCTGCAGAACTTCGGATTTTCTATGAAAGGGGTTGGTGCAATCACCACGCTTGGCATGCGGAATTCAATCATATGCGGAAAGGAGCCTCACCGTTTCCGCATATGAATAAATGACATCTTGCGGGCTGACACATCCCAGAAAGTACGAAATGCATAGAGCTAGGGAAGCAATTGAAGTGTTCTTTTGGATGAACCCGAGCTATGTAATATGCACTGCGAATGGCCACCGGAGAGGTTTAGTGGGTTCTATATAAGCCGTCTCTTCTCTTAGCTATAGAGAGTCAGGTATCTTTGGAAGAGTTCCCTTAATTTCCAAAAAAAAATTGGATGCTGCTGATTTGATTCGATTTCTTCCCGTAGTCGCCTTTTTTTACGTCTAGAAACCCTGGCATTACATTGAGAATTTCCAAACATACGTACGTGTGGACACGGCCAATCCAGTTTCGGATGTAATAGACCTTGGTTTGGTCGTGTTGCCGTCAGAATTTTTGGACCATCGGCAGATTCCAATTTAATTTTCGGTTTCATAACTTTTAAAGTGTTTAAATTTTGATTAAACATATAATTTCTATGGATTCTTCTCCTGATTACACCTCTTACAAAAAAGCGAACCGTCAAAACCGTTTTTATATGAGGAAGGTCTGCGTTGGCTTTGGCTTACCTTTGCTAAGTTGTAAGCGACGCAAGATGTTAATGAACTTATAGGCATAGCATACACCTCCGTAACATGTAAATATATGTGTTGTATATCGCGGAACATCTCGTCTTGTTCCGCCCACACGTTATCGGCTTACGTAACACTCAGCACGTGCCGCAGTGAGCAGCAAGCAGACCGATCGTGATCAGTTCACGTGGTCGAAGTGTACATACAACCTAAAGTTGACAGAGGGCGTGTTTACGAGGACTGACCTTGGTCAGTTGAAGGTTACTATTAAAGTCTGCCTCCACTGCAGGCGATATATCGACGAAAACACGCAATTGAACTACCTTTTTTTGATTATCACTATCTTTTCGCGTGGCATCGTCTTCTGTAACATTTGTCTGGGATTTGTCAAGTTAATTTCTTGTGATAAATTGGACGTGCCGTGCAAAATTATATTGAATTGCACCAGCATTTACATATTTGTTGATACTCTCAGTTTCTTTGCCAAGATCAGAAGTGGGATCACTCAACCCGACTCGAATGTTTGACTAACCTGACTTGGAAAAACATGTTCATGTTGCATTGCATATAAAAATAATAAGCTGAATTTTGCTTGTGTTTATTTTTAAGTCTTTATTTATGCTCTAATACAAGTTGAACATGTTATTAATACATTTGTTTAGTTAGCTTATGTAATAATAATGTTATCGATTAATTCAGGAAACGCGAATCTTATCTTATCAAAGATATTTCTGTACAGTGATAGACCGGACACAGCAAACAAAACATTGATCCTAAACTTTTTACCAATTGGTAATATGTCACTTAGTTTACTATAGCATCACGTCACGCGGCTGTACAAGACATTTGACGTACCATTATCTTTGGAGATCAAAAGTTACTCTATGTTAAGTTTACAAATGGTAAATACTATTTTTCAATATCTCTGTTACCACTGCATTCTTTTTACAAAACTTTGTGTTAATGACGCTTACACGCAATGATGTTTTATCGTATAGTATCGCACTGGCAGTGTCGTGTTGGAACGTGTCAGGTACTTTACTAGCGATGTGTCACTGGTAATGGATTCTCTCGGGCAATCTAACTTTGTTATTGATGTGTAAGCTGGAATTGGATTAATGGGTGGGTGCTGATATTGGTTTGTGTTTGAACTGAAGGTATTGCGCAGTTAAGTTAATGTTAGTAAAAGTACCGTGTGGTGTCGGCTTCAGCAATGTACCTCCCCCATCCCGTGTGGGTCCTAAAAGGTGTAGGAAAAATTCAAAAGGACGAGTTGTGCTGATACTATTGATAACCTAGAAATATATGATCGGAGAGGACCTCGGTGTTTTAACAACATAGGGGTCACAAAAGATATATCAAGATCACAGCTAGTGGTTGGGCCCGGTGGACCTCCCCCTTGTCTCAAATAAAAAAATTGTGCTGATACCGCGATTGCCTTCCTGTACATTTTACTGTCAAACGTAGTGATAATAAATCTGGTTGATCTTGGTTCTTGGATAGATCGTTCGTTTGCGATCTACGGGAGTAGCTAGCACATTATCAGCAATTGACTTATCCGGCATACAACCATAATCAACATTGTACGCAGCCGCTGAAAATTATTAAGACGAATTAATTGTTTATTAAGGTTTACGAGCGACGGTGGCGCAATAGATAAGGCGCGGACTCTCAATCTGAGGGTACCGGGTTCGAATCCAGCCGTGTACCTATGAGTTGTTTTTTCAATTCAAGTACATTATCCGATTGCTTAACGGTGAAGGCAAAATTGTGAGGAAACCTGCATGTTCTGAACAAGGCATGTGAAGTGCGCCGATCCGCACTGGTTCCGCGTGGTGGACTACGGCACATACACTCTGTAGGAGAGTAGGCCTGAGCCCCTACAGTGGGGACGTATATAGGCTGTTGATGTTGATGAAGGCTTTCCGATCCTGTGTAACCTTTCAAACAAGCTAGTTTCTATAGTGTAACTGATAACGTCACCGAATTCGGAGTCCGCCTTTTTTGGTCAGACCGAACAACTAAGGAATATATACGTATATGAAGCGGCGTAAAAACCGTTTTGATAATGTTTTTGTTATGCGAGGGGCTTTTATTCATGCTTTGTTATGTTGTTATAAGCATAATTAGTGGAAAATGAGTCAAGAGTTACAGCTGTCACAATTTGCTCGATAAAAAGACGGTGTTGTTTGTCATATCTTTTGTTTTAAGACGTGTTTTTTTTATAAAGTGGTTCGAAGGTTTTTGTTCGAAACCCGGCCTTAGTGATAGGCCAATATCTTGTTGTTTTTTCAAGTCGTCAGCACATAATTCTTCTGATGCTAATGTATATCGATGACGACTGTTATAAGAACATAATATTTAATAAAGCAGTGGCCGCTTAAATGATTAAAAATGAACTTGTTTTTTTCGCATTGATTTGTCTTTAAATACAGTCCCCAATTCAATTGACTTACTTTTTAAAAATGTTATATTAGAAGACATATGTTAATTTAGTACTACATTTGTTGTTAATACTTGACTTACAAAACCAAGACTGCAGGTACGCAGGACTGCAGTACGTCGCGTGTTTTCGACAACAGACGTCGCGGTGGTAAACTTTCGCAGTAACGTACATCGCAGCAGAGAACTTTCGTCACAACATACGTCGCGATGGTAAACTTTCACAGTACCGTACATCACAGTAGAAAACTTTCGCATCAACATACGTCACGATGATAAACTTTCGCAGTAACGTTCATCGCGGTAGTGAACTTCGAAACTATGATGTACAATTGTACAGCCCAAAAAATATTCATGAAGCGTTACATATATCCATACCCAAGTGACCGTACAGTTGTCAACACGCCATGACATGCCACCTGCTTCGTATGAAATGTGTTGTCGCCGGCTGACCTGGTTCGTCTTGTTTATTATTATGTTACATGTGTTCTGGATACAGCTGTCCTTTCCCGTTTTAATATGATATTTTGTTGTACCATAAAATATTAGTCTGTTGTCCAAACTATGTTGATTTACCATATATGTCTATCTATCTTATTTATCTTATATAAAATCTTTTTATAAATCACTTACCATATCTTTGCCAATTGTGAACTATTTGTCATGTTATTCAATAGGAAATATGTACATCTCAATAACGATATTAGTTAGACTTCCGTTTGACCACAATCTCACCTGATGTTTAGCGATGATATGGTCTAGGATGGTATACGGTTGCCTAGAGATAGCCTATTCACTCTGGCCTTGAAGACATCCAGGTTTTAGCGCTCGGGAAACAGAAGCGGAGATTTCCACGCGAAGGAATTCATGGGCAAAAGCTTGTTTAAAAAACTATGTATATGAAAAGCACGCTGTAGCTAATTGAACATTTGGCCACAATTAAGAAGCGCTGCTTATAGACGGACGCAGAGTCGAAGATGTGACAACACGTGCGACCCACAAATAGATCTCGACTGTAATAACCTGCAACAGCCTTGAACTTCCAACGTAGGCAACGTATACCTAGGGTAGGTAGCTTGGACTCACAACCCGGAAGTCTTGGGCTAGATTCTCAGCGTGGTTAATAGCACTGTTGTGTTCCGTAAATAAAAGGAACCAGAGCCTCTTTGGAGCTCGTGAGGGACCTTATCGTCACTTACCATTAGGTGACTTGAAGGCCATGTTCAAAACCAGGAATGTCGCGTAGGTCCACAGAGCTTTTATACAAAAATGTTAATGCCAAGGTCTAACATAAGTCCGTGTACGGTGCACAAGACTTCAATTAGCGGGGGACCTTTGCGAAGGTGAACCGTAGATTGTAGACCTTACTGGACTCGTAATGTCTAATGTTAATTGGTTTACAAATACGTCTAATACGCCTGTGTATGGTTTATTTCGAAAGATCTATCTTGGCATTTGTGACGTTTGTTCATCCAGACATAAATATGCACTAATTAGCGTTTATAACTCTTCTAAAACACATTTACACAAATCAGCGCCGAGCCAGTAGCGTACCAGGCCGTATGCCCGTCTAGTAGAGGAACGGTCTGGTAAACGTTCCCGATACGTGGACGCCACTCGAGAACTCTTATTTCCCATAGATTATTTATCCGAGCGATGTGGCCTGAACATTGTCACGTCACTGACTCGTCTATGTCGATGTTATTACTTAAAAGTTTTCACGTTCTTACCTAAAGAAATTCCGAGCACAGCTCGTTCCATAGCTCGCAGAGTAATTTTGTGCTTGTTTATTCGGCCAACATTAACTGATCGCGTTTCGGTTGCGTGTGTCATTAATTTTTGAACGAGACGTGTGTATACTATTCTACAATAATTCACGAGCGTTAAATATTTGGAGTCTAAACCTACACAGAAACACTCAACAAATTTGTTTAAGTTAATAACAAAGTTATCCGGTAATCGAACTAACAACTTACTGGCCTAATTTCGTTTAGCTTCATGTTTAATTCAATGTTTTGGGGGTTTTGTAAATGAGTACCACTACTGGAGTATAAGATTGAGGCGTGGGTTTTATGGTATCGGTTTTAAGCTGGAACCAAAGCAAGACTCCCCTTGGCATCAAGGTGTCAGGGAGCGTTAGATTAGCTTGTTTCTCTGTCACATTCTGCTGATATTGAAAAGTAGCTTCTGTCCGCGACTTCATGTGGACTACAATGTATCCCATGGGAATAGCAAAGCCATTTTCCGTCGTTATTAAATATGTATGCAACGCCATTTTTTTTAAATTTATCCCTTGTTATTCATCTTCAGATTTTTAAGTCGCATTTTACTATCATGCGATAACATGTTGATTCACGACCTGATCAAGCTTGAACTTACCAGAACTAAATCTCGGTGGTACAATCGCGGATACTCCCAAACCAACCTTAAATTACAACACACGTAAACAATAGTTAACAGAAGTGACACAACCTCTGCCGTCAACACAAATGGACAGTTTCCAGTTGAATGCACAAACAGAAACCCCGCGCAATGGCGGACGGACGCGGGCGTTGTGACATCGTTACGTCGACTTATACACGAAATTAGCACACTCGGCCGGCCCGTAGCTTTCAACCGACATCATAAAATCGAACCCGGGACCTCCGGATGGTTAGTTATGGTAACATTTCGTTATTAAGAGGGTATGCTGTTGTCAAAGCGCCCATACAAACGTAGTCCAGTCATATTTTGAGTATTAAGCTATGAAAATCTATGAAATTTTCAAGACACAATCTAGAAACAAATATCTGTGTCGGTGGTAAGACAGATTTTCGTTTAAATATATACTTCCAGAGTTACAGGGCGTCAAAGAATTGTATTTTACGGTAATAAAAAGCCCCAACTTTGAACCTGATTTACAAGAGTATGAATCAATTTAGAACAATTTGAAAAACCGACATCTGAAATTTCATTAGTATACTGTATTAAAAAATGGTTACATATTATACTGTATCCTTCAAATGATCCCTGGACTACGAAACATCCAAATAACGGGTGGATAACTTCGCGTAGTGTATGCTGTCTCACCGTACGCGCTCGGGTAGGATAGGGCTCGGATAGGGACAGCTACAAAACAATCCAAATTTGAACGCGGCCACGTGCTCTAACCAACAAAGCCTTCTTAAAGCCACGGAGTCGGTTATCGCCGGTCCATCGAGTAGAGAACGAACCGATGCAGGTCCTATGCTAAAGTACGTCGAAACCACACGCTAAATTTAGGTCTAGGCTACCTTTATCAAATAACCTAAATACATTTTCTATTTATAGGCGTTACATAAATATCATTGGCATTGCGGTTACTCTGAGCTCAGCCTAGCCTCAATTCTCAGACTATTAAACAGGGCCCTCTAAAAGGATGACAAACTTATATTATGGTCGGTTACTCCTGAAACGTGTAGGTGCCAGAAACCATAAAATATTACCACATATCTAACACATTACAATGAACTCATCTATTGAACTACACATATCACTTTCATATACTTACCAAACACAGAAAATAACTGTTGTACTAGTGGTTGAAATTCGACCATAATTAATTTAAATATTTATGCATAATTAAAAAAAAACATATTAGCATTCTGCACTCCTCTATATAAACTATAAGTGTGTGGAATTTATATTATTATTTGGTTGATACACTAGCAGCTCTTGGAGCTGATGCGTGTATATCACTGCACTCTTTTTAATGTTTGTAAATATATGTCTAGTCCGTTTTTGAAACAATTCACTGAAGTAGTACTTATTACATTTTCAGGGAGAGCGTTCCAAGAATGCACTACACGGTTAGGCAAGAAGTGTTTCCTAGGGTTGCTTATACATAGAGGCTTGGTGAGCTTCATTGAGTGACTTCTCGTTCACTATGAGCCAGAACAGTCGATTGAGAGGGTACTCAATGAAGCTCACCAAGCCTCTATGTAGGAGCATAGCAACCCTAGGAAACATTTCATACTCGTCCATCCGCGCAATTGTCGTAAAAAGCGGTACAAAGTTTTTGCTTCACGTATTAATACATAGATAAGTAGTATATATATATATATATATATTAGTTCTGTGTTCGTAGTATATTCGTTGTGTTGTTGTATTTAGTAGCTGATGTGTAAATTTAATTAGATAGTTAGATTAGTTCAGTATTAGTCAAGGCCTACCTGAAAACCAGCGCTGCAATCACTCTGTGGTTGCAGCATGAGCTGAGATAGGCCTTTTGCTTTATATATATTTAGTTTAGAAATCTCTGTTATTTCCTTTTCTTTTTAAGCAATAAATTTATTTTTCTTTCTTTCTTTATATCTTCATAAACTTACTTTTCACTTACACGACCACGCCATCTGTAGGGTCTCGGCAGAATAACAGCGTTGCAGTGTCATTGCACTGCAACATTATGCTGAGACGAGACCTTTGCACAGTCATACTTACAAACACACACACTTGTGTTAATGGTTTATTGATAATATGTGTGTCGTATGTGTATTATTGAAGACCGCGCAGGCCAAGTTCAATTATATTGACATAAGGATTTACTAGGTTTTACTATGGTCCTTAAAATATATGTCAAGTGATGGAGCACCTGGTTTTATGCGGTACTCTGTTTCATTACATACAGTACATAACGGCCTATATACTACTTTACATAATGGCCTGACCTTTTTTCGTTTATTCAACATCAAAGGGATTTTATAACCTAAATTGAAAAAGGTTCGAAAAATTTCTATTCAGAATCGCTTTTCATTTCGTTTAAGTAAATATTCGATTCATTTCCGAAGTCAGACACGGAATGAATTCATTTATTTTTAGCACAAAGCCAAAAGCGATACTACGTTGCTGTAATTATGGTTTTAATTCACTTGCTCTTAATAATTTTTAGTTATTATATATATGTACGAACGTATCCCGTTATATTTCAAATTGACGTACATTTCAACGTTACATATTTACGTTACTGATTTTCAATAATGTTTCAGACGTAAATAGGACTAAGTCGGATTTCACGCAAAAATACACCGTAATTCTGTAAACAAACATGCCTCTCGGCTGAAGCTCTGCCAGAAATAAACTTTCCACAATTTCCATGATTTCATTTGGAACTGATAAGGTTGTTCAACAATTTTCTTTTAACCTACGCTTGGACCTAACGGATTGTGAAGTCCCGGACTAGATTCCCTATCGATTCTTGATTTGTTTGAAGTCTGTCTTCAAATTACGGTGCTAATAGCACTTTTGTGTTCCGGTGCGAAAAGTGACAGAGCCTCATTGCTTTGTTCTTCTGAGTGCACACGCTTACATTTAAACGGGCCTATCGTAACTTACCATCAGGGCAGATTCAGACCAAATGATACAAGCCATGCTCGAAATTGCGACAGGAACTGAGTAGCTGAGTGTTCGTAAACGTAGCCTATTTTAGTGTTCTTACTTCATGGCCTTCCACTAGTCATAAGATTTGACTTTTTTGTGAATTCGGAACGTAAAAATTGTTACTGACTAAATAACTTAATGCGTCGATCGAATCGCAATATTCGAAAAGTTATATTCGATGAAATCATAATTATATGCATAATCTAGACCCCAAAAAAATAGATATTTTCACTAGTCAAAACTTTTAGGGCGTACCTAATGGTTTGGCAGGGAAAAGTTTCTGTCGATAAAATTAATTTGAAACTCCCAGAGGTATTTCGTTGTAGTTTCGCCTTTTCAGATGTAAAATTCCAGCGGATTCAGCCGCTGCAAAGTTTGTAACTTCTAAAAATACGGTAAATTGCGAGACTTCGCTACAAGTTTCTGTAGGGGTTAATTACGTAGTCTCCAGCGATCCATCGGCGTGCCTCAATTAACTAATTATTTGGAAGCTAAATTTAGCTTTTAGATCTTAATTAGTTTCGACGCAGTTGATTGTTCATTATCTACCAACAAGCTGATTGTGTTTCGTTGTTTGGCTCAAAATAAATGAGTTGAATCAATAGGCAAGCTTCGTATTCTTTTAGCACTGGTGCTGTTTTATAGGTACTTACATATCTATACCGATGAGATTTAGATTTAAAATGAGCAGGTACTTGTTTTGTGTGGAGGCTTTAGGGTCACTCCGTGTCTTCCCAAAGGTGTCGCATAAAACATCGTAGAAATTCCTGAAGAATGACTAGCGCTTTTTTCGAGACAGCTTAGAACAGCGGCTCATGTTCAGTATGAGACTTATCAGTCTTTTATCAAACTCTTCTATCATCTTCTTCGATCCTCGACTGTAACAACGGAACTGTATTTCTTTTCTTTAAAAGTTGAATCGTTTTATAATATCGTGAAAACACAACCCTCATCCTAACCTAGAATACTTAAATAGTACAAGTGTCTGAGGAGGACAGAAGCGTCACAAAAACTAGTGTGAAGGCAGTGAGAGATGTCGGTCGTCAGGGATAGAGACAAAACGTGAAACAACGACAAACAAGGCTCGTCTCGAAATGGGTCGCGTGTAGGCACGGACGGCACGGGTACTTAAACACCGGGATAGGGAAGCTACCTCTGTGACGTTTTAGACGGGAATGGAATTTAAACCCCTCTCACTGAATGTGTTCGATATGAAGGAGGATCATTTTCAAAGCCTGTTGCTATAGTTTCCGGTATCAGAAATGAGTTCCAACGGTTCGCAACATCAGGTTTTAAAAGCTACATCAAAAAATGTCACCCCAAAAGCACACTTGTATGCCACAGATGTACCCTTCTACTTAAGCGAGTTGGCTCATCTCATCCTATAACGGTAATGGTATTGTACACTCACTTAACCGCCTCCGTGGCCTAATTGCTAGACTCACAATCCGGAGGTATCCGAGCCAGAGCCTCAATAGGTTGAGACTTCTAGGTGTGCACGCTTACCATCCAACGGCCTTATCGTCACTTATCATCAGGAGATGAAGGCCAAGTGAAAACTCATCATACATCTTTTTAGTCTCCCTATCCTTCCACGTAAATTTTCGATAATGCTCTTTCAGAATATCGAATACCTTGCGTCTTATTTCCATACCACCTGTTTCGTAAAATCAGTTACCGCCACAGTTTGTCACTTCACTATTACCGACGGGGGTGGGTCAGGTAGGATCGCCTACGCTGACTACCCTGTACCCAACCTCGACGTCCGTTGAAGGACAGGTATAAATATAGAAAGAAATGTCTGTTTTGCGACAAATGAATCCCCAGCGAACTGTGTATTGTTTGAACTTTGTTTTGTTGTTATGAGGTTTAGACACAATAGACGCTCTGGGTGACCCGTAATCCTAGGTGGCTTCGGCAGTTGTAGAGGAAGATCTGTAGCGACCAGGGTGGTTGCTATTGTCTATCATCAAACTGCTTCGCCATACGGGGTGAGAGGTCATGTTCGGTGGACTAGTTCAGCTGACAGAAAAGCAGACAGCTAAAGAGAAAGAAGCTACAACTTCCTATTTCAATTGAGATTAAGCTGGGAACTAGAGAAACACAAATGTGTGAGCAAACTTATCAGACGCAGATGCTTGACGAATTGATTTGAGTGTTTGGTGTTGGTACGCAAAAATACACGATCTTGGCTGTCTGTAGTATACTGCTGCAGAAGTAGTAGTAGTATTATGACATGAGTTAGGTTATGTTAGACTGAATGTTACTGGTAATATGTATCACAAGATCTGAATAAGGATTGTCTAGACAACAATCCACTCTGATAAGTAGATTATCTGCCAAGAATGTGATAAGAAAGTTTGGAATATTTAAGTTCATTTGTTAAGTGCATAATATCGACCCAAGTAGGTATTGTGGTAAAAGCATGAAAGCTTGAGTGTGTTTATTTATTAGATATTTAGTTCCACTCAATAGTCATCGACAAAATTGAAATTATAAGTTAATAAATTAAAATATGACAAAACTCTAGATCCATCTGTTTTACGTCTGCTAAATGTCGTGAATTTGAATAAACAAGTCTAGAGCATTTTGCCCAAATTTAAAACCAAATATTACGACTACGAACTTATTTCTACGAGTACCTACTTAAAACTCATCAAGCACTAACAAAAAACCAACATTGAGGGGATCGCGGCTAACCAAAATGTTTACAAACTCGGCAATAATCTATTTCCGTCTGACGGTGTTCCCCTCCCTAGCCTAGCTGTGACGTAAAAGGACACGCTCGCGTGTTCAAACTCTCGTGTTTTCAGCATTACATGTGAAATTTTGTGTTCCTTTACCTACCTACCTACTTGGCATTAAGTTCATTTGGACGCCATGTTGCTTTCCCAGCCTATGACGTCAGAGATACAGCCACGTGCAAGTCTCGTGTTATTTTATCGTATGCGTACACGTACATGTTCTTTACTTTCCTACCACCTACATACTGTGCATTAAGTTCAACCGAACGCCATGTTGGTTTCCGTACCTGTGACATCAAAACCACATTTACATGTTCCTTTCTATCTGTACTGTAGGTTAACTTTGTGTTTCGTATCAGCGTTCTTGTTCATTTCACTCATCAGAAGTCGGAATACCTCGTGCATAACGCCGCTGTTACCGAGGGCGCAGGTGTTCAAACCCTCGGCTATTACATTATATACCACCTGTGTTCTTGTATAGAGTTGAAATTGCTGGTGTTCGCATTAACGTTTCGCTGCCATTTTAGTCGTGGTTATGGTTGAAGACTTGCGTTCCCGGCTCGCTTTATGTTCCCGGTAAATTTACATCAGTCAGAAGTTACAAGGTGGTAATATTGTCAACTTTAGAAGCGTTAAGGTAATTGTGGCCTATACTTCGTTTTAGCTAAGGTAAGCTCTCACAGCCTGTTTTCTGTTCTAAAGAAATGCAAGCCTTTCTATGCTCGTGTTCCTGAAATCATCATCATCAACAGCCTATATACGTCCCCACTGGAGGGGCTCAGACCTACTCTCTTACAGAGAGTGTATGGGCCATAGTCCACCACGCGGGCCCAGTGCGGATCGGCGGACTTCACATGCCTGTTCAAGACATGCAGGTTTCCTCACGATGTTTTCCTTCACCGTTAAGCAATCGGATAATGTACTTGAATTGAAAAACAACTCATAGGTACACGGCTGGATTCGAACCCGGTACCCTCAGATTGAGAGTCCGCGCCTTATCCACTGCGCCACCGACGCTTCGTTCCTGAAATAGCCGCTGGGAAATAGTTTCGTTTTACTTTTTTCCAATCTGGTTTGAAAAATTATAGTCTTAATAAGCTAAAGCTAAGAAGAGTTCGGCAGAATCACCAGGCTTGGCTTGTGGACTGTTGTACGAACTGATACCCCAGTAGACGGTCAGCGCTACCCCATACCTCAGTCATGTGAATAGAACTCTTCGCAAGTGGAGATAGTGCCACGACGCTACTTTTATAAATTGGCTTTTCTCATTCAGAATTTTCTACTGCTTCGCTCTTAGATCTCCACAGCAAATGAGCTTTCTGTGAGGAAATTTGCCATAATCACCATGAAAGGTGATCGTAATATATCCCTTGGAAGATCAGTCGCCATCTACACCACCCCAAGGGCAGACTTCAGCCGTGCTACAGCGCTGGTATTCATTAGTAGAGCTCAATTTCTCATTTAATTCCATCTAAACACTCTGTAACAAAGTAGATCTCCTTAAATCCCGATCGCAGTTCTCGCAAGGCTGTTGGGGAAGGCTGCGAGCATTAACCGGATTACAGTGACACGTTCAAACATTTGCTCGTAACCTTAGACTGAATTAAAGTGGGAGGCACGAATGTATAGAGATGCTTCACTAATATGAGGCTGTTAATGTTTAAAACAAATAAGAAATTATAGGCAGTGGAAGAAGGCGATCGGTGTTTATAGGCCTCAGGTATTGCCTTAACATATCCGACACAGCAGCAGATAAAGAGGACATTTGTTGATCTCCTACAAGTCTCATTGCAATTCTCCCCGGTCTCATAAAGAAACTAATATGACAATATGCAGGATTGTTCGTCTATTGATGTGCGATTAATATTCTCGTAATTTTCTGTAGAAGGCCTTTTTTAAAGAGGACATTATACATTGACATCAAAATAAAACTTTCAGAATTGCATCGCACTTGTGGGTACAAGGGTTGCAACTCGATGCTAATAAACCAATTTTAAGACAAAAACAACATCTTGTATTTACTGATAAACTTGGGCGCAAAGGACATTGACGAGATAAAGTTATTTGCAAAGATAACAGGACCAAATAAGCGAATAACAAATATAGAATCAAGGTCTCGCGTACGTCCCCGTGTAAACGGCAACATTTTTCGGCAAAGTGGGCATTTGAACAAATACATAATACTGCATTGATTCATTTCTCATTAAAAAGGAACCTTTTAGGTTATTACCTTCACATCACAGGTAATACGAGGGCCCAGTGCAAGCTATCTTTAGGTGTCGACAGGTAGGTCAAAGAGGTCTTCAGGGATATCTTGTTTGCTTTATGCTATGCATGTTTCCTCTCAATTGTTTTCCTTCAACATCGCCTATTTATTAACCCCATCTGATGCAAAAACTTCCCCAAATATTCTACAATTGTTCTGCTACCTCTTCATTACTTCTGAGTTTACTCCTAAGGAGTGGAGCTCTCTGCCTGATTCTGCGCTTTCTATTGCGTATATCTCTGCGTATTCTGGGAATATAAAGACGAACCTGGTCTTTATGTTTGTCAAGTCGTTAACAAGACACCCCTCGCCCTCACTGGGGCTAGCCCGCAAACATTCATTTCCGCAGCTCGAGGCAAATGTCACGGCCATTGTGTAACATTGTATCCATGTCTCCTTTACGCTGTGGTTACCATTGTCTTTTGTTTAAATTAGGTTCATGTTAAACAATTAATACACTCGAACACAAATACTGGGGCACATTCAGGTCATATTCGTTACCCTCTTTGAAATTGTCAATGTAATCCAGTTGTATTTTCTATCAGCTGATGGTTAACTTATAATACCGTTGGGTGGGTATTTTAAAGTGTTAACATTTTGTAAAATTTATTCAGTCGCTCAATACAATCAAAATAAACGGTGTTGAATATCTATCATAAAGTTTCTATAATATTCGTCTATTGTGGCGCATTTAAGTCCATTAAAATTGGCCAAGTGCGAGTCGGACTCGCGCACGAAGGGTCCCGTACAGAATATGGATATTTAAAATACAGACAACCATAAATATGCACCGAACAATCCTCTAACGAATGCGCCTCGATTTTCGGTATCAAATTAAGTTTTGCAGTAGTAGAGGAGTACAACACTAGATGGCGCTAGTAGTATGTTACATCGCACGTATAAAAACACGTTTGTTGTATGGGAGCCCCCTTAAATATTTATTTTATTCTTATTTTTAGTATTTGTTGCTATAGCGGCAACAGAAATACATCTGTGAAAATTACAGCAGTCTAACCATCACGGCTCATAAGATACAGCCTGGTGACAGACGGACGGACAGCGAAGTCTCAGTAATAGGGTCGCATTTTGACCCTTATGGTACGGAACCCTAATAAAATTAAAAGAAATGCAAGGTGTTTGCCTGTCAAGGACGTTGAAGCTACAAAAACAAGACATGGCTAAGAGTCGTATTGGAAGAAAGGCGTGCTAAAGAAGAGTGTCCAGCAATAGATGAAGAAGATGATGATGATAGCAACTCGATTCAAGCAAGTCAGTGCTACACTAAGACTTATTTTTTGCCAGATTCCTTTTGAAAGTTACGTTAAGTTTTTATATTGTAGTTATGTTGTATACAGCTTTAAAAACCTGTTCATACTCCTTAACTTATCGCTTTCAATCCAGCTAACAGCTACGCCATCAATCTTCAGCTTTTCATAACTGCTACGTGACGCTACACAAAAGGCGTTATTGTCCTGCATTGGAACATCGTTACATTAGCTCGTATAATCTGCATTGACGTAATTGTCATTAGAAACAATTGCTATAAAAGCACTAAGCTACAGATAAAATCCAATTTGGCATTAACCTGCCCCTGTAAGTCTATCCTGCTTTCGCACACGTAATCCGCGGCATGAAAAAACAAGACTGCAAACTTTTCTCAGTACGTCGGTTTCTAACCCGGTCAATAAGTTCAAGTCAACGAATATTAAACGAAACAAGGAACTTTTCATTTGCAGTGAACGATCAAAGTGTTCAATGTCTGAATCGCATGTGCCTCATAGATAAACTTCAGGATGAATTGATGGTAAGTGACGATATGACCACTGACTGGAAAGCGTGTTCACTCAGAAGTTCACCAGTGAAGCTGGCTCTTCTTAATTTCATACTGGGAATACCAATTCTTACAAAATTAAGACACGGTTCACTGGCATTCAAGACAAAGAATAACTGTAAATTTTATTGAATGACTACTTGACGCTACGTAGCGTTACAATACCGTCTTATTGTGATGAAGTGATTTAATTTTATGTTTTCTTTTTACTACTATCTTAAGGGTGCGTTTACGTAAGGTTTGGTAACGTCGCATTATCATCTATGTATGATTATAAATAGCTATTTGCATTCAAATGGATTGGAGTTTTTTTTTATACTAAATACATGTCAACCCAATCGTTTGTAATGTGAAATAACTTAAAGTATTACATACATGCATATAGGGTCGACAATTTGGTGCAAAGCTCTTTTCAATTACCTGAAAACTAGAATGTCGTGCGCGCTTTAATCCCTCTCGTAGTGGTTCTCTACATCAGGAATTCCTAAAGAGTGTTCCATAAAGTAAAAAAAATTCTCTCTTTCTCAATCGGTTGATTTTTCTATAAATAATAGAAGACATGCATTCATATCTTGAGTCAGGACCAGTTCGTTGGCGTAACTCATATCACAAGACGCATCACTTCGCACAATGCTCGTGGTCAATGGTTACTGAGGTTGTTTTCGTGTGTGAGTGGTTTTTGTTTGTTTATCTGTATGTAGCTTAGGTCGTCAATTTCCTTCCTCCAGGTTCCTTAAAGTAAGAGAAAGTATTGAGTGGTCCAACTAAAACGTTTGGGCTCTGCTCTACATCAGCAATAAAGAGTAAGTTGATCTATGTTCAGTAAAAAAGCGATCTTGGTGTCATATTTCAAGTACTTGTGTAACTGAAGCAATTTAAGTTAAACGTTGATATGACAATCAGTGACCGAAGCCTTTATTCTTATGTGTAGTATAAGGAATGCTGTTTGCGTCGTTGCCAAACCGTATGCAAAACCCAGCCTTAAGGAAAAATACATTACAATCCCATCAGTCGTTGTCTTAAAAGTCATTAGACGCGGGTCGTTGACTTCCACACATTGAAATGGATCCATCTTTTGTATGGGTCGTATGTATTTATATACTATTCAGCCACATCGTTTGCTAACTCTGTTGTTTTGTCTCATAATACTACCGATCTATATGTTCTGATGCATCAAATATCCTCTTTGACGAGGATAAGGGAAGGGAAATGGCAAATCATGACTAGGCCCAAGGTCACGACTTCGCAGAAGTTGCAGTCAGTGTATGATGCACCTCAAGTTTGTCAATAAGCACGAAATAAAGCAGTTAGTTGCTTAAGAGCTAGCTGACGCACGTATCCTCCCTCTAAACACCATCATCAACACACCTACATACAACTAACATAATTTCTTTTAAAAATGTAAACTTACATTATCTTAATAATTTCTGCTGTACTACTGTATACTCGTAATCTAATAACTAAACCTGGAAGAGCGAGGCTACCTAACACAAATATTTCTATATTTAAAAGGCAGTCTCTACTACTATTTATTGTAACATTTATAAGATTATGTAAATAAAACATTTTTGATATTTTTTTGATTTGATGACATCTTGCGCAGTCTTGTGTTGCCGTCGACGCCGAATAATTAGCTCTCCTCGTACGTCATTCGTAACATTTCTCCTTTATTTATTCATTGCGGCCATGTTGTGATACCCTCGATTGCGTTTCCTACCACATCTGCGCTGGCTACGTCAGACGTAATCGTTTATTTTGGGGTATTTTGATTTATCTTCTCAAATATTAACAACGTATATCAATTATAATTATGTATTTAAAAAAATGTATGTTACGTAATAACTCTGCCAATTATGAAACGATTTTGATGATTCTTTTTTTGTTTGGTAGAGCATAATTCTGAGGTGTTTTCGTATAAATTTTATCGAAATATATATCCAGATAATTCTACCTCTACGGAACATTTTAGGGGATGAATGCTGTACAAACTTTTAGGTCAGTTGAAGTCGGTTTCTTAGTTCTTATTAGCGTTATGCAGCGACTTGACGCGACGCGTAAACTCCAGAAATTTCAATCAATGATCGGAATAAAAAGTCCCGTCTTTTCCCGGCCCTTCAACTATCCCTGTACAAAAATACCAAATCTTGCTTTGTTGAGTCGCAAAGGAAGGACTGGCAAACAGTATTGTTTCATAATTTAAAATTGCGAATTATTGAAATGATTCAGTTGAGCATTAGATGGTGTAAATGAATGAGTATTCATTGCATTGGCGTTGATCGTGTCTACTCGGTAAACAGCTCGCCCCGCCCCGCCCCGCCCACCACGTTACCGAGCGATCACTACGTAAATCATTTCCACACGATCATAACAAACACGTTGTTGTATCTGTCTATCAGCAGCAGTTAAACTCCTGCGCACGCGCACGACGCGCAACACGTGATGATGATAGAGTTGAGTTTTACTTTTTTTAAATGTATCATGGGTTTGCACTTGGCCGTCATTTCACCTGACGGTAAGTGACGATAAGCATGCCCAGAAGCCCCAACGTAATGAGGCGCTGGCTCTGCTACCTTTCTTAACCGTAACACAACAGCGCTTTTAACTGCTGTTTGGCGGCAGACTTAGGTAAGATGGTGCCAGCTAGCCAGGCGGCCATATAAAATGCCCCCTACCACCAACCAAACTGAGCACTGATAGGTACCCCCACTGGGAATCTAGCTCAGGATCTCCGGGTTGGGAATCCAACATTTATTACAACGGTTGCTATTTTAGGGGAAAGAAAGAAAAACACTAAAAAATCTCAAACATCCTAACAAGTTTTTGTCAGAGATTTCATTTTTAGTCTTTCTTTTGTTGACGATACTTCATTATTGCGTTATCATCGGATCTACGTAGTACCCATCAAGACAAACTAAATGAGCCCAAACACGACGGGTTTACCGTGTTTCGTTCAGGAGTTCCCACGATCACTTTACCATCAGACCCTTGATACCACACAAGGTTCGGTGTGTTCACTTTCATACCAGCTCGACGGTACCATAAAATACCGTTAAAAAAACTGGCTAAAATGACGCTCAGGGAGAAGGAATATTTCATTTTAGTAAGTACTTGTCGTAGTAGACGGTGAAGGAAAACATCGTGAGGAACCCTGTACACTCCTGATAAGAAATTCAAAGGTGTGTGTGAAGTCTACCAATCCGCACTGGTCCCGCGTGGTGGACTATGTCCCATATACTCTGTAGGAGTGTAGACCTGAGACCCTGCAGTGGGGTCATATACAGGCTGTTGATGATGACGAAGTACTAGTTTTACCCCCGACTTCGTCTGCGCGGGTTTCAGAAAGTATCCTACGGGAACGACGTCATGGAATGGAATAAAAAGTTGTCTATGCCCGTCTAAGTTCTGTATGGCACAGACATCACGATCGGTTGTGACATCGTCGGCGCCATGTAAAAAACTTTCGCATTTATTGTATGAAGTACAGGCTAGCAGGATAATCCTATAGATAAACTGTCTGTATTCATCCTGTTCTCGGAAGCAATAACAATGCGACGGTGTAAAGGTGTCTTGCTAGTTAAACAACATCTATATCAGCTTAGCAGTTCACGTGTATGAAGGCACGTGGCAAACACAGATGCCTGGGCGGTTTTATTTGTATGATTATACTAGTTTTAGATTTAATATTTCTTATAGACTGACATATGTGTATAGCTTACCTTACTTGAAAAGTAGGTCCGCGTCACCTACTCTTACCACTTCTACCCAATGACTTGCTATAAAAAATATTTCTGATTTAAAGTCAAATAAAGCCACCGAAATCTTACAAACTGTGCATAAGTAACATTCTCTTATTACGTTGTCTCTCCAACTAGATACTGCAAAGAAGTTCCCTCTACATGGTCGCGTCTAAGGGGATGCACACTGGCTAGCACAGTTTTCTCGAACGTTCTAATTATTTTTGGATGTAGAATATGTCGCGGGGATGACAAATGAAATTTATGAATAGAAGATCAGTCTAGAAAGGATTTTGATGGAGTGCGCATCTAGAAAAGGATTGTCTACGCATCCGCTGTTTTCTGTGTATATGTTGTATCTTACAATTATTAAACTTAGAGTCTGATGACGTCACTGTTTATCTCTGGACTATCTCCGGTACTGAAGCTACGTCGTCCCACAAACATAACGCCGCTCTACGAGCTATTCTTACCCTGGCTTCTTCTTATTCTGGCTGGATACAGGATCTGTTGGTCTATATTATAAACCAATGCCAATATTTATTGGAAGGAATTCTATTATGGATTCTATTTTTCGTGTGCGATTTGCATTACATGCCGTGTCTATCCTGATTTATGTAGTTGAAGCGTTATGCTTATCATCGAATCGATTTTCTGTAGCCTTTTTTATGTTGGACCGAGATAGATGCGTGAAAATCGTGAACGGTCTGTGAGGAGGATTTATTTGTTTTGCGCGGCCATGGGTGGTGTTGCTGAATGGATTGTTGTTATTGTGATGGTTGAACAGATGCGTCAGTGCGGGCGTTTCCTATAAGGAAATAATAAATGTAATACTTATTTAGTTAAAATACGGATTGTAATGCGGAGGCGCGAAGGTGGCGGTTGTATGTTTCTTTTCTTTGATATTTTATATCCAAGAAACTTTACTCTGAAAATGACTAATAATGATGTCTGTAATTCTAGCTTGAATTGTTGTTTCTAACTTATTACTATCACGCGTACTTGTCTTTTTAGTAGAGGAGATCATGAATCAAAAGCGAACTTAAATACGTCTTGCTATTTTCACGTTACAAATCTTCAAATATGTCGTTCATTCAAAAATCGTTGCTAGTTTCTCCCACGTTTACGAATAGCGTGTACGTTCTTTTTTCAAAATGCCAATTATTTTTTCACTAGGTTTGGCTGCGGTTCCTTCCACGTGAATTTCAAAAAATTAACACACGTGCAAGATTTAGTCGTTCTGGAAAAAAGTAGCACATATACTTTTGGCTCTTCAACTATGCCCATCGAATCATTCGCCTGCAGAGCAATGTTCCTGGAAAAAAGCCTAATCATGCCGTGGTTAGCCGGGCCCGGGGGCAAGACGAAACCGCACTAAGATCACATCAGATTTATCGTTCAGAAAAACAAAAGGGAATTTACAGGGTAGCTTTAATTAAATGAATACCTTCACCAAACAAACTCGACGTTTTGCATAACCTATTTAACGTTTGGATCCCCGTTACAGAGGTCGTGAACTCGATGAGGCCATTAAAGTTGAGGGCCTTGAGCTACCAAGTTTTTATCATAGACAATTTAGGACGGGGAAATTATATTATGAGAGAAATTTCTCTTTAAAGTCGGCCCCAATTACAAGGAAATTAAATCGTGTTCCAAAAGGAAATTGTGGAGTGGTTTCTAGCGCCGCTGGTTTTCAAATCCAGAGCGTGTAATGTTTGAAATATGATTCTCATCAGAAAAATGGAAACACCTTGCTAGTTTATGTTTTGTAAGGATTATCAGAAAAATGTGTATATTTAGGAATATATGTCAAATGTCGGTTAATAGTGAATAATATGAGGTTTTTAAAATCTAATGTTAATGTTCTAAATTCAAATTAAATTTTCATAGGTTTTTCTGGCAAAACATAAACTTGCAAGGTTTTTCGATTTTTCTGATGCGATGTATTATAATTTATAGTAGTCATGTTCGTATGCCACGATTATCTAGCAAACGACTTTAACTATTTTGATGAAAATCACAGAAGGTTTCGTCTCATTTTTGGGAAAATTCTACTTTTTATTTTGTATGGACGGTAGTCCAACATATAACGAAATTTTGTTCACTGGCTCGGTCACCCAGATCGGTATCAACATCAACAGCTTATATACGTCCCCACTGCAGGGGCTCAGGCCTATCCTCCTACAGAGGGTGTATGGGCCGTAGTCCACCAGGCGGGCCCAGTGCGGATCGGCGGACTTCACATGCCTTGTTCAAGACATGCAGGTTTCCTCGCGATGTTTTCCTTCACCGTTAAGCAATCGGATAATGTACTTGAATTGAAAAAACAACTCATAGGTACACGGCTGGATTCGAACCCGGTACCCTCAAACTGAGAGTCCGCGCCTTATCCATTGCGCCACCGACGCCATCCAGTAGGGGGACGGTCCGGTAGACGTTTCACGGTACGTGGTCGCCACTCAAGAACTCTTACTCCCCATTGAGTTATGGGTTCGTCGAGCCCATTTCCAGTTCAGCTCAGTTATAGTAGTGTATATTATAAAAGTTATTATTATATATTAACGCAGTGAATGCCTACAAGCTCGCTAGGGTTGACATAATTCGTTTTAACACGATTGCCAGTAACAGTGTTATTCGAATCACTGAACCTTGCTCGACTCCGAACCTCGTATCGATTTTATGTTGAGTTGCCTCGTGCTGCCTCCACGAGGTAAACAATGTTGTTTACATTGCAACGGTAATGTGATGTTCCTAGAATTGGAAAGAAAAGTTATAAATTTATATGTATTTTTGTCTTTTACTGTGGGCCGAATAAACAAGCTCAAAGTCACTCAGCGAGCAATGGAACGAGTTATGCTCGGAATTTCTCTACGTGATAAGGTCCGGAATGAGGAAATCCGTAGACGAACGAAGGTCACCGACATAGCTCGACGAGTCAGTGAGCTGAAGTGGCAATGGGCAGGCCACATCGCTCGAAGAACCGATAACCGGTGGGGAGTAAAGGTTCTCGAGTGGCGATCACATACCGGGAAACGTCTACCAGGCCGTCCCCTTACTAGATGGACCGACGACCTGGTTAGAGTCGCGGGGAGTCGCTGGATGCAGGTGGCTCGGGACCGGTCGATGTGGCGTACCAAGAGGGAGGCCTATGTCCAGCAGTGGACGTTTCCCGGCTGATGATGATGTATTTTTGTTGTGATTTTTCGTTACTCCGAGACAGTGTCGCCCACATTCGCTATTATCTACCTCCACATTTCTCCGCAATACAATACTTTCAAAAACGAAGCTGGACTTTTTAACAGACTTCAAAAAAGAAGGAGATTCTCAATTCTACTGTATGTCTTTTTGTGTGTATACGCGCGATAACTCCGCCAATTGTGAATCGATTTTTATCATTCTTTTTTTGTTTGCATACTTCAGAGGTGGTCCCATATAAATTTAATCGAAATTGATTCAGCGCTTTTTGAGAAAAACAACTAAAACCAAAATATGTATCCAGTTAATTCTACCTCTAAGGATGAACATTTTTAAGGCACTTGAAGTCTATTTCTAGTTCTTTTGGAACGCGATAATTATTGTAGTTATTAGTGGTTTATTACATCACGAGTTGATATATCGACTGTGTGCAGATAATATCAATAAAACAGTTAGTGACATTAGACGGTTTAATTTATAATGTCTACACAAAATCTGAACATGGATCCAGAATGTATCGACATACGAAATCTGTAATGAATAAGTAAAAGTCCGGCTTGTTTTTGAAATTATTGTATAATAGCGAAGAAATGTCAGAGCGAATGAGAGCCACTTTAGCTCTAAGGCCTCTTGAGACTCGTTATTGAAACTAGCTGATGCCCGTGATTTCATGATAGATGCTTGAACCCATGTTTCACCTTCTTATCTCATATATAGATGAACCCTCTCGAAGAAAGTACCTGTATACGTTTGTAAGCCGTTCTGCAAGGTTGTAAGTTGTTGGTAGTTTCTAGATCGTGTAGGGTTTTTCGGAATTTAAAATTTTCGTCGTAATGGGGAAAATCATCCGCTGAGTTTAAAAAAATGTATGATGGATTTTATAACTTGTCCTTCATCTCACCTGATGGTAAGTGACGATAGGGCCGTTGGATGATAAGTGTGCGCACCCAGAAGCCTCAGCCTAATGAGGTGCTGGCTATGCTATCTTTTATACGGGAACACAACAGTGCTATTAGCACTGCTGTTTGGCGACAGACTTAGGCAACATGGTGGTAGCTAGCCAGGCGGACGTAGAAAATGCCGTACCGTACCGATAGGCACACTCGAGTACAGAAATATCTATCCACTTTTTTTCTTCTTCAAAAGGTAGACCAACGCTTGGCCTCAATCTCACCTGATGTTAAGTGACGATGAGGTCGACGATTAACATTTAATTAAATTAACATTTCCTTCAACACACTAGGAACAAGTAAGAGTGAATGTGACATGGTTCAAAAGTGGATATATATATTTGTATATACTCCCACTAGGGACCTCCGGGTTGTGAATTTTTAGCCATTACGCCACAGAGGCGGTTAATATTCTTTTCTAGTAACCAAAGCGGAGAATCCCGACCGAATTTCCATATCCCGACCAGACTACCACGTCTTGGCAAAAACGTACTATTTACTGAATTCTTTGCAAGATCGAATCTGGGACAGTATTCACCATTGAACCGCCTAATGAGACAATACAACAAAATTGTAAAAAACAAAGAGATCGATATTGATATTTTTGATGACGGCATCGATAAGTTTAAAAACGCTGTTAAGCGTGCCTACGGTTTGTAATTTGAGGCACACTTTTTAATGTTATTATTCAGATACTTTTTTTGTGTAAGCCGTAGTTGCCTGTAATTGCGGCAGCATTTAGAACTGAATTTGTGTGTATGTGTGTGTAATTGCTTTGTAATGGTGCATGCTGTGTTGGCAACCTATAAAATAAAATAAAGACCTCGATCGAATTCATTGATTAGTTCAGCAGAACAGCGTCGACGCTGTAACTCTTTATAAGGAGTATTTAATTTTAAGTCTATCACCAGAATTATTAAATAACCCAAAACATCTTGTAATACCAGTAAAATTGCCAACCTGAAAGTTACAAACATCTCATCCGACATTCTCATCCAGTGAATTTTGAACGGTAGCGCGCAGTAAAAGGCATCAGAGTGTATTCGTAAGTGCTATTATTTCGGGCTCGCTGAGAACATTAATATAAAATATCGGCACTAAACATAATGAACGACTCCCGCGGGATCCGACGCCTGTGATGGGAATGAAGAATTAACTGCCCTTGGCTTGAATAGCCGACTAACGCGAAGCCAGTGGGAACGTCTTTACCACTCCACCCTATTTCTTTATTCTAAACGAGTATGGGGTCCCAAGATAGCTTTAGAGTCCGTAGGAAATTCATCCACCTTCAGTGGACGCGTTTCAAGTGTACCGCTGTAGATCCTGGCTAAAATAAAAACAGGAATAACAGTGGCAGTGGAGAGGAGGTGGGAATAACGCGAAGCCAGAAGGTTTCATTACATTTTTGAAACTCTTTCACATCAGCATATGCTGAGACGGCGATGCTTTGGGAGTCGCCCTACTGCAAAGTATGTCTGGACTCTTTTATACTGTTTCATTCTTGTTGATTGTCATCGAGCTGACCTGAAGCTGGAGCCAGGAGGTAGAAAGTGGAACTCTTCAATGGCTACTAGTAAACCCCTCGAGTTTGGTCTCTTTTCGCTTGTTTTGACTTACACTTTTTAGTGCATTACTGACAAAAACGATTTGTTAATAAACTGAAGCTCAAACAAGGCGACAATCAAAATACATTTCGGATTTTTTTGATATTCACAAATACTATTTTCTGACTCTTCTACAGTTAATAAGTCAATATATAATTATTGTATGCAATGTATGTATTATTCGTGTTTTGGACTTGTTTTGAATATACACGCCTAACCCTTCACTATTTCTCACTAGACCCAGGACTGTTGTAAGTAATTTCTTATAGACATAAGCTGTTATTCCCTTTGTGTATATTTTTCTCTGTTTTTTTTTTTGGTTTTGTAAATATTTTCTGTGTACAATAAATTACGTGAATGAAATAAATAAATAAATTACGTGATAGTGTGATTGATTGCCGATCTCAATTATCACATTTCACTGTAACGTATAGAATCCTAAAATGAAAACACAATGAAACGTAAAGAAAATATCGAAATGAAATCTCGACTTTTGTTATTAAAAGACATCGTGCCCTGAAAGCTGGTGGAGTTCCAAGAAAGATTCCATCTTCAAAATTAGTTTAATTTGATTGAACTATATTCTCCTTGATATACTCTCATACTCTGTGTTATTTTATCATCTGCACTAATTACGCAAATATTATAAAGAGTTTATATTACGTAACATTCGTACGTTCGCAGTAAGAACGATTCATACGATTACAAAATTTCTCTCACCATATTTAGAATGCACCATCAGGATGGACATACGTTATGTAAGGTTTACATCAACTCATTAAAAAAACGGACAAGTGCGATTTGGATTCGCGCACGACCCTCTTGAATTTTAATTTTTTTTTCTTTTTTGTTATGTTGTCATACTAATACACACTCTGGGAAAATTTCAAGTGTGTGTGTATTATTGCTCAAAAATTACAGCTCTTTGATAGCTGGACGTATAACTACCATTGGGAACCCTTTGGGCACATATCCCTAATAAACTAGTTTATAATTTTTGTTTATTTCATCATCACCAGAAAAACATCTCTTAAAACTACTACTTTTTTACTATTTTAAATTTGACATACTATTTTAAATTTGACATACAATTTTAAGTTACAAATTTGACATCATTAATAATTGAATTTTTTTTAAATATGGACTGATCGTCTGGATTAAATGATTTTCATTTCATTAAAAATAATCATCTCCATCCACAGCCATAATCTTTCTGTCTCTAGAAACATTACTATTATCATAAAAAGTAAATGAGTCACTCATAATATTGTTTGCAATAAGTACCTACCTTCTAATGTTTATCATCTGACGACCTTGAACGGGTGAGGCATTGACATTGGGCCGAGAAGTTTGTTTGTAGCTGTTACATAGTATGTCCAAGGTACGGGCTAGGCAGTAGGCACCTCTCTCTTGGAATCCAGCCAAATAGACTGTCGTAATCACCTTCCAGTTTAATATGATAAAACTGTGTTTTATGTGTTTACTTCGTCGTTTTTGTGGAGCTTTTTTGTGTGCGCTAGTCGAGTTCTTTGGGATAGTGTTTTGTTGACGGGACTCGCGAAATATGATTAGTTTAGGCAGAACGTTTGGTCACAAATGTAATCTAAAGGGAAAGAATGACAGGATTTGATATTTATCGCTTACATAGCTATGAATAATTTAGATATTCCGTTCCAGAATACTCAAGCTGATGAAGGACTGGCTACAGAGTATGTTATATCTATTGATATCTGTTTGGTAAAAAAACTCGAAATCAAAAATCGCGTCAACAATAAAATGCAGTCTCATGCGCCAGATTATCAATGTTTAGCAGGTTTATTGTAGTATTTATCATTAAAGACCTTCATATCCTTGTTACAGTGGACGAGAAGATATTCTGCTGCCACGGCGGTCTGTCACCCGATCTGCAGGCCATGGAGCAGATCCGGCGGATCATGCGTCCGACCGACGTGCCCGATCAGGGGCTGTTGTGCGACCTGCTGTGGTCCGATCCTGACAAGGATACCGCTGGATGGGGGGAGAACGATCGCGGTGTCAGCTTCACATTCGGAACTGAGGTGAGTCTTATGGTGGATGGGAACTTTGTAATTTCCGCAAAATAGCTGAACATCGCCGGCTTCTTAGATAGTAGTTGAGAAGCAAATCTGGGAGGCATATATATATATACTATATACGGATACTATTTACGGATGGTAGTAGCTACATGAGCCATGTCAGAGGACTATATATAGGCATATATAGGACTATATATAGGCATATATATAGATATATATATATGCCTATATACAATAGTCCGTAACATCCTAACATGCGTAAATAGTATCCGTAAGAGAGAATAGCTTATGAATCAGATCTGGAATCCAAAGACCTAATAATTTTGTATACTCTGACTGGATTTAGATACCGTTGAATTGAAAATAAAAACAACAGCAACAGCAAACAATTTTTGGGTTTCGTTTACACTCATAGACGATTTTAATAGCTTGGGTACTGGCAGGTAGGTTTCGCTGGCTGTGCTGTTAGCAGGCAGGTGATGAACGCCAGTGAACAAGGCAAACAGCTAAATTCATCGACCACGATGACATTTTTGATCAGTTCATGGTTGGATACCATATAAATCTGACCCTAGAATCTAATTAGAAATTTACCGAACTAATAACTGTCTCTTGTTATACCCTTTCATAAACTAAACAAATGCAAGAATGATTACGAGGGGCATACCGAAATGATCGGGAATATAAAACAATACATACAGGAAATAACTAAATTTATTTTTATTGCTTTTCGAAGTATTCTCCGTTGCAGTTAATGCACTTTTGCATTCGTTCGAACCAATTATTATAGCAGCAATTCCAGTCCGAAGTTGACATGGTCAAAATCGTCGATTTGTATGCTTCCACTGCTTCTTCTGGACCTTGAAACCGCTGACCACGCAATAAATCTTTGATTCTAGGGAATGTAAAGTAATCATTGGGACTCAGATCAGGGCTGTATGGAGGATGATCCATTAATTCAACGTTTTCCTGCTTCAAAAACTCGCTTGTTTTCTGAGCGGTGTGAGAGCTCGCATTATCGTGATGGAGGATTATGCGTCGTTTCGGGTTACCTCTACGGAGTTCGGATATCATCTGTGGCAAACAAACCGTTGTATACCAATCAGCGGTAACCGTTCTCCGTTCCTCTAAGGGAACTGTGACTACATGTCCTGTTTTCGCGACAAACGAAGCGACCATTTTCTTCGATACGCTGCGAGAGCGGACAACTTTTGTTGGCTTGATCTCACCTGCGAAGACCCAGACAGCCGACTGATGCTTTCTTTCTGGCTCATATGAATAGATCCATGATTCATCACCAGAGACAATGTTATAAACTGCTTTTGACTTTCCTCCGTTGAAGCGTTCCCTGAGACCGCGTGGTCCGACTGCTCAGTTCGATTACTCGGACCACGCGGAATTTTTTTTCCGCGTGGTTCGACTGCTCAATCGGACCACGCGGACTATCAGTTTTTGAGACCGCGTGGTCCGACTATAGAGATACGAGAACTTTTTACCGTCGGATTGACTAAATAAATCTAAATGTGAGAAAGACTAAAATAATACGAGATTTAATTTCAATGTAGTTTTATTTTAGCTAAATAATAAAAATATATCGAACTGTCAAACTTGAAACACTCATATCTCGGGAACCACTGACCGTAGACTAGTGGTGTCTTTGACAACGTCAAAGGGCTCGATGGTATCTTTATTTTTGATGACAGCTGTCAAACTTGAAACACTCATATCTCGGAAGCTAATGACCATAGACTAGTGGTGTCTTAGACAAAGTCAATGGTCTCGATGAGATCTTCATTTTTGATGACAGCTGTCAAACTTGAAACACTCATATCTCGGAAAATACTGACCGTAGACTAGTGGTGTCTTAGACAAAGTCAATGGTCTCGATGAGATCTTCATTTTTGATGACAGCTTTCAAACTTGAAACACTCATATCTCGGAAACTAATGACCATAGACTAGTGGTGTCTTAGACAAAGTCAATGGTCTCGATGAGATCTTCATTTTTGATGACAGCTGTCAAACTTGAAACACTCATATCTCGGAAAATACTGACCGTAGACTAGTGGTGTCTTAGACAAAGTCAATGGTCTCGATGAGATCTTCATTTTTTATGACAGCTGTCAAACTTGAAACACTCATATCTCGGAAAATACTGACCGTAGACTAGTGGTGTCTTAGACAAAGTCAATGGTCTCGATGAGATCTTCATTTTTTATGACAGCTGTCAAACTTGAAACACTCATATCTCGGAAAATACTGACCGTAGACTAGTGGTGTCTTAGACAAAGTCAATGGTCTCGATGAGATCTTCATTTTTTATGACAGCTGTCAAACTTGAAACACTCATATCTCGGAAAATACTGACCGTAGACTAGTGGTGTCTTAGACAAAGTCAATGGTCTCGATGAGATCTTCATTTTTTATGACAGCTGTCAAACTTGAAACACTCATATCTCGGAAACAAAAATGTTATTTATTTCGTTTTCGATATTTAATTTATTCTTGATTAGGTCTAGTTGTATTTTAGATTACAAGGATTTTAGCTAACAAAACGCATAAGTTACATTATTAATAAATTTTTATCGATGCTGATGATGGGTACCGGTAAGGAGGATTTGGGTGGAGGCGAGAGCTTTTAGGCATTACATTTTTAGGCGTATTTTCAGGAGCACTGCAATGTCAAATTAAAATACCTCAATTTTAGTTTAGATGAAATACACTTCCAGTCTAGGATTACTAGTTTCAAGATGTGGTCTTTTTGATTTTAAGAGCTCTCATCAAAACTGTAGGTCACATCGAGACCTTTGACTTTCCCAAAGACACCACTAGTCTACGGTCATTAGTTTCCGAGATATGAGTGTTTCAAGTTTGACAGCTGTCATCGAAAATGAAGATCTCATCGAGCCCTTTGACTTTCCCAAAGACACCACTAGTCTACGGTCATTAGTTTCCGAGATATGAGTGTTTCAAGTTTGACAGCTGTCATCGAAAATGAAGATCTCATCGAGCCCTTTGACTTTCCCAAAGACACCACTAGTCTACGGTCATTAGTTTCCGAGATATGAGTGTTTCAAGTTTGACAGCTGTCATCAAAAATGAAGATCTCATCGAGCCCTTTGACTTTCGCAAAGACAACATTAGTCTACGGTCATTAGTTTCCGAGATATGAGTGTTTCAAGTTTGACAGCTGTCATCAATAATGAAGATCTCATCGAGACCATTGACTTTGTCTAAGACACCACTAGTCTACGGTCAGTATTTTCCGAGATATGAGTGTTTCAAGTTTGACAGCTGTCATCAAAAATGAAGATCTCATCGAGCCCTTTGACTTTCCCAAAGACACCACTAGTCTACGGTCAGTATTTTCCGAGATATGAGTGTTTCAAGTTTGACAGATGTCATCAAAAATAAAGATCTCATCGAGACCATTGACTTTGCTAAAGACACCGTAAGTCTAGGATCAGTATGTCAAGATATGGGCAGTTAACTTTTGAAATATTGAAACAGATTTTTAAAATGATATAAAGTATTTTCTATATACATTTAAAAACAGTGTATTAGCAAAATTAGAATTCACGAAAAAATGATACCCGCGATAATAGCCACATTTCTATAACCCTCGATAGATAGAAATAAATCTCCAATTTGTATTGTCTTTCTCACAGTTAGATTTATTTAGTCGATCGATCCGACGGTAAAAAGTTCTCGTATCTCTATAGTCGGACCACGCGGAATCTCAATTCCGCGTGGTTCGAGTAATCGGACCACGCGGAAAAAAAATTCCGCGTGGTCCGAGTAATCGAACTGAGCAGTCGGACCACGCGGTCTCAGGGGAAGCGTTGCAGAGTAGACCGGCACCAATTGACACGAGCCGCCTTTTGCTCTTCGGACAAATTATGGGGCACCCAGCGGGAAACTAGCTTTCTCACTCCCAGTTCACCATGTAAAACAGTTTGTATCGCAGTCATACCTATCCCTAAAGTAGCCCGAATCTGCTCATTTGTAATATGTCGGTCATCCTGTATCATTCGGCGCACAACAGCGACATTTTCTGGTGTAACCGCTGTTTTTGGCCGGCCTGTGGAAGGTACGGTGCCAAGAGAAGCACGTCCACGCCGGAATTCAGAATACCAGCGATATATTGTCGTCTGGCTAGGCGCTTCACTCTTGAATATAGATATAAGCTCAGCGAGACATTGTCCCTGAGATAATCCTCGTCGAAAGTTGTAAAAAATTATGGCACGGAAACTTTCTCTTGTAAGCTCCATTTTTTTATCGACCTATCAATTTCAAACTGATATTGTTCTTTAAAAAAAATTTTTTTTTTAATTCTGTCAATTGTATTCGATTTTCAACTAACCAGTGTTTATTCATCAAAAAGAGTTTTTAATCTAATTAAATCGAAAGTACTCGATTACCGATCTTTTCGGTATGCCCCTCGTATGATCTGCATTCTCGTCGTTGGACATTTGCTAATCAGCGAGACCTGAACTTTCTAGTCTAGACGATAACCCAGCAAGACAAACAACTGATATTGGCGCCGCGTATGACACAGGGTCAAATAAACATCACTGCTGCAATGTCCTACTGTTGCGTTGGAACAAAAAGAACCGAGGAGTATGTTAGAAGTTATGATAAGTTTTAAAACGTAGCGTAAAACGTCAACGTCAACTGTCAAAACGAGAGAGAGTGACATTAGCGAGGCTGACGAAATGGGGACGGAATTCGAAATCCAGCAAAAGATGGTATTCTTACGATGTCGCATCGTAATTTGAAATCGAAATATTAAGTCTAATTGAACAGCAATTAACGTTGGACATCTCGTTCATGTACCTACCATGGTATTATTGTGTCAACCTGAATAGCAATACACGTGGTCATGGCAAGGCTCTAGTGAATTCCTAACAAGTATAAGGAATTAGGAAGCGTCGGTGGCGCAATGGGTACAGGCGTGGGCTCTCATTCCGAGGGTTCCGGGTTCGAATCCAGCCGTATACCTTTGAGTGGTTTTTCAATTCAAGTACAGTATCCGATTGCTTAACGGTGAAGGAAAACATCTTGTGAAAACCCACATGTCTTAAACAGGCATGTGAAGTCCGCCAATCCGCACTGGTCCCGCGTGGTGGACTATGTCCTATACACTCTCTGTAGGAGAGTAGACCTGAGCCCCTGCAGTGGGGACGTACATAGGCTATTGATTATTGATAAAGAATTAAGACTGATTGATGAATTTCATTTCATTTCGTCACTAGGTACAACTAGACAAGTTACTCGATTTAATTATTGCGTCTATATATATTTTGTACTCGAGTGTACCTAGCACTCGGCCACTCGGTATGGTTTTTTACTTCCTGGCGGGTGAACTACCACCAAGTTAAACTACCATCAAGTCTGCTGCCAAACAGCAGTGATCAGCACTCTTGTGTTCCGTTCATGAAATAATTGACGGCCAGCGCCTCTTTGACTTAAGGCTTGCTGGGTGATTACGCTTTTAATCCAAAGGCCTTATTATCAATAAAAAATAGATTTCATTATTATTGTCTTAGAGTTTAAAAACGTAGTGCCCGCATTGTTACGGGCGAAGCATACGCAAGATTGGATGGGGGTGACGCGTCCGGGTTTTTACTCGAATTGAATCTCAACATACAGTCGGACGCGGAAGGATTTAAGTCGGTTATTTTACTATCAACTAGCCTAACGGCGCCCGCTTAAGACTCGACCTTGGATTAGAGCTGTGTGGTGAAACATCGAATGATTTAAATAGAGATAGAAAAAGCACTTGATTTGTAATGAATAATGAATCTTATCCATATTTACCTCAACGGAAACGTCATGTCATCTCTGACGTGACATTTGGACAAAGAATACGTCGATAACGGTAGCTTTATCGTCGGTGAGTCATTGAACTGTGCACCGCTTGATAACAGTAAAAACATGGCGACGAAAATTGAGTCAATTGTTTCGTTAAATCAGACTAAATATTGCGCTTGATGCTTCACGAAGCATTGCAGCGCTGGCATACTGAGACGAGTTGCTTAGCTCGGATAATCCAGATTATTTCTTGACAATGGTTTCTAACTCCATATTAAACTGCCTCCGCGGGTTCTAATGGATACACGCTTGGATCAACAACCCGGGACGGGTTTGATTCCCAATGGAGGTTACCTAACGGTACTCGGTGGGTTTGGTCGTAGGGCGTTTTCTTTCCGTGGTTAGATACCACTATGATACCAAATCTGTCGACAAAAATTTCCGGACAATTTATTTGGATATGGGGTGCAGTCATTTTCACTACCATTTATTTGCAATGTATTCAGTTAGTGAATTAATTTTCCTCATGTAAAATAAGTTACTTGTTCTCCGAAATTGGCTTACGCAACACGGGACAAATTGTTTTATCAGAAATGAAACAGTGATCCATCGTTTTCTCAGCCTTCTTCACCTCCCACCATAAATCGGCGAGTTATAGATAAAGCTCTCTTCACCCGCTTCCTTGAAGGCTCACGTTTGACTGTACTTATGCGGCTGATTATGATACCATGGCGTATTCATCAGTCAGTGCTTGTTTGTGTGTGTGTTTGTTGATGACACGTGTGTGTGTGCGTTGTATCGTCAGGTTGTCGGCAAGTTCCTGTCGAAGCACGAGTTCGACCTCATCTGCCGGGCGCACCAGGTCGTCGAGGACGGGTACGAGTTCTTCGCAAAGAGGCAGCTCGTCACGCTGTTCTCCGCGCCGAACTACTGCGGCGAGTTCGACAACGCAGGTAACCGACTCCGCGGCATAATGGCTACATGTTGGATTCACAATCCCGAGGTCCCGGGTTCGAATCCCCGTGGAGGTACTCGGTTTGGTTGGTACCACCATGTTAACCTAAGTCTACCGCCATACAGCAGTGTTAATAGTACTGTTGTGTTCCGGTATGAAAGGTAGCAGAGCCAGCGCCTAGATTGAGGCTTCTGGGTTTAACTGTCTGGTCTGGGTCTAGACGCTTCACATCCAACGGCCGTATCGACATTTACCATCAGGTGACATAGCACGACGAGTCAGTGAGCTGAACGCCACATCGCTCGTAGAAAGGATAACCTAAGGAGAGTGGCGATCACGTATCGGGAAATTGTACCGGGTCGTCTCCCTACTTGATGGACTAACGACCTAGTAAAGGTCGCGGGGAGAGGATGCAGCAAATGCAGCTATATGTTTTTATTGTGATCCAAGGGACGGCAGGTTTGAGTATTCGGTATTAATTTCAACTTGATATCCATGCGTTTCTGAGAAAAAAGGGTGTTGACAGACAGACAGACGAGACAACAAAATGATCCTATAAGGGCTCCTTATTATTCTATTCTGTTTCTTCAACTATCACTATATAAAAAATCTAGTCATTCTAACTCTCCGATACGACGTAACGTAACAAACAAATGAACTCTTTCGCATTCATAATATTAGTATGTATAATTACTGTTATTATAATGTTGGTCTTAGCTGTAAGTGACAATGAGTTAAATAAATGACTATGCGTGTCCGTTTACATTACAGGTGCGCTGATGTCGGTGGACGAGACACTCATGTGCTCCTTCCAGATCCTCAAGCCGGCAGACAAGCGCAAGCTGTACTCTGGTCTCAACATGGGGCGCCCGAACACGCCGCCGCGCGCCCAGCCCAAGAACAAAAAGAAGTGAGTGAGTTGCGCTACCGACAACACAACACAACAAAACAAAACACCGACTAATACAAGTTGCCGGCAAACAACTTGACTGCGCAGTAAACGATTTGCGGATCTCTTTGGAGGGGCGCGGACGCGTGATTGGCCGAACAGTCCCCCCTTGCGCCCCCATGTCACCCGGGTTGCGCGAACTCATCCCCACTATGCCCATTATTAAAGGGTAAAGAGAAGTAAAGAGACATTTCTTAAAATCAATCTAGCCACGAATAAAGTTTTCAAAGATAAATCAATGGTTGTCATGGTAACCATAGATGACATATAATATGTCAAAATAGGCGGGTTTTGAAAACGTTTTGTATTTTTTCAAAATGAAGCGAGCCGAACAAGAATCGGTTTTCAAAGACAGTCGTTCTGTATTTGTATCTGTAATGTGTCATGGGAAATCTGAGACAGTACGTCATTTTATTACGTACGGTAATGTCAGTACGTTATTTGCATTTTATTCAAGAGGAAGCAAGAAGAACCAGTCTAAAGAATAATAAAACGTTATGAAGTAACGGAAGCGACCGATTTTAAAAGGATTCCGGGAAGACCACGTACAGTATCTACATCTAGAAATATACCAACCAAGTAAACCAAGTAAAAAATATTTTTGAAAAGGCATCTTCAACATCGGTGAGAGTTGCGGGAGACTTCTCGGGTTACTTCTGGGACACACCAGTATTCAAGTTGTTTGCCGGAAACTATGACGAACGAATCGAACTGGGAAAGGAGAAAGGGGACGGGCTATACTAGATCTTACACAAATAATAAATAAATCTTACATAAATAGGGGGAGTAGAGAAATGCAAGCTTAAGCCCAACTATGAATATTTGAGGTCTGATTAGAGGAAGCCACTGATAGAATGACACAATGAATTAAGAAATAGTTTAGCGGACGTAGCATGAGGCGTGTGACAGCATGTGTGTGTGAGGTATGACATACGTCAAATGTATTTAAGGTCTAACGTTACGCCAACTCGCCGTTTGTCTCGCGTCTCATGCTATCCCGGCAGAAGCCACTGTAAGAATGACACAATGAAGAAATGAAATACATAATACTGCAGTGACAAGAATCCAGTGTTAGAAATTAGTTTCAATGATATGGCGGCACCTCATGTGTTCAGGTTTTACAGTTGTTTTAATAATATAGTAAAACTCAAATGGTCTGCTTGCCTAAAGTTTGTCCCAGATTAGATTATAATAATTGTTCAAAAGCTAGTATGATTCGCATATGGAAAGTTCCGAATTTTAGATATGGATTAGTTTATAGCATAAATCTCCTAAAAAATACAAAATCAATCTTATTTGGAGTCATGAGACTTTATTTGCCTTGAATTTAGTCGCCAAATAAAGTATACTTCATTTGACGTGAGTAATATGCTGCAAAAATTACAGCTTCGTGTATCAAAGCATTTTGGGATTCTTATAATTCTGAATTCATATAAAAACCTCTATGTGAAACCATACCCTTCCATGTAGTTTCCAGTCGTTTGTAATTCGTTCGGTCCATGTACTCGAGCCGTGACAATAACGACAAACCTACACTCACAAACACACTTCGATACAAACTTACAACTATAGCAACACTATACTATACTAATCAATTGTAGCTCTCAATGTTACTTGAGAGCGGTCTTGAATAAGCGTACTCTAAGCTGTCAGTATGTTTTTGTATTCACGGTTGAGTTTGTGAGGCCAGCTTTGCTTTCCTACCCAAGCATTCGGTTCAAAAGTAGAAGCTATTTTGTAGAATATTTCGTCATAAGAATACGTAGTTAATAAACTCTTAAATTTTATAAATTCGTAATAAGTATATGGGCGAACGAGCTTTGTTAGCAGTTTTTGGTCAAAAGTAAAATTTTCTTTTTTTATTTAGCTTAAAGAAAATTGAATAAATAAAAATAATTTAAAACTGTGTATCTGAACGGGACTCGAATTGGTAGTAGGACGTCGATTTTATTCAGATTGATTACGGAGTCACTTGAAAGCTTATTTCATCATCAACAGTCTGTATATACTAGACTACGACTATAGACTATCCTAAACAGACAGTTTATTTAGTAGTATGAAAATTGAAAAAAAGAAAAAAGAATGGCATTTTTTCGTAACAGATTTTAATTTCGTTTTGCGATTTTAACTTATTAAATTGTTAATAGATTCCATTCTGAATACGAAAATAATATGACATCATGACGATACGCTTATACTTATTAAAAAATAATTAAAACTGTACATAACACTACTTGTATGTAGACTTTACTTCTTTTATTTCCATCTTTGGTTTCATTCGCCTTCATATAGCGAAATGATGATACAAGATACAACAAAACTGAAATTTATTAAGTCGCACAAACCACGGATTCCTGAAATGCAGAAACAATTAGATCATTGATTTAAATTAGTATTATAAAGGTATAAAAGCAGAGCAATTAAATTTTTATAGCCAATAATCGTGGTTAAATTTTTATTATTAGCTAATTGAAATATTAGCATGAGATTTGTCTCGTCTTGTATAAAATGTCATTGATTAAATATGTCATAATTATATTATGCCATAATAATAAATGTATGAAAAGTGTTTCTTACAGTAGTCACTAGTAAATTGACATTAAATTGGTCAACAAAGTACATAATAACTGATAATATGAATTTTATAATTTAAACTTTTAGTTTTCAATTATACAAATACAAAGCTTTCGGGGCAAGAGCTTTTGTATGTGTACCGACAGTCCATCGTGTGTGTATCGTTAATCCATAATAACAAACAAAAAATGATATTTGTCTTCGATAAAAGGCATTATGGACTATGCTTTAGAGCAGTCACTCATTTATGACTCCTTTTTCTGATTCCTATATTTCTCCTGTAGCTTTTAAACAACGTGGATTTTGAATGACGAATTCCTCGAGGTGATGTGATGTATTATATATATATATGTAGACGTGACAGATCTTTTTTAAAAAAAAATTTTCGACTTTATAAAAACATATTTCTCAAGTAACATAACTGTATTAGAACTTTGGGTTTTCGTCACCCAATAATACAAGTCAATTATTAACTAATCACTTCCATAGTTAACTAGTACTGAGAAGTTATCTGTATTGCTTGTTAAATGTTATCGATTATTGAAACTTTTTGGATAATTTTCTTGTATAATATAGAATGATTAAGACACTAGAAAACTGTCAAAAGTTAGCTTACAAATTGAGTTCCGGATTTGGTTACTTTTGATTCTGTTACCAATATATGTATATAACGTCTCGCAACTTTACAAAATGTGGCTACACTGGCGTGACGTCATTCGAAACTAAACCTCCAATTATACAAGCAAACCGTCACATGAGACAAGGGATGTCCCCGTTCAGAATCCACTTCATTACTCTACACTGAACTCACCGTACCCTCTCCCTTACAGTTAAACGCGCGCACACGCAGCCGTCGCCATGCATGGATTCCCACTACCTAGCTATATACGTCACACTTGTCATAGTTACGTCATGCAGCTCCGTTGACAGAGAGACAACTATACACACTGGATTACGCTTAGTCGATCGATTGTAGCAACCACCCAATAAATGCCTGATGTTCATTGTTTGAAGTGTGCGCTGATTGGCCACAGGGCCACAACTGCACGCTCATTGGTGCGTTCAAATTAGCGCAATGTCGTAATTGGTCGCAACTAAGTGTATAAGACGTATTGTATATGTTGTCATGCCAAGATAAATAAACACCCAACTATCCCCCACGGATTTAGAGTTTATAATCGATATTGCGGACGTTGAAAGAATATAGAAAACAACGTGCGTAATGTCGAATGTTTTGGCAGTGATCAATGACAAAAGGCGGGAATCTTTATTTTAGCTATAATTTAAATGGTCTGTACCAGTGTAAACAGGCGAGGGATGATAATAGTCAGCTACGGCCAAGCGTAATCTGCTCTTTTGAATTGTTTTCCATGGTGCCGAGATGTGTCAACGGATTTGTATTGTAAAAGTATTGAGTTGGTTGGCGTTGTAACGTTTGATGTGTAGCAATAATCTGTAAGCAGCGGGGGTAGCATGAGATGGACGAAAGTTGTCGCATCTAAAGTTTTACGTTTAGATTTGTCATTCTACTCTAACCCGTATCATACTATCCTCGCTGATGCCTTTAAATGATTATGCACTGGGATTTGGGCACATTTTAATATGAATCTTATCCTTAAAGACTCAACGTAACAACCAAAATTGACTTACCTAGAAAAATCACTGAAGATTTGAATATGATAGTAATAATGTCGCCGATATGATAGCATCAATTTAGTGTCGGCACCAATAGTTCATTGTATTTCAATATTTTAGTAGATCTCATTGAAACTGTATTGCCAGTGTCATTAAAAAAAACTACCACAGAACGGAAATCATCAAATTTTGGCAATTTTTGGGATGTATATTGTCACCCCTGTCAACGGAGCAAGCTTATCAATTTGAATTTTGTATGTTTTTTGTAGGAAATCAAAATTAAGTATGTAATTCGCAAAGTAACTCAGCTCTCTCGTGTAAGAAATTGGTCATATATTAAAGTTTTAGACTGGAGTTTGCAGTATGATTTAAGTCCAATGCTCGGATGCAAACAAATGCTGGACTGTAGCTCAGCTTGGACAACGAGCTAGGACTATGTACAGGATGGGTTTCCACATACTGTTCTTGTAATACCAACGAAAACGTTCAATAACATCTTCGAGACTAATTTTCTACAAAAACGTGCCAAAAATTGACCATGCGTTTTCGATCTTAAAGCAACGCCAAATCATGAATAAATGTGGAAACTCTGACGAACATACTGCCAAACTCAGGTAAAATGGTTACCCTCAAACATTTTGTAAGTGTCAAAATTCAAAAGGAGGTGAAACCAAAACTTAAATGCTTGGTAACTATATTGAACCTCCAATCATGGAGATATTAATTTCTACTATATTTCGTAGCGCAATCTGCCCGTGTATGCAGATTTTCTTCTGCAGTTTCTTTTTTATTAAGCTCTTGGGAAACCCTGTGGGCGTTATTTTAATCGTGGTATGGATGTATAAGGATAAAAATTGTGCGTCTGTTGTGCCTGCTCTATCGTGTGCTTGTGTCGCATTCAATATCCAATATATTATAAGATTGTGTGGTTCCAGTGTTGCCAGCTATGGTTTCTTCTAAAATATTAAGTTTCCTGCGTTATTGTTTTAACAATGTAAAATGATTGTCACACTCGTTTAGTTACTGAACCAAATCTAAATATTGTGCATATGTGAGTTATCAACTGATTACGCGCTTTCTGAAACCACTTAGCGTAAGCAAAACAGTCTGAGACTTCTTAAGAAATCATTCACTGGCAACACTGCAGCCGCAAACATTTGCAGTTAATGAATTAATAATTTAATGACTCTTGAGATAAATAACTTAACCTTGAACCTTGTTATGAATACTGGAAGAAACTCTAAAGTCTTGGTTGTTTCGTGAATCATTTTCAAAATGGCGTCGTTTTAAATCTGCTGCCGTTAGTAGAAACAAAGATGGCGCCGTAACGGCTTATTAAAGCTTTCTTAACATGCGTAGCTGTCTAGGAGTTGGCAGTTCATACACAGCCAAGACTGAACATCTACTGCCAGTTTTCTACCAGTTTTTGACAAAGTTCTCGGCACAAAGTCCTTGTAATAAATAAGTAGTAAGCGTAATTATTCGTAAATAAACGAGACGTAGTTGAAGTCAGAACAAAGTAAATGATAAAGAAACATATAATAAATGTAATTTACCCGTCCCCATAGAGGAACGTTAGTTGGCGTTAGTCTGTTTGCGGCAACTACGTTTTATTGGCTTTTGAAGATTGTTCCGTCGAGCATTGAACATTTTCGTTTTCTAATCAAAACTATTATGCATTGGATTTCGCTTTGCATATGTTTTAATTGAATAAAAGTAAAAATATTAATTGACATGATATGAATTTGAAATAATTTTAAGGTAATTTTTTAACATGTGAACTCTGAGCTAGTATTTGAATATGGAATACTCATGGAGCAAAAAATTACGTACATTTAAAAGATATAAATTACACGTCTAACGCATAACTGAATATATTTCTAAGGTATCGGAGCGGTACAGGAGGGTGTGTTTACGTGATTTTACTTCAGTAAGGCGTCGTTTGACGGTCCGTAAATACACCCCCGGGCTGCTGCCATCCCTCGGGAACAGACTCAGTTATTCGTTAGACCTGTAATACTTGACAATAATTGTCTATGTCATTTAAAAAACTGAAGAGATAGAATGGAAGGGAATGAAACAAGTTGCCGTGAGCGTAGTTTATCCATTGTAATGAAACCTTTTTAACTTATCGCTACGTTGGACTGAACGCGCCTTGCGTGTCTACAGAATCAATGGTGAAGTTCACTTGTGTATGAACAAGGAGAAATGTATATTAATTTTCGTAAATAAAATACTTTCTGAGTAATACTATGGTTTTATTTATTCTTTCTATATAGGCATAGACAAATAAAATTGCAGTGGTTGCATGTGTGATATATCGATGGGTGCAAAGATTCACGGTGAAATCACTCTCAGGAAGCGATTCTTCTGGGAGTTAGACATGATCACTACTGACAGGTGAGCTGGTGGTATTCTTCCTTTGCTTCGCTTACAACACGTCAATCGAAACGAAACAATAAATTGACGTAAAAGACAAATGAACAGCGCGCGGTAATTCCCCTACTCCGTTCTAAGCGAGTACCTTAACGTGTTTGTGGGAATCCCCGAAAATGCGTTTCGTTCTCAAACATAGAAAACGACATCAAAAAGAAGTAACACAAGACCTTTGCAAAATTTTATTACGATACAATCGCTACATAATTATACAATAAAAATATAATAATGAATACATGATAGTTGTACTATAAATAAACAAGTAAAATGCTTTGGCAGGTTTCGAAGAAACTGGTGCTTCGAGAGAAATCAGCGTTCTTCTTTTCTGTAACAAACGAAAGAAAAAGTCCAGTATTCATTTTATTTGAGTCCGATAAAAGTTTCGTACTAAAATTTTCCCATAATCTTTTATAACTCACGCGTTCAAAAAGAATTCAGAAGCTGACTGCAACTACCCTAAAAGTCTACATCATTCATCCCCTAAAATACCCTTAGAACTATCTGGGTATATATTTTCTCAAAAGCACTAAATCAATTTATCTTTGCTCGAACTCAAATACAAATTCTTGACAAACAACAATGCGCTCACTTTTCCCTGGACCTCTTAGCAGCGATCATATGAATCCTGCGCAGCTCCAACAGCGCCCTCATGATGACCACGAGCTGCTGCTCGAAGTCCGAGGACTTGACGTTGACTGCGAGGCCCTTCTGCTTGCATATCTTCACGTAGAGGCTCCATATTGCCGAGCGCACGTGGCACAGCTCCACGTGGCGCTGAGCTGCCGTCTCCTTGAGCCGGTTTAGCGCCAGCTCCCATTTTATCACGCGGTTTCTGACTTTATCGTAGCGCCACTGGAATGTGAGTTTTATTATTATTATCATGTATATTAAGTAAATAAACAATTCAAGCGTGCTTAGCCCACGGAGAAAATGTCTCCCAAGATACAGGTTTTCCTAGTTTGGGAAATGGTAAAACAATGATACCTTTGAGACACGCAGGCATTAAACAGCCGGCAACTGAACTAGTTATTGTTAATTTTAAGTTAATTCAGATGTACTTTGTTGCTTAGGTTAAAAGTTTGTACAATAAATAATTTCAATTTTTTTATAGCTTCGTTGCTTTTAGGCGCCAATTATTCCCTCACTGAACCCCACACCTACCAAAATACTTCCTACTTTATGCGGGTGAAGCAAAAATACGGTTCAGTATAAAAGCGCGCAATGTCTCATCAACTGTTTTCATTGGCAGTGGGAAACGCCCTATGAATGTTCTCCTATCCCTTATCCAACTCTGAGCCACTTTTCTAATTATATGTCTTTCTTCCCTCCTCATAATATATCCCCATACCACGATAACCTATGACGATGTAAGCCCCGCTAGTAATTCCGTCACCAACAATCAAACTTCATTCATGATTGATGGAATTGATCGACGCTTGCATGACCGTCTAATGGACGCCTAACAACAATTAAGGAATCTCTGCGGACAAGACAAAATGACGGCATAGAATAGATGTGTACGAGGCCGTCCTACTAGATGGACCGACGACCTGGTAAAGGTCATGTGTTGTACCAAGGGGATCTAGAAATATGTTCATCCTTATACGTGTCACAGCTGATGGTGATGATGCTACGTTCATGCTCACCCTGAGATTTGCGAGCGTGTTGTTGAGTCCCATGATGAAGAGCTTCTTCTCCTCGGTGAGGGCGGCGATCTCCTGACGCGCGTTCTCCAACATCTCCAGGTCTCGCTCCTGCCTCTCAGCCAGGGTACTCTTCGCAGCCGCTGGACATTACATTATTTCAACGGACATCTTCGTCTAGGACTTCACGATCTTATCGTGTAGGTCGATAACCGACCTCACACCCTAGTGTCAGAGTTGTTGAGCCGCCATTGTCTAACATGGCTACTATCTACCTAGGACATGTAGCTACTACTAGTAGATAGTAACCGGTAACAACGGCTGAACGTGCTGTAGGCCAAGTGCAAACCCATCATAAATTTAAAGAAATAAATTATTACCTAAAGCCTCGTATCGATTCAACACATCCAAAGGCTGCTTAAACTCTTGATACTTGTGAACAACTGCCATCAGATAGTCCTGAGGAAAACAAATCAACAAATGTAGAAGTCGTATCATATTGTATAACTAACTAGCAGCCCGTCCCGGCTTCGCACGTGGTAGACAATTTTATTATTTATTTTTGGAATTTTGGATATAAAACACTTTTTTTCACAAATATTTTTATTTATTAAAAAATTATTATTTATTAATTATATATTTAAAAAAATTATTTCAGTGCCCCCTCCACCCCGCCCGCCGCGATGCCCGGCGCGCTTTTCAGACTGCATCGCAAACAACGGCCACGGCGCTATGGCGGTTTTGTTTACTGTTTGAATTTTTTAATTCGTAATATCTTTTGAATGGAAAGTCTCTTTAAGACTCATTTTTCTACACCTTCGGTTACATTGTTCAAATTTTACCAAGGATCCCTAATTTTTTTCAAAATGAAATCTAGCCTATGTCAAATTGGAAGAATGTAGCATTCTATTGGTGAAAGAATTTTTTAAATCGGCCCAGTAATTTTTGAGCCTATTCATTACAAACATACAAAAATAGGTAAAAATCTTTCCTCTTTATAATATTAGTGTAGATAAACTAATAAATTCACTATGGACAATTTGTCAGTGGTCTGATAGTTATATAAACAGGAGTTTGATGTTGTATGTGCGTAGTCTCTCTCAGTGATTACCTCGTAGATGGTATAATCCTGGACCTGCTTCTCCATCAGCTCCTTGACTTGCTCCATCTCGAGCACGCGGTTGTGCATGGCCTCTGTCTCTCTTGTTTTACGTTCCAGGACCTCAGCGTCAGCTTCCATTTTGCGTTCGGCTCGATTCCTCTTCTCTTGGTTTTCACGGATAAACTGTTGAGAAGGAATGCCGTTGGCATAGCAATGAAAATGATTTCTATTACATTCATTCCACCTTGAACCCTCCCTTAGTTTCGCTTCATTTAGGCACTGTTAAGGGTTGGAATCCCGTTACGGCTTCTGTATTTCTCGAGAACTAAAACTTGGGTCTCAAACACAGAGTGAAAAGCTAGCTTTTACGGTACCATTCTCATGCAACACCAGACCAAAAAGAGATTGTGAACTAACGCAAGGCTAGCTCTTTCTTTTGTAACAATACTCTTACATTTACTGGCAAACCGTGAAAATTGAATTCCGAAGCTCGAGGAAAGAATAATATTTGGAGAATTATTTTCTCATTTGAAGGTATCAGTAAAGGGATGCTAGCGGCGTCTGGCAAACATAAAACAACATGGGGAAGTCACCGGCCTGACCGCAAATTACCAGCCGGTAAGATAAAATATTGCTCAGCTGACCTAGAATTCCTACGATAGGTTACGATGCCCGCACCTAGGACCTTAGTTTTTTTTACAATAAACGGCATGGCAAACCTATATTCGGACATTCATCTTGCTTCTAGGCTGACAACAACTTTTCGATGTTGTTGTCCTTATAACGAGCAAAACTAGAACTGGTTGCCAAAATAAGATGAAGATCAGGGTACACCAAAACAGTGCAGTGAATATTTTGCTGACACTTCTGTAGAGTATACACCTCAAAGCGCCTTAAGAGACGAGATTAACTCATACTTTTTAGATTCTCAATCCAACCTTATTGAAGCTGATGAAAGACTCTTTTAGCAGCAACTCTTTGTTCCTCAAATCGGCCCACTTCTCGTTCATGATTGTGCGGTTGTTCTTCTCCTCGATCCGCTTCTGCGCCAGTTTCTCATCAGCCTCCATCAGGTCGCGGCGAGCCTGCTCCATGAGCACCTGGGGTGAGGGGCGTGCTACATCCCATACCGGATACTTCCTAGATAAAAGGAGATGCAAATAGAAGATCGATACAATCTTTTGTCAGTCAATGTAACTTTTCGGCATCGAAGTTATCAAAGAGATGGACCAATTTGAATACAGTTTTATTATAAAGTTGCTACAGTTTTGATTGGATGGTTCTTAGCCACGTTTGATTAAAATATGGTTACATCATCCATACTGTGAGGTTTTAAAAAAAGTTATAAATTTTTGAACCGTTCCAAAATGTACAAATCGTCTCGGGGCCGGTCATAGTGGTGTATCATGAAGGAGGCAGTTCAGCAGTGGATGTTTCCCGTCTGATGATGATGATGAGAAGTAGGTATGTTGTTAAATTTCAAAAATCAATAATAGTTTAAAACTCTTTAGTACTCATATGATACATGAGTGACTCTTTCAGACTGACTTTAAATCTAACTTGACAAAGGCGCTATCTCCACTAGCGACATTATCGCCCTGTGCAGATTGTATCGAATTTTATAGCAAGAGACTAAATAATTGAAGCTTACTGACTCAGATGCCTCAATGTAGCACTAGCGATATATTTTAGCTTTATACGAGTAACAAACCAGACGAACAAATACAATACATAACGCTGATCAAACCAGTTAGGTTTTATCGCAAGTTATTTGAACCAGTTTGCGCATCGGAGTGCAGGTGCAGGGAGGCAACTTTCCGACCAATCCACGCACTCAAAATGACATTCCCACCTGTCCCCTGCCAATCATTGGTCCAAGTTATTTGCCGACCTGTATAAAAATTAGGAATCGAACCCGTGACTTCATTAGAAAGAAACTGTTTTTGTGTTTTTCATAGTATTATAAATCTCATCAGCAATTTTGCTTTTTCAACTATCGTTACAAAGTGACAATAATGCCGTAGGGAAAAAGTTTGTACAAATTAAAAGCTCGATCATGATGAGGCAGTAACTGATATCTTTAATACCCGTCCATAGACTGTTGTTTCCTATTTAACACGATAAGGATATACAATGATAAGGGTACATACTTGACCATGTTTGCGGTTTCCATCAAGGACTTGTAATATTCCGACGTGGACTCCACAGGCGGTCCATGGGGGATTGAAATAGGGGCCAAATCCTTCATTACCACTTTCTTCATTTTAGTAATGCAAATGACCTCCTCTATTATGAAAATTTAATCTGAATTAATATGGTTTAGTGCTTTGTAACGTTATATTTGTGAACAAGTAAATAAATTAATTTGGTTGCTTAGCAATAATCACGCAATAATCTATTTTATGAACGACCCTGAGGTGTAGAAAGATATTGTGAAGAGATATGGAAACTGAGATGGAAGTTCGTTGTAATCTTCTCGAATTTAGCAAAATTAAAAAAAGGTAACTAAAATAATAAAATGTAATGTAAACTGTTATTTTATTTGAATTTATTAACTTAATTTGATAAAAAGCCTTGTTTCTAGTGCTGTCAGATAAATTGTTTAAAAACACTAAATGTCAAACTGCTTATGCTTTATGGCATGGATTGCGGATCTCGTTTTTTTGGAGGTTATAATTATAAGCTCTAATTTTGTTATATTATAATAAGTTAATAATTAATTTGTGAACAAATTCCAATTTATTTATTAATTTAGCAAATAAAAGCGTCACTATTTCAAGCCAAAAGAGAATGGAGTTTAACTTATCTTTCTGGACTGGATTGGGATGCGGCATCTGCCTTGGAATCTCGATGTATGCTCTGAAAAATCATTTCGGAAGCGTCTCGAAAGCAGCTAAGGCCGTGAAAAAGGTAATTTAAAATTTCAGGCAATTTTTACATATGTATGGACTGGTATGTTTTTTTTATATAAATAGGGCTCTATATAGCCGGCCTGGCTATCTGTCTGCTGCTAAACAGCATTGTTATGCTCTGGGTGTGCTCTGGTAATGTTTTAATTGAAAATTGAAAATATTTCTCTGTCTCCTCTCTGTTTATATTTTAAGTTACTAATATTTCTTAATTGTAAATAGTTTCTGTTTGTTTTGAAAAACATTTAAGCTGTTAAGTAATTTTGCCAATGCTTCTTAATAAAATAATAATAATGTTTTAACTTAATTAAGGTTTCTGGGTGTGCACACTTCCATCAGATGGCCGTTACCCTTTCTGTAATCGAGGCTATTACGTATTTTGAAAATGTACACCACCACAACTTTAGTTACCATAATGTTTGGTTGGGGTGCACAAAAGGGGGCACTAAGGTTATTCTACATATCAATTTTGTTACAGTATGCATCAAATGGTGAATACAAACTTGTATTAGTAGTCAGAACAGATCTAAATATGAGCAAAGGAAAAATAGCAGCACAATGTGGGCATGCTGCGGTCAGCTGCTTTGATAAAGCCAACAGACAAGACCCGGAAGCTCTAAAGATCTGGCAGATGGATGGACAAGCGAAGATAGCCTTGAAGATAGATTCTCTAGAAGATATTCAAGAAATACATAAGAATGCAAAGAAAATGGGAATTGTAACATCTATGATAAGAGATGCGGGTCGTACACAAATAGCACCCAATTCAATTACTGTCGTTGGTGTAGGACCTGCCCCTAAAGATGTCATTGATAAAATCACTGGACATTTGAAGTTGCTGTGAATGTGCTAGTCTAGTTATGGAAGCTACTTTGAGGTTAAGGGACTCGGGGCCACAGGTGGCTAATGAAAAAAATCCTATCTTGAGTATCAGTGGCCTGAATATGTAACTAATGCAGAAATAAATAGTGTCCAAGTGTTGATCTATTCTTTATAATAAAAATAATTTGTTGCTATTTTTGCTACAAATAAATTGAAGTACAGTAAAAGCTCTTTATTCGCGGGGTATATGTTCCATAAATATGCCGCGAATACAGAAACCGTGAATACGGAATGGTAATTTATAGGGGATGCGTTCCTAGGTGACAAAATAATAATAAAAAATACATAAAAAATTAATTTAATTGAAGTTTTTTAACATTTTAATTAATTATCTTAAGGCTCAGGCAATGGTTTGAAGAATTTTGTAATTTTTTCTTGCTTGGCAGTTTTCAAAAGCTCCTTCAATTCAGACATACATTCTCAAAAACACCGATCGCGGCGAAGGCGGGTTGTGTCAAAGGCCTCGGCAATATCATTTAAGTAATAAGATCTATTTTACTTTTTTATTAGTCCATTTGACAAGGATATTGGGTTGGATACCCATTGGAATAATTTTATTATTATGTATGTACTTATTAGACCCGCGAATAAAATTTTTTTTAGTCGCGAATATAGAAATTGGGTCGCATTTTTTAAATCCGCGAATAGTGAAAACGCGAATAAAGGAAGCGCGAATATGGAGCTTTTACTGTATCATGAATACTTGTTTTAGATGCAAATAGATGACATGAGTGTCCCCACACGTACCCAGCATAACTTATGTATCTGTAATAAAATTTCATGCTTTGTTGGAGTTGCACTATGGCTACAAAAATGTAGCTCTATTGGTATAATGTATATCTCAGTACTTGTATCATCCATTTAAAAAACTAGGCTTTTTGGAGACGTTTTCAGTTCATCTACTACTTTTAGAACTTTTCAAATGACTTAAGTTTGTAAATAACTGATGAAATAATTATTATATAAGTATAAATAATAAATTTGTACATTTATTTCTGTTTCATTTATTATGTAGCTATTATATTAGTTTCTTGACAGCTTAGGTAGCTCATACTTCTTCAGCAGTGACTACGTGACTGATAAGTATTAGTATATAGGAGGTACGGAACCCTAAAAATATAATCTGATGATTTTCACAGTGGAAGTAGCAAAAATCGTACTCAAATTGAACCCATTTGCCTTTCCTATGATGACGATCCCATTTTAGTTGAGAAATATTTTTTTATCAAAATCATGAATTTCAATAAATAAACGGGTCCATTCATTTGACATTTTCTACCCAAAAGACCAGAGAGATTTAAATATGTATATGTCGCAGTTGAATTGCTTAAAAGGCTGTTTTACATAGCCGCTAGCTGTAACACTAAACAGTACTGTTGTGAATGGGTTCAATAGCAGTACAATGGTAATTTTAAAATGGTTGTCTTCAGTAAGTCATAACTCGTAAACGGTGCGTCCTAGGCCAAAAATAACCAAATTTTCGAGCCCCCCTTGACGAACACCCCCCGTCGCTTAAATTTTTCTGTCGAATGAACCCATAATCATCATCATCATCAAATATCATCACTAGAAAGAAATTGGGTTCAATAGCAGTACAATGGTAATTTTAAAATTGTTGGTCTTCAGTAAGTCATAACTCGTAAACGGTGCGTCCTAGGCCAAAAATAACCAAATTTTCGAGCCCCTCTTGACGAATACCACCCGTCGCTTAAATTTTTCTGTCGAATGAACCCATAATCATCATCATCATCAAATATCATCACTAGAAAGTGAATGGGTTCAATAGCAGTACAATGGTAATTTTAAAATTGTTGGTCTTCAGTAAGTCATAACTCGTAAACGGTGCGTCCTAGGCCAAAAATAACCAAATTTTCGAGCCCCCCTTGACGAACACCCCCCGTCGCTTACACTATTCTGTCGAATGAACCCATAATCATCATCATCAAATATCATCACTAGAAAGTGAATGGGTTCAATAGCAGTACAATGATAATTTTAAAATTGTTGGTCTTCAGTAAGTCATAACTCGTAAACGGTGCGTCCTAGGCCAAAAATAACCAAATTTTCGAGCCCCCCTTGACGAACACCCCCCGTCGCTTACATTTTTCTGTCGAATGAACCCATAATCATCATCATCATCAAATATCATCACTAGAAAGTGAATGGGTTCAATAGCAGTACAATGATAATTTTAAAATTGTTGGTCTTCAGTAAGTCATAACTCGTAAACGGTGCGTCCTAGGCCAAAAATAACCAAATTTTCGAGCCCCTCTTGACGAATACCCCCCGTCGCTTACATTTTTCTGTCGAATGAACCCATAATCATCATCATCAAATATCATCACTAGAAAGTGAATGGGTTCAATAGCAGTACAATGATAATTTTAAAATTGTTGGTCTTCAGTAAGTCATAACTCGTAAACGGTGCGTCCTAGGCCAAAAATAACCAAATTTTCGAGCCCACCTTGACGAACACCCCCCGTCTCTTAAATTTTTCTGTCGAACGAACCCATAATCATCATCATCAAATATCATCACTAGAAAGTGAATGGGTTAAATAGCAGTACAATGGTAATTTTAAAATTGTTGGTCTTCAGTAAGTCATAACTCGTAAACGGTGCGTCCTAGGCCAAAAATAACCAAATTTTCGAGCCCCCCTTGACGAACACCCCCCGTCGCTTACATTTTTCTGTCGAATGAACCAATAATCATCATCATCATCAAATATCATCACTAGAAAGTGAATGGGTTCAATAGCAGTACAATGATAATTTTAAAATTGTTGGTCTTCAGTAAGTCATAACTCGTAAACGGTGCGTCCTAGGCCAAAAATAACCAAATTTTCGAGCCCCCCTTGACGAACACCCCCCGTCGCTTAAATTTTTCTGTCGAATGAACCCATAATCATCATCATCATCAAATATCATCACTAGAAAGTGAATGGGTTCAATAGCAGTACAATGGTAATTTTAAAATTGTTGGTCTTCAGTAAGCCATAACTCGTAAACGGTGCGTCCTAGGCCAAAAATAACCAAATTTTCGAGCCCCCCTTGACGAACACCCCCCGTCGCTTACATTTTTCTGTCGAATGAACCCACTATCATCATCATCAAATATTATCACTAGAAAGTGAATGGGTTCAATAGCAGTACAATGGTAATTTTAAAATTGTTGGTCTTCAGTAGGTCATAACTCGTAAACGGTGTGTCCTAGGCCAAAAATAACCAAATTTTCGAGCCCCCCTTGACCAATACCCCCCGTCGCTTACATTTTTCTGTCGAACGAACCCATAATCATCATCATCAAATATCATCACTAGAAAGTGAATGGGTTCAATAGCAGTACAATGGTAATTTTAAAATTGTTGGTCTTCAGTAAGTCATAACTCGTAAACGGTGCGTCCTAGGCCAAAAATAACCAAATTTTCGAGCCCCCCTTGACGAACACCCCCCGTCGCTTACACTATTCTGTCGAATGAACCCATAATCATCATCATCAAATATCATCACTAGAAAGTGAATGGGTTCAATAGCAGTTACAATGATAATTTTAAAATTGTTGGTCTTCAGTAAGTCATAACTCGTAAACGGTGCGTCCTAGGCCAAAAATAACCAAATTTTCGAGCCCCCCTTGACGAACACCCCCCGTCGCTTACATTTTTCTGTCGAATGAACCCATAATCATCATCATCAAATATCATCACTAGAAAGTGAATGGGTTCAATAGCAGTACAATGGTAATTTTAAAATTGTTGGTCTTCAGTAAGTCATAACTCGTAAACGGTGCGTCCTAGGCCAAAAATAACCAAATTTTCGAGCCCCCCTTGACGAACACCCCCCGTCGCTTACATTTTTCTGTCGAATGAACCCACAATCATCATCATCAAATATCATCACTAGAAAGTGAATGGGTTAAATAGCAGTACAATGGTAATTTTAAAATTGTTGGTCTTCAGTAAGTCATAACTCGTAAACGGTGCGTCCTAGGCCAAAAATAACCAAATTTTCGAGCCCCCCTTGACGAATACCCCCCGTCGCTTAAATTTTTCTGTCGAACGAACCCATAATCATCATCATCAAATATCATCACTAGAAAGTGAATGGGTTCAATAGCAGTACAATGGTAATTTTAAAATTGTTGGTCTTCAGTAAGTCATAACTCGTAAACGGTGCGTCCTAGGCCAAAAATAACCAAATTTTCGAGCCCACCTTGACGAACACCCCCCGTCTCTTAAATTTTTCTGTCGAACGAACCCATAATCATCATCATCAAATATCATCACTAGAAAGTGAATGGTTTAAATAGCAGTACAATGGTAATTTTAAAATTGTTGGTCTTCAGTAAGTCATAACTCGTAAACGGTGCGTCCTAGGCCAAAAATAACCAAATTTTCGAGCCCCCCTTGACGAACACCCCCCGTCGCTTAAATTTTTCTGTCGAACGAACCCATAATCATCATCATCAAATATCATCACTAGAAAGTGAATGGGTTCAATAGCAGTACAATGGTAATTTTAAAATTGTTGGTCTTCAGTAAGTCATAACTCGTAAACGGTGCGTCCTAGGCCAAAAATAACCAAATTTTCGAGCCCCCCTTGACGAACACCCCCCGTCTCTTAAATTTTTCTGTCGAACGAACCCATAATCATCATCATCAAATATCATCACTAGAAAGTGAATGGGTTCAATAGCAGTACAATGGTAATTTTAAAATTGTTGGTCTTCAGTAAGTCATAACTCGTAAACGGTGCGTCCTAGGCCAAAAATAACCAAATTTTCGAGCCCCCCTTGACGAACACCCCCCGTCGCTTAAATTTTTCTGTCGAACGAACCCATAATCATCATCATCAAATATCATCACTAGAAAGTGAATGGGTTCAATAGCAGTACAATGGTAATTTTAAAATTGTTGGTCTTCAGTAAGTCATAACTCGTAAACGGTGCGTCCTAGGCCAAAAATAACCAAATTTTCGAGCCCCCCTTGACGAACACCCCCCGTCTCTTAAATTTTTCTGTCGAACGAACCCATAATCATCATCATCAAATATCATCACTAGAAAGTGAATGGGTTCAATAGCAGTACAATGGTAATTTTAAAATTGTTGGTCTTCAGTAAGTCATAACTCGTAAACGGTGCGTCCTAGGCCAAAAATAACCAAATTTTCAAGCCCCCCTTGACGAATACCCCCCGTCGCTTACATTTTTCTGTCGAATGAACCCATAATCATCATCATCATCAAATATCATCACTAGAAAGTGAATGGGTTCAATAGCAGTACAATGATAATTTTAAAATTGTTGGTCTTCAGTAAGTCATAACTCGTAAACGGTGCGTCCTAGGCCAAAAATAACCAAATTTTCAAGCCCCCCTTGACGAACACCCCCCGTCGCTTACATTTTTCTGTCGAATGAACCCATAATCATCATCATCATCAAATATCATCACTAGAAAGTGAATGGGTTCAATAGCAGTACAATGATAATTTTAAAATTGTTGGTCTTCAGTAAGTCATAACTCGTAAACGGTGCGTCCTAGGCCAAAAATAACCAAATTTTCGAGCCCCCCTTGACGAATACCCCCCGTCGCTTACATTTTTCTGTCGAATGAACCAATAATCATCATCATCATCAAATATCATCACTAGAAAGTGAATGGGTTCAATAGCAGTACAATGGTAATTTTAAAATTGTTGGTCTTCAGTAAGCCATAACTCGTAAACGGTGCGTCCTAGGCCAAAAATAACCAAATTTTCGAGCCCCCCTTGACGAACACCCCCCGTCGCTTACATTTTTCTGTCGAATGAACCCACTATCATCATCATCAAATATTATCACTAGAAAGTGAATGGGTTCAATAGCAGTACAATGGTAATTTTAAAATTGTTGGTCTTCAGTAAGTCATAACTCGTAAACGGTGCGTCCTAGGCCAAAAATAACCAAATTTTCGAGCCCCCCTTGACGAACACCCCCCGTCGCTTACATTTTTCTGTCGAACGAACCCATAATCATCATCATCAAATATCATCACTAGAAAGTGAATGGGTTCAATAGCAGTACAATGATAATTTTAAAATTGTTGGTCTTCAGTAAGTCATAACTCGTAAACGGTGCGTCCTAGGCCAAAAATAACCAAATTTTCGAGCCCCCCTTGACGAACACCCCCCGTCGCTTACATTTTTCTGTCGAATGAACCCATAATCATCATCATCATCAAATATCATCACTAGAAAGTGAATGGGTTCAATAGCAGTACAATGATAATTTTAAAATTGTTGGTCTTCAGTAAGTCATAACTCGTAAACGGTGCGTCCTAGGCCAAAAATAACCAAATTTTCAAGCCACCTTGACGAACACCCCCCGTCTCTTTAATTTTTCTGTCGAATGAACCCATAAGCGACCCGTGTCACCAGCTTACACACACATTTTGGCTCGTAGCTCAAACAGTTTTAGCACTAGAGATTCGAAAATTTTGGCGCCTAGCGCTGAAATTTTGCCCTAAAATGTGAGGTACAATACATAATCGTAGCTTGAATAATTACGAAGATACAGATGTGTAAGCTGGTGACACGGGTCGCCAGCTTACACACGGTATTTCGTTCGTAGATCCAACAGTTTATCAATGTGATCGTCAATTTTTTTGCTCTCATTGCTATAATTGTCCTTTAACTGCCTGACTGTAGTCTAAAGCCCTAACCTCACTGGTTTGCCTTCCTGGCATGTGTCAGCATCATCAACACTAAAAACAGCTCGCTGTAACTGAGTTATGGTTGCTGCTAAATTATGAATGCTAAAGTTTGATTGCTCCTAAATTGCCTTAAAATTTGGCATGCGTAGAATTCCCCTAGCTCTATGAGGAAGCTGGCGACCCACATATATTATAGTAATAGGTTATAGAGCGGTCATTGGGAAACGTTTCATATAAACATTTTGATCTCAAAAGTCAACGGTATGTGAAATGTCTTGTACGGCCGCGTGACGTGATGTGACACTAGATTGAGAGATTAGGATCAAAATGTTTGTTTGCTTTGTCCGGTCTATTTAATATTTGTCTTGCAAAAGTCTTTGCAAAAGACAAACAGCTTCTGTAACTATTTATTTTGACAGGTGGTCCCATTCAGACTACACGTCAGAGAGCTGACCCCTAAGGTTAGTTAAAAAAAACATAGCTTATAGAAAAAATTCTTTATTAAAAATAACACGAATCCTCGATTACATCATTAAGGCGGCATAATTTTTTAAGGCACATATAGGTAATCTTTTCTTCATAAAATTTCTAATTCCAATTAAAATCGAGGAAGACTACCATTGCAGTTTATAAACTTTAAACACAATTTCAGTACAATTCTTAAGTATACAAGATCAAAATAAAATCATTTTTTGGGCTTCATCATCTCTAAGAATAACTACACAAATGTCTTTGGAAAATTATCTAAACTTGTTTTGTCTTTACGTACACACGGCTACACATCAAGCTATACATTTCCAGTATAAGCTGACCTCGCATTGAATGTACTTCCGCACGACGCTAGTTCAGCTTATACTGGAAATGTATAGCTAGAGCTGTAGCCGTGCGTACTGCTTCACTAAATATTTCGGTGGACAATGAATGGCATTTTATTGTTATAAATTATACATATATGCTGCATACTCCTACATTTCTGTATGATTGAAAAAATAATTTTGTCTAAAGTGCATCAACAGAAAATTTTTTCACACAGTTACTCTAATTTTTAGTTAAATTTTAATCAGTCATCACATGTACAGTAGATTAAGTAAAAAAACATACTTTACTGTTAAAACGATCTACATAAATATGCAAATCAATAGGCAAACCATACTTAATGGGATTCCTCTTCAAACACTTCCATACTACATTTCTGTTGCCATAATCTTTTAAAATTGAATAGCTGGTTTTGATAAGTAATTATCTAAAAAAAGAGATGAAATTATAGTGTCGCGAAATGAATATCATTAATTTACAACTTTATTGTTAGCTAAAACAGCCGTTACGCAGCCAATGGTTCATAAATGGCGTTTTAAACAACAATAATAAGTGCGTAAAAATGAAAATTGTGATTCACTGTGAAGTTGTATGTTAATGACACTCATTTCGCGACATCTCAATCTGATGCACTATTTGTAGACAATTTCTGTACAAAGCCAGCTATTTTAAAAGATTATGACAACAGAAAGGACCCTGCACAAAATGTACGGGGAAAGCCGTTCGGCCATTGCCATTGAAATAACGATATTTCCAAAACTGGTCATTATTTAACGTTGCAACATTACACAATCAATAACCGTATTACAGAATATATTTTCCCAAAATTTCAGCCAATTCAACCGTACTGTTTTCCACATACATTTTGTGTGGGGTCCTTTAGTATGAAATTTCGATCGAGCGGAATCCCGTTAAGGAATACATACTAATGTCAACTGGGTTTAATATTACAACACAAGACAATAAGAAAATAAAATTAAATAAAGTTATCGAGAAAGCAAGGATTACAAATTTGCTGGTATATACATATATATACAGTATATATATATATATACTGTCGTCAAAACTATTCAAAATGGAGTCCGATTTGATGTAGTTGATTATATATATAGCCCAGTAATAAAAAAGTACACAGATTTGACAATTTAGTTCGTAATGTCTCGATAAATTTTAATCCCGCAATACAACGTTGCTTGTGGGGTGGTTATTTGAATTATTTTATAACTGTTAATGAATTTAAAAAACGAACTCGGTTACGAACGAACAGCGAAACGAAACGAGAAACGAAACGGACAACAGTCGATTGGATCTTTATACGAGTTTTAGACCAATCAGTTGGCCAAAAACTGGTCAAATTGTCTACAATTAATATTTAAAAAACTTACAAACGAATTCGTAATTAAAAACTTACACAACTTATACTTAATTCATCTTAATCAATATACTTAATCTCAAAGGTAATCCTACTTACGTAACAGTCATAATCAGTAAAAAATTCGTAAAAAAAATCTTATCATAGCAAAATAAGGACAACATTAAACACATAAAAAACAAAGTTTCTGTACTCCAAAAGAATATTTTGGTTTACAAACTTCTTGTCGAGTAATCAGTTTTTATAGTTCAAATGACAAACGAGTTCACAATGACTTACCCCAACCTAAACTAAGACACTAATTAATCATCGAACAAATGATCGAACTCAAGACAAGTCAATATTTCAATTTTAAAAATGCCTGACTTGCCTTGAGACCGACTCAATTTTAAGTATGGCCCTATTACTATGGTCCTAAAACTTATTATAAAACAGAGGTAGTTGGTACATAATGTACTAGATATTAAGAATAAAAAGGCACAATAAATGACTCAATAATAGGAATTCTGCAAACAGTTTTCATCGTGATTATAAATGTATAAAAATAAAATAGATATTAAAATAATCAATTTGCAAAGATTTATTTAAACTAATGACGAAAATAAGGGTCTCATTCTGATAGGATACCAAAATCCTTCACAAGGAAGAAAAATATGACAAATCGAAGATTTCATCCCAGGTCAGATTAGAAAAAGAAGTGAAGCTGTGCTAAAATATAAGATTCGAGTACTGCGATTTCAGTTCTTAAAATATCGGCCGGAAAAAATTTGATTACAGTTTTATTAATTTCATTTTAGATAAAGTATAGCTGCGTAACGGGTATGGTAATTTACTATTACATAATTTTTGGGAAAAAATATATGTTAATATCAATGAATATGTCATATATTCATTCCACTTGATATTATTGAGCGTTTCAAGAGAAATATCATTAAAAAGTTTGAATTACATAGTACACATTTGCGTAGGTACGGCATAAAAAAGTACCAATGCAACTGACGTATGCATACAAATTCTGATATGTCCGTAGAATTCCAATATCTATCTATTCAATAATTCACAATTTAAGTCACAAGAACGAATTAAAAAAATAATCGAAATTACTCACAATAAAATTCCTAAGAGCATTTAGGGAATTGAAAGGTTTGACAATAATTGTATTCAATTATTACGACATTTTGATGAGTAATATAAAAAAATAGAAACACACGATCAATACCACAGACAACCATTTACTAAAGACAAGCTAACTCAATCCATTATTAAATTAGAAAACGAAAAAAAGTCAATCTTATCCACTTTATTTTCCTTTTTTGTTTGTTTTTAAGTTAATAATATTTAATTTCCAGGAATATACGAGGACAGCTGTCAGAAGTAGTAAAATAATAATGTTATAGGTATATCTAATTACTGTATAGTAATTTGCTTAACTTACTAATTACTGTGGATGAGATTTCTTCAAGTCCTCTATGCAGGTCTTGAGATTGGCGATGACCTTGGAGTACTTCTCAGCGGCTAGCTGGTCTTCCTTCATGAGGGACGCTGCCAGTTCTGTCATTCTGAGCATTGTCTCCAGCCCCGCTGCTATTATTCTGCTGCCAACCACCTCGATCTGTGATGGGAAGGTTAAAATAAGTTTAATTGCCATTGCCACCATTATAAGAACAGCGACATCTATCGAACATTGATTTCATCATCATCAACAGCCTGTCTCCACTGCAGGAGCTCAGGCCTACTCTCCTACAGATTCTTGTCGCGAACTTGTAAAATGGTGGTTCATTGCAATTTTGTTAATTGGTTAATAATACTGTTATGTGTGTTTATTGTTATAATGGTGTGATATAGTGCAAAAAGTGTCACGGACGGTGTTATAGTATCAATTACGCAAAATTGCGAGGGTTTCGACGCGATCCGAAGAGTTTACCATGTCGAGTACATTCGGCATATGGATTCTTTTGAATTATGTTGAAACCAAGGCTGGCCTTTGAAATTCTCGTCAAGAATCGTCAAAACAAGCGATAAAATGTACACATTATACATTTTATTGAGAAAGCTGAAGAAATGGCTTCGGCATAGTTTATAACCTCAAAATTTGTTCACCTAATTTTACTCGTCATTGGCTAGATAACCAATGGTTAAAGCCATTATTTAAAATAAAATAAATAAAAAGACTCTCCTACAGAGAACTCGATAACTTTTTCGGTGACCCTAGTTCGTCTACAGATTTCCTCACTTGGGATTTTATCACGTAGAGAAATTGTCTAGCAGTCATAGTATAATTTAGGCGTTCAAAAAGAATTAGAAACCGACTTCAACTGCCCTAAAACTCAATGTGCATTAGTTAAGCGGAGTTATCGCGTTACATATATTAAACAAACAAAGGAATTGAGTACTTCCTCCTTTTTTGAAGTCGGTTGAAAATGAAGGCAGTTGTGCGTCAAAACAAGCTATACTCACTGGTGGTAGCACAATAACTGCGTCATCACTCTCCACCTCGCTCTTCAGTCTCTTGCACTTCGTCACTTCAGGATGAGGCCGAGTGACCGTCTCTATCCTTCTCTTTCCTTTGGGCGCGCCATCTTTCTTTCTCTCTCCTTCATCTCGACGAATGTCGCGTCCGGGGCACGAGCAAACCCGAGCGCCGACGGTCTGTCTAGCGTACACGTGGCCGCTGGAAATTATTAAATTTTTTTTGGTCGTGCACTTTTAACGGAAATTTTCTCAAATTCGAATTTTAAAAAAACGAAGGATATTTTTTCTTAGGCTTTATGTGAGAACACTTCCATCTTTACATTAACTAAACAGCAATATTTATTTAACCGACTTTGTTGCCTAATGGCTAAATGTTGCATTCACAAACCGGAGGTCCCGGGTTCGATTCCCAGTTGGAAGTAACTATAGGTACTCGATTTGGTTGTTGGTGGTAGGGTAGCTACCACCATATTATCTAAGCCTGCCGCCAAACAGCAATGTTAAAATAGCACTGTTGTGTACCGGTATGAGAGATAGTAGGGTAGCTACCACCATATTATCTAAGTCTGCCGCCAAACAGCAATGTTAAAATAGCAGGTAGCAGAGGCAGCGCCTCACCCGGTTGAGGCTTGTGGGTGCGCACGCTTACCATCTAACGGCCTTATTGTCAGTTACCATCTGAGATGAAGGCCAAGTGCAAAACCGTCATACATAAAAATTATGAGATAAAGGTCTAATATAAACTAATTATTGACAAGTAAAATGCGTTCAAAAAGAACTGGAAACCGACTTCAATTGCCCTAAAAGTCTTCTTTTACTAAGGCAAATTTTAGATTTATATCGTTTTCTCATGGATGCCGTTGTCAGAACTGGACCAAATTGAAATGGGCCCACACGGGAAGCACCACCTTTCAAATAAAAAAAGAATCATCCAAATCGGTTCACCCAGTCAAAAGTGCTGAGGTAATAAACATTAAAAAATACCCGTCGAATAGCTAACCTCCTACTTTTTTGAAGTCGGTTAAAAATAGCACTCGAATGTACCCTGTAAAATACCGATAGGCACAGGCACCTGACGCATATGTTCGAGGGCTTGGGAATTTTAAAACCTGATTCCTTTTTAGCCCCTGACGCAAAAAGAGGGGTGTTAGAAGTTTGATTCCAATGTCTGTGTGTGTGTCTGTCTGTGGCATCGTAGCTCTTGAACGGATGGACCGTTTTTGATGCGTGTTTTTTTTCTTGGCTATATATGGTAATCGTATAATTATTGGGCAGTGTTTTTAATAAATTTTAAAAATTTAATTTACTTTTTGTTCATTAATTTTGTTTATTATACTCACTTAATATCCTCTAGACTGAATATGATATCGATGGCGCGTCTATTGATACCGCTCGAGCACGAGTTCTTGCAGACGAACTGGTAAGCGTGGGACTGGGGCCCAGCGCTGGGCGTGGGGAACTCCACCAGCACCGAGTACCACGAGTCGGGGTGCGCGGGCTGCCCGCAGTAGTACACGCCGCGGGTGTTCTTCTCCCGGGACGAGTGAAGTACATTCTTCACTATAGCCTGATCTATTCCTGGATGTGAAGAGAAAAAAAAATTATAGTTGAAAAAAAAACGGCCAAGTGCGTGTTGGAAAATTTGCACCGAACAATCCTCTAACGAACGCGCCTAGGTACCATTTTCGATTTCGCCGTATTAGTAACGCCATCTAGTGTCGAGTGGCAAACCAACTCGACACTAATACGTTAAAACGCACGTCACAAAAATTACGTTTGTTGTATAGGAAGGAGCCCCCTTAAATATTTATTTTATTCGGTTTTTTATTATTATTTGTTGTTATAGCGGCAACAGAAATACATCATATGTGAAAACAGCCTGGTGACAGACGGACAGACAGCGTCTTTGGTTATGTTTTTCTAGAGTATATACATATGTATATATAATTGTTTGGCTCGCTCTGTGGCCTGAACGGCTCGATGGATTTTAGCTTGAGAGGTGTCGTTAGATTTGTATTTACTGTGAGAGTGACACTGGGTAAAAAAAAACGCAGTCATGTTTTTAAATTTTTAGTTTTCATACTTGTTATGTATTTGGTGTAAAATAAAGATCATCACAGATAAATGTGTATATTTAGGAATATATGTCAAACTAGCTTCCGCCCGCGACTTTGTCCGCGTGTACTTCAGGATTTATTATACTTGTTCGATAGGCATAGAAGGCATCTATCTCCATTTCCAGCATAAGGTACAAAATAGTGTTTATTCTGTTACGTATGCTAGTAGTTTAAAGAAACAAAAGAAATTTCAATATCTGACGTAGTACATTCAAATAGTCTTCACACTAATATTATAAACGCGAAAGTTTGTAAATACGAATTACATATTCTATGGTCGGTTGCTAGGCAACTCGTTTTTGTTATGCCAAAATTGCCCATGTAATCCCACTAATATTATAAGTGTGATTTTGGACAATTTACACAATATGGCTTTATAAACTATAGCCTATATGTTATTCTGATGTATAAGCTATATTATTGTAAAGTTTCATTCAAATCCATTCAGTAGTTTTTCCGTGAAAGCGTCACAAACATCCAAACATCTAAACATCCAAACTTTCACACTTATAATAATAGTAGGATGTCGTTTAATAGTGAAATATCTGTGCAACCGAGCTTTGCTCGTAGTTCTTTAAAAACAAACAAAAACTTTATTTCTGCCCCTAAACACACAAAAAACAAAAATAAAAGCAATTTTCCAACCGGGATTTGAACGCGGATATCTCGGACGGAATTACACGAGTGAACCACTCGGCTAAAGTGATTATGTTTGACAGACTTACAAAACATAAACTTGCAAGGTGTTTCCATTTTTCTGTTGAGAAGTATATATTTAATTGGATAATAATTAAGTATACAAGGTACCTGCGTTATTAGCGTCGTGGGTGTGCTGCGTGCATCGCTCCACGCGCTTCTCCGCCTGCGCTTCGTCAGAGAACACGACGACGGCGCGCACGAACATGGGCACCGGCGCACGCGCATGCTGCCACGAGAAATGAACGGAGAAGTCCTTCTTCATGTCCACGTAGATGCGGTTCAGCAGAGACGAATACTGAAACACGTTTGCTGCTTTAAGGTCAAGGAGTATGGCTGGAAAGAGCGTGAACGCGTTTTTGTTCTGAACAAAATTTACCGATTTACTGTAGCTGAGACAACACCAATGTTCATGTCAGTGTATCAGAAAGGGACAGCATGAAAATACAACTTGTGTCTGAGAAATTTAAAATTAGAACATTTTGTTTGTATTTAATTTTATAATAATATGTCAATATTACTCCACCTATCGCGTAACTTAAAAATTGTAGTACACACGCCATTTAATTTTAGATTTTGCTTTTAATTATAATACATAATGAAACTTTGAGGATAAAATTTCTTGCGTAATATCAAAAGTTAGCGACTGCAGTGGCCCCAAAAGAAGATTTTAGCACCCTACGACGTATGTTTAGGTAGTGTGTGTGTCGTATCTTCATGTGTTCACTGATATCTCAGATCAGACCAGCTGGTGTTACACTCGAGTTAAAAAATATGTATCAACTTTTAAATCATGTCACATTCACCTATAGCTGACATTTCCTTCATCAACCTACATAGCAACAAGCAAGAGTGAATGCGACATGGTACAAAAGTGGATACATATTATTGTACTCGAGTGTACCATGAAATACATTGTTATCGGAACTGAATCAACATGTAACAATAGGCTTGTGTCCACTAATAACAAATTGCTTGGTTTATAGTTTCTAATTATAAATGAAGAGACGAAGATAAAAAAAAAACAGTCTATTTCTCAAAAAAGTTAAAGATTATTATATTAATATTTTTAGAATATGAATTCGAAGAAAATAGTCATTAAGTGACGTGACAGCGAACACGAAGAACGCGGCGCAAGACAGTGTGACGTCACGCCTCGCAAAACATCATTGTTGTTGTTGACGTGTTCATACCACAGATTGCCACAGAGCAGGTTATTTCGCGGGCTGTGACGTCATTCAAGACGCCATGACACTATTCAGCGTTTTCGTGGGAAATATAAATTACTTTTTAAATACAAAACACGTAATGTAAATATTGCTTTTTCTTTAAAATATAGTTTTTTTGGGATAAAATAGATATTTAAGTATATATTAACCAAGTTTTCAAATTTAGCCAACTAGCCTATTCAGTAGGATAGAAGGAAGTGGTTCTGATTCAGCTTAAGTTGGAATTTAAAGCTTATAAAAAATATAATCAGTCAAATGCCTATTGTGTAAGCGAGATCGTCTACTTACCAGGTATTTCCTTTTGTGTGTGTCTGATGCGTTGATTTCCACCTGGAAGTCTAATTCCCCCGCGAAGACCGTACGTTCGGGCGGGCCGCACGGTGACACCTGAACAAAGATAAGTATTTTATAAATTGATGACGTCATAATAACCCCGTCATTTAATCGGTTCGCTTTCGTAGAAGCTGTGCGACAGAGACGGCACCAGGTTGCTGATGTCCAGGTCTTTAGAGACGCTGTGATCTGATCCAGTAGTTTCTTACCGGTTGGAAGTCAGCTCCAGGGTCGAACTTGGCGGAGACATCCATGGTGTCCTCCTGCTGTGGAGAGAACACCAGCATTGTGTTCTCGGAAAAGGTGTGCGACAGAGATGGCACCAGGTTGCTGATGTCCAGGTCTTCGGCATCGGTTACGCTGCAATAACCCAAAAAATTTTGTTAGTTATAATTAAGTTATATGAGTAAGCTAGCTAGTAAAGCCTTCATCATTGTTATCATTAAGTCCACGGCTGGAAATAAGCATCCCTCAGTGATCATCATTTCAGACTTTCCAACTGTAATAGGTAGACCATAATGTGACTTAATTAAGTCTGCGGCCAAACAGCAGTGTTAGTAGCACTGTTGTGTTCCTATATGAAAGGAATCAGAACAAGACTCTCATTGGCTTGAGAGTTCTGGTTTTCTGAATTCTGAAATAAATGTTTTTACTTGTTTTTATTTTAAATCTCACTACTATTTATTTTGTGCAAATTCTTAGATTAAATTAGTTTATAAGTAATGATAACTTTTTTGGAGAATAAATACTTTGAAGAATTCATATCCAAAAGTGGATGTAGATATGACGTGAAAACGATTTAAACAAACTTATTTTGTAAATAAAGAATTTCATATCAAGTTTCCTTACTTCAAAAATCGCGCCATAGGCGAATCAGGTAAACAGATTTAAAAAAGTGAATCAACCGATAAAGGAACTGTACGATAGGTCAATAGCATCCTACGACCTACTTTGACATTTCATACTATTGCATCATGATAAATCGTACTGACGAAGTTGTGTCACATTTCTATCAAAACAGGCGCTACGAAGAAATTCCTCACATAAAAATTCCTGTAGTTTTTTTTAGACTGAAGTCTACCGTCATATCCACATACAGAAGTTTTAATACAGTACTCGCAAACTAAGGGCTCTGAAGTTAGCCACAAAAGACCGCGAAGTATCAATTATTAACGTATAAATGTGATGCAAGGCAAGTCAGCGGGTGGAAACAAATGTCCTAGTGTTGTATGTCATCTAAGGATAGTTATTATCGAAAATAATACACACATATTCCGTCTGTACATGTTTGAAATTGCGGAGAGCTAACTTCAGAGGGGCAAACATAGCGTGCGAGTACTGTAGCACTGTTGTATTTTGGTGGTAACAGACTAAATAACTTCTAGGGCCTGTTTCATAAAATACAATTCGTAATAAACTGACAAATGGGAGCCATTTTCGATTTTCCTACCAATCAACGGGCACTATGGGCGAAGATGACATTATATTGTCGGTTTATTACTAATTGTATATTTATGAAACTGGCACCTCGAGTCACTCGAGAACTTCATCATCAACAGCCTATATACGTCCCCACTGGGGGGGCTCAGGCGTACTCTCCTACAGAGAGTGTACGTGCCGTAGTCCACCACGCGGGCCCAGTGCGGATCGGCGGACTTCACATGCCTGTTCAAGACATGCAGATTTCCTCACGATGTTTTCCTTCACCGTTAAGCAATCGGATAATGTGCTTAAATTGAAAAACAACTCATAGGTACACGTCTGGATTCGAACCCGGAATCCTCAGATTGAGAGTCCGCGCCTTATCCAATGCGCCACCGACGCTTTTCTCGAGACTCGAGAACTTATACTCCCCTGTTATGCTTTCTTTGAGCGAAATCACATTCTGCCTCAATTTTTTAAAGTATGATGGGTTTGCACTTTCTCTTCATATCACCTGATGGCAAATGATGATGAAGCCGTTTGGATGCTAAGCGTCAATGAATCTATGTTATCTGTTATTAATGGAATACAACAGTGCTATTTTAATTCAGTAACAGCCTATATGTCTCCACTGCAGGGCTCTGTGTAGACTTTACACACACCTTTGAATTTCTTCTCAGGATTGTGCAGGTTTCCTCACAATGTTTTCCTTCACCGAAAAGCCAATGGCAATGATTTTATCATTCATGCATAAATTCCAAATAAAAAATTGGAACTCATTGGAACGAGCCAGGATCGAACCCAGACCTCGATTGTTCAAGGACTGCTCAACTCAACTGAGCTACCATGGCAATTTTACTATTTCGTGTTAACAATATACTCACATATAAGTATCCAAAGCTGGATTGAAGTTGCTGATTGATATATCTTCTTGTTTATACATTTTGACCTGTTAACAAACAAAAAATATTATTGCGTCATAATCAAACATCTGGTACACCATGGTAGTCCACTGTTGAACAAAGGCCTCTAATAAGGTACACTACTGAACTCGGCCCTCTGCTGTCTGCATAGGGGCCATTCATTTATTACGTAAGACGATTTAGGGAGGTCTACCAAGTATTATTTTTTGTGGGGGGTGGGAGAAAATCTTGATAGTTCTTACGTAAAATAACAAAAATGAGCAAAGTTAAAATTATACTTTGAAAAAGCTAATTGAACAAGGTATATTATTATCAAAAAATAAAAATTACTAGTACCTTTGTAAGTAGAAATAAACATTGCTAAAATTTGTTACTTCGAAAAATTAAAATTACAATAAACCAAACGTATATTCATTTTTTCATTTAGATTCATACGTAATAAATATTACACAAGTGGTAGGGGATCAGCCTATTCTTATTTTTTCTTATATAGAGGGTGGAGGGGATCAAAACCTAGCAAAAATAGTCTTACGTAATAAATGAATGGATTATGTCCTTATATCCCTTATATGAATTGCATCATTATCTGCATAAATACAGAGCTTCTATTTTCTCGGCAATCATATCATTTCCAAATGCAAACTAATGCTTACATTAATTATTAGATTTATCATTTATAATAATTTGAATTCCGAACTAAGTGCTTTATTGTTTGCTGAATTACGTGTGAGCCAGATAGATATAGATCTGTGACACCGGTAGAATCCGACGATTGGCGAAACAAGAAGTTTGCCGAGAGATAAAAGAATCATACTAAATTCTTTAACCATAGTATATTAAATAGGATAGCTGGCTTTGTGAAGTAATCATCTAAAACTATGACATCGGATTGTAAAGATCATTACGATATTTCGCAAAAGGTAAGTCAAGTAAGGCTAAACACCCAAGTAATGGCAACATCACAATTTTATTTGAGACAGGCTATCCACTGCTTATAACTCGCCTCTCCCCGCAAGAAAGTGACTCGCTCAAGGATCGGTGACATGGCGCGCGCGAATTAACTGTTACGTCATCCGTTCGATGTGTGTCGATGTCACATTTGTTTTAGTGAACTTCATGGGGTGGATGGTGTCGCCACTCGTGGCAGGATGGCCGGAGATGGAAGTGGGACGTCACTAAATATACATTTCATCGAAGCTCTATCGTTCTAGGTGAGCACGCTTCAATCCTGCGGCATACGTTATGTCCAAAAACATATCCGTTATTTCGTTAAAATTATTTTCGACACTGGACTTATGCAGCCGATTATGATTTATGATTATATAATATAATTTAAAGTAATTTTGAATGAAAACCGGCAATGGTGTTAACTTAAAATAATTACGAAATGATTTATTTTAGACCCACCTATTTCGAGGGACGACTCCGGGATAATGTTTCAGTAAAGGCACAACCGCCTTCGACTGCGGCCCCCCGAACACTGAAAAATATAAGCAGAAAAGTCGTATGTGGAAATACTGTTTTCGATAACAACGACTTCGCTATGACTACAAGAAATGATCACGACAGCACGCACGTTGTTAAAATAATCATTACTAACTTGGACGCCCGGGTTCAGAGCAGAATACCTAACCCCAGTGTTTTAAAATTATTATGGACCTTTGAAACTGTGAAACTGTGTCCATGTTTGCTTGAAGCATATTTTTTTATTATTTCATTGTGACGAATTCACCTTTAACTGCTAGTTGAGGCACAATGTGTCATTTTTGTATGTAATTTGGTTTAAAGTCTGAACAAATATCTCAATCCTATTATTACAAACTTGGAAATGAGTTAAAAAAAGCTCTATTCTATCTATAATTATTTGCTAATGTGTCTATCTTTTGTCCGGGCTCCTTAAAGGTATTTTACTAAATTAAACTGCAACTAGCGACCAGTAATAGCGTTATTTGCAAAACAAATTACATATGTAATTTGCCTAGCGCTCCAATATAAGCTTGCAGATGAGGACGTTGTCATGCTCTTGCTACATTCTAGCGTGCACACACAATTATATTGTATAAAACAGCGAAAGGCGCGCCACTTTTCGCTTACTGAGAACCGGTTTTATGGCGCCCACAACCAACGGCTCACCGCGACCTTTACCACGTCGTCAGGCCATCAAGGTCCACCCAAGGTCAATGCTAACCACAATCCGGTTTTAAAATATTTCATTTAATGGGAAGTTACAAAGTCCTATAAATGGTCCAATAGCACAGCAAGCTGCTTTTGTCAATACTTTAGCAAAAATTACTACTAATTTTTTTAAAGTAATATTTTTATTCATTCATTTATTTAGTAGTTTTGGAGCTCTATGTTAGGCGATAAAATGGTTTAGTTTTTCTCAATAAAAAAAATTAAATTAATTTAGTATTACTGAACACTATCATCACATCATCAACATCACTATCAAAGTGTTTGACGTTCTAAATTTAAAATATAGCCCATATATGATTACTTAATTTAGGAGAAGAACATACAAGATGTTTAATAGATAGGGAAGTTTTTTGTAATTTTTGTAGAAGGGTTCAACCATCTGGAAAATCCTTTCTTTGTGATACTTTAGATTACTCGTATCAAAATGTCGATGTTAATCCTATGAATAGACTAGTAAAAGTGGTTTGAATGAATTTTGAGTATTAAAATTCAAAACTGTTCTCCCGCTCTGTCTACCTATTAAATATAATCTAAAAATGATACCGGTTTAAAACCGCTCGCCGGCAAATGGTGCGAGACCAATAACCTATCTCTCTCTCTCTCATATGGGATACCAGTCGATTAAAATACGTTATCTCTGTCTAACTGATGGATGTTGAGTCAGCTTGCTTTGCGGTCAGTTAGCTATTGATAAAAAAACTTGGAATTATTTTCTTTGCTGCATACTAATTAGATTATTGTTTTATGGCTATCATGCAAGAGCAACAATCTACATATTATTGTCTTTACTACCTGCGAGTTTACAGTACATATTTTAAATATGATCAGTTTGAACTTGACCTTCATCTTATCTGATGGGAAGTGATGATAAGGCTGTTACATGGTAAGCATGTCCACCCAGAAGCCTCAAGCCATTCCAGCGCTGGCTCTGCTACCTTCTACCTGTCATACCGGAAGACAATATGGTAAACACTACTGCGGCATTAGGTAAAATGGTGGTAACTAGCCAGGCGGACATAAAAAATGCAATACCACCAAGCAAACCGAGCACCGAGAGGTACTTACACTGGGAATCGAACCCAGACCTCCAGATTGTGTCTGAGCATGTAGCCACAAGGCTACGGGGCTAGTCAAAAATTAAAATAGATTTTTCTGTGATCATTAATTTTAATATAAAATATTATGTAGTTGCAATGAGGTATGAGGTAGATAGCCGTGGGGTCTCAGCTTTAGAATAATAAAAGGCGACTATAGGGAAAAATATTCAGTTTATGGGCAGCAGCATCTACCTATGTCTGTGGTTCTTATATGGAGACGGGGAATTGTAAACTGGAATTTTCTCTAAGTCGCCTTCTATGACATGGGTGTGTAGAAAAGGGGATCCGATCTTAAAGCCGAGACCACACAGCCACATTGACAGGGGGAAATCTGACCTCAGGCAGTATATGCATTTGACAATGGACAAAATTGCCTGGTTGTCACAAAAACATACATTACATGACCTTGAAGCCTTGATTTCTATTATAATGAGGGCTAGTTTACCTTTAAATAATTTAAATCACATAATCCACACTAATATAAACTCAAAACCTGTGATGAATGACTTGCTTTATTTGTATTGGGTGAGTTGAAGGACTAGAAAAGGATATTAGGGTACTTTAATGTTGATTGAACCAGTAGTTCCTGAGGGATAAGCAGACATAGTCACAGGCTAGTAATATTATTAATCTGAGACTGTCTATTTGTTGCATTTTCAAAGGTGGGCTGAACAGATTTTGATGTAATTTGTCATAAAGATAGTTCATGGCTTGCCCAAAAGCCCAAGCCCAAAAAAGTTATATTTCTACCTTAGGACAATTTCTGAAGTCCATGGTAAGTTGTTTTAACATAATAAAAATAATTAGTTGCATAAATTCCACTTTTGGACACAACAATGATCCCTTTTTATGGTAGGAGTTGCTTTGAAGGCAGATTGATCATGCAGCTACCGATCTGAATAGCACAATATTGAATATTTTGGCAAGGACAAGAATGAATGTAAGGAATGGCAAGGGCAGTGACTATATTGATGAAATGGAACTATGAACTGTAATTACAGATCACGTAGGACAGTACAGATATTGAATATGATAAACAATTCTGCCAAAGTAAATGAGGAGTGTAGGAGGAGGGAAAGTACCCAAACTAGATAAGACAAAAAGTCTGATGAAAAGTGTTCTCCTTGTGTTACATGTCTTATGAGTCGGTGGTTTGTGAATTTCAATTAGGAAATCGTTCCCATTTGTTCAGGTCAGGCAGCTTCAATGCTCAATCCAATTCAGAAGATACATTCTGTAGCCAACTATGGATGGGTAAGTTCAATCTCTGGAGTCTGAGAATCTTTAGTGTCATAAGACAGCCGGCCGGCCTCTCCATTCAACCATAAGGGCTCATAAGGGTAGCATATAGATAGGTAGAGCGTGAGGTAGAATAGGTTATTATCTAAGTAACTATTAAAAACTTTTTTGTAAGTATGTAATTCAGCTAATTATTAAGTTATAAAATACATGGTAAATCTAAACAAACTTGCAACTAGAATGTGTATACAATGAACTTGTTGGTTGTTTTCCTAGTTCGTTACAATTCACGTCTCGATTCCAAGAAACTTTAAACATCGAAAGAAACATAAATAGAAAGTAAAAAAACTTACCCATAAACTAATTTACGGCAGATCACAAGATTTTCAGTATATATTGGCTTCAATATTCGTTTATTCTACAAAAACATAACCAATTTAAAAAAATGCACTGTTCTCGCAAAAAAATACGCGAAGCGAACACACGGGGAAGCGCGGGGTGAGCAAGGGGTAGGGGCGTTGGCGGGGAGTGAGGGAGGAAGGTGTTCATAGAGAGGTGCAGAGGTACGTATATAGTGATCTGTGGTGCAGAGAACAAAGTGAAGAGTGAACAAAATGCATAATGAAAAAAGACGGATTTGAATACACACGATTTTTCCATAAAACCTGTATTTTAACAGCGTTTTTTAAACGCTAGTCTGTAAGTCTTTAGAAGGAGAAAAAATTGTTTATTGTTCTTTCTCTTTTACGCATCAAAAACGCTTAGTAAGATAAAAAGAGAGAGCTGATTTTTTTTTCTACTTGTCACCAGATTACATCGTTTCATTTACGAAATGTGCTACGGTTACATGAAATCTTATTTTTAGTTTGTTAAAGAATTATGATAAATGACTATGTTTATAGCTAAAATATGCTTGAGGTTTAATTTTTACGTAAAATTATGTAACATGCTTTACATTAAAGTGTTTCCTTCATTCAAACAAATATTTTACAAGAGGTATGTGTGGCTTTACAAACGGATTACAGAATTGCCATGCCACAAAAAAATGAAAGAACGAGAAAAAAAATACACGATCTCCGCTTCACTTGTGTGTTTTTTTCTAATTTTTCTGTCATTACACCAATAATTCGATGCATATTTCGTATGCAACAGCTATTTTGAATTAATATTGTGCCCTATTATGTGTCAAACTATTGCGGGGAAGGCTCTGTGTGGTTGTAATAACTAAAATCAATAACAATCAGCGAGCAACAAAGGTACGCTTCTGTTTGCATTATAACCTGTGTGTGGAGCGTCCGGTTGGCGTCTGTCAGGGTTAACGCGAATGCTTATAACTCCAATTTAGAAGTTGTAAAGGCTTCGAAATGTGTTCAGCAGTGATCGGACGAAGTTCATATACCTGTTGTTGTTGTTTTTAGTTACCAAGATGAACTATGAAGCGGAAAGAGCAATGAATCAAAAGCGATTGCGTATGGAGGGTGAGCCGGGACACGGAGTTGTCCAAGGAAACGGTTTGCCGCTCAATTACATCGGTAAGTGTTGATCTCACTTCTGTATAATGTTAAAAAGTATCGACACAACTTCACAACTTACATAAAACTCGTACTAAATATTGCTCTGTCTCATAGACCTGTGCTATCTTTCAAAAATATACTAAACAAATCTGTTTTCATATCGGTGCTCAATCCTTAAGGGTTCTAGTACATACCTCACATTTTACCTTCAATGATTCAATAGGAACGAAAATATTGATACACAAATAGTTAACAATGGAAGGGAAAAGTTTATACATTACCTAGTTCACATTGCAGAAGTTCCGTCTGATTTTATAATCCTAGGTCAATAAATGAAAAACTACATTCGAAAAATATTTACAGGTCTTTTACATATCAATTTAAAATGTTACTCTCAAACTAAGATTACTTTTTTGTAACTAGTATTAAATTCCATCATCAAATCAATGCTGTATATTTAAAGTTATAAAATATTGTTAATCATGTAAGTTATCTTATTGCAAATTCATATCAATGCATGAATGAGTTTAAGATTATATTGGAGGTAATGGTGTATATTCCCAACTTTGCTTTGGATTGTGATTTAATATAGTTTCAGTAAAAAAAACACAGATAAGTGTGAGTCGGACTCACACACAAAGGGTTCCAAACCATTTAAAGAAACATACAGCTATTATTAGCTTAAAATAAAGTTCATTTTCCTGACTGTATAGTAGTTCGTAAACTTCAGGGTTTCTCATAATTTTTTCTCAAAAACAATAGTAGATAGCAACATCACATAAGTTTTACAGTAATATTTCTATTAAAGAATTAGTAGTTAGGCCCCCTTTATAGTATGTCACATCGACTGGTTCTGAGACACCTGCATCCACCATGAAGGAGGCATATGTCCAGCAGTGGACGTTTCCTGGCTGATGATGATTAGTAGTTAGTTGCTGAGATAAATAACTGTGACAGATGGACAGGCAGACACTAGAAAGATTTTATAAGGGCTAGTTTTTTTCATTTGATTTTTGGGACCTGAAACAATACAATAAAGGACTCTGCCAGTGGCCCTCACCCTCATTCATTATTTTCTACATTTCTACAGAATTATAAAATAATTCCAAAAACCAATCTGGACTTTCTGTAGTTATTTCTGGTTTACCAGTTATTGATACATCATGAATGGATATATCGATTGTGTGCAGTTACTATGAATAAAACAGTTAAAAGTGACCACTTTAGGTTGCAACTTGTAAATAGAAACAAAATGGGTTAAAAAGTAACTCCATGCCAAAGAGTTGAAATTAATTTTCTGAGAATTTTCAGTTTGCTGATTAAAGTACTTGAAAAATTATTTTAAATTAATATAACTTTGGCATTTCCCTGCCGAAGTTTTGATAATCCCTATTTACACTAACTCACAATCAAATATGATCAATCCATATTAATCTTGATATTTAATATTTTAAATGTATGGAGCTCTGGGCCTTGACTTTAGATATTTCTAATTTATTGACATTATAAATAATAATTTTACCCAGTCTTTGCATATAAAACAAGCAACACTTCACCATAAAATAAAATTGGTGTCTATGACATATTCTGCAACAAACTACTACTAAAATTGCAATTTACTTTTTTTTAAATTTCTGTTTAGATTTTTTCCATTATAAAGTTTTTTGTACAGGCAGCAGGCCAGATTTGAAACATCTCTTTTTCGTGAATCATTTTTTTAACACTTTTTTTAGTCTAAATAAAAAAGTGTTCAAATTCACAACAAATGCTGTTGTCACCAAATGTTGTACTAAAGGTAGGAAAAAAGAAATAAAATTTCTGATACTGTAAGATGTTACAGTAACTATATATTTAAAAGTAGAATATCAATTGATAATTCCGGAAAAAACTATCACTTTTATTTGAAAATGACCTTTTAAAATTATAAGTGTACAAGACCAGGCCTTGGCTCCATACATTTGCAGATGTGTCATTTGTATAACAATACTTTGTTTTGAATCACCTTGTTAATGTTTTCAATTTTGATTTTGGATTTGCATGTAAGGTTTTGTTACAGACAATGGTCATCAGATACCGTATCAACCGTACGCTGGGGCCTACAACACGCACTACCCGCCGCCAGATGCCTTCGCTGCGTACGGGCCCCCGCCTCCAGGGGGCTATGCCCCTCAGAACCTCTCGTACGCGCCCCCTGCACATCAGAACTATCCTCACCACCAGAGCTTCCCGCCACAGCAGCCTCCACAGGCACAGTTGCATATGGCGCAGAGTCATATGGGTATGTGTATGTATTGTTTTTTTTAAATTATGATAATACTTTATTTGGTTCAAGTTGTCGGGGATGTGGTGTCAGTAGAAAATACAAACCTATATTAAAAGGGCATAGAGCGACAGTGGCGCCTTCATTCGCTCTTTTCTGCAATTATGAAATAGTCATTTTTGGTTTACGGCTTATTGTTCGCTCGCTTTAAAATATCTTATATCTACCCATATACATATTAGTAAAACTATGTATCATGGGTTTTCACCTGGCCTTCGAGGATAGGGCCACTAGATGCTAATCATTGAGTTAAACCCAGAAACCTCAATATTTTAAGGTGCTGGCTCCACTCCTTTTTATACCGGAACACAACAGTGCTATTTACAATGCTGCTTGGTGGCTTATTTTAGAATATAAAATACTGCTTTAGTGACTTATGTGCTATTATTATTATTTTAAATTGTTTACCAAGTTTATTTTTTTACATTGCATTTGCCCTGTATAAGCCACCGGATGCAAGCAGTTCAGGCCCATTCATTGTGTCATGCCATGGGAGAGTTCTATGTTCAGCAATTCTTTCTTACTAGGAATATGATTAGCAATTATTTCTTTCTAGGTTCTATTCTATGTTCAGCAAATTCTTTAAACCATTTCTTCATATATGAGAAAAATTGGGATTTACATCTGTGTTAAGAAATTTACTGTCTACAATTCCAAAGACGCTATCTATAACAAGGTTCTGTTTAACAGTAGTGTTTGGTAATCTTTTGTTTATTTAATTGTACAAATAAATTTTAGCGCTTACTGGTGTCTGTATTGCTGGCTGCGATATATTTCTTAATATTGGTATTTAATTGTACAAAAGCAGCCACAGTTGATACAAGTGTTAATGGCTTGCTACCAGCTAGTCTCAACTAATGCCTGTTTCATGGATAACCTTGTTGGCCACTTACCAATACAGTAGATAAAAACAAACTATCCAAAGATTTTTTAAACTGTATACAGTTAGTAAGTAGACGCTTGGCCACGATCTCACGTGATGGTAAGCGACGACGTGGCCTACGATGGCGCGCGTTGGCTTTGAAGGTACCTGTTCACCCTCGACTTAAAGATACCCAAGGTGTAGGTTGGGAATATTTACGTCAGCAGTGCGTTCCATTCCTTGGCTGATAAATAGCCATAGGGATGTCGACTATGTACTAGTTTAGTCCTGCAGTTTGTCTGTTAGATGATACATGGCGGACTCAACAAGAATAGCTCTTGCGCAAACTCTCTTCAAAATATAAGCTATAGAATATAGAAATGCAGCCACTTTTCGGGACAGGGGCCCATTTATGTATATTCGAGGCTACTTTCTGGAGAGATGCTGACGGGAGCAGGTCCCAACAGAACTAACTGATCACAAACTGTTTAGACGGCAAAAAACACAATGAATGCTTAGAATTCTAAGCAGATAGAAAGGATACTTTTTAACAGGATAGAGTTTCTAACAAACCATTTGAATCTCATATAGGATACATAAATAAATGACGGAGATATATCACTGTATGTACGTTCGAGTACAAAAATATGTACCATGTAACATTCAGACTTTTTTGTTCCTATGCAGTGAGTTGAGGGGAATCTCAAAGAATGACATGGTGAAAAGTGGATACATATTTTGTACTCAACGTTTGCCCAGCGTTCTGTCAGATTTTTTGCCAGCTTTCTCTATAATTGGATCAACACAACATTTATCAATTTACGGCGTACCGAAATATACCTGTAAAATAAAACTCACCTGGTTAACATAAACGTGATACAGTATAACGGAAGATCTATTAGCAGTAGTTATAACTTTAATTCTACATATATATTCATTGATAAACTTAAATAAATCCCGGACCTCTTTCGTGATACAAAGCTATATATCTCCTGCGGCTTGGAGCCCATTCGGTTATCATTTGGTAAATTGATTGAAGAATTATTAAATTTTTTCAGTACAAGGCTACGGTGACGTTGGGGTCCACAAACCAGCTTGGCCCCCTCAGCCACATCTTCTCCCCCCACTGGACACTCAGAAACCCCTGGATGTGAAGCAGCTCAAGCCAGAGATCAAGCTCGAGCCAACGGATGCCCATAAAAGACCACATCCCGAAGGCGATGTGTTGAGTGCTGACTTAGAGCAGCCCAAGATTAAGATTAAAACGGATATATTTAAACCGGATGATTTGGCCAATAGACCGGATGTGGAAAAAGCTCGAGGTATGTTTTTTAATTCTTAGGCAATTGTATACCTGAAACCAATTGTTTTTTTATTGATAGAGTATAAAGCTATACCGGAAAGGGGGTCACTTTTAAAATACTCCGTGGATGTCTCTACTACCCACTCGGTTATTTGAATATATCGACATTAATCATAAAGTAAAGGATGATTCCACAGGTCACATCGCTCGAAAAACGGAAAACCGATGGTGGATAAGAGATCTCCAGTGGTGAATAGGTACTGGGAATCGTCTACCAGGACATCCCCTTACTAGATGGGCCTACGACCTAGTTAAGGTCGCGGGAAGTCGCTGGATGCATGTGGCTCGGGATCGGTCAATGTGGCGTATCATGGAGGAGGCCTATGTCCAGCAGTGGACGTTTCCTGGTTGACGATAATGAAAGGATGATTGTTTTTTAACACCCAAATCTACACGGGCACGATTTTTGTACAAAAGTAAAAACATTTGACTGTTCATTTTCAGAAATCATCCAGAAACCTGTGGAACTACCAAAACCGGCCGATTTGCAGAACAAAGGCAAGTTTAATTCATAATCTTTTCGTCCCACAGAGTAGATAAAACAGAATGATAATGGTTTTTTATTAACAAAAATACTATCCCCTTGTCTCTCTCTTCTTTCTCTTGAACTCTACTACACAATACATACAAACCAAATTCGTACAGACAAATCATATTCTCATACCTTTGTCTACATAATCTGTATCCTTTGTCTGTATATTTGTATATATGAATCTGCTATGGAACATCAGTATTAACTCTCACTCACACACAACCTCTCGTACCGCCTTACGCGACACTATAATTTCGTCTCCTATTTTTAGTTAATTACTTATCAAAGCCAGCTATTCAAAGATTATGGCAACAGAAATGTAGTATGAAGCATTAGGGAATTTTATTATCAAAGCTAATGTCTTGAAGAAAATAGTAACGAACTGTTGATCTGTGTTCAAAGAGAATATAATTACTCGTTTAAATCAGAGATCCTAATGCGGTTATTGAGAAAACGCATGACACTGGCCAGTAATATTAATGTATATAAAAAAAAGATTATTTCGTTTACAATCTGTCTATATATACAGTACGTGGAGGCTCTCCTTTTAAGTATCTCTTCCCCCAGTAGGAGGCCCCACTCTTCCCCAGTAATGAAATACATTTCGGACTGCTTATAAGTATTTATATATAAGTTAGTTAGTGAGCTGAAGTGGCAATGGGCAGGCCACATCGCTCGAAGAACCGATAACCGGTGGGGAGTAAAGGTTCTCGAGTGGCGACCACGTACCGGGAAACGTCTACCAGGCCGTCCCCCCACTAGATGGACCGACGACCTGGTTAGAGTCGCAGGGAGTCGCTGGATGCAGGCGGCTCGGGACCGGTCGATGTGGCGTACCATGAGGGAGGCCTATGTCCAGCAGTGGACGTTTCCCGGCTGATGATGATGATGATAAGTATAAAGTATATAAAAAGATTCATCAATTTGAAAAGAAAAGTTTAACAATATTTGACCTTAAAAATGAATTATGGAAAAAACATTAAAACTAACAAAATTGTAGCTGTAAACATCTTGAAACGAACAATAAGGTGTTTGTGAGATTTGTGTGAGAGGAGAATGTGTGTAAAACACTATGAAATTAATTGTCATGTCACCGACAATTGTCTTTGTTTTTAATACTCTATTCGTGACTCTGCATAATATGATTTTCTGTCTCTTTTTAGATGAAGTGCTACCGAGTGTCGAGATTAAGCTAGGAGAAAAACCAGCCGGTAAGATATTTTACGAAATATACATTATATATAAAACACATTCGTTATCACACAATGCCAAAATGTAAGTCTGGGAATAATGGCTGCTAGTGAAATGAGTAACATTTTATTTTATTAATTTTATTAGCAGCTCTCCATTTGCATATTAGCCACAGACTAAGGGCCAAAAACCGAATTTTAGGTTTGGCTGAAGTCGGATTATTTGGTTTGTTTGCTTATTCGTAATCTAAGGTCACCGACATAGCTCGATGAGCTGAACTAGGCATGGGCAGGCCACAGCTTGAAAAACGGATAACCGTAGTGGAGTAAAAGTTGTCAAGTGTCGACCACGTACCGGGGAACGTGTATCAGGCCGTCCCCCTACTAGATGGACCGACGGCCTAGTAAATGTTGCGGAGAGTCGCTGAAAGTAGCTCGTGATACCATGATGGCCTATGTCCAGCTGTGGACGGTTCCCGGCGATGATGAAACAAAACGATACCCGTGAATATATATTTGAAACAAGACTTTGGAGCATTTCCCGCCAATGCAATACTTAACTATTGTCACAGAATTAATGTGGTACTACGCACAGAACGGTCGTTCACCTCCTCCCACCGATACGCAATACCTCACCCCTACACGCAAGAAAGTGACCCAGATACGGATCGCTATTATGTCGCGATGGCGCATAAAACCGTCGGTGGCGCAGTGGATAAGGCACGGACGCTCAATCTGAGGCTTCCGGTTTCAAATCCAGCCGTGTGTCTATAAGTTGTTTTTCAATTCAAGTACATTATCCGATTGCTTAACGGTGAAGGAAAACTTCGGGAGGAAACCTGCATGTCTTGAACAGGCATGTGAAGTCAGCCAATCCGCACTGGGCCCGCGCGGTGGACTATGGCCCATACACACATGTAGGAGAGTAGGCCTGAGCCGCTGCAGTGTAAACTAGTTCTTACTCTGTAACTACTTTTGTTTTGGGCTTGTGAAATAAATATACGTAAACGAAACGTATCGAAAACGTATGTTTTGTAAGGATTATCAGAAAAACCTATGAAAATTTATATGAATATAGAACATTAACATTAGGATTTGAAAACAAAGACATTTACTTATTACCAATTGGTAATAAGTTACTCAATCTAGTGTCACGTCACGTCACGCGGCCGTACAAGACATTTGACATACCATTGACTTTTGAGATCAAAATGTTTATATGAAACGTTTCCCAATGCCCGCTCTATAACTTATTACTATATTTAAATCTCTCTGTATGAAAACCACATATTATACACTATTAAACGACATTTGACATATATTCCTAAATATACACATTTCTCTGATAATCCTTACAAAACATAAACTTGCAAAGTGTTTCGATGTTTCTTTTTCTCGGAGCGTCCGGAATAGCATATGCTGTTGTTACAGAGGCGAAACCGGAAGGCGTGGCAGAAAGTGGGAGCGGTGAAGGACCGCGGCCAATCGAAACAGCCGCATCTCCTGACAAAAGGTACGTACACACTTATAAACTAGTAATTTTGATTTCAGAAACTATCGGGCAAAAGCTTGTTAAGTGTTAGATACATCGTGTTGGTTGGTTTGTCTTTCACACATGTTTTAGATCCATGAACCAAAAAGTGCCGTAGGCTATTTTTTTATTTATTTTATTTAAACAGTTTATTGTACACGGAAAATATTTACATAACATACAAACAGAAATATATATACAAAAGGAACAGTTTATTTCTAAAAGAAATTTTCTTCCAGCAGTCCTGGGTCAAGGCGAAATAGTGAAGAAAGGAGGGCAGTCAGGCGTGTACGATATAATAAATATAATAAACGATTACATAAATAAGAGCTACAAAAACAAACTAATATATATCAATAATAATACATACATACAAATATATATTAATAATAATACATACATACTTTACATACTATAATTATATATTAACTTATAGTGATAGAAAATTTTCCTTGACGTTTTTCTTAACTTACTTTAATCCTGGCGAATTGTTTTCGTGGGATAATCTCTGATCCAAGCAGAGGAAGTCGGGGGCAAAAGGTAGTATTTGACGAGTGATTTTGACACGCAGTTTCTGTTAACAGTCAAGAAGACAGAAAGCCGTTCAGCAGCCCCGACCTACCAAAGTCGGGCACTACGCCTGGGAAATCGCCGACGCCGAGCAGTGAGGTTTGTGATCCCTTTTTTTGTCAGCCTGGCTACCGCATGTTACCTAAGTCTGCCGCCAAACAGCAGTGTCAATAAAACTGTTGTGTTCCGATATGAAAGTTTCGCATGCTTACCGCCCAAGAAATGGCATTATCGTCCATGAAGGGCAAATGCAAACTAAATAAAAACAATGTCGCCGACTCCTTGGTCCGCAAACGTCAAATTAGTACCAAAGTGTCAACCAATCACACGACGATTACGTTCTCGAACTGTCATTGTCAAAGTTGCATTGTAGTGTTCGCGCGACAATTGTCGACGTAATTCTTAGAAGCTCTAATAGATGGCGCTAGTTTATCGTGTTGTTACGACTAGCTCTCGAGGCAAATGTTCCGTGACCGCGTTCTTCCCTAATAAATGCATGTCAGTTTGTATAGGCCAAAACTTTCAAGATTTTGAAACGCTTCCCGCAATAGAAAAATTACATTTGGTTACCACCTATGTAAACTTGATGACAGTGACATATTTATAATCGTTATAAATTCAAAATGTCGGACGCCTCAAGATGGCTGCGTAACTTTTTGCTTACAAATCAATGACACGGTTATCAAATGAAAAATTTTGACGAGTAAGAAACGATCAGTTACGCTTCATTCTAAATCCAATATGGCGGATTATTTTCATCTCTGCAACTCCCATGATATCATTATCAGCCGGGAAACGTCCACTGCTGGACATAGGCCTCCTCCATGGCCACTTTGATCAGTCCCGAGACACTTGCATCCAGCGACTCCCCGCGACCTATTAACTACGTCGTCGGTCCATTCTTAATATCAATGGGTATGAAATGAAAATGATAACAGATAAGCTATATGTCTGTCTGGGTAGCTACCACCATGTTACCTAAGTCTGCCGTCAAACATCAGTGTTAATTAGACATGTGTAAGTGATGCGAGTGACGCGTGATATTACCCGACCGCGTACCGTTACTGAACACATCACTTGACCATCTCAAACAGTACACATTACTCATGACATGCCAGGCGTACGTTCTGCGCCGCTCACTCGCATCTAGCGCGGCGCGAGCGAAAGGGTGCGCTGCGCGGGCTCGGTTCCACCAACAAAACCATAAATACGGATAGTACGCGCATATTTTACCGAAATGCAACGTATCACTAACAAGATAAGGCTTACATTCTACGTATTTTAATTCCGAGCAAGTGATGTTACGTTTCATTGTATCATATCATGCGTAGTGTTTCGTGATATCACGCGGTACGAAAAGTAATGTTTGCGCTGTCGCATGTCAGCGCGCGGTGCGCATTTCAGGTGATGTTTAAAGTGATGCGTAATGTTTGTGATAAAACGTGGTGCGAAAAGTAATGACATATAACATCACTTTAAAAATCACTGTTTTGAGCATGTATAGTGTTAATACTACTGCTATGTTGCACCGGTAACAACAGCATATGAAAGGTAAGGTAGCAGAGATATTCTATTCTATTTCCTACCCTAGCACGGGTATTTTTCCTATTTGGGAGGATATAGTCTCGCACCAGTCTTAGTCTATTGTCAAGTGCTTCGGTCTATAGGTGCAATTTGTAGTCATATTGTCAAACCGTAATAATAAATAAATAAATATTATCCAACAGTCTGTCAAGGAGTTATTTAAACTTAAATAACTATTTCACCTACCGCAACAGATAACTTAATCGCCATCTCTTTCTTCGCAGCAGAAAAAACGCGGGAGGCCCAAAGGCTCTACGAACAAGCCCAAAACCCCTGGCACTACACCTACCAAGCTGACCCCTACTATACCGACTGCTACTCCTCAGCTACGAGGAGTTGCCCCAAGGGGCCCGCCCGCCATGATCGGGAGGCCTAGAGGCGCCGGCTACCAGTACGCTATCAGGCCGTTCAGAAAGGACTTCTCGGGGATACAGTTCAGAAGGTACGAGTAACACCAGATTCAAATCATTGAATAACCCTAAACTCAGATACGATAAATGATACACAAAATTATCCATAATTATACCCATATTAATGTTATAATTACAAATGTGAGTTCGTTTGTTTGTCCATCCTTTATATGGAATGGAGAGTCAAAATAATTTGATTGTTAAGAGAAAAAAAGCAACTTTTTTTTGTGTCTGTCAAGACCTTTTTTCTCGAGAACGCGTGGATGTATCACGTTGAAAATAATATGAAATACTCAAGTGTACTGCACACTTGGACTTGAAAAGGAGGCCTATGTCCAGCAGTGGACGTTTCCCGGCTGATAATGACATCATGGGAGTTGTAGATATGAAAGTGATCCGCCATATTGGATTTAGAATGACGCGTAACTAATCGTTTCCTACTCGTATTTTTTTTGGATGATAATGAAGTCAACGCAATAAAATGATACGGCCATTTATGACGCATATTTCGACTAAGAAAGGATCTGAACCTATCGGGTACTTGCCCATTGACCTAGAATCATAAAATTTGGCAAAAAGCAATGTGTAGGAATAAGTCTGAAAAATAGTTTTTTTTATTTTCACATATTGTTGTCTCACAGGCGATGGAGCGACGACTGCCTCGACTCGTCACACATTCCCAACGAAGTATACTTCGGGGACGTGCCCGTCTCCATGGAAGTTCTCTTCAACTACTACGACTCTAACGCCGAGAGAGAGAAGCTAGCGGCGCAAGCTGCTCAGATAGCCGCTCAGAAAGCTGCCGCTGCCAAACTAGCCGCCGCCAAACTACAAGCGAGAGGACTGATCTCTAATGAGGTACAGTTAAAACTACTTAATACTTTATTAGGCTATGTTAAAACTACTGGGGCTCTATGAGCTTGTGTTAAAACGACTACGACTCTTAACGAGTGCGATAAGCTTTCTGTACAACGACTTCTGCTCAGAAAACTGCCGCTGCCGAACTAAGCGAGAGGACTGGTCCCTAATTATTATTATTAGTTATTTCATCAGAATACATAGTTCCAGTATTTGTTAGTGTTTCTAATAATCTAATGAAGTAGGGTTTGTTAAAACTACTGGAGACTTTATTCGGCTTTGTTGAAACTACTGGGGCTCTAACGCCGAGTGCGATAAGCAACAGAGAGGATTTATATCGAATGGATATAATAAAACTACTCTATCTTTTAGATTTTGCTAAAGCTACTTGTACTCTAGGCTTTGTTAAAACTACTAGGACTTATGAGATACAACTAGCGTCTCAAGCTGCACTGTCAAGACGCTCAGAAAGTTGCTGCGGCCGAACTAGCTTTCGCTGAACGAACGAGAGGAGGAAAGATATCGCGGCCAAACTGTTGTAAATATAACTATACAATGTAAAATGCATTGTGTTTGTGTGTCAGGTGACAACGGTGGACTCGTCATCGTCGGATGACTCCTCGGGCTCGGAGGGCAGCGACTCGGACGAAAGCGACGAGGTGATACATTATATACTATAAAAATATTTCGCTACAATTAGTTTATATCAAAACCTTATCATCATCAGCCGGGAAACGTCCACTGCTTGACATATGCCTCCTTCATGGCACGCCACCTGCATCCAGCGACTCCCCGCGACTCTAACCAGGTCGTCGGTCCATCGCCACACACCTTTACTTACTCCACATCGGTTATCGGTTCTTTGAGCGATGTGGCCTGACCATTGCCACTTCAGCACACTGACTCGTCGAGCTATGTCGATGAACTTCGTTCGTCTACGGATTTCCTCATTCCGGATCCTTATCACGTAGAGAAATTTCGAGCATAGCTCGTCCCATTATCAAAACCTATACAGACATAAAACACTAGCGCGCGCTCTTTGAACGCAGTCTTCATGCAATGTGAGCGTGACGCCCTCACGCTCACGAGGCTTGAATTAGCCTAGCACATGCAACGAATGATGGATATTGAAAACAATTCAATTCAATCTGAAGATTTCGGGTTCGATTCCCCAGTGAGGGTACTCGATTTGGTGTGTAATAGGGCATTTTCTATGTTATTTACCACCATGTTACCTAAGCCTGCCGCCAAACAGCAGTGTTAATAGCACTGTTGTGTTATTAGATTGAGACTTCTGGCTGAGACGCTGGCAATTCAACGGCCTTATTGGAACTTACCATCAAGTAAGATGCAAGCCAAGTCCAAACCCGTCATACATTTAAAAAAGCTAAAAAATCATGTATCACACAGGACGCACCCCTGAAGAAGAACCCTAGTAAACCTAAGGCAAGCAAGCCTGCGCCCAAGCCTGGAGGCACGCCGGGAAAGCGCGGTCGGCCGCCTGTGCCCCCCGAACTACGAGAGCCCGGTATCACAGACATGAAAAAGTTCTGCAAGGCGGCCGGCATACGGTTCGATTACAAGAAACTTGTTGAAGGTTAGTACTATTGCTACTTACAAGTAAAGCTGTATGAATGACTCGTTTAGAGTAAGACATAAGCGCTATTATACCTTTTTTACAGGCTGCACAAAAAATAAAGAGCGAGTCGGCAAGATGATGGAGCTACTAGTGACGGCAGGCTTGGAAGGCAAGCCAACGCTAGATAAGTGCAAGGCGTTGAAGCAGGCGAAACAAGACAAGAAGCAAAAAGAGAAGCAGGCGAAAAAGGAGGCCAAGGTCAAGGTTAAAGAAGAAGAAGGTAAGTTTGCGTTATTTACTTTTGTTGTTTCTTTGCTAGTTCTCATGAGAAGGGTATATGCAAATAGCAACAAGAGAAAGAGGTAAAGGATAAAGAAGGTGACCTTGTGTTCTTTACTTTTGTGGTTTCCTTATGAGATCTCGTGTGTATATGGGTGCATGACACTGATACATAGACAATTAGCAACTAGAGAAACAGGTAAAGGTTAAATAAGAAGGTGACCTTGTGTTATTTACATTTGTGGTTTCTTTCGGAGATCTCGAGAGATATGTATATTGGTGCATAGCATTGAAACATATATAGACAAGTAGCAACGAGAAAAACAGGCGAATTAGGAGGTCAAGGTCAAGGCTAAATAAGAAGGTGACCTTGGGTTGTTTACATTTGTGGTTTCTTTTTGAGATCACTATAGATGTGTAAATGGGTGCATAACACTGAAACATAGACTAGTAGCAATGAGAGAAACAGGAAAATAATGAGGTCAAGGTCAAGGCTAAATAAGAAGGTGACCTTGTGTTCTTCATCTAGCTGATTGTGTTATGATTTATGTGTTGTCGATAAAGCATATTTGTGTTTGCGTCAGACCCTGAAGCGGCGTCATCTAGGCGTATGACGCGAGGCGCGACGGGCGTGAAGCCCCGACAACGCATCGTGATATCGTCTGACGAGGAGGACGACACGCCCGCCGCGAGACGCACGCTCTCCAAGCTAAGGTCCAGCGTCAACGACGACTCAGACTCAGACTAGGTGACGTAATATACACATGACATACATTCATTTAGCACCACAACTTAATAAATTCAAAGTTGAAGTTTGTGATAATAATAATTTAATAGGATATATGAGTGCATAGTCCCTAGTGAACAACTTGAACAACAATGGGCATAGTGGGGATGAGTTTGCGCATCCCGGGTGTCAGAGGGGCGCAGTGGGGGAATGTTCAGCCAATCACGCGTCTTAATGTGTTCGTTCCCCTCCCGAGCCCCACCAAAGAGATCCGAAAATCGTTTATTGCGCAGTAAAGGTCCTTTTGTTGTTTGCCGGTAACTATACAGATAAACATACACTCCGACCACATATATGTAGATAGCTCGCTAAATTGACGACACATTTGGATGTGGTCTAGTCTGGTAATAAACAGACGTCGAATTTGAACTCGTACGAGTTAATCCGGGATGAATACCTTGGCATAAGCTTACCTACGACTTCCTCAGACAGACATGGTGCTGTTCTTTTTTTACTTAATATATATCATCGCTTGTCTACGATCTCATCTGATGGTAGGCGACGATGTGGCCTACGATGGTGCGCGTTGGTCTAGAAGGTGCCAGTTCACCCTCAACTTAAATTGTAGCTTCGTGGGAATATGTATGCCGGCAGTGCGTTCCACTCCCTGGATGTACGCATGATAAAGAAGCAAAACGCTTAGTGCGAGGCCATAGGAATGTCGACTATGTACTGGTGGAGCCATGCGGTTCGTCTGTTCGTCTGTCTTGCGCGCACTCTACAAAATGTAGAATAAAGAGACTATTAAACCGACTTCAAAAAAGAATGTTCTCAATTCGCCTAATTCTCGATTCGAACTTTCGACTGTGGAACCGATGTTAATGATTCTTTTTTAATTGAAAGCTGGTGCTTGTGCTCCCATATAAATTTTATCGAAATTGATTCAGCGGTTTTTGAGAAAATCAACAAAAAACAAATATATACCCAGATCATTCTACTTCTAAAGGTGAAAATTTTAGGGGATGAATGCTGTAGACTTTTAGGTCAGTTGAAGTCAGTTTCTAGTTCTTTCTGAACGCGTTAATTATTTACCATGGCATTTTAAATCATTCCATTTATATTTTCAGGTATTCCTTAATTCCTCCGCTCGGTTGGACATTATAAAGACAATCCAGTGCGTGTAGCGTGGCCGGACAGTGCACGGACCATTCGTGAACAGTGATACGAGCGCATGGGACCCAAGCCGGGGGATCTTGTCAGAGAATGTTATTTCCTACTAATTTTAGCTTATACGTAGACCGTATGTGAATTTGTGCGATTAACTCGCGAGAATGCATGAGAACCGGCTGACAATGCAATTTTGATTGAATTTTATGTGTTGTTTTGTTAAAGGTTGATTCGATCCGTTTTTCGTATACATTCAGAGCTCAATTTGAGACACTTTGAGAAAACCAGGTAAAGTTTTTTTCTTATTATAGCAGCCGGCAAAGAACTTGAACGAATAATCTTGACTGGGCGGAAACGATTTTCGGGCCAATTCGCGTTCGCAGGTTATTTCCCGGCTACTGTATAAAGTCAAGAAAGAGATGGCAAAACTTGCAATGTGGCGATATTAGCGACCGTAACAACATCAGTTGTGTCAATGTGATATAAACACAATTCGCTATCTCTTTCTTGATTTAGAAATAAGAACAGAACAATCTCATACTTAGATAGGTACATTGTTAGTGTGTATATATGCCCAATCCCTACTTTATTTTCGTTTTGATGTATTTAATAAATCCAAGATGGAATCCAGATTGTAATAATTATATGAATTACGACACATAATTATAAAAAGTTGCATCATCGGAGTGTCTTGGGCAACATAAACATATAATGAAATTTTGAATTTTTAAAACCTTTTAACTTTTTTATGTAAACAAGACAACTTTGTTTTAAAAACAAAAGCCCGGCTGCTTTAATCTCGAAGGTTGTAATGGCTTATATTGTTTGCCATTTTTAATTTATAGTTAAGTCGTCTAGCCAGAGACCTTAACCATAGACAAACACGAATACCTTATAAGTTGCGAATGGAAAATGGAGCATATAAAAATACCCTTTTATATTAGTCGGGAGTCGGGCTTTAAAACGATGCAGTTTATTTCAAATAATGGAAAAATATACAGTGCAACTTTTACGGCGATTGTTTTAGTAACTAAAAGTGACAATTCTCAAAGTAGTGACCGTCGGGCATTAATTTTAAAAGAATGTACGTGCTCGTCGCGTCATCTGTTACAGCTTCTAAGAATTACGCCGAGACTGGAAGCACGACTACTGTTTGGACCTTTGTCAGTGACAGTTCGCGAACGTAATCGGGGCGTGTGATTGGTTGACATTTTGGTGCTAATTTGACGTTTTAGTACCAATGAGTTGGTGCCATTGTGATTCTATAGGCGAAATTTATGTGAGAATTTTTTTGTTATGGGAAATGTTTTTATTATTTTAGTTCCTAATACAACCGTCTGCAATGTTGCTTTGTACTTTTGCTGATTTTATCTGAGGAGGTACCGTATTTGAGTTTAGCGTATTTATACCTCTATTTATTTAAATTAAAATGAAGATCAACTATAGAATCCATATAAAATGCTTATTTCCTAAGCATTGTTTATTGATTTTTATTAATTGCCCTAAATGTTACTAAATACGGTGCCCCTATGTTTCAGTACCAGTTACATCGGAAATTTTAGTCTATAGTCGGCAAACATCGTTTACATACATAAAGTTGTTAAAACCCCTATTAATTAAATATTACAGTCAACGTTTCATAAGTGATACATAAGAAAATTACACTGACAGTCAAAATAACAACTTAAGACTTTATTAGCTCGCTATGGTTTTTATTTCATGAAACGCGATCGACGATTCCATAAGCAACAACTCTATATAATTCTCTTTTAGTGACCTCTGTACCATGATATCGAACTAATGTCGGATTTTGATGAAGTGATCGCATTACATGGTTGAATTGATGGTCTGACAGCCAGGTGACATTATATTTTCTATAAGGAACCAGCAATGTACAGCGTTTAAAAAGTAACTTCCGACTACACCCGATTATAGCCGATGCGATTTCTTTTTGTAATCGTACTGATTGACCCAAGGAGGTTTACATTTACTGCCATACATTAAATATTATTGCATGACTATATTTTACAATTTGTATGATATGTGATCGAATATTATATATTTTTAATCAATTGACGAAAAATTGGCATTTATACAGTTTATTATTATTACTAGTCAAAAAAACTATTGGCGTTGAAAAACAACAAAATTATGGATTAAAAAAATAAAATAAATAGTAGTTTGTATTTTCAAACTGGCAGCTTTTATTAATCGACATTGTTTTAAATGTAGCTTTCACAGCAGCATAATAAGATGTATGTGAGAACGGCGCTTTTATCCGATGACGACATTTAAAAAATGATTTTAGAAATCAATACCCGAGTACCACGAAAATTCCTGTTTTAGCCAAATTAAAATAATTTACAAACTCAATCGTTTTGGGTAGCACTTTGTCCGCCATGTTGGATTCCAAATGAAGTCAGCTTATTACCCGCGTTAGAGCTAAGCATATACATTTATTAACTATTGAAAAATCAGACCTATTCCCGCGGTGGAACGTTCCAAATCGGGCCCGTGAAGTCACCAATCGATAATGGTGCGTAAAAATTGTATGCAAGTATTAAGCTGATTATTTAACAGATTAAGTTCAAAATTTAAAAAAAAAACAAATCCATGGAGCTTTAGCTTACGAGCATGGAGGTCCAGAATGTTAGATTTTCGAAACTAATCTCGAGTGTGTGGACTGAATTTTTTTATATGTCGTCATTGTGTAGAGCGTCAAAGATTTATAATTAGCGAATGGTTCTATACCTTATAATGTAGGACTTTAGCTCCTCGCCTACACCTGTGTAAGTAGTAAGTATTAAGTAAGCTTAACAGGCACTATTTAATGCGCGGCGGGAAGTCTCTTTTGTCGTTTAACAAGTCCACTGTTGCACATGAGCCTCTGCTATGACCACAACGGTTTTGACGTGATCTCTGAGTCCGAAAAATAGGACATCAGATTGTGATGTCGCGAAATGAGTATCATTAGCATACAACTTCACAGTGAATCACAATTTTCATTTTAAACACTTTTTTCGATTATTGTTCAAAGCGCCATCTATGAACCATTAGCTGCGTAACTGCTATTGTAGCTAACTATAAAGTTGTAAATTAATGATATTTATTTCGCGACACTATAATTTCATCTCCTATTTTTAGGTAATTATTTATCAAAGCCAGCTATTCTATTTTAAAAGATTATGGCAACAGAAATTAAGATCAATTGACTGACTTTTTTCGTAATAAGAAATTAAACTGCTTTACTGTAAAAAAACTTTTATTGTGTCAAAAGAGACTTCTTGCTTTGGATTATTCTATCGTGCCTACTGCTCGGGCCACACTACAGTATTTGCTCGTCTCCTTCCGTAGAAAGCAAAATATTTGTAACTAGTAAAGTGTGGCCGCAGCATAATATTATATTGAAAATGTATATTATAGGTACAATCTGTATGTATGTGAAAAATATACTCAATTTCAAACAAACTTTCCAACAAATTATTGCAGACTAGTTTTAATTGTCAGACGGTGTTAATATCAATTATAATGACGTTATTAACTATTTTTTAAATTAATACTCAGGATTTTAATATATAAGAGTTGATAAAATATAAAAGGTTATTGCAATGACTTCCATATTTAACAGGAATGAATGAATGAAAATGAGACAAAAACAAAGCGAAACTTATTCGATATCTAAATAATAATAAAGTATATAAAAAAACTGGTGAAGTTGCCAGCATTCTATTTTTCAATGTTGGGGAGTTTGTTTTAAATTGTTTATATAGGTTATAATTGACATTATGTTTCATTTATTTACTTTCAAATAGCAGAATATAGGATGTTGTATTTTGGGTGGAGTCAAATTTTTATACTCTAGTTTTTTAAATTGAAAAGTAAAAATTATTATTAGTAATATCAATAAATTGGTAACACCAACAACTTTAACGTTAGGTTTTTGTATATATAAATAAAGAAGTGTGTGTCCTGTCTTATTTTTGTACAGTTTGAGAGTCGGAAATTTTTTGAGATAGCGAAGAATATGCCATCAGCTTTGTACATATGCGAGAGTGAATGGGGAGATTTTGAATTTTAGAAATGATGCAGTTAAAAATTACATTTGAGCGACGGTGGCTAATTTTGGGGGGAAAATTCATAGCTTTGGTCCGTTTTGTTTTAAATGAATCTCAGTTTTTTTACACACTATATATATCTTTGAACGGCTGTCAATTTTGTACATTCCTTGATATTTCGTTTGCCCGCTTATTTAATTATAAAGGAGCGTATACAAGTTTCGAGGCATTTCGGAGGTCTCGCTGCGGTTTCGAAATTTAAAACTGAGGCAAATTGTGAAATAGATGTAGACGATTGATGTAAAAATGTTAAAATATTTTCAACGTTGCAATAACTTGGATTATTTTGATGTTCGCGGCTGTAAAGTTTTGTGTCTCTCTTAGGGCAGCGGGCTAACGAATCCGAACTAGCTCATTTGGGCCGACGTTAAGAGAGACTACATTTGTATACGCTCCTTAATGCCTTAAGGGACCTCACCTCACCAGGGAAGTGCGGCAAAGGTGCAGTGGGGTGTGGTGTGCTAGAAACGCGGCAAAGTCAACCATTTGTTTCACCATAAATCCAAAATTGAACATTTACTTAAGGATAGGCGGCGGTGCTGCACCATGGGATACAGTTTTGAATTTACTGTGAGCCAGAAAGAGATGGCTCTGTCGCGCTGCTTGCACATCTGCAGTGCGGCTTTGAGTGCGCACAGGATATTCAGTGAGCGGAAGAATCTCTAAAAGAATACTACCCTCAGAACGCGCGGCGTGACTTAGTAATTCGTAGTATGGTAAATGCCTGAGCAAACTAAAATAATGAAAGAACATCATTTATTCAAAGCTGAACAATACAATACATAACATATAAAGAAAATATAAGAGCAAATAATTACAGTAAGATTATGTCAAATATCCATCTCCATAGGTTTTCAACTGCGCCGTGATTTGTTGTTTCGCCGTTCAAACTGTTCACGTTCTATAAACAACTAGATTTAACTTAAGAAGGTACTGCTCGAAATTTTGTACATTAAAATTATGTGCTGAATTAAATATGATAATAATAATGATGATGATGATATGCTGATAATGATGACATAAATAATTAATAAACAATACATGCCGTTAATGATATCTAGAAAATTTTGGCATTTATTGAGATGTCATAAAAGCTGTTGTACAAAATTTCGAGCAGTACCTTCTTAATCACAACAAAATTAACAAAACAGCTGCATAAATGCAACACACGTGCACGCGTTAGGTGATCAGGCATTTATTTATTCTAAGAATACGGTACATGTTGGTAAATATTTTAATTATTATAGACAGTCAGCTGGGCGTGTTTCATATAAATACAATTCGTAATAAACTGACAAATATGATGTCATTTTCGCCAATAGTGCCCGTTGATTGGTCGAGAAGTCGAAAATGGCCGACACTTGACAGTTTATTACGAAATGTATTTTTTATCAAACACGGCCCTGGTGGTTAATCAATGACTATCACTATTTGACGACAAATCGTCAAAACACACGTAATATTAGTTTCGAAATCGTGTTTCATTGTGTTAAAATTTTCAGTGCGATTAATTTCATTTGTGTTGAGCGCTCTCGAGGTTATTATTCTTTTATTCGGTATTCAACAAGGAAAGTGTTTATCATATTTGACAATTGATGCAATAACATGTATTTTGCCTTATAAATGTGACGTCACGCGTTTAGCCGCAACTATAGCGAAAGCGTAATAATGCCTTTTGATATATTTGCGACTTACCGCCTTGTATGTTAGCAGTAGTCGTTTGGCAATAAATATAAATACAATTGTATTTTACTCAGGATATATAGATAGCCTATAGTTATTTTGTAGGCAGAGGATAATATTTTAATGGAAAAGGTCATTTCGTTCCCATTTATGATTTTATTTGTACCTTTATTTTGAAAGATGTAATATTTAGGCGACCGTTACACTATCGATGTCAAATGTATTGACGGATCGTCAGTGATACTGCCAATTTGGTTGCATGTCAAAGTATATGCGTTCTATTTTTAAATTTTAGACTGATTGCTGGTAAATAAAATCAAATAAGTAGGAATGTTTTGTAAATGTTATTCAGTACTTGGATTACGTACTATGATTGTAAAATGAATTCTATTGATTTACGTTTTGACAATAATTTTAATGTTTAAGCTTGAAAAGATGAGAGTAATATATTACTACTATGGCATTGCAAACAAAATTTGTTTTGATAGTGTAATGTGTTATATGAAAAAAATTCATACACATTGTATGGATACGAATTTTTTATTATTTGCTGTCATGAAACGATAAGAATCACAATATATCATTTAAATATGTATGGAAACAAGAATATTGTACATACTAGAGCCTAGTTATGTAGATTTAAGTTATATTATCATTTTAAGATTATATATATCTATTGTGAAATAGACGTGTTTGATTTACCATTTATGAATCGACCATTTTAACTTGGCATTTTATTACATCATAAAAAAATAACCTGAATATACTTGTTTCGTTTGAAGATGGTTAGTAATAGAATAGAATGACGCTATAGATTTTGTGATGTCTGTTTAAATTGCTTCTAAAAATTATAATAATTGACGAACAAGATTGATTGGACCTATTTGACCGTGTAATAAACCTTTTACTTGTTGCTTTTGTCAAGTAAACATTGATAGAAATTTCTTCCTATGCTAACTCTTCAAACGAAATACGTGTATGTGAGTATTTTTATCTACTGGAAGGTTCATGAATAAATACAAGCTGTTATGTTGCATCAACCAATTTCTCTTGGGCCTACTTAACCTGGTTGGTTAATAGTCAACTCTATTATGATATTTAGGTGTAAGAGGAAATACTTTTCACCGTAATTATGATTTTATTTAAATTTAATATCGCTTCTACAATAAGTATATTATTATTTTGATATTGCTAATAAAACATGGCGCGTATAAATACTTATTTCTTTTATTTGAATAATTAAAATTACTTTGCCTGTCACTTGTGCGTCTCATGCCATGGTAAGCGACGTTACGCCGTGGTATGAAAGCGTCATCCCGAAGCTTCAATTTGTTAGGCGTCTGATTTTGCCGATACATAACAGTGCTATAAAAACTGCTGTTTGGCGTCACATTAAGAGGGTATGCTGGTGTCAAAGCGCCCATACAAACGTAGTCCAGTCATATTTTGAGTATTAAGCTATGAAAATCTATGAAATTATCAAAACACAATCTAGAAACAAATATCTGTGTCGGTGGTGAGTCAGATTTTCGTTTAAATAGTTCCAAAGTTACAGGGCGTCAAACGATTGTATTTTACGGTAATAAAAAGGCCCAACTTGAACCTGATTTACAAGAGTATGAATCGATTTAGAACAATTTGGAAAAACCACCGACATCTGAAATTTCATTAGTATACTGCATTAAAAAATGGTTACATAATATACTGTATCCTTAAAATGATCCCTGGACTACGAAACATCCAAATAACGGGTGGATAACTTCGCGTAGTGTATGGTGTCTCACCGTACGCGCTCGGGTAGGATAGGGCTCGGCTGATAGCTGTCCCTATCAGCTACAAAACAATCCAAATTTGAACGCGGCCACGTGGTCTTACCAACATAGCCTCTTAATGTAGATACGCTTGGTTGGCTAAGATATAAGTAGAAAAGTCTACTATAAAACCACACGTAAGGATTTATTACAGATACTCCCAAGTTATTATCCCCTGGCCGGTGGTTACCCTGAGGGAGACAAGTGTAATATTTTTTCTACTCTTCTCCCCTGTACTAAAGTTTTAAGGAATAGTTAATAATTTATAAATATTTTATATAAATTCTTCTACTCCTCTGCTAATTTTATTTTAAGGATATGAGCTTGGAATACGTGATAAATGTATTTCTGTGGTTTGATTGGCCGATTATAGGGTAGTTTGAGTGTTTGGATGGAACCAAGTGTAATTCAAGCGCGCATAAACTAAAATGAAGGCAGTAGAAGACCAAAACTGCAGTCGAAAGACGTGCTATTTTACGCCGGTGTAATGCTACGCTTTGCAGTTTTCAACCGACTTGAAAAAAGGAGCAGTTTCTCAAAACGACTGTATGTTTCATTATTCAGCGTTTTTGAGGGAAATCTAAATTGCTTTTTTTAAATACAAAATGTAAATAATGCTTTTTCAAATCAAATCAGTTTATTTTGGGGGATAAAATAGATGTTATAGTATATAATTAACCAGGTTTTTATAAAAACTGAACCCTTATGGATTCGTCATGTCTGTCTGTCCGTCCGTGTGTCACAGCCACTTTTTTCCGAAACTGTAAACCGCAGCTTAATTTTAGGGATATTTTAGGGAATTCGTATTACTCAAATGATAAAGCTGGTTATTCCCTGGTACCAACTATTCTCTCTACTCTATTCAGCTGACTATTGAATGAATAATTTACGCGTTTAAAAAGAACTAGAAATCGACTTCAACTACCCTAAAAGTCTCCTAAAATAGATATCCTCCTCCCAGATAGTATGAAGGGTCATAATGACTAGATTTTTGGGTCTAGAGATAGTAAAGTTGAAGGGTTAGTAAAGAACTCGAAAAGGTTACTTTTTACCCCGATCGAATAGTTATCATGGGATAATTTCTCCGAAGTCCGCGAAGTTAAGTTATAATCGCTTCCATGGCCTAATTGGCTAAATGTTGGGTCCACAGTCTGGAGGTTCTGAGTTCGATTACCAGCTGGGGGTATCTGTCAGTACTCGGTTTGGTTGGTGGTAGGGCATTTTCTATATCCGCCTGGCTAGCTAAAACCATGCTACCTAAGTCTGCCCCTAAACAGCAGTGTTACTAGCACTGTGTTCCGGTATGAAAGGTAGCATAGCCAGCCCCTCATTAGCTTGAGGCATCTGGGTGCGCACGCTTACCATCCGACGGCCTTATCGTCACTTACCACCAGGTGAGGTGAAGGTCAAGAGCAAAACCCATCTTACATTTAAAAAAAGGGAGTCGCAGCGAAAAGCTTTTTTACAATATGCGCACGATTACAATTTGTGCGCGGACGCAGTGCCCGTCGTGGAATTAGGTGGAATGTGTTATAAGGTTGAGGAAAGTCTAAGGATCGGCTTTCGTTGATGACCACATTGACGGCATTTGCGGTCAAAAGCATAGTCACTTTGTTTTTGACAAGTATGTTAATGATATCACTTAGCAATAACAATTTCTTGTTGTTTTTCTTGGTTTTGGAGTTATTTCATTTCTAACCTACTACAAAAAGGAGGTATTTAAGGGCGTGTGTTTTATGCTATTGCCCGCCAGTTTCCCCACATGAAACGAACTAAAATTATCTTCAATGACAAGGCATTATGACATCCTTGGGAAGCCATGTCAATCAAACATCAGAACAATAACCACGGGAAGGTAAAAAAAATGTGTAATTGGTTTGTATTTGGCTTTCTTTGGATAAGGGTTGTATGGAAAATGTGATTGTCTAGAAGTTTCAAGCTAATGAGACTGACTAAGCTAGCCTAACCTATAATTTTCAGACCACCTATCCTAATACTAAAAATCTAGTCAATCTGACTCCGACACGACGTAAAGGATTCGAATAACTGTTTGGTATTATTTTCGTTATCACCAATTGCATATCGCAGCACCACGACATCGCCCCCTCAAATATGTGCTACACCCTTGCTGCACCTCGTAATTACGTCTCGTAGCAGCTAGAGTTGCCATACGAAAGACATCAACGGGCGATACAAAAGCGATGTTTCGAATTCGGCCTGCACTTGTACACTATTTAAAATATCAAGTAATAATCTAAATATGTATAGAAAAATACTAGAATTACATTTTTGCATTTAATTTAAATATCTGGGTGACCGAGCTTTGCTCGTAGTTCTTTAAAAACAAACAAAAACTTTATTTCTGCCCCTGGTTAGCCATAAAGAGTGGAACAATTTGCTATAATAATAATAATAATTACAAACTTGAATAAATAAAAACACACAAAAAAACAAAAATAAAAGCAATTTTCCAACCGGGACTTGAACGCGGGTATCTCGGACGGATTGACACGTGTGAATCACTCGGCTAAAGTGATTATGTTTTTTTTTTGACAGCGTGAAATTTCCCATCATATTTTGCGTCGAATAATGCGAAGGAAAAACCACATGAAAACTCGAAAATGCGCATTTTTCCAGACATGAGACTAATCTAGATCGATTTTTCGCCCCCGAATACCCCCAAATACCAAATTTCAGCGAAATCGCTGGAGCCGTTTCGGAGATCCGAATTATATATACTCGTATACAAGAATTGCTCGTTTAAAGGTATAAGATTGTACAAAATCATTCCTTTTTTTCACCCGTCGCGTCCCTCAAAACTGTTTGTCAAATGTTGGAGTAATACTCATAGGAGAGAAATGTACAGCAGCCAAACAGGAATGTTAATGGAACTTTTGTGTTCCGTTATGACAAGAAGAGCCAGCGCCTCATTAGGTTGAGGCTTCTGGGTCCGCACGCTGACCTTCCAACGGCCTTATCGTCGCTTACCATCAGGAATGAGATGAAGGCCAAGTGCATACATAAAAAATATTCAGTTCATATTGTAATGATTGACGCAATCCCTAATTATCCTTATTTAATATTAAAAATTTAATTTAAAAAAAAGCGTCTGTGGCGCAGTGGACAAGGCGCGGACTCTCAATCTGAGGGTACCGGGTTCGAATCCAGCCGTGTACCTATGAGTTGTTTTCAATTCAAGTACATTATCCGATTACTTAACGGTGAAGGAAAACATCGTGAGGAAACCTGCATGTCTTAACCAGGCATGTGAAGTCCGCCAATCCGCACTGGGCCTGCGTGGTGGACTATGGCCCATACACTCTCTGTAGGAGAGTAGGCCTGAGCCCCTCCAGTGGGGACATATATAGGCTGTTGATGAATATTAAAAATGCGTATGTACTTATATTTGTTGGCATATTTTTCAAGCTGTAACTTACTCGAAGCAACGAATTAACGTTATTTTCGACCGACTTTAAAAAGGAGAGGCTTCTTAATTCAACCCGTTCGATTTTTTGTGTGTGTTACCTCAAACCAATTTTCCCAAGCCAATTAACCAATTTTCAGCCTATATCTTTTTTCAACTGATATTATTCTCTAGTTTACGAGAAATGCAAAATTATTTTAGATAGTTAGCGAATGTATTAAAAGGTTTAATGTCTTTGATAGTTCGGAACAGAATTGGTTGCTAATAAAAGTTTCGATCAAGCGTTCACCTGGCAACAGCTTGGATCGATCCTGCATAAAAGAAGCACGTGTTTATTACCGCCGGATCTTGAACCCGGCTGAATGCATCAGGGTTTATGTAACGCTACAGCAACTAACTACGGGGTTACATAACATAACCTATTCAGTTAACTTTGATCTTTAGGTTAGAGCCGCCATATCGCTTGAAAGAAGATGGACAAAACCTTCTAGCAAAGAGACCGTTAACGCAGAAAAGTTTCAGCAAAAAGATTTTGTTATATTCTGACATGACTGCATGCTGGCCGGCGAATCCTCCGGCCAATGGCATCACGTTCTATCGACACACCTCCGGATTTAAAATTGGAACGTCTGCGCGCGCAGGCAGTCGGTATCGAGCGACGTCAGTGTCAGTTGTCAGCTGCCGGCGGGTGACGGCAGACGCGGGTGTCGTTTGTGGAAATAAAGTGCGCGGAGTAATGGCTTTGCTGAGAAGGTTGGCGTTCCACGCGCCTCGAGGCGTGCGTACCCTCGCCGCTTCCCCGCCGCCACGTGACGAGTTGGATCTCAGCTTTAGCAGCTCCGTAGATGCCTTCAAGAGCAAGAAGACGAGCGAACTCGTCCGCGCTTACCTTGTCTACCAAATATGCTCCATCGACTGGGTCGTAGAAAACAATGACATGGTGAGTTATTCGTTGATTGCCGCTGACCTTACGTAATGTGGAGTGAGATGAATGCGCAAAGAAAAAATTCTGAAATAAACCGTCCTTGAATGTCTCGTGTAGTGAGCTGTTTTTTACGTTACGGCATTCTTACAGAGCGTACATATTACTCATGGCATGCTCGCGAGAATATCTCCTAATGGTAATTCGTTAGTCCGTTATTTCTTTTTTGGTCGGAACACGTTAAAGAAATGAATGGTGGTCTGAGAATGGATCACAGGAATGGATTTTTGGTCGGTGTCCGAGACGCGCATGCGTAGCTATTGGGCAGACATAAGCCAGACACCTGCTTGCCGGCGCTGCAAGGAGGCCGGTTGTAAAAAGCTGGTTTTTGCAATTTTATTTTTAAGGCCAGGAATGCCAAGGCTTGCCATCTTGAAAAGTATGGGTTTTGTTACACTGAAAAATGTAGCTTCTTACTTATTTTAGGTATGTTTTGAGTTTGGGAATCAGAATTTCGATTTTTAAACGGAAGTTACTTATTCTTCTACTCTTCTTCGCTTCTAGTTGAGTATGCTTCCATCTTAGGCTAATCAGACTTGAAAGAGTGAATGCGGGAGGGAAGGAGATGCTTAATGGTGAAGGCACGTTGTAAACAGAACGTCTGTCAGAAAACGTTTTCTTTTGATGAATAGAATATTTTGTATTGAACAGCATTGCATACACTCGAGCAGAGGTTCTCAAACTTTTTGGCTCGTCAACCAAGCCACCTTTATCATACTGAATTTCGAAAAATTTATTTCAAATATGTGTTTGGACAGTTACATACTACAGTGGTACACTACTTTAATGAAGAAGAAAAAAACTTTTAACGTGTAAAGTTTTCTTCTCTAATTAATGAATATACACAATGAAACAAAACAAGCAAATCTAATAAAATTATTACGAAATAAATATGTGATAAGTATATTGCTACTTACACTACCCGCGTGGTGGACTATGGCCCATACACTCTCTGTAGGAGAGTAGGCCTGAGCCCCTCCAGTGGGGACATATATAGGCTGTTGATGATGATGATGATATTGCTACTTTGGGGGAGACGAGGCTGAAATAAAAACGCTATAATGTTATATTTAACAAATGTTTATTTAATAGGTGACTCAGGTGTCTATTATAAGAAAACAAAGCATTATGTAAGTTAATCATACTAACCATTTATTAAAAACCTACTAAAATCACAATATAAAAATACAAAAGTTATAAACGAAATTAACTAAACCAATAAAATTAAGACCAAGTATGTCTCAGACATTTCTGGTTTGCATCCCTGTGTAAGAAACTCAGTCAGCAGAAATAGGATAAATAGTGTTGTATTTATTATTCAATATTATGTAAAGTATAATTTCGTGTCACTGCCTGCGTAAAAAATCCACTCTCGTAGTCCCATTTTCATTTCGCTGACATGGACCCCTCGCTGGTTGGAGGGGTCGATAAATACCACTTTGGGAACCACTACTCTGGAGTGACCCAATTGAAGTACCTGGGGCACTGGGTCACCGAGATGACAATTTGATCATGGGGAGGGAGCGCTGACGAATCTAAAGAGACAAAAACACAGACCAACACATTTGATTTATTTATGGCAGAAGTGGTAGGTAGATTGGTTTTGGGAGTATAGAATACATATCTCAATTTGTTATCCGGTGGCGTACAAATATATTTCAATATAACAATATTAATTTTGACAAATAATACAGAAAAATAGGTCAGAAAATACATATTTCGTGGGTGCTCAAACCACATGTTACTCTACACTAGACTGTACCCGTGACTCCGCACGCGTATACTTACGTATTATCAGTCTTTGTCATGGCATCTTTATGCAAAATTTCAGCTAAATCCGTTCAGACGTTTTGGCATAATTGTGGTACAAAGTTACAAACTTTCACATTTATTATATTAGTGGGATATACAAAGTTATTAAGTAAATTAAAGTATATTTTTAAAATTTTGTTTCATAGGCATTTTTTGTGCCTGACGGAACTGATGAATTATCTCAAAATTGGAATCTGACGAAAGATTTAATTAGAGGTTATCCACATCCGTCATTCATGACGAAACTGAACTGAAATTACGAGTATATATAAAACACTTCTTACGAAAGAGGAATTTCGTTCCATAGTTCGACAAGTGACTTAGCTTGATTATTCGGTCAACAGTAAAGGATTAAAAGAAACACATACTCTGCTAACGGTTGTGATGTACGGAACCCTTCGTCTGCGAGTACAACTCGCACTTGACCGATTTTTTTGTGCGAAGCGCGCTAGCAATAGTAATTCATCCTTCTTTACAGTTGACCAATCTGTAATGAGGCATAACATCTTCGTCTCTGAGCTAACAATGCACTAATACTTATTTCAAATGGATACTTTATAGTTTTGTATTTGACGTTTGAATGGCATAAAATTGAAAACTTGCTGATTCTTTGTACAGTGAATGGCTGAAATTGTTTCCAATTTAGCGAATAAGTTTTAGTTATAATCCTTTTTAGGGTTCCGTAGTCAAACAAGGATTCCTTATAGTCTCGCTCTGTCCGTCTGTCCGTCCGCGGCTCAGTTCATAGACTCTTTCTACTAGAGAGCTGTAATTTAGTACGGGTTTAGTAGTGGTAGAATAAAATCTTCAATTTTTAACGTAACACGTAACTTGTGGAAAAATTTTTTTTTGCGTCTTTCTCATTTTTTGTGGTATTGTTGAATAGGTCTTTTAAAAATATAGAGGGTTTAGGAACGCCACTTTTAGATTTAGCGTTTTGTTTGCGAAATATAAAGCTTTAAAGTGATTTAGAAAGCGCAAATTTTTTAAATTCTCGTCAAGTTAACACTGACGATAAATTCGCCGAACAGTTTCCTTATCAACGCTGTTTTAAATATTTTCCTTGTTGCTTGCTGTTTTAACGTCAGCCCACAGCAGTCCACCACTGGACTTGGGCCCATCTCTGACGACTTTTTTTCTTCAAAAGTATATTGTTCAAAAAACTTTCAAATTAGATGTTTCCAAATATTGATCTTAAAGGGAAAGGAAAGAGTAAGTTACTCATCCACACGAATATTAAAATTGAGTTATTGAGTTTGTTTCTTGGTCCTCGATGGATTGACAACCTAGTTAAGGTCGCGGATAGTTGCTGGATGAAAGTGGCTCGGGACCTGTCAATGTTATGGAGAAGGCCTATGTCTAGCAGTAGACGTTGCAGTGTGCGAGTCTGACTTGCATTTGACCGGCTTTTTTTATCTGCGCAACTTTAGTGAAAATTTTGCATTTCTCGTTGAAGTCTTTTGTATGGGATTTCTATCAAACGACCTTACAATGAGTTGGATTTTTAGCAACCATGCATTATTTGCTCAGAATGTATCCATATAAAGTTTCCTTTATCATAATCTTTTTAATAGAATAGGTTGACTTTAATCAGTCACAAAAAAATGCTTATTTCTGTTCTTATTCTGTTTTCTTGGTTATTCTTGTTTCTGTTATTTACAGACACAAGGCACCTTTTTGTAAGTTTAGTTGTGTAAGTGTAATTAACAAGTAATTACCTAAAAATAGGATTTTGTCTGGCAATGAATTTCATTAGCGTACAACTTTCAAAGTCACAATAGCCGTTACGCAACTAGATGGCGTTTCGAACTATAATCAAATATTGTGTAAAAATTAAAATTATGATTCACTATGGTAAGTAACCATGAAGTTGTATGTAAATGATAGTCATTTCTGCGCGTTATAATACTGCAAAATTGTGCGAGGGAGACAGTTTGTTGAAATTGTGAGCTCTAAGAGGAAGACGCTAAATTATGGTAAGGACAATAATCACCCTTGATAAATTTAGGGCAGTTGAAAATGGGGCAATATCGTTACAAGCCTTTATACGATCGTTAACGGAAATGAACCGAATTATCAACGACTAGCATTTTAGTATGATTATCGAAATCGCCAAAAGCTAAAAGTACTTTGATCAGTTTTAATTCTCTTAATTCTGACACGTAATTTGAGATAGAGAATGTATATTTATCTCATTCTGTCTTATGTCAATTCAATGATGTTAGAAAGGCTAGAATATAGTTATTCGGATCCTTATATAATCTATCTAAGACATTATATTTATAGCACCCTAGATGCCAGTTCACTAGTCACATGCAGGATACAGACGTGCCCAGTGTCCCATCTTCCTCCAGGGTCTTCTATCCGCCATGACTTTCAGGATTCTGTGCTACCTCGAAACGACACAGCAAAGCGCAGCACTCACTGACGATTGCCGGAAAGCCATCCGTCCGCGCCTCCGCGAACATTGTTGATGCAATACAATAAAAGCGTCTGAATAATCTACAAGAACCACTTATAACCGGATCGTGCTACAAAAAACTGCTGTTCATAATTGATTGTGCACCTTTTTCGACTCAGAACTGGTTTTCCTCACCTACAACAAATTAACATTGAATTCACATGTTCAATATCACACGACGCTGGCGCCGGTAGAACGGTCTTATTGGGCAGTCACGCATGAGGTTTTTGGACGTTTTCTCTATGACATCTGTGGTTTCTTCATTCTTTTTCTTCTGCCTCCTGGTCCTGTTGTCATTACATGACTCAATCAAGGACTAATCGGATCGGAATTACCTGCATTCGTGGCCTAATGGCTAAATGTTGGACTACGATTAACAATCCGGAATTCTCTGGTTCGATTGCCAGTGGGGTATCTATTGGTACACGGTTTGGTTGGTGGGATTTTCAAAGTCCGCCTGATTAACTGTTGTTTGTGTGTGTTGATCCTCGGTCGGGATCTTTCCTGGTCCAAAGGATCTCCATTGCCACCCAACGTGGCAATGCGGCAAGTGTGATGGTGACCTTTGGATCGGGACCAGATCCACGCGAGTTCTTAGGTTAGGTTACGTGTTTCTTTAGGTTGTAGGTTTAATTTTATTACTAATCTAGGCTAAGCTTACTAACGAATCTAATTTAAAATACTGTTACCTAAATCTTCTTTCTTCGCAAGTTAGATCTGGACAAAATGGTGCCTATGTCTTTTTGAGGCCCTTCAACTATCCCTGTACAAAGAATCAAATCATTCTGATTCACCGTTCAGACGTAAAGGAAGGAGAAACTCACTCACTCACTCTAGCACATGAGTATGAATTTCAGTTGCGTCATTTGTGAAACACTGGTTCCCATACTTATTCCAAGCTTCAAGTTGGTAGCCTAAGTCACTGCTGAGATAATACTGCTGTGACAAACAGACGGACAGACATACAGCGAGATAATAAGGGTTTCGTTCTGATGTTCGTAGCCTTAAAAACGGGAAGATTCAACTAATGAACGTTTTTCTAGTCCGTCTAGGAACGCCGCAGAGTTCGGAGGTCTATTTAGGTTGTCCGACCTTGGCGTCATGTTCTATACGTCCTAACTAGATGCGCGCGCAGCTATGCGTTGCTATGGATCGAGTGAGGCTGCGAAAACTGCGGCCTTGACAATGACATCGACTTTTGAATGTGTTTTCGTTCGATTTACGACTATCGCATTTCACATCATCCTTATTTGAATGTAAATCTGATTTGTCACTCCATTTTAACCGACTCCAAAAAAGAAGGTTATCAATTCGACCTGTATGTATGTAATATTTCCAGAACTGTCCAGTTTTCGTGTATGTTAGTCTATATCAGCTTCTAAACAAGTGTGCCAAATTTCAAAAGTGTATGTATATTTGTATGTTTGTCCTCGCATATCTCCGGAACTACAAGTTTGATTTAAATAATTCTTTTTTTATTGAACTAGGTATTGTTTGACTTAGGGTAAACTGCAAGTTTCACCAAAATCGGTTCAGTAGTTTTTGAGATAGGGAATGTTAAGTGTGTATTAGACAGTTGACTTACAAGCATTGCCGTAATAAAAATAGACTTGGCAGTTGAAGTCGGTTTCTAGTTCTTTTTGAACGCGTTTATTCAAATCTAAATAGTAATCTTGTTAAAATTAGGCTTCAACTCTGAACATAGCCAATGGGATTCAGAGGGACATAGAATACTTTATCCAGATGAATGGTCAATGACGGACGATATTTTGAGGTTGAGAAAGACCTCACGCTTCACATTTCGCTGTATACTCTAAACCATCTGATTTATCCCTAGTTAAATTTCCTTTGTGCGTAACCTAAATAATTAAGGTGAATGGTAAATGTAGGCTAAATTCTCCATTATTCATGTCAATTGAATTTATTTTGTAAGTAACCTAAAGTAATTTTTTTAAATATTTTAAAAAAAAACCTAAAACTTACATTACTTCATAGCTCCAAATCCGACCCTGTTCAACTGGCCGCTGCTATGCAATGGCCGCGCTAACACCCGCCGACTGTTTTATTTTGCGCCTTGTTTATTTTGTTGTATGTACCTACCCACTAATATAAAGAATATTATTATTATTATTGTTGCTCTAGTTCTAAGTTTTCTCATTAAATGAAATGTAATTTTATTTCTTTTGAGAATAAATATCTTTAACCACAACCTGAACACAAGTTTACTCTGGTCTTATAAAACTTATAAGTTTAAATGTTGTGGGGAAAATGGTATTGAACATCATTGCCAAATAGTTTTGGGTGCCGGACTTTATTCCGCTCGTGCCTTTGCATGAATAAGGCCGAAGAGATATTGAGAGGCTCTCTTCTATCAAGTCTATACAATTACGTCCAACGCCCACTTCAGGCCATTTTATCGCCCGTTAGCATTTTTATTGGAGGAAATTGTTCACACTAATCGATCTACTGAATGCGAATTCTCACTTTTCGGGCAGCTTGAAACGGAAGCATAAAATATGCGGATATAGTTAGCTTCAATAATGGGATTCGTCAAAAAACAGTGTTGAAATGTAGCACTTTTACTTTAAAGAAAAACATTTCCATAGTACATTACTGTACATGTACTTCTTAGGCAGTACTTCATCTTGAGGCTTCTGGATAAAGACGTATCCATTCTACTCCTTGTCTCTCTTACTATCAGATGAGGTGAAGGTAAGGTACATTAGCAATTGTGAACCCATTGACGAATGAGCTAAGCTCCGCCACGCAGTAGATAAAATTTAATTTTGCATAAACCTGCGGCTGTAATTCTATCTTGCTTTCGCACACATAATCAACGAAATGAAAGAGACATACAATACGTTTTATCGGTACGTCGATTTTTACCTTGTTACTGCACAATCTGTCAAAACCTGAATGAAAGAAGAAGAAAAAAGAATTGACATCAAATTCGTTTTAGGGAACGAAAAAAGAAGACATGGTTTCAGGTTAAATGTCGTTTTAGTGGTCCTTCGAAATCTATGTGTGAACCCATTCCGAAAAAAGTAAAGTACCAAACATGTTGCTACCAAAAAAATCTCTCGTGACATCAAAGGAGTCGAATAATAAAATCGATTTTCTCACGCTAGCAACACTCTTATTACAGACTCTTTGACCTGATTGGCCGAGCGCCAATGAAAAAGACACGCAGTTTTTTAAATAGGTTAATGGCGAAATTTCTGTAATATTTTTCGGTGTGCTATGAAATAATTATCTTGGGCTAGGTTAGTATCATGTATTGTGTATAGATGGCTGGATTTTTCTAACTAGGAAATGCGAATATGGAAAAATCTCCTCATTCAAAACTATGTGTGTTGGTTTTAAGGGAGGATTATGTCCCTTAATGAGCATAAAGCTGAAGATTTTGATTACGTATAATTCAAAGCATCATTTTGACAGTTATATGTTAACGGGGATTTGTTAAGAATGCATCCTTACTAACTTTCTTTTGCCATAATCTTTAAAAATAGAATAGCTTTGATAAATAATTATCTAAAAATAGCAGATCGGATTATAGTATCGCGAAATGAATATCATTTACGTACTAACTTTATTGTCAGATACAATAGCCGTTACGCGGCTAATGGTCCCTAGATGACGTTTTGAACAATAATCAAAAATAGTGTGTGAAAATGAAAATTGTGATTCACTGTGAAGTTAACGAATGGTAAAGAATCGATTTGTTACTTTTAAATAATTACTGCAGAAAGCCAGCTATTCTATTTTAAAAAGTTATGTCAAAAAAAAAGTAGTAGTAGAGTTGCATTTCTGAACACGATGACATTGAATGTAATTATTTGTCTCAAGTTCATACATTGAGTGGTCGTATAATAATGTAATCTCCTTGAAACATCCTTCAGAGTTAGGTATAGGTATAATATATGGTAATAGTCGAGACGTCCGTTTTTTGTCGTTCGTTTGGTTACCATGCGTCTTTCAAATGATTACTGAACTAAGACGAAGTAAATACCGCACAGTTTAGTAACAATGTTTCCATACTTAAGTCTAATTGTAGTTTTCAAACTAGACAGCCGAATGTTGAAATAGCTTGCCTTCTTCTTATTTATGTAGGTAAATGATCTTGAATATGATTTACTTATTCAAATTTATGACATGGACTTTTTTTGTAAGATTTTTTCCTACCAGGTAAAGGCAAAGGCAAAACACCATACAGCCATGTCTTTGATAATGTTATTCTATCTTTGAATTTTATGGTTATAAACCAGGCCGAAGCCATTTCTTCAGTCCCAGCCTACTAGGTGGACCGACGACCTGGTTAGAGTCGCAGGGAGTCGCTGGATGCAGGTGGCTCGGGACCGGTCGTATGTGGCGTACCATGAAGGAGGCCTATGTCCAGCAGTGGACGTTTTCCGGCTGATGATGATGATTTATTTGCTATATTGAAATTTTCGTTTGGCAATAAAATGTTCTCTCTGTAGGAGATTAGGCCTGAGCCCCTGCAGTGGGGACGGATATAGGCTGTTGATGAATAAATGAGTGATTTAAGTTAATAGCCTAAAAGTCACTTAACTGGTCAACGATTCGCACATTGACCCTAGCCAGGCGGATTCAGAAAATGCCAACTAAACCAAACCCCACTGGGAATCAAACCCGGGACTTCTAAACTGTTAGTCTAAATCATGTAGCCATTACTCTACGGAGGCGGTAATCATCAACACGAAATAGTAATTGGAAATTATTGTCAACAGCTGATGAAGAGGCTTCGCCAGGTGATCGGGAAGAGGCTCTTCGAAAAGCTGATGAAGATGACCTTCTACGGGCAGTTCGTCGCTGGTGAGGACCAGGACAAGATCAGGCCGACCATCGACAGGTAGTGGACGACATTGCTAAATTTTAAATTGATCTAATTCGAAAAGCATTTGGAGATTTAGCTAGCTAGTTTTGAGCCGAAATTGAACGAAAAAATTTGAAAGTTTGATTCGTCCAAAAATATCGTTGTTTTTATCAAAATCATGTATAGAAATTTAAAAAAAATCGAATTTTTAATTTCTGCGACACGCGCGTTGATGTCTTTCATGTTGTCCCTTTCTACACTACATACACTGATATGTACATTGCCACTCTCGCAAATTACCTCGTCTCCCACCGTAAATCGCAGTGACGTAGCTACTGTAGAGCTAGATGGGGCAGTACCCCGGGGCCCCGCATGATCTAGGGGCCCCTTGACCTCCATGAATGACGTTTAATTTTTTAATATCCTAGGTGAACCCAAAAATGTTACCTCCATCCATTCAAATTCCTTAAACGGTTTCATTGATGTATCCAAGAAAACTATTTCCATCGTTGAATTGTTAAAATCAATCATTTCAATTATATTTTAGGGTTGACGTGGATTCCTTCAAAAAGACGTAACGTAAATATTTATGATGCCATGCGATGAAGTAGTTTTGCACCTTTAACGTATTTAGTAGTTTAATAGGACCCCAAATTAATTATGCCCAGGGGCCCTAGGCTAGATAGCTACGCCACTGAGTGTGCGAGTACTGTACAGGCTAGGTAACCTTACTGTACTGTAAATACCTCGTGAATGACGTGAAGCCAAGCCCACGGCACCGTCAACTTGGTTCTCTTCCAAACATTTCACCTGGACTAAGCCCCATCAATAAAAACATTTACACGAGCCACCGTTTAAAAATAATGCCGAGAACTGCCAATACATATAGACACAAGATATTACAGTTTATTGTTCACTAAAATGCTCAGATGGGTTTGTCCTACTTTGTTGTAATTGTAAAAAATAAGTGTTACACATTTTGTTTATATTTGTGAATGTTCTCGTGGTTAGAAGATGAAAGTAGAATCCTACATGAAGATTTGATTTTGAAGGTTGACTGGAAGAGATCCCTATATAGGGATAAGTCCGCAAAATTTCGACTGAGACATAAGTTATAATTATTTGCTATTTTCATGTTTTTAATTATTAAGTTAAGATGTAAATAAGTAGTCCTCAAACAAACAAGATTTTCGTTGGGCAAAAACCTTTGAATGCGATTCTTAGATAAATATGTCGTATTTTAAAATGTTTTTTGATGTTTTACATGGTGATAAGGCAAGGAAAGCTTCCCAGAAGTCTCGAGCTGGTCAGGCGTTGGCTCTGCTATCTTTCATACAGACTGTGAACACAACAGTGCTATTAACACAGCTGTTCGGCGGTAGACTTTGGTAGCATGGTGGTAGATAGCCAGTCGGACAAAGAAATTGCCAGACCACCAACTAACCAATCCAAGTACCCCCACTGGGAATCGAACCCGGGACCTCCTAGGCCACGGAGGTGGTTAGACTATAGAAGTCACTTTGTATGTCACAATGCAAATAAATACGAAACAAGTAACATTTAAGCATTCATCCACGCTAAGCTGTGCCTATATCGTGTAGACAAGTCCAAGGCCTTGGCCTCACGGCTATGCATTTAGCCCAACCCTTGACCAGTCAGCCACTACATCTCAGCAGCTCCAGGCTGCAGCGAGACGGGACCACGCCGTACTACCGCCACCACCACCACCGAGGGGGTTTTAGTGGATGGAAATTCTACATAACCCGGCTTCTCTCGTAAGGAGTCGGGTATCTTTGAAAGATTTCCCCCTCGAAAAAAAAGGCCTCACGGCTAAAAGCTGTGCCAAAAAAATATTGTATTACCTTTGTTTGTTTGCAGATTACGGTCGTTTGGAGTCAAATCTATACTCGACTACTCAGTGGAAGAGGACATCTCCCAAGAAGAGGCCGAGAAGAGAGAAGTCAGGTGAGATCTACATGGATCCATATCATCATCATCATCAACAGCCTATATATGTCCCCACTGGAGGGGCTCAGGCCTACTCTCCTACAGAGAGTGTATGGGCCATAATAGTCCACCACGCGGGCCCAGTGCGGATCGGCGGACTTCACATGCCTGTTCAAGACATGCAGGTTTCCTCACGATGTTTTCCTTCACCGTTAAGCAATCGGATAATGTACTTGAATTGAAAAACAACTCATAGGTACACGGCTGGATTCGAACCCGGTACCCTCAGATTGAGAGTCCGCGCCTTATCCACTGCGCCACCGACGCTCCATGGAATGGATCCATATACGAGTATCTAACTAGGTTTCGGACGCGACTGCGTATGCGCATGTTTGTGCCAAAAGAGATGTTTCGCGAGTGTATGGAGCCCAGCAGGGCTAACATGAATACCACGAGATAATTTTGTCACGCCATTTTGCTAAGCAGAATGTTGATATCTCGTGGCCTTCGTGTTAGACTGGACTTTTCATCATACTAATTTTAGATCGTCATTAGAAATTAGGTGTCTTGACTAGCTTTTGCCTGCGACTTCCTTCGCGTGGACTTCACAACGTATCACATGAGAACTACTTGTTTAATCGTGATCAAAAGTAGCCTATGCCCTTTTCCAGCCTTTCTACTATCCTTATACATAAAATAAAGTCATTCTTTATTTATTTTCGAGGAAGACATACAGTATTAGTAAGAAATAGTAGTATTAATAAGAAATAGATATGGAATGAAAATAGACCACATGATACAAACAATTCATATTCGGGTTTATAATATTAGAATATAATTTGAATCTTATGCCTATATTATTTCCTAAGAAGACTAGAATAAGACCTTCCAAACCAAATTAAAAAAATTTCTTATTGACAAATGCTATTACAACATTAATGACTACCTAAACGGAAAATAATTTTACTTAAATTTATATAATTTGACTATTACCATTCTGACATTTTAAATTATAATAAGACTAGTTTATCTCATATGTAATTGCTACGCCCGACAGGGCTCATAAAACTGTATGTGTATCTACATGTATGTTTTTAAAGCAATAAAATGAATATGAATATGAATTTTGTAGGTAAAAATTCACACTCAAACTTGTGCAAAAAAATAAAATTGTTGTCAATGATACATCTAACGTTTTCCATTTATTACCTAAAAAATAATGACTTTGTGCATACAATACTACCAAACATTATATGTGGCTACAATACATAGTTTAGGCATGATTTGAATTGTCTTTTCCATCCAAAAAGTGTGTTTGTTAGTTTGCGTAGCAACAGATCCACGCCGGAGTGTGGCATAGGTTGCTTTTCATCCCGGTAAACGGTTGCGGGAGAAAAGTAGTTCAATTAATCACAGTAGGATTTTTCTTGAACACCACTGCCATCTAAAAAAAAAACATTGTATGCATTACGAGAAATATATAATGATCACGAAAGCTGTAAACGTTAAATACCAAAATAAAATGACTGCTAACAAAGTAAGGAGCAGTACCTGGTTTCGTTTAGGAATATCCTGCTATTTATTATCACGTTTTAACGATAAAATATCGACATAATTGTGACAGATCTTGAAGTGTCACCGCGAGCCGCTATTTAAATGTAAAGATTGTCGAGAAACAATGTTGACTCGTGATTCTGTTAGTCTACTCCGTTAACAAGCTAGCAAGGCTGGCATTACACTCTCGTTTCTAGCCGAGCCACAAACAGTGGAACTATCGGTTTGAAATCTGTGTATGAATGAGGTTTCGTAGCTTGTTCGTAGCTATCAAACAAGGAGTATGTCTGGAGAGAGCGAACGCGGTTTTGTTCTGCACAAGATGTGCCGACTTCCGGTGGGAGGCGAGGTAAGCTAGGCGGACACAGACAATGTTACCATTCCATTGTCAATTTCAAGTTGATAGCAAAGACAGTCCCTGAGATAATCACCTGTGACAGATGGACGGGTGGACGGATTAACAGACAGACACCAGAGAGAGATTACGAGTATAAGGGTTTTTCATACGATGTTCGATACCCTAAAAGCTAATTTTCTGCATATTTCTACTATTACCCTCATTTGAATTGAAATTGGATAGTGTAATGGCAGCCTCGTGCCTTTTGTCGTGGTATCGTTGTCAGGTTGTCAGCCTTGGCTTGTAATGACGTCTGAACAACTAGCGAGTGTAACGTCATGTGACGCTAGTTGTTCTGTCAATGTCATTTTAACAAAGTGTCAACGTTCGAAGGACTATAGAGTTTGAATTGAAAAGCAGCATATATTCGAGCAGAGATTCGAATATACATCTTATTATATAGCTAAGCTAATGTCACTAGTTATAATTGAGCCCTTCTTTGAGACACATATTTTCAGTTGCACCACATGATTATTATACATCAATTGAGACAAATCCATTTAGATAGGTAGTGTTGAAATATTAGAGAAATATAGTACGTTATAGAGAAGGTATTGACAAATTTTTTAATAGAAAAACGGTCATCTCGAAAGTCAACGGTACGTCAAATGTGTTTGATGCGTACGTGATTTAATACTAAGTGACTTAGTAAATATTACCAGTTAGTCCATCTATTGCTCCTTAATTATTTAACATACTATGTAGCTCTAGCTAGCTAGCTAGCTCTTTAGAGCTCCTTTAGGAGGGGGCTATCAATTCGACGGGTATGTATTTTTAGATTTTTTTTATGTTTGTTACCTCAGAACTTTTGACTGGGTGAACCGATTTGGATGATTCTTTTTTATTTATTTGAAAGGTGGTGTTTCCCGTGTTCCATTTCAATTTCGTCCAGTTCTGACAACGTCATCCATGAGAAAATGATATAAATCTTAAATTTGCCTTAGTAAAAGTAGACTTTTAGGGCAATTGAAGTCGGTTTCCAGTTCATTTTGAACGTATTTACTTGTAATAACTTCAACTCCCCTAAAAAATGTTCGCCCGTAGAGGTAGAATATTTGAGTTTTGTTGATTTTCTAAAAAAACGCTCAATCAATTGCGATAAAATTTATATGGCACCACCTCTGAAGAATAAAAGAATTCTCTACCAAACAAAAAAAGAATCATCAAAATTAAGAATGGGCGGACGTATATATTTTGTGTATCACGTAACATACATACAAAAAACATACACTGGAATTGAGAACCTGCTCCATTTTTGAAGTCGTTTGAAAAATGGGAGCAATAAATGGATATGAATTTCCCCTAGGGGAAATGTGACAGGAGCAATGGATGGACTAACTGCTTTTTATCTAGTGGTAACAAGTTTACGACCAATTTTTATTTATTTATAGTTTATACACAAGTTTATTTTGTTGTCTCTGTCCGGTATATTACAAGTAACTTTAAACATATTTGTTTCAGTTTAATAACTTTCTTATTTTTATTTCTGCAGTGCAAGTTTAAGCTTGGAGGAGCTGATGAACATGGGCTCGCTGAACTTACGTGAATTAGTACTAGCTGGGTTTATTCTGTTTCCTTTACTTATTCACTTATATAGTTAGTACTTTCAATTGCTTCATTAGTAATGTATTCAAATTGTTCATTAGTTACGACCATATCTATTAAACACTAGCTTCTGCCCGCGGCTTCACCCACGTGGACTTTAGGTTTTATCCCGTGAGAACTACGTCAAAACAAACCCTTAAAACCCTTTTTTCACATTAAAAAGTAGCCTATGTCCTTTCTCAGGATCTAAAGATTGTTTGTGCCAAATTTCATCAAAATCGATTGAGAGGTTTAAGCGGGAAAGCGTAACAGACAGACAGAGTTACTTTCGCATTTATAATATTAAAGTAGGGATTTTGTAATCAAATATCCTTTCACATAGTTTTAATAAAATTGCTTCAATTTCGTTAAAAATCTATGCGAGCCTATAACAATCCGAGTAAGCTTGACAAAATGCACCGATCAAGGTCATTGGGTCAGAGTAGGCCCTTAACAACTAAGCTATTGGCTCAATAACATTATAAAAGATCAATGTCATTCGACGTAGGGCTTCGGTACGGTACAGGACATTCAATCACTACGACGAACTAAATACTATCACAATACTGTTACTCCGAAGTTTTAGTGTAGATATGATCAGGGTCGGACTGACCATGCATGCAGGATGGCGATTGCCACCTGGGCCCCAGCCTGAGCAGGCCCTCCTGGCTTAATGCGTGTCTTGAAATATAGTTATCTTTTGTGTGGATATTCTAGCTACCTCACATCTTCTTGCAATACAGGCGAATGTCTGTTGCCCACCTATAAATGCTTTTGGTCTCGAAGCCCTGGGACCATGGGGCCCAGTTCTGTCTTCATAATAACTTACTTTAAAATATCTAACATTTTGCGAGAAAGCACTTGATGCCCTCATGGCAACTGGCGCGGGCCCTTAGCTGATCTTGCCGCCCGGGACCCTGTGGCTCAGTCCGACTGTCCGACCCTGGGTATGATGTCTATATGTTTATAGGTATAGTTCTAAAAACTCTATTTTTGTCAACAATAAATCTCTAGGTAACCTAGTCTAGTCTCCAACGAGTAAAGTCGGAAGCCCTGACGAAAATAACAGCGTTTAATAATAGGGGCCACCTAGATATCACGGTGCGGGCGCATGCAAAGTCAGTCTATATCCGATATGACCACAGTGGAAAGGAAAGTACAGTCGGCGAAATTAATAAGACCTCCTAGCTGGTAACGATTACGGAATGCGATGTAAAAATGCATCCATACATTTTTTTTTCTATAAACTTTTAAAATAGAATAGCTGGCTTTGATAAGTAATTACTAAAAATAAGACATCGGATTATAGTGCCATGAAATTAAATAAACATCATTCAACTTTAATGTCACCTACAACAATCGTTACGCAGCTAATGGTGCCTAGATAGATGACTTTTGAACAATAATCAAAAATAGTTCCGATGTCCTAATTTTAGATAATTACTGCACAAAGCCAGATATTGCAAGATTATGGTAAAATAAATTTAGTATGAAACTTTTATCGATGAAATAACCTTTAACGTCTGTATAAAATCCCTAACAAACATAAAATTGCACGACCGTCCCTTAGGTCATCCTAAAGAAAATATTTGTTCGTGTTGCGTATGTACTTGCGTCCAATTGAAATCCGATCAAATTCGAATGTTAATAAATCTTGGTGTAAGGCTCAATTTCTTCGCTTGACAGCAGAGTATGAAAGCTTCTCCGATGAAAACCGAGCGAGTGCAAAACTATCGTCAAAAAACAACCACATCAAAACTCAGAAGCTCTGTGGAGTTCCATCCACTATCTGACTTTGTCCGTACATGGTATATAATTAGATGAAGGCAAGTGTGTAATGAATAGAGAAGGAAATATAGAAAAATATTCCGCTGTTTGACACCCGCTGAATAATACAGTAGCATGTATTTTATATATACATTTTTAACAAATAAATACAGTAGCGAATAAAATATCTAACAACATATTAATGAACTAGTAGATTCAATATATAGATTTAGATCCGTTGTTATTTATAGTACGTTGTCGATTGTACTACCGCATCTTTTACAACCTGTCGCTGTAAATTAGAATATAATGCCTAGAGGATTAGACTGGTATTTTATTGTAGTCTTTTGGTTGTTATTAGTACTTTTGCTATGATTGTAAGTCAGTGCCAAATGTACAGATTGACATAGTCAGTTTGCGTATGAATTTTCGTTCGATAAAAGAAAATATTTTATCATTTTGGCGACGTACTCGTAGTACGGGCATATTATTTAATAACAATCACTTCCAGTTTAGTATCCGGAAAATTGCTTAATAATTCCACTAAGATACTTTTGACTGTACAGGATCTAGTACCATTTTCGTGATATAATTTCGACTCTTTCAAAGGCAGTCTAAAGCGCATTGAAAACAGAAACATCATTTCTAAGGGATTTAGCAAAATTTTGATCGCTATATAAAAGCCTGAAACCTGTAAATACAACAACAAATTAATTACCATTGGACAAAATATTACAAAGTAAAGCAACAGCTTCCAAAACTACAAATGTGCGCTAGCTTTTTACATAATATGACTTTAAAAGCATAAAAGTACTGAATAAGTGTAAAGTTTAAAAAATAAACACTGCTAATTAGAAACCGTCTGTGACTCGATTAGTTAGAAGCCATTCTAAGTTGAGGGTATAATCTTCTCCAGTGCATCAACCTCTTCGATTGAAGAAGGAGATAAGGAACGTGGAGAAGCAGAAGATGATGACGGTCAGCTGAAGCAGTACCGCGTCGAGCAGCGCTTCGCTGATAGACGGTACAAGGTGACCAGCGCTAGGACCTACTTCTACCTCAACGAGGCTTCTTGCGAGAAGAACATGGAAGCTTTCCTGAGGAGCATTGATGCTGTCCACAGTAAGTTCACATTCTTCTTCAATTTATTTTGTCGGTCGACGCAAACCCTATTTGTCAGAGTTGTTGAACCGCCATAGTCCTCTGACATGTCTCATGTAGCTACTACCTGTCGTAGATAGTAACCGGTAACAACGGATTAACGTGACCAACGAAGCACGGAATCATCTTACTGTTCAGACAATCAGGTGATTCAGCCCGAAATGACCTAACAAAACTGGAGAAAGTCTCACAAAGTGATTTTTGACAATGTCCTCACTGGGAATCGAACCCGGGAGCTTCCGATGTGTTTCTAACGCTCAGACAACTGCGTCACGGAGGCCAATACATTAATTATACTGAAATTAAATTACGATGTATTACTCGTATTTGGCAAGAAGTATAGAATTGAATTATTTCTGGAGGGAGATAAAGACAGCACGGTAGCAAGAAGAAATTGCAAAAGCAGAAGAAGATATTGGTAGAAGCGTTTCACCGACAGCTGGTATAAGGGACAAGATCTAGAACCTACTTCTACATCAATGAGGGTTGTTGCGAGAAGAACATGGTAGCTTTATTTGGAGTGAAGTTATTTATATGATGCTCGAATTAGATTAGAGCGTATTACGCTGAGAATTTAGCTATTGTCGTTTCTACACTTGCAAATTCAGTCGACAATGTGCTGTTTAGAAATTTAACTGTTTCTGTTTTGGAAGATGAAATTGTTTAGCAGTGCAATATAGAAGACCTTTCCGGCTGCGGAAGAAAGAATTCTTTACCGGCGTGGATAAATCCTTCGAAAACGTACGTCTTAGACTACTTCTAGCTACAACGATGTCTCCATCTCCTTCTAATTAGACCAAGCTTGCATTTCTTTTTATGAATTATTTAACATTTCAGGTGCCACGAAGAGTACGGGATTGATGGCTGTGAAGCTGACAGCTCTAGGAAGACCACAATTACTTGTAAGTGCACAATCCTGCCTGTAACAAATGAAACTGTCTTAAATGATAAATATGATTGAGCTGACTCTGGCTGAGACTTGTTTGAGAACGTTTTTGATTCCAAATAACTCAAAAGGCATTTTTAATTGATTTTTCTTTGTATGTGCAAATGATGCAGATAGCCACTGCTATGATTTAACATCCTTTAAAATATTATAATAATCAACAAAATATATAGTAATATCTTTGTTTGCATGAAGTTAAATATATACTTGTTATTGTTGTTAAGTTATTGGTTGATTTGAATAAGAATTCGTTGCTGAACGACTCTGGAGGAGACTCTTGAAAGAGAGCACTGGAGGTACATGAGGGAGGCCTTTGCCTAGCAGTGGGACAGTACAGCCTAATAATAATAATAACAATACAATACATTCATGTGAAGTTTTATCATAGCGTTACCGAATAGCTACTTTGGGCACGGACGATCCCTGAAAATCAGTTTTGCTCGGCGGAATATCACTTGACACTGTCGCAGTATTATCTGAAGTAATACATTGTTTCAGCTTATTTTTACCTGTTTTATGGTGTATTTGTGGATGGAAATACATTATTTACTTTCAAACGTGTTCCAGCTGCAACTGTCAGAAGTAATCATGCGTGCCAGGAACTACATGCAGCAGATCGGCGGTGGCACTGGTAACGTGCTCACACATCACAAAACCATAGAGGACTTCCAGCGTTACTTCGGGGAGCACAAGAACAAGCCGGAGGTGCAGGGGTTCATGAAGCAGATCACGTCTGATAAGGAGGGGTGAGTTAGATTACTTTTGGTTTGTTGTTTTGAAGGTAGAAGGGGCAGGAAATGTTATCGTAAAGCAATTCATAATCGAAAACATTTCCCCGAAAATCAACAACGAGGAGATAATTTTTGACAAGAAGCCTAAAACAAATCAAAAAACTTATTCTAAAAGCAAAAGAAAATATCAACAAAAAGTGACCAGCGAACTAGAAGGCCAAATGTCATCTGTAACAATAAAAATTTCTAAGAATTCATGTGGAGATAACTATTTCCATTAGGAGTGGTCAGAAACTGTCTATGAAGTTAAAAGACAAAGAAGGGGCTAGAGGGTTTGCTTTTGTAATGGTAATGAAATGAATAATTTTAGATTACTTCGCTATCTCATATAACTAATGAGGAAGGATGCCATTAAGATGCCTGTTCTGTGGCAACTACATATTTTTCCTTTGATTCTGGTTGTGTTTCTACATTACCGGTTGCCTGGTTATCCTAATCTGTCATACCACTACGGGACTCTGCTATCTGTTACTATCTATTCTTCAGTACAGTAGATTTTCGAGTGGTGAATTCGGAAACCAAATCAATAGCAGTATAAAGTTATAAGTAAGTAATACTTTTCAACTGGATGTACATTTAAATTGATCATTACCATCTAAACTTTAGCCAAGAAACGCCATCTGATGATCGTAAAAGATTACCAAAACCAAAATTACATAAGTAGAACCTGGCATATGTCATACAACATTTTGTTTGGGTTCAGAACTCGTGCGTGCCTCATATTTAGATTACATTTATAAATTATAGGCTCGCGCCCAATATCGTTATAATCAAAATCAAAGACATTGCGTCCTCACGTCAAAAGTTTTATTGTAGTTGTTCGATCTAATTTGAAATTGGTTGATTGTTCTACTATGATTGATGAATACAGATTGGTTGTTATTGTTGCCAGCTATACCTCTGCTTTGAATGCTGTAAGATGATAATTCAAACTGATATAGAGGTATATGATCAGCTCTTGTCCTACTGTGAATGATTTAAGAAGAGTCTGAGGGAGTATATTATATGTTTTTCTGCAAAAACCAACCCAATCCAAACTGGATCTGTCTGTTGCCACCATACCTCCTTTTAAATGTGTTTTACTGCGGCCACCAATTTGCGATGGTAGAGGAAACTCATGCATATCAGTTAACTTCTCCAGCTCAAAGATGATTATGACTTCCAAGATAAGTTCAGGGTCGTTTATTTTAAACACGTTACTAATTCAAATGTTACATAAGGCGTCACCAACCTAGGGCAACGTCCTTTACGCAACAAAGCCGGTAGACGCTGCTCCCAGCCAAGAAGATACTATTTCAGATGTAATGAATCATTGTCTTCTACGACTCTATACATTATGTACATTATAATTTTGTTGGCTTCGATCCCAAAAGTGAAATTTTCTACGCAACTGTTCCTAACATATTATACAAGAAGAAAACCGTATACAAAAGGAGATTAGTGATCTGTATAGCAAGTTTCGTGGTCATTTTTTTCTGTTTGTGAATGGTCTATTTATACTAAACCTTGGGAGAGTTGGAGTTGAAGCTCATTTTACTATTCGTTTCTATTCCTCTGTAATCTTCTAGATCTTTTGGTCCATCCATCTTTTGCCTGTAGGTATATATCATCGTCAAATTTACCTTGATCATTGACTTACCTCCATCAAAGTCATCAATAGATATGTCTTTTTATATCTTAACTATTTTTTGCCCACGACCTCTTTGGCGTGGATTTCAAAACGCGAATTTAACTCAAAAATAATTAATTGACCTCCAGTCAAACTTCATTTCATTTCAAATGACAGTTTAAAAAGTTATTTTGCAGACTTCCCGTTGATGGGTTCTGGTAGAGTTAATATTTTACTTCCATGGTGTCCGATATATCTTCGCTCCTATGTTTTCTTACCATTATATCAAGGTGCAAAATAGAGAATCCCAACAACTGCTAGATGTCTTTTCTATTTTGTCTTCTGACTGGGTATTCACATTGGCTGTCTATATCTTGGTTTCTGTCGACTACTGCACTCTACTAGTATATTCATGGATCAACATTTTCGTGTTATTACTACATTAAAATTACGTAGTTTGTTGGAAACAACAAACACACCTTTTTATTTTTCATACTGTCAGGTCTTCAAGTTTCATTCCAAGCCTAGTCCGTTGCCAAATGTTGCATGTGCCAGTAAAATATTTTAAAACAATTTTTCCACTATCATTATTTTTGTCTTCATTGTTAGCTGGATGAATTCTTTCCTTTATAGAATTGACTGAGCTGGTCCTATACGCAAGCTCGTTCGCTCATCAGAAAAGTCTCATCAAGTGTAAGATTGCGATATATGTACTTCATCGTATTGTAATTTAGTTAACGTGAAATGAAAAATTGATGTACGGTAGCCGACGATTATAGCTTGATTTACAGCACGGATGATCTGAACTCTTGCAGACGTAAGCAAAATCACATGCCAAGAGCGTAGACTACAACTGGGACCGGATTTGTAGACTTAAATACTTTTCTCAGGTCAGGCCAGACCATAATTCCGTTTTCCTTCATCTAAAAGTCTTAATTTACCATCAATAAGACTTTATATCAAGCCCTTGGACATGGCAGCGATAAAATTCTATATTGGTCTTAGATTTGCTTAATTCAATCTTACATATAAATTACTGCGTTATAGAGACAAAGAAAGACTGATTAAATTCCGATAATGTTTGTTGTTTGAAAGATAATAGATAGATAGATAATATCATAAAATTGAGCTACAGCGCCTATTTTGCTATTAAACCGACCAATTCCAACGGGTTGTTTGTTTTTCAGCATGGTGCACATATTCCCATGGGACCGGTCAGTGAGGCCATCTTTTTATCGTAAGCGGTGTCCCGTGAACGTCGCTAATAGTATGGCTCAGTTTAAAACAATCCATTGCTCGATCTCTATTCATGACCATCTTAGCTAGCTCCCTCGCTTTGTGTTTGAAATTTTCATCGACCACAAACGCCTTTCTAGTTTTTACTGAGCTATTGTATTTAGTAGGTTTACTTGCGTCTGTAACCATATTATTAAATCAGAAAGCCACGTCATATTTCCAGTTTGGTATTTTATCATTTTCCTTGTCCACTTGTGTGACAAAGTGGTTTTGGAATTTTGATATCACTAGGAGTAGTTGGGAATTTGGAACAGAAAAAAAATTATAATGGGTTTGCACTTGGCCTTGATTTCACGTAATCGTGACGATAAGGCCTTGGGTGGTAAGCGTGTGAAACTAGAAGTCTCCAGCTAATGAGGTACTGCCTTAGCTACCTTTCATATCAGAACATAACACATTTGGCGGAAGATAATAGGTAACTTGCTAGCTGTTGGACAGGCGGACATAGAAAATGCCGTACTCTCACTGGGAATTGAACCCGGGAGCTACGGCGGTTTTGTAAGTCGAAGCGTGAAGCTATTAGGCCATGGAGGTAGCTAGCATGTCTTGCCATAAGTGTCATAGAAGACGAACCAGTATAGGTGACATCGGTGCACCACTGAAGTCTGGAATGACCAACCTTTCTGTCAAACAGTGATTTTTGCAAATCCTTCACCGGCTCACTAGTGAAACTTTGATAGTTACTCCTTATGAGATTGACATGATTATTCATAATCATAATCGCTTATAGTTCGTTAAAAAAATTACCCAAAAATCTATCTGTCACTTTCAACAGTCTTATATATAAAAATCATGGATAAATGCCTGACCAAAATCTCACCTAATGGTAAATTCTACGATGGTACGCATTTGTCTATCTATCACAGAAGCTGGCTGAATTGTAAACACTCCCATGTTTTGGCTTTCAATGAGTACGGATCCGTGAAATCCAAATTTTTGCCCAGAAATAATTTTGAATTTCTGATAATGGAGACGACGCTGATGTTTCCAGGATCGTTCACCTGTTCCCATGGTCCAACATCCTGGACGAGGACATGAATCTGTCGGACACGTTCCGCGTACCGGATCCCAAGTCGGGTCAGATGCGGCGGCTCATCTCGCAGATCTCGAAACAGGAGGAGGCCATGTTCCGGAACATGCTGCGACGGCTCAACCATGTCATACAGGTAACCAAAGAGAATAATTGTTAATGTTTCTTTATATTGAAAACTAGTTGACATGACAGCACAACCTTCCTTTATATCGATTCTTGAAGAAGGATGCATAAGTTCAAAGTGCGAAGAATAACGCAGGATACTTTCCACCTCAAAATATTCTAAAACTCATGTCCTCTCCAGTGCGAGACTACAAATGGATAAGTACAATTAGTACAATCCATGAATAAGAATATTCAAGCCAGTTTCACCAAAGTGCAGAGCACTATCACCGTTTGCATTCAGCAATCCTATTTATCTGGTAGCCTTGCAATCGTCGTTCTGCCTTAACTGATGTTATATGGTAAAGTAGTCTACAATTGTACCCGGTGGCGTAGATGGCTTCTATTTTGTTTTTAAAGATTCAAAAGTTGAAATTTTCTGCACATCATCATTAATGCTGCCGGCGTCTGTATTCCCTGAAAACTATAACTTGGGTGTCTTCAAGTCGAGGGTGAACAGTCACCTTCTAGACCAACGCTCACCATCGTAGGCCACATAGTCGCTTACCATCAGGTGAGATCGTGGCCAAGTGTTGCCAACTTCAGGGAAATTCTTTGCTGGAACACGGAAACTGAACTTTGGAAGGTTATTTTTCGTTGACAATCCCAATCACTGTATAAATTTTGTGTTTTCAGTGTGCTAATGATGTGGACGTGAGGATTATGATAGACGCCGAGCAGACTTACTTCCAACCGGCCATATCTAGGATCTGCTTGGAAATGATGCGGAGGTACAACAAGGTGAGTTTATTTTGGTTGCACCATACATTAATGAGGAATGAGGAAATCCGTAGACGAACGAAGGTCACCGACATAGCTCGACGAGTCAGTGAGCTGAAGAGGCAATGGGCAGGCCACATCGCTCGAAGAACCGATAACCGGTGGGGAGTAAAGGTTCTCGAGTGGCGACCACGTACCGGGAAACGTCTACCAGGCCGTCCCCCTACTAGATGGACCGACGACCCGGTTAGAGTCGCGGGGAGTCGCTGGATGCAGGTGGCTCGGGACCGGTCGATGTGGCGTAACATGAGGGAGGCCTATGTCCAGCAGTGGACGTTTCCCGGCTGATGATGATGATACATTACAAAAACGTAATATGATTGACAACATCGTCATCAGCACTTCTCTGCTCACTTTGGATCAGCCTTTTTCATCATAATCAGAGATATCGGTATTTGGCAGTCATTCCAGGTTGAAGTGTAATTGAGAGAAATGCGTTACTATAAATCCTTAGGATATCTATTTATACTATAAAAGTGTATAGGCAAGGTAAGGTGTATCGTGTCCTTTCAGTTGTCACATCGAAATTGTCACGTCGCAATTTCGACATAAACGAGCAATTTCTGTAAATATATGCTACGACGATCTTCTGCGCCAAGGTTGCCTTAGCGATAAGGCCACCTTCAATGTACCTTTTATGTTCTGTTTTGTTTTGTGTGTGTATATGTGTGCAATAAAGTTTATTTGAATTGAATTGACGATCTCTCAAGCGGCTTTACGTTGTGGAGAATCATACACTAGAGAGTTTATGGGTCAAGGAATCAATTGGTCTAAGTCTCATTTTTAAATAAATTTGACGGTCCATTTTATAGGTTTCCATAGCTAACAAATAACTCATACAATTTTATTTAACGAGCGAAGCTCAATCACCCAGAAGGTTGAATAGAGTTTGCAGTTCTTAGCATCGAGAAAGAAAGAGAAATAAAAAAATAATATATATAATATAAGTACATCGTTTTTTTTACACGGTGTTTAGATAGTAATTTTAATTAGTTCGATGTACTTAACATGTCCGTATTTATTATAAACATATCTAATAAGGAATTTAATTGTTAAAAAATTAGTTTACATCGCATGTCAATTAGTACAATGTTAATAATTTTGTCATTAAATAATTCACAAGTCATCTCATTAATTTATGTCAAACTATAATTACAGGTATATTTAAAATGATTAATGCTTATGATTCAAATATTCAGGAAAACTATTAGCTGGAACTGGTGGTATCTACCATTCCATCATACCATGGAGGTATTGACGTGGTTTTTCTAGAACATAAATCTTTGACGTTTGTTTTACAAGCTTCTTCAAACAGCAATTTGTTGTAGTCTAATGTTGTGATGTTGTTTCCAGGACAAGTTTCTAGTGTTCAACACATACCAGACATACCTGAAGAACACTTACAACGAGATCGTGACGGACTTGGAGCAGGCGCAGCGGCAGAACTTCTACTGGGCCGCCAAGTGCGTGCGGGGCGCTTACATAGAACAGGTGACGTCATCAGTTTAATTATATGGGCCCTCTTCAAACAAATTTCGTGATATCAGCGTTTCAATTCGTAGTAGCTACACAGAATATACATAAAATAACATCTCTATAATCGCATCGCATAATTTCACTCAAAATATGGTTACTAATTTCGCACTCTAGAGCTGAACCGCAGTGTTGAAGTGGATAATTGTTCCCCTCTTTATGGTACATAATTTTGTTTGTTTGCTTTTAAATATATTATACTGCAAACTAGCAATGACTACGAAAAGTCCGGCTTGGTTTATAGAATTATTGGGCAAATAGGAAGAAATTTGAAAATGAATGAATGGAGGCGCCACTATCGCTTTATGGAGTCTTAATGGCATTTTAGATCAATAAAAGAGTCATTAAAGTGACATTAAATTGACAGTTATCCCATGTTCAGCAGTTTTATCTATTTGACGGCAGGCATCTTGATTTATTTACTAAAGATAACCAAATAATTACACACGATAACAAAAAAACAAAACTTATAAATAAATTAGAATTACATAAGAATAGAATTACATAGAATTAAATAAAGCAGAATTACCATCAACCTACCACTTGATACTAATTAATTAATTATTCGATTATTTTAACATTTGACATAATAATTTAATTTGACATACTATTTTAACTTAGAAATTTGACATCATAATTTTAATTTTTTTAAAATATGGACTGATTAAATGATTTTCATTTCATAAAACAATAGTGTCATATATGCAACTAACATAAAGGTAAACACAGCGTTGTACCGATAATAAGAAAAATAAATTTAGACAAAAATACTTAAGGATCTACATTAGAAAATTCAGTTTGAAAACTACTTTTAACGATGTTTTGAAATGTAAACAAAGAATTGCAAAAACATCCAAATTCTTGTTTTTCTCCCTCACAAAGTTATTATAAGTTTTACACATAGTCAATATTGGGGAATTGGAGCCGAATGCAGTGTGTCTAAAGTTGACACAAAACTGGTTGTAATTGGACGCAGGCTAAGAGGCTTTGACGCAAAAAGGCTTCGACGGAGCATAGGCTCTTTTTCTAGCAAGATACACATCGCAGAAAACTTTAGAAATTTAGCGATAATTTGTGATATATGTATGTAATAATGATCAATTTGTATGTTTTAGGAACGCGCCAGAGCCGCGGCCATGGGCTACGAAGACCCAACCTGCGAGACTGTTGAAGCCACCACCACATCCTACCACAAATGCTTGAAGGAGATCCTCAGTCGAGTCAAGGTGAGTTGATACTTGACGATTAGCTCAGCGCAGTAGTTGATATTTGAGAAGAAATTTATAATCTAAAAAGAGAAATCTTTCAACGACTCCTATATAACGCATCGGAGGCATACTCTTCCGTTCAAATCTCGTGGAAAAAGTGGGTTTTTATGATGTCTCGAAAATAATGTTTTATTTAAGAATATGACTCGACGAGTCAGTGAGCTGAAGTGGTAAAGGGCAGGCCACATCTCTCGACTAACGGGTAACCGGTGGGGAGTAAGAGTTCTCGAGTGGCGACCATGTTCCGGGAAGTGTGTACCGGTCCGTCCCCCTGCTAGATGGCCAAACGACTTAGTAAAGGTCGCGGAGAGTCGCTGGATGCAGGTGGCTCTGCTGACGTCTCCCTGCTGAATCGAATCGAAATTTTAATGGAAAAGCATTATTTGATGACTCATTGATTAACCAACTTCTATTTAAAATATGGATTGTTATATGAATTACAGACTAACTTTAATAATAGGCGTTTTTAAGTCGCTCTTTTTTGACATTTTTTGAAATGAATATATATATATATATATATATATATATATATATATATATATATATATTCTTTTATATGATTACCTTAACAATACAGTATTTGGGACACTCCTTTTAAGTTTAAAAAAACTTGTATTGGAAGGCCCCGCTCTTCCGCTAGTTATTTAAGATATACAAATACTGTTTTTTTAATCGGAAAAGTTACTTTAAAAAAAAGAAAATAATTTCTGGGTACATAATTTAAATATTATCATTTGTCTGTCTAGTAGGTTGAATACGGAGAAGAAGCCAATGTATGAGATCTTGCACTTTTATTATTACCTGTATTCACAAAATACTTATGTCTGACTGTGACAGGACGACATGAAAGGTCGCATCGGCATCATGGTGGCTTCCCACAACGAGGACACGGTCCGGTACGCCATCCACCTGATGAAGGAGTACAACATCAAGCCGGAGGACAAGGTCGTCTGCTTCGGACAGCTGCTCGGCATGTGCGACCACGTCACCTTCCCGTTGGGTATGTGTTTCATTACTCGAGTGCAATTGCTCCTCGCCTACAGCTCGGGCTGAAATTCATCTCAATACCAGGTTGACATAAGTGCAAGAGAGCGTCCAGTATAGTTTCTATAGCGCAATTATTCCAAACAAAATTCTGAATTTATTAGGAATGTATTTTGACATTTACGTGATTATTTTTGACAATTCAATTTAATTTTCTTATTTTTAGAATTTTAGTCAGTACTTCATTATTACTATTGTATTTTGCATGCCTCTTTTGGTAAAATATGCGTACTTATTTAAAATTTATGTAACATCTGTTTTCATCATATCTTAAGCAAAATAAAGATTATGATTATGAAAAGTACCAGGCTATCAAAAACCGCAGGAGTTCGATTTAGTTAAGCACCAACCTCTGCACAAAGATCTCGCGTATACTGCATTTGACTTCAGTTCGAGTATTTTTGAAATAAGAACGCGGGCCTTCTCTTTTTACAATCCTGATTCCAAGCTAAACTCCACCCATCCCGCGTTTAAGTCTCAGAATTTTTATGTATATACGGTTTGAGATTCATTTATTTCTTAAAAGATTACAAATCACTTACAAGAAATACAGATATGACTTAAACATGTAATATATGCGCGAACATAAACATAGTGAAGGTAAATCTACAAAATAATTCAGTTTGTTGATTAGCGTCGGCGCGGCAACGGCGGCCGGTCATTAGCAAACTGGTTTCATGTGTGGTAAAGCTGAGTACACACAACTACTTATTTTATTTATTAAAGTCTTTGAATAAAAAACACTTTAGTGATTTTTTAAAGACTGCAAGTGACTTTGATTCTTTTACATCTCTCGGAAGTAAGTTGTAAAGTTGTGCACCTTCATACATAATGGTTTTTTTCCCATAATTTGTTTTGTGTTTTAGTAACTTTATGTTATGAGCATTTCTCAAAATACGTTTTTGTACTTGGACGTTTTTAGTAAATGTTATATTTGATCTTATGTCTTTGGTGAGAATTTTTCGAATTAATACGCAAGTTTTAAATGTGTAGATTTGCTTAAGGTTCATAATTTTTGTTTCTTTGTATAATTTGTCACTGGAGGTTAAATAATTGTATCGAAATAATACTTTGATCATTTTATTTTGTGCTCTTTGTAGAGTTAGCAGATTAGTTTTGGCAGCCGTACCCCACGTTTCAACGAGATAATCAATGTGTGGCTTCGCTAATGCATTATAAATAGTGTAGCGGACCTTTTTTGGCAAACACCGTGCGATACCTCTAAGTGCGCCCGTTAGTGACGATATCGTCTTGTAAATTCAAATGATGGGCATGTTTTAATTTATACATTAGGATAAATGCTATTTTACTTAATAATGACAGAGACCTTATGCCAAGACTATCTCTATCCCTTTTTCTCTCTTTTAATTTTTCTGGTTAGACTCCACCTTGGCATGAGGTCCTGGTACTTTCATATTCATCTCATCCTATGTTAAGTGATGAAAAAGTCGATAGATTGAAGCGTGCTCACTCAGAAACGCTTATTAAATTAGGTTACATGGTATGTTGTCTTTGTTTACCGGGACACAATCATAATTATTATCATAATTTACTATTTGTTTTATTTTTTGGCAAATGTATTAAAAAGCGTCGATCAAAACTCTTATGAAAATGTAAATTCAATATCATTCCGACTTGTTAGCCCTCGCTGCGGCTCGGGCAATAAATGTCAAAACTTGATTGAATTTACCGCCTCGTCACGCAAGTCTCTAAATGTACTAAATACACGTTTCAACGTGTGATGTTTTCAATGCAGTGTCTATTTATAAGCATTTTACTAACATAAGATTTTGTCCTCAGGTCAAGCCGGTTACTCAGCATACAAATACGTCCCCTATGGCCCTGTGATCGAAGTGCTACCGTATCTCTCTCGACGAGCCAACGAGAACCGCGGCTTCCTCGCCAAGATCAAGAAGGAGAAGAACCTGCTCCTCAAAGAGATATTCCGCAGAGTTTTCACGGGTCAGGCGTTCTACAAGCCAGACGGGAAATACACGCCCGTGTAAATATAGACTAGAATGTTATCGTTGATTTGCGGGATGTTTATGGTTAAGTGTCAATTCTCGAATGGGTAAGTTGACAGTTGTTAGTCATCTGAGTAGGGTAGCTCGGGCGGCGGCGGGATTGGCAAGCGATCGAACGATTACGTCGTACGGAATCACGAGCGAATCGATCAGTGAATCTATATCCTCTACAAAATCTCTCCCAGGAGTTTGATTAAGATTATCCAATAAATAAACAATTTTATCTGAACAACTAAAGGCATTACTTGTGTTCAAAATCAAATTATACAGTCGACGACCCTTAACCACTGCAATCCAGTGTACAATACGTTTACCGAAAGAATGGACCTCGCTGGAACGTGACGCCTCTCTTCGCCTCCCATCTCACCTCCCCGCAGTCATCCTATTGCCTCAGAACGGTTTACATACCGCAGTGACGTCATCGACGCTAGGTCCATACTTATAGTAAACGGATTGTTTGTCCTGTGGGGAATTTTCTAGAGCGAGATAACGGACTAAGTCAACTAATGTCTTACGAATGCTATCTAAGGGCGTTACTAAATTCCCCTAATCGACGTCTTTCGATCCCATGTTATAATCGATGCGATAGAAGACTTACAATCAAAATCGATCGAATCGACTGCTCAATTTCGATCAATTCATCTTCAATCGACAAATCGATAAAATCCATCTTCGATCAATTGTTTTATCGGCCAAAGTTGCCAAATCTATCGATTCGCGTCGTTCGACATCGATGCGACAGATGTAACACCCTAGTCTGCCGCCAAATGCCGTGTTGATATCAGTGTTGTGTACCGTGACCACCATTGGTTACTATAATAACTTGAGTAAGTCAGCTATGATCATAAGGCTTTATCATCACTTACCATCAGGTGGTAAAGGCCAAGTGAAAGTCCATTGCATATGAAAAGTTTATTTGCCGATTGTATGTTCGATATTTTTGAATCCTACGATTGAATCCTTTGGTACACTCGAACATAAAAACTATTTCATTATATTCACCCTTTTTTGTCATTATGCTGTGTGTTGAAGTTGAAGACAGTGTCAATTAAAGGTGAATGTGACATGGTGAAGAAATGGGTACATATTTTTGTACTCGAGTGTACTATGATTGCGTGTTCGTTTGCCAGTTATGCCTACGCCTTAGGTCCGCATTAATAGAGCATACTTAGGTTTGAATCGATAAAATGTCAATAATCGATAAAATTTACATTGACATAAAATGATTTCTCCTGAGTATATTTCGTTAAATTGGACGCTAGTGAAGATTTTTCGTGATAGCTATGACTGTTTATTTCTCTATACGATTGCTAAGGATCACATTATTGGATTATCAAAAATGCTAATATACCAACGTAACAACAGTGAAAGTTGTTATACAAAACATGTATTCATTATCGCTACGATTGGACAATTTAAGATCTATTCAGGGGTCAAAGAGCAACAGTGGCGCCCACTGTTGCTCATTCACTCTTTTCTACATTTTTCCGCAATTTAAAATGATTACAAAAACCAAGCCGGACTTTTGGTAGCCATTGCTGGTGTACGGTTTATCGATACATCGTGAATCATATATCGATTGTGTGCAGTTACTATTAATAAAACAGTTAAAAGTGACATTAGGCGGTTCAATTTATAATAACTACACGTAATTTAAATATGTCACTGTCGCTCTTTGGACTTTAAAAAACGTGATCAAAATCGATTTATTGATAAGATTTAGTCATAGCCATAACGTTAAATAGACACAGGTATGTAGATTAAAGAGTAAAACATCTATTTTTGCTCCGACCTTAACAGTATTTTAATAGTGGAAACTAGTCCTAGCTTCGGAGGGGGAATCTAAGTTTTATCATAATCGAGCTTCGAGCATTAATGCAGATAGGAGTCTTTTGTTGAGTCTTTCAAGGCATATCACCAAAGAAGTATCAAATGATTGGATTCTTTTTTTTATTTTAAATAATGGCTTTAACCAGTGGTTATCTAGCCAATGACGAGTAAAATTAGGTGAACAAATTTTGAGGTTATAAACTATGCCGAAGCCATTTCTTCAGCTTTCTCAATAAAATGTATAATGTGTACATTTTATCGCTTAATTTGGATTCTTGACGAGAACTTCAAAGGCTAGCCTTGGTTTCAACATTATCCGAAAGAATCCATATGCTGAATGTACTCGACATGATAAACTCTTCGGATCGCGTCGAAACCCTCGCAATTTTGCGGAATTGATACTATAACACCGTCCATGACACTTTTTGCACTATATCACACCATTTTAACACAAAAAACACACATAACAGTATTATTATTCTATTAACAAAATTGCAATGAACCACCATTTTTCAAGTTCGCGCCAAGAATCCGATTGGATTCTTATCTTCTTCTTATCGTCTTGGAATGCTTGCATCCACCTAATCGATCGATAAATCGATTATGGCAATCGATCAATAGTTGAATGTGATCAGTCGATGTCGATCGACAGTTCATACTACATCAAATCGATATGCGAAGTCGCGATCCCTTTCAAAGCGATCGCGATAGGTGTTGGAGTTAGACGATAAGACCCCTGGTTGAGTTTATCGATTGGTTGTCGATTTATCGTTCGATTATCGACCCGAAGCTACAATATCGATCGATCGACATCTGAATAAATACTTTCACAAGCCTAATATGAAATAATTATGTTTTGAGTTTTTGCAAACGTCTTAAGGATGATATTAAATATTGATACGCTTTGGTGCTTTCTCTTTCTATGACAATAGACATTGAACTAGTTGTATCAAGGCTCGAAGCTTGGTACATGGTAACTTCAATTTTCAAGGTGTGAGCTGAGGAAAACATGAAACGTTGGGTTTGATCAGAACAAACCTTGATATCGAACATGATTGAAATATTTTATTGCATTGTTGTGTTAAAGGTGTTACAAATTTAAAGTAACAATTCAAAAGTATTACAACATGGTAAAATCCACAGTCTTAGATCCAAATAGACGACGCAAAGTATCGAGATCTGTATGAAAATCAAGCGTGCCATATTTCTTCTAACATTTTTTTTGGGTAGGCAAAGGCAAAACACCATACAGCCATGACTTTAAAGGTTATAAAAATTAGGCCGAAGCCATTTCTTCAGTTTTCTCAATAAAATGTTTAATGTGAACATTCTATCGCTTGTTTTGGATTCTTGACGAGAATTTCAAATGCCAGCCTTGGTTTCAACATAATTCAAAAGAATCCATATGCCGAATGTACTCGACATGGTAAACCCTTCCGATCGCGTCGAAACCCTCACAATTTTGCGTAATTGATACTATTACACCGTCCGTGACCCTTTTTGCACTATATCACACCATTATAACACAAAAAACACACAAACAGTATTATTAACGAATTACTAAAATTGCAATGAACCACCATTTTTCAAGTTCGCGCCAAGAATCTCTTCTCGCTAATGTTACGGGGTAAAAGTGTTTTTAATCTGTTCATGGCACAAGATACGTATACTGCGCGCATTTATTCTGATCTAGGCTTGTGACAAAAGCAATGCAAAGAAATAAGTTTGTAGTAACAAGTACTGGCCCACGCTTCTTCGAGTATTTTATTTATTGAACGAATTTAATTTATAGAACGCTTCTCTGAATATTCTAGTGTGTAGTATGAAATTACAATTTAAATGTGGTGTGACGGTTAGTCGAACAAATTGTTACATTCAATTGCTTTATAGGTCTTTTTGACGTTTTAGAGGGCTAAATAAAAATATACGACTTGGCACTGGCAGGACTAGATATTTATGTTTCTTGTTTCTTGTGGATCGTGAAGGGGTAAATCTGACTATTGGATTGGAAACCCATGCTCGATGGATGACAATGGGGTACGTTTTCTTGTTTATTATGGATCATGGATCTCCCGCTTCATCAATTTACAAATGTTTTTATGTAGCCCTTTAAATCGTATCTTTTTGATAGAACTTAGTACATGTTAAATTTACGAGAAACATTAAATGGTTCCTCTAAATTCGTACAAAACAAGACAGGTTTATTTGGTATTAAATCGATTACGCCGTCGACTGATTTTATTATACTGTAAAACAGGCATTTATATGACAGCCGTGTTGCAGGTTGATTATGCTTGAGACAATAAAACTATTATATCGTTCTAGAGCGACCAAAGCAGACTTCTACGGTTACGTAAGCACGGGCTCAGCATTTTTGTTATCTTTTTCTAAAATCGAATTTGTTTACGAGATCTGTTTTGTGTAGAATTACAATTTAGGAATGTTTAATAGTTGCCAGTGTCTTAATTTAAGCGATAAAGAACTAGGAATGGATCTGTATTTCCTCGTAGATTTTATCCTTTTATTGTACTGAGATTTTGTAGTATTAAATACTGAAGGTTATACAAATTAGGTGTACTAAAGAGAAATTTCAATTTCAAAAGTTGGAACGTTTTTAGATGAAATATTGTCCCTGGATTTTTGGAAATTGTTCTTTCTGTTCCTGGGAGGTGCTGCAGTTCCTATTTGTTTGTTTTTTATTGTTATGTAAATTATTTTATACTTAATTATCTGTTCCATTGTATTGTCCTTATTTGAAATGAAAGTTATCAATTATCATTGCCGAGTTGGATTTTGATTTTATTTTAGACACATTTTGTTTTATTTAACTTTAATTTTAAGCGATTTATTGTTTCTTTGTCGCTAATTGTGATGCTATTTTTAGATTATTTTATTAGTAGACATTTAATAAAGACAAGCTCGTTTTTTGATACTTTTGATTTTTATTATTGTTTTTGACCTCTACAATTTCCTGTATTGACTTTAGTCAATTATACGAGACAATCGCAAAAGAACTATAGCTCATGTTGTAATTATATTTCACGATGATGATTTGAAAAAGTTGCTCTCGGTAGATTGACGCAAAACCAAAGATGATGACTGAATTACCTTCTTCATCATCGCGCTAATCATCGCTTTATGCGGGGTGGCATATACAGGGTCAGAAATATGGCAGTAGGTACAAGTAGTCCAGTCCAGTGCTGACTTCGCGCTCATAAGCCAGTCCAGCTGACTAGCAACCCGTTCTATCTTCGGGCCCAGTAAGTCATTCCACCATCACCAGTGTCAATTAATCCACAGTCTACTACCAACCTACCAACCCAATGACTCGGGTCCAGTCACTGCCATCGTATAAACCAGCCTTTACTCGTGATGTAAGCACAATAGCCTTTTATTGCATTGAATCTAGTTTTTGGAACCGCTCTCCACGTGTCATCACTGTAAACAACAAATGATTACTGTAAACAACAAATGATTACTGTAAACAACAAATGATTTTCAGATTCTACCTATCGGATACTACATCATACACTTTTGAAACCCATTGCATCCCGCATGGACATGTTGAGATATTTATTTCTTTACGAAATAGCTCTCCATTTATTCGCTTCCCAAAGTAATATTTATTTCGAAAGCTAGGTACATTCGAGCACAAAATATATATCCACTTTTGAACCATGTCACATTTACCTTTAATTGACATTTCCTTCAACACACTACATAGGAACCAGCAAGAGTGAATGTGACATGGTTCAAAAGTGGATACATATTTTTGTACTCAAGTTTACATACTTAAACTTCTGATTGTTATTGAACCGACTTCAAAAAAGGAGGAGGTTCTCAATTCGAAGCGTATGTTTTTTGTACGATTTTGATAATTCTTTTTTCGTTTGGTAGAACATACTTCAGAGGTGGTCCCATATAAATTTTATCGAAATCGATTGAAATGAATGAACAAAATTCAAATTTGTGAGTCGGTCGGTTTTCGTTCTTTTTAAACGCGTTAATCTTTTTGAGATCTGACCATAACAAAATATAAAACTTGTTTTGTTATAAACTGTTTCTGACTATGCCGTAACCTCATAATAACATAAATACTTGCGAGATAACTTTATTTTTATAACATATCTCATATTTTCCTTATAAATGCTGAGAGTAAGCATGACTTGGTAGTTTCTTATCTATGTCCGGGCCGCCCCTGTTTGTACCACAGACAATGAGCTACATAACAACAGACTATCATCGTGAAATGTATAACCGATAGAAGGATTTGTGCTTGTAATATTCGAAGCATTTACACAACGACAACTAAACTGAATATTGTATTATTGTATGTAGCAACATAAATGTTAGCCTTGTATGTACAGATGTAATATTGCTGACAATAATGTTCTTAGTGTATTTGTATCTATCTATCAGTCCATATCGGTTAATGTTACAATCACATCTTGGCCCTGTTTTTGGCTATCGGAGAGCATAAAACTGGCTATTTTGATTGACACCTTGAAGTGAATCCGTGGAAACTCTGATTCAGCCTTTTCTACTGACAACGAGCTTCAAAAAATGTTTTTAGATCAGTCTTTATACATCTCATTATACACCGACTTGCATTATATCGACTTGAATTATACCGACTTGAATTGTATCGACTTGAATTATATCGACTTTATATCGACTTGAATTATATCGACTTGAATTATACCGACTTGAATTATATCGACTTGAATTATACCGACTTGAATTATATCGACTTGAATTATATCGACTTGAATTATACCGACTTGAATTATACCGACTTGAATTATATCGACTTGAATTATATCGACTTGAATTATATCGACTTGCATTATATCGACTTGAATTATATCGACTTGCATTATATCGACTTGAATTATATCGACTTGAATTATATCGACTTGAATTATATCGACTTGAATTATATCTAATTGCATTAAATCTAATTGAATTTGATAGGCTTGCATTTATTACCAGGTTCCTTGTTGCATTTGATCCAAGTCGCATTTCGTCAAAATTACATAGGTGAGAAGCCAATTTCTTCTGAGTACGGATTTCAGAATAATAATAGATACATTTTATTGACTGTAATATTTATTACATTAAACGGTTGTCCGTATTTCCACACAAAAGCTAGGAAGATCATTAAAAAGGTTGTAAAACAGGCACTATAGTTCCACGAATTCATAACAAGGTGGATCTTATTTCCAGATAGTCGTAATAAAGCCAGTGATTTCACTGTGAGGTGACAGGCCATTGGCGAGTATCAGTTACCAAACACACAGAGTCTGAAGGTAAGCTAAATTGACAAATTGTTATGAATAAAACTGCTTAGGCAAGCAAGCGAGCTTGCCTAACCCCGGTCTTTAAATTCGTTTTAAAGTTCGTGATCCACTTTACTGGCGAGTCTACACGGCAAGCTTTACTGACGAGTCTACACGGCAAGCTTTACTGGCGAGTCTACACGAGTAAAATTTTACTCGCCAATGGATCATTTGACACAATATTGTATCACGCACGGCTGAAATAAATGTAATATATGTCTACTTAGCATACATACGAGTAGATCCGATTTGAAGAAGAAAAAAAAACGATGCCAATGAAATAGGGCTTTGTCATAGCATAACAAATAATAAAATGTTAATGTTTATCGATCGTTTCATTTCTCTAATTACATGTATCGGGGAACTATTCAAACACTTTATTTTTAAAATAATGTTTTTTGCCGTCATTGAATTTGAGGTCGTTTAAAAAAAAACTTTGCTGATTGATAAGAACGGTCGAAAAAAACTGCAGCTATAGCAGTAACTACTTGTTAGACTGGAAAAAAAAATTCATTTCCTGTTCCTATATATTCATACTGAACATTTCTTTGTTAAGTGGTAGTACATACTCGTATATAGTGGTGGACAGTGGCCTATTAGCAGCCCTACCATTCTTCTTAGGGTTTTTCTTCTCAGGATTAGAGAGCGCTAGAGTCATGAAGGTAAAAATATTATTGGGGGCCGGGCGGCATAGTTACACCTTTTTAGCTTCATGGCTAGAGTAGACTCTCTCGCTTGGCGACATTCTTTTATTTTGTTCCCGTATATCGATTGGCAACCACATACCGGAAAACGTCTACCAGGCCGTCCCCCTACCAGATGGACCGACGACCTGGTTAAGGGAGTCGCTGTATGCAAGTGGCACGGGACCGGTCAATGTGGCGTACTATGAAGGAAGCCTATGTCCAGCAGTGGACGTTTCCTGGCTGATGATGATGAAGCATCGCGTTTTCCACAGGCGTTTTGTTATGTAGTCCGTGTCCAAACAAAAAGGTTCTGTGACCCAATGCAACAAGAACTGCTTGAATGCTGGTTACCAAATCTGTGACAACTACCAACTTCATGGTAATTCTGCCAAAGTCTGGTGTCCAAAAAGGCAACATGTAAAAGGAAATAATCGGTTTGCCAGACACGCGATTCACTTTGAGAGGATTAAAACCAGAGAGAATTAAATATAGTAATAGGTTATAGAGCGGTCATTGGGAAACGTTTCATATAAACATTTTGATCTCAAAAGTCAATGGTATGTCAAATGTCTTGTACGGCTGCGTGACGTGATGTGACACTAGATTGAGTAACTTATTACCAATTGGTAATAAATAAGTTTAGGATCAAAATGTTTGTTTGCTTTGTCCGGTCTATTAATATTAAATGTCTTTGATTAAAACAAACAAAAAAGAAAACTAACACGAAACATATAGAAGGATTACAATTTTAGAATATATTATACATTCCTTAGAAAGAGTATATACAAAACGAGAACATACATAACAAAGAAGGGATTTGAGATTAGAAAGACGAGGGATATTATAGGGGAGAATATTGTAAAGCGACGATTTATTATTATTAGTACAACAAAAGATTCGAAACTGGAACGCTTCGGCGCGCTTTTTGATTGACATTAATATCATCGTCATCACGTCAAAACGTCATATCAATCTATCAATTTACAACACTTCAAAATTGCTTCAAAATAACAAAGTATACAGAAAACAGTGCTATTATTTATAGAATACAATTATACCCCAATGAACGAATTGACGATTTATTTGTTGATGGCATTTTGAAATTTACTAGAGTTTTTATCACGGAGTTTCGTAGAACAACCAGGACCTGGAGCGCTGAATTTGATGGAGTGGGTCAGAATGGTTGCGAGGGTAGCGCCTAGAGGGGTGAGAAATATGGCCAAAGGTCCCCCGCAGCGTGACCCACTGGACTTGACCTTCACGAACACTAAAGATGCCTTCAAGAGTAAGAAGACCAGCGAACTAGTGAGGGCCTACGTCGTCTACCAACTGTGCTCCATCGACAAGCTTGTGGAGAACAACGACATGGTAAACAATTGAGGATCGATCAGTAAAAGATGTACTTCATTACTTAGGTAGGTTCTTGATACAGTAGTCAGCACCAATCTAGGTCCTTTGATAACTTAGCCAGCTACAAGCTAGGTCCCTTGATATCTTAGCCAGATCTAAGCTAGGTTCTTTGATAAAGTAGCCAACAACAAGCAAGGTTCTTTGATAAAGCAGCCAGCACCAATGTAGGTTCCTTGATAACGTATCCAGCTCTAAGCTTGGTTATTTGATAACGTAATCAGCACCAAGCTCAATTCTTTGATAACCTAGCCAGCACCAAGATAGGTTCTTTGATAACTTAGCCAACTCAAAGCGATGTTCTTTGATAACTTAGCCAGCACCGAGTTCAGTTCTTAGATAACGTAGCCAACACCAAGCTTGGTACTTTTATAACTTAGCCAACTCCAAGCGACGTTATTTGATAAGGTAGCCAGCACTAAGCTTGTTTCTTTGATCATCTAGCTAACTCCAAGCAATGTTCTTTGATAATGTAGCCAGCACCAAGCTAGGTTCTTTGATAACTTAGTCAACTGCAAGCGTTGCACTTTGATAACCTATACTGCTGGGTTCTTTGATAATGTAGACAACAACAAGCAAGGTTATTTGACAAAGCAGCCAGCAGCAATATAGGTTCCTTGATAACATGTCCAGCACCAAGCCAGGTTCTTTGATAACGTAGTCAACAACAAGCTAGGTTCTTTGATAACGTACATAATACAAGTTCAGCTTGATAAATAAATAACCTTGTACAATAAATTGAAACAATCGACAGCTGATAAAGAGGCTGCGCCAGGTCACCGGCAAGTGGATATTTGAGAAAATCATGAAGATGACGTTCTACGGCCAGTTCGTGGCTGGCGAGGACCCGGAGAAGATCAAGCCAGTTGTTAACAGGTCCCGTGAACATTGGATTCTAGGGTTTTAAGGTTCCGATCTCAAAAGGGAAAACGGAATCCTTGTAGGGTCACTTAGATGTCCATCCACCTTTTTCTGGCAGGCAAAGGCAAAGCTGAAACTAGGTAATATCAAATACTTAGGTATACATTTTTTTAAATATATTGCGCTTACTCTTGGCATTTTTTCACCTGATGGTAAGTGACGATAAGACCGTTGGCTAGAAAGCACGCTCACCCAGACGCCTCAACTTTCATATCGGAACACTGCTATTACCACTGCTGTTTGGAGGCAGACTTAGGTAACATGGTGGTATCTAGCCAGTTGGACATATGAAATGCCCTACCACCAACCAAACCGAGTACCGATACCTCTGCTGGAATCGAACCCGGAAATCCGGATTGAGAGTCCAAAATTTTAGCTATTCGGCCACAGAGTCAGACCATTGTATCAAAAGATACTGCCTGCCTTTCTCTTACTCCAGATAGTATGATATGCGAAAACTCATCACATATCAGTAACATGTATGGTTTGCAGACTACGTTCTTTCGGCGTCAAGTCGATTCTGGACTATTCAGTGGAAGAAGACATTCCCCAAGAGGAAGCGGAACAGAGAGAAGTCAGGCAAGTGGAATTCAAGCGTTTAATTATCTTAAACAAACTGCTAATTACAATGATCTTACGACTGTATTTACCAGTGCCACAACTCCGTCAAGCAAGGACAAAGGTGAGAAAGTCGGCGGTCAACTGAAGCAGTTCCGTGTCGAGAAGCGCTTCGCTGACCGAAGGTACAAGGTCCACAGTGCTAGGACCTTCTTTTACCTCAACGAGGCTTCGTGCGAGAAGAATATGGTGGCGTTCCTGAAGAGTATCGACACTGTTCACAGTAAGTCAAATCGTCATTGGTACCAACGTTGAGACGGAATACCTTAAAACACTAATACGAACGTCCGTCATCTCACCTGTCTGATGAATCGGTCTTCTACATGATTTTTTTTAGAGATTTGAATCTAGAAGAAATTGAAGGCGGTTGAATTACATGACCTAATTCCATCGTGCCCTTTTTACAATAGGTCATCCAGAAGAATGTCTGGGTTCAACCAAGTAGGGGTCTAGGGGTTGGACTGGTAATACATGCAGGATGGCGATTGCCACCCGGGCCCCAGCCTGCGCAAGTGTCTGGGGCCTAACCATAAATGCATAGCCTTTGGTCTCGAAGCCTTGGGACCATTAGATAGATAGATAGATAAAAATCTTTATTTCCATAAAATTTACATTTACATTCGTGCTTATATATATAATTATTAATTCTGCGGAAAATGGCGCTGACTCAGCATGATGCTGTGGGCTCTGCTCATTAACTGAACAGAACACACTCATTGGGTCCAGTCCTATCTTCATTAAACTTTACTTTAAAATATCTAACATTTTGCGAAATAGCACTTGTTGACATGATGCCCTCTAGGCAACCGGCGCGGACCCTTAACAGATCTTGCCACCCGGGCCCCGTAGGTTCTGCCCGACCCTGAGGGGTTCAACCATTTCACACGAAGCGTGTTCGCTTCTTTTATTATGCTTACAACTAAGGAGTGGAATTCTCTGCCGGCTTCTGTGTTTCCCGAACGCAGACTCAAGTAACATGTCGGTGGCTAATTTTAGTAGCAAGTAACTAGGCTTTACAAGCATATTAAGTCAGTAATGAAGCAGCTGTGTCTAAGTTAAGCAGCGCTAAGATAATAGTTAGCGTGTGTTTTCAGCCGCCACGAAGAGTACCGGATTGATGGGTATAAAACTAACGGCGCTTGGACGGCCTCAACTGCTCGTTAGTAAACACTGGTTTGTTTTAATCTCGATCTTTTTATATTAAAAGGTCCATTACATGAAGCGTGTTCCTTTTTAGGGTCCAATCTAAAACATATGAGAGTAAAATTGATCAGAAAACAACAACAAGAGTAACTGGTTTTTAATTTTGAAATTTCATACCAATTCCGTTCACTCTCTGTAGGAGACCTGACTCCCTGCAGTGGGGACATATATGGGCTGATGATTAAACTTAACACCGTTCTTTTGCAGATGCAGCTTTTTGAAGTGATAGTTCGCGCCAGGAACTACATGAAGGAGATGAGTGGCAGCACTGGCAACGTTCTGACACATCACAAGACCATCGAGGACCTGCAGCGGTACGTGGAGGGGCACAAGGACAACCCAGAGGTGCAGGGGTTCCTAAAGAAGATCACCTTAGACAAACAGGGGTCAGTACATGTTATTTACCTTAAAAATATGTAAACGGTAAGACTTGTTTTTTATTTATTATTCATTAGATCAACAAAATATTATTATTACTACACTCCACATTCTCAAGTCACATTATTCCTAACCAACCCACAAACCCGCGATAATGTGGAGCTACGCCCCAAAACCGTCCTCCTGAAAGGTGGAGCCAGTGGCAATGTAGGGTTTCTGGGGTACCTGGCAGGGGCGCGAAATGAAAACTTGAACAATAATTGTGGGCAATGGTTATGCCTCGATCTTATATACGAAAGTTAGAGCGAGCAAGTCTCTACGGTCCTCCAGAGTTATCATTTTATACCAATGCAATCTTGTGAATTAAATACTGCATGATAACATTTTAAATTGATTTAATTTGAAAACCATTACGAGATTTGGCTCCAAGGACCCTGGAAAAAATTATTCAGAATTATCTGATAGTGATTTCGGAGAAAACCGTTATATTATAAAAACTTGCAGGTATTGATATAAATTTGAAGCTATCCAACGACAATCCACACACACACAAATTCCATTATTTCAGTAAATAAAAAATACAGCATTTAATTGTAATTTTCTACCCCAAAACAAAATAAAATCTGCATCTATTTTTTTTCTCCTGATTCTTGATTGATGACGTTGTGGGTGCTTTCAGGATCGTTCACCTGTTCCCATGGTCCAACATCCTGGACGAGGACATGAATCTGTCGGACACGTTCCGCGTACCGGATCCCAAGTCGGGTCAGATGCGGCGGCTCATCTCGCAGATCTCGAAACAGGAGGAGGCCATGTTCCGGAACATGCTGCGACGGCTCAACCACATCATTCTGGTAACCGTTAGCTTCACTCATGCACTGTCAACCGTGTGTCAAAGCGAACCTCTGTATCTAGGATTCTTTCTTTCGATTCTATCGTTAAAGTTACCTCTATAATTGAGACAGCGAGTGGACTTTTCCTACGAGACTTTTTTAAAGGAAAATTTTTCCTTTTCAAAATTGTTTTCTTTTAGGCTCGTTAACTGAGATAACAACAATTTAGACCCTAATAACTGAACCGATGATTAAAGAAAAGGCACAAGCTTTTTCGCAAAAGTACATATTCATAATGAACGAATGAAATGAAGTTATTGTAACGAGCAACTACGGAACTCTACACTGCGCATGTCCCGACACGCACTTGGCTGCTTTATGATTTTGAACACCTGTGGTAGTTTTTAGGGTTTCGTATCCAAAGGAAAACCAACCCTATTACTGAGACTCCGCTGTCTGTCCGTCTGTCACCAGCCTGTTCCTCATGAACCGTGACAGTTAGACAGTTGAAATACCGCCAATACAAACGTGATTTTTTTGAGACGTGCGTTTTAAAGTATTAGTGACGCCATCTAGTGACGCGTAGCAAAACTAAATCGAAAATGGTATTTAGGCGCATTCGTTAGAGGATTTTATCGGTGAATATTATTTATGATTTTGCGTATTTAAACTATCCATATTCTGTACGGAACCTTCGGTGTGCGGATCCAACTCGCACTTGGACGAATTACTAAAATTTTCTTTTTATTATATTTCAGTCTGCGAATGAGTTGAGCGTGAGGATCATGGTTGACGCTGAGCAAACGTACTTCCAGCCGGCCATATCCAGGATCTGCATGGAGATGATGAGGAAGTATAACAGAGTAAGTTCAACCTTGAAGATGAAGACCACGACGATGAAGGGATTTATTTATTACGCTTTTGATAAATGTCAAATTTCGGCATAAAATAGATTTTTTTATTATTATTTTGTACGGCGACCACGTACCGGGAAACGTCTACCAGGCCGTCGCCCTACTAGATGGACCGACGACCTGGTTAGAGTCGCTGGATGCAGGTGGCTCGGGACCTATCAATGTGGTGTACCATGAGGGAGGCCAGTGGACGCTTCCCAGCTGACGATGATGATGATTTTCGTTTGATTATGGCGGCAGTTTTTCTTTTAAATTTTAATTGAATACTTGTATTATGATTGCTAGTTAAGACGCGCTATTTTCCCTTCCAGGATAAGTTTCTGGTATTCAATACGTATCAGACTTACCTGAAGAACACTTACAGCGAGGTCGTTGCAGATCTGGAGCAGGCGAAGCGACAGAACTTCTACTGGGCAGCCAAGTTGGTACGGGGAGCGTACATAGAACAGGTATTCAATAGTCTGCATTAGAGAACTAAAGTGCTTGACGTAGCTCATCATCAGCCAGGCAGCGTCCACTGCTGGACATAGACCTCCTCCATGGTATGCCACATTGACCTGAGCAACTTACATCCAGCGACTTTCCGCAACCTTAACCAGGACATAGCTCAAGGGATTACCAAACTGCGACAATGGAGTCATATTTGCTGAAGGACAGACAAGTGTTTGGTCGATTTACCGAAGTGCGAATGCGGGGCGCAATCTCAAACTGTGCATCATATGTAAAAACAAAATTACAAATTGGCTTCTCACAAAGGACTACGATTATACGGAAGCCTTGGTTACACTCTCTGAAACGAGAATATATTAAAACCACAAACTCACACACACACACTCACTCACTCACTTCTTTTACCTTTTACCAATATATATATTTTGGAACTATTTTTTAATAATAGATAATATACAATATAGTATATATTTCTGGTCACTTAAAAAACACATGTCCGGTGGTGGAGACCTGGTTCCTGTAGCACAGGGGATCCTAGTTCAGGAGCCAGTCTTCACAAAGTTACAAGACCATAGAATTAAGTTAGTAATCTATCATTAATATGTACAAACTTTAAAAAAAATATATCTTGTGGTAATGTAATTTGTGGAGTCAGGAACGCGAGTTCATGCTGGACGGTATGGACTCCGGTGGTCATCCGGTCTACTACGGCGATCTCGCTGCAACTTCTGAGCATTCAAGCTCTTCTGCCATGAGTACTACTGGTCGTACTACTCAAAGTAGCCCTCAGCTACCCGCACTCGCTGCATGGCGCTGTCCGTGGTGTATTCCAAAACCAATCCTACCACTCCATCCTATTTTTTTTTATTCTGAGCGAGTCTGGGGTCCCAAGATAGCTTTACAGTCCGTAGGAAATTCATCCACCTTCAGTGGACGCGTTTCAAGTGTACCGCTGTAGATCCTGGCTAAAATAAAAAACAGGAATAACAGTGGGAGTGGAGAGGAGGTGGGAATGAAGAATAGACAATAACTGGAGTTAAACAAACTGATTTCTTACAAATAACGTGATTTTTCGGGGAGTTTTGGATCGATCGTGCTCGCAATTGGCCAGTATTTCAAAATTTCTACATAGTTTCCTACAACCTGACAAGGTACATGTTATTTAAATTATTTTGCAGTACATGTCTGCAATGATAAATAAAGGATCCCAGAGACTGGAGACTTACAACATAATTACGTTCTGGTTTCAGGAGCGCGCCCGCGCCACAGCGATGGGCTACGACGACCCCACCTGTGAGAGCTTCGAGGCGACCTCAACCTCATACCACAAATGCCTCAAGGAGGTCATCACTAGAGGCAATGTAAATAAGCATTGATTGATTATTATTTTAAGTAAAATTTATTTATTTTCGGATAAAAATATTTCTTGAAGAAGTTGGTACCTACGACGTTGCCTATCACATATCACTGGCTCGGCAACGCGCACGGGTTCGATGCTACTCAACGTCTGCACTCACCCACGGCTCCCGTAATGTGTCAGTCATTGACACTCTGACACTGACGTTTGGCATACCAACCCGTAGACACACGAGACATTGTGTTTATGCTGTACTGCATACACCACAACTGTATTCGTAAATGGTTGCCTATCACAAGGTTTAGCGTTTTTCTTAGTTTAAAAATAGAAATAGTTTCTAACGACTTCCTGGCGACCAGGAATACACCCTCCTCCAGTACACTAGTCACGTGAAGTGTCCATTTTTTAGCCTTCGGGGATTTCTGATTCTCAAAAAATCGGTAGAAAGGGGGTACTGGATATCTCCGCAATGCGGCTTATTATTATTTGAAAGTTGAGTTGAGTTATGGAGTAGAGCGTCGGTGGCGCAGTGGAGAACGCGTGGGCTCTCAATCTGAGGGTTCCGGGTTCGAATCCAGCCGTGTACCTATGAGTTGTTTTTCAATTCAAGCACATTATCCGATTGCTTAACGGTGAAGGAAAACATCGTGCGGAAACCTGCATGTCTTAAACAGGCATGTGAAGTCCGCCAATCCGCACTGGTCCCCCCATACACTCACTATAGGAGAGTAGGTCTGAGCCCCTTCAGTGGGGACGTACGAGTATATAGGCTGTTGATGAAGGAGTCGAAACAAAGTCGAATATGTTCTAGGTGGCGCAACTACATGTGTTTTAAGAACTGACTGGCTATGTGAGGCAAAGTATGTGCTCGCGAGTTCCACAGCTCTCAGAGCCACTAGTAAATGTTTTTTGTCAACTTCTGCTAGGACTCCCTAAAGGACCGCATCGCTGTGATGGTAGCGTCCCACAACGAAGACACGGTACGGTACGCCATACAGCTGATGAAGGAGTACAATCTAGAGCCGGGGGGTAAGGTCCTCTGCTTCGGACAGCTGCTGGGCATGTGCGATCACGTCACCTTCCCGTTGGGTATGTCTCAATTTGAACAAAAAAATTCTCACAAAAAAGGTTTCATATACATCTCAGTTTAAAAAAAAAGGAATTTTATTTGACACCCCATAAAATATCTTCATCATCATGATCATGGGAACAAAATGACTGTGCCACATTTTTCCTACCGTGACGGCACAGCCATTCTTTAGTATTGACACATGATTGTGTTTTCTTACACCGGATACACACACAAGCATACACAAATTGTGATTTTCCAGCAAGCATCAATAAATATTACAAATCTAACTCTACGTGTAAGGCAATGGCTGACAAGTAAATGCGTTCACAAAGAACTGGAAACCGACTTCAATTGCACTAAAAGTCTACTTTTACTAAGGCAAATTTAAGATTTATATCGTTTTCTCATGGATGCCGTTGTCAGAACTGGACCAAATTGAAATGGGACCACACGGGAAGCACCACCTTTCAAATAAAAATGGATCATCCAAATCGGTTCACCCAGTCAAAAGTTCTGAGGTAACAAACATTAAAAATTGGAATTGATAACCTCCTCTTTTTTTGAAGTCGGTTGAAAACAATTAGCCGCTTCTAAATAATGCTTGTGTGTGCTTTTGGCGTCATAGTAGGAAAAATGTGGCACTCTTTTTTCTTGAGTCATATTTAAATTGGTTTATTTCTGTAGATAGATCTATACAGATTATGATGAATGGACTAATTCCTGTTTTATATTGGCCGTTCCCAGGTCAAGCCGGTTACTCAGCATACAAATACGTCCCGTATGGCCCTGTGACTGAAGTGCTACCGTATCTCTCTCGACGAGCCAACGAAAACCGCGGCTTCCTCGCCAAGATAAAAAAGGAGAAGCGACTTCTACTAAAGGAGATATTCCGTCGGATTTTCAGTGGTCAAATGTTTCACAAGCCCGTGGGTAATTACACGCCAGCGTGAACACGAAGGCAGGTTTGATTGATTTTAAGCGTAGATTATAGAAACGTATAAATTTAAAGTGATTTTGTGAATTGAATCATTTCTTTAGTTCAGTTGTAATGAATTTTGGGAATGTATCGTATCTACTAAACTGTATTGAGTCTGAAAGGACGAGTCAAGAGATAATTTTTGAGTTCTCTATTTTTAGTACGGTTGTAATTACTGCAATTTTTTTTACTTTAAGAGGCTATGTTGGTAAGACCACGTGGTCGGTTTCAAGGTTAAATTGTTTTGTAGCTGTTCCTCTCCGAGCCCTATCCTACCCGAGCGCGTACGGTGAGACAGCATACATTATGCGATGTTATCCACCCGTTATTTGGATGTTTCGTAGTCCAGGGATCATTTGAAGGATAAAGTAAATTATGTAACCATTTTTTTAATACAGTATACTAATGAAATTTCAGATGTCGGTGGTTTTTCCAAATTGTTCTAAATTGATTCATACTCTTGTAAATCAGGTTCAAAGTTGGGGCTTTTTATTACCGAAAAATACAATACTTTGACGCCCTGTAACTCTGGAAGTATATATTTAAACGAAAATCTGATTCACCACCGACACAGATATTTGTTTCTAGATTGTGTCTTGAAAATTTCATAGATTTTCATAGCTTAATACTCAAAATATGTATACTATATCTAAATAAAGAATGAATGATTTTTTGTTCATACCTACACCGTTTCCTGATGAGAAAAGTAGCAGAACTCAGGGCTGGTGTGGGACACGATTACGAGTCAAATATTTATTGGAAACCCTAGTTTTTTTTTGAAGAAAAAAAAAACCACATTATTTTTGTCGTACTAATGAATTAGCCATACAAAACTGTGACTAAATTACAAGAAATATCTTATTTAAATTTTTTTGAACAGTTTCAAACAATGCTAAACCACCAATTGATTTCAAATTTAGTATGTAATATGACTCTTAAATAAATATATTTTACTGTTACCTAAATATGGGATGTAAAAACAACTTTTTGCTTGAGACCACAAATATAAATCGGTCTGAAGCTATAAATCAAAACTCACACATACCAAAGCTCATTTCCAAATCGGATTTTACCTAAAACGTATATATTTTTGACGAAGATTGATAGTTCAATATTGATGTCGTCAAGTTAAGTTAAATCTAAGAGATAAGCTCATGGAATTAAATATACTTATTGGCAGTAAATATTGTCTCTTTTCTGTACTACTAAAATAAATGTAATAAATGATCAAGATTTTTAGCAGATAAGGCTGTATTTTGAATGGCGCCATCTTTTTTATTTTTATTTTTCCTCATTTCATGCCTATTTAATGTTGTTCTACAAAATAACTAGGCCAAAATATTTAAAAATGATTATTTTTCAAAATTAATTTTTGATTTGAGTATTCAGTAGACAGACACAAGTGATCCAATAAGTTCCTTTTTTACTTTTAGGTACGGAACCCTTAAAAAAATGAAATTAACAACACATTGATTCAACATATAGTGATCTGTGGTGGTATAGACCTCTGACCTATCCCTACCAGCTTATCCCCCTGGTGGGGAAGAGTACCATTATACCTGAGTTTGCTACCAAAATGTGTCATGTTCCGGTGTGATAGGTATCAGAGCCAGCGCAGTAAATTGAGGCTTCCATCAGGCGAGATGAAGCCCAAGTGCAAATACCATCATACATTAAAAAAGCAGATGTAGGCAGGGACTACAAGGGGACGATAATAAAACACCAAATCAACAACTTTGAGGTTTACTATTTATCGGGTTTTAATGCAAATACAATAATATTTCTAGCATTCATAAGATTCGGGTCTTCTTTGGCTACTTTTAAGAACTTCAGAATTCTTCAAATTTTTTGAGAATTGAGCCATTTCTATTTAAGCACTTTCCCGTATTATGATCACACTTTGGGCACAGTTAAGGATACAATATTTTAAAAAATAATTATTGTCTATTTGCGATAGAAGTAATCGTTAGTTAAATTGAACAGTGATTAGGGAATTGATTATCAGTAATAATTGTGCAGAAAATGTAGTAGTTACAACTTTTTTACACGTGTAATATTTTTGAGAAGAGAAATGTAAAAAAATGGATATCAAATATTTATAGATAACGACTCCTATACAGTACAAATATATAATTCCGAAAGTGATGTGATTCAAATAGTTTAACAGGATATGTATAGTTAAGTCTGTAGAGATGATGGGTTTAGTGCCTAAGCAGGGGCGTACTCAGTGCGCTAGACGGGGCGCAGTTGGTGCCTGTTTGGCGCCCCCACTACACTGGGAAGTTATCGGTATTACACATTTACAAATACGTCCTACAATAATTTCAACAACACTAATCACAGGGTGTATATTTAGAACGTTTCTTGTTTGGTTATTTAATGGTTTACACAGCCGGTTTTTTTAAAAATTGAGCTACAATATTCCTTTTCAAGGCTTCTGGAACTTCATTACATATATATTTCTAAAACTTAAGGTAATCATTTTCAGCTGAAAAAGCTTGAATCACCACAACTGATGGTTGTCTTGGTGAGATTGACAACGCTACATAATAAATAAATATAAATATAATTGTCTTCATAATTTACGAAGACATTTCCATCCCGTTCAAAAATTGTTGGGGGCGTTGTGGCATCGCGCGGCTTTTATCGTTGAAAAACTTCATCATTCTTTATGATATTCAAATAATTTATTTTACCAGGCTTGAAGTATTCTTAAAATCTTGCAATTTATAGAAGTATTTATCTTTTTGGAGCCGCTTCCTGATCAGTGGCCGTGCTCTATGCATGCTGTAGCAGCATGCTGGGTTAATAGACAAACCAATATTTTTTTTCGAATCCAAATAGTTATATTGAGCAGAATAACAAATAAGACTTTCTTGTCTTTTCTGTTAGATTGTATAACTAGATGGAATAAACCAGCATGCTCATGGGCTCATCAAGCTATAAGCTTATACATACAGTCATTTTGACTCAAGTGATCCATCGCTTCCGAGTCTTTGCTTCCTATAATTAAAGCTTCGGTGTCACTATCCACCGGTACCATTCAACTGAAATAATAATTCAACGCGGCACTTGTCTTGTCTCGACAGTGGAATTGACCATGAAAGTCGACATCGTAGTTCAAATACATCCAAACTTATAGACAATTAATTGTAACATTCTTCTTGATATTCCGTAGGATATCTAGTAATCACAACATACATTTGAAGCGTATATTAACTGATGACATGACAGGCGACTCCTTCATCTGGGGCGTCATCTAGAGGGGGCGCCAGAGAGGTGAGCTGGGTCGCCGTAGCCCTTCGCTAGGATCTGTGCCTGGCCGCCTCTGCACCTGTATAATTATAAATGTCACGTATTTTCATAATGTTTTTTTGATAAAAATCAAGCCATTCAGACACTTCATTACGACGTGAAGAAAATACAACCAAAGAAATTCCCTTTCGCGTTTATAATATTAGTATAGAATAAGACTTAATCTTTTAAAAAGGAGAAAAATTGCAGAATGAAAAAGCTTGCAATAGAAGTACCTCTGCGCAAACGCAGTTCTAGCGCAGCGTGTGCTGCGAGCGCGGCGCAGAATGCGGCGGCGAGCGTAGCCAGCTGCGCGCGGACGCAGAGCAGCGCCCGCGCCGCACACGCCAGGGCCAGCCCCGCGTGCCGCGCCGCCAGCACAGCCGCCCACGGGCCGCGCCATCCCGCCCCGCCGATACACAACCCTGCCTGAATACAGAAACCCAGATTATAACATACTGTCAGAAAATTACAAGCGGAAAGAAAGAAATGAAAAATAACTTATTCCAAGTTTATTTCAATTTTGCTTTCTATACTTTTTGGAAAGGACAATTCCCTACATTTTGTTTACAGAGGGCGAAACGTCAAAGACTTTTGATATTTTGCATGAGTCTTACCTGCAGAACATCCCACAAGGCCGCACAAGCGCCCCAAGCCGCAGCCGCCACTGCTGGCAGCGCTAGGTCCGTCTTGGCTGCGCGCCACCGCAATAGGGCCAGCATGAGTGATGCATGCGCAGCGCCCCCACCTGCAGCCAGCGCCCCCCGCCGGCCCCGCGCTGCTGCCATGCTCAGCGTGGCCGCTGCTAGCGTTTGTAGTGCCCCCGCCCCGAATAGTGCCCGCCATGCGCATGCCCAGCCTCCCACGCACACGCCATACCACTAAAAGAATAAAAATAAGCTTATTCTGTTTGTCTGGTCGAAATACGTTAATACTGGTATGTTCACGTAAATAAGTAGTATTTCTTACAAGGACTATTTCGACCCTTGATGGATGTCAAGTTTGTATTGCCCTATTCAACCGATCCCAATTTAGTGTACGTAATTAATTTGTGCCGTGAGATTGCAAGTGTCAGTACATCAGTTAAAGCCTCAAAGGATGTTGCTAGCTTAGCTCAACTCATGTGAGATTTTCCGGGTACTGACGGCCACTCCTGCCACCTCCACGTTTTGTTGGCCCAATGAGGTTTTGTAGACTTCACACATACCTTTGAATCTCTTGTTTCCTGATATTGTTTCCACCGAAAAGCCAATAGAAATGAATTTCAGTAACTAAATGTAACTTGGTACGAGCCAGGATCAAACCCAGACGTCGATTGCTTGTGGCATGACGCTCTACACAGCTGAGCTACCACCACGCAATCGCACCTTATGACATTAGGTGTTAAACTTCAGTGACTTGAGAGTGGAATTTGAAACATGCGTATAATTTGGTGAGTCATTGTTTGCAGCTTAACCAAGCTATGTAGGTCTGTAAATATTATGCCGTCTTATATATATATTTTAGAAGCGTCGGTGGCGCAGTGGATAAGACGCGGACTTTCAATCTGAGGGTTCCGGGTTCGAATCCAGCCGTGTACCTATGAGTTGTTTTTCATTATCTGATTTTTTAACGGTGAAGGGAAACATCGTGAGGAAACCTGCACACTCCTTAGAATAAATTCAAAGGTGTGTGTGAAGTCTACCAATCCGCACTGGGCCCGCATGGTGGACTATGGCCCACACACTCTGTAGGAGATTAGGCCTGAGCCCCTGCAGTGGGGACGTATATAGGCTGTTGATGATGATGATGATTTTTTTTACAGAATATAGATTAACGCTTGCCCACGATCCCACCTGAGCGAGTTAAGCAACGATGTGGCCTACGATGGTGCGCGTTGGTCTAGAAGGTGCCTGTTCACCCTCGACTTGAAGGAACCCAAGTTATAGTTTTCAGGGAATACAGACGCGGCGGCGCAGCGCGTTCCACTCCCTGGCTGTACGCATGATAAAATTAAAAGCAAAGCGCTTAGTGCGAGCCATAGATAGTAATTCCTAAATCTAAAGCAACACAAACTTGAAAGTATCAAGTAAAGCTCACCTTAATATAAGAAGTATAAATAAATCCCTGTTGTAATCCAATGAACAACCCCATTGGCGCCCCAAGCAACGCTCGTGGGTCGCGAACTATCGACCTTGCATCGGGCGGGGGCGCCGGCGACGAGGTGGCCCCATACACGCCCAAGGCGATGGCAGCCAGTGCCAGCCCTGCCCACACGGCCACAAGCACTCTGCGACCTTGGTCGGTGAGGGCCGACCCTGTCATGGATTGTGTGTCAGGGCAACCCGCTGCGCCGCATGTGCGCTCCTAGGGAAACATTACTTTTTGTAAGACAAATATTTGAAAAAATGTGATAAGCATCAACTTCAATTGCTGGGTGGCCTTCATCGGATGGCCTTCTCGTCACTTACCACCAGGTGATATGAAGGCAAGTGTAAGTTGTGTATTAAAAAAGGTGTATCCAATCATTAAATTGTTGTTATAGGTAAATATCCACATCCCAGGCTTGCTTTTTGTGAGAAACAATGGTGCCCCAATAAACAACTCTCTCTTTATTTATTAATCTTAAAACAGGAGGCTTTCGGTTTATAAATGTAAAATGATATTTATTCTCAAGTTCCCGTTAATCTAAACAAAAACGTCTATTTTGCAGAATTCGACATTTTTGGGATTTAATAGTGCATTATACCCTAATAACGTTATGTTTTTTCGAATTCTTTGAGCTTACCTCATAATCATCTTCCAAAAAATACTCCTCAGACGGAGGCCACTTTGCTACTGACACATTTGTTGGCAGAGGGGTTGGCAACGACAAGTCCTCGGGCCAGATCATCAGCGCCCCACCTATCATTAGTGCCCCGAACACGAGTCCTAAGTCCTGCGCTGTTCTGAGTGCCCTCAGGCCCCGTCTAAGCGCTACTTTTCTTCTACCTTCATCGCCCGCCGCTTGAGCCAGAGATGTCGCAGAAGCTGACAGAGCAAGCGACATCGGTGACAGAGTGACGCCACAAATACCGTACAAAGGAAGCAGGATTGAGAGAGGGGTCGACATCGTGTGAGCTGATAGAAGAACGCAGACCAAAGCGTGAGATAAAGTTACTACAGCCCTCGTTCCAGTCTTTTGTAGGATTAACGGGGAGAATGGGGCCACGATAGCTGCTATAGAATGCATGATAGCCAGAGGCATGGCGCCGGCTTCTGCGCCCGCGAAGGCAGTAAAGGGAAGTAAGGCAGTTGCGCAAAGACCGCTTGAAATGCAGAGGAGGGTGAACCTCCTGAGAGCAGGCTGGGGGATTTTGGGGGGCTGTCTCATAATGAGGCGGCGGACCGATGCGGCGCCGACGGATGAAGCAGCAGAGTCTCGTCTCCGATTCGCAGCAGCAGGTGGCACTGGAACGCGGGGTACTTTCGGTTTCCTCCAAAGCCATTCTTTCTTGCATATCGTGTTACTGACTGGTATCTGAAAGAACATATTTAAATACATGAAATAACTACACTAGTTCAAGACAGATTTACTCTGCAATGTGCATGCGATTCAAATGTTACCATGAGGATTATATTTTAGCACCCTATATCATCCAATGGATGGGGAAAACCCCTTAAATATTTATTTTATTCTGTTTTTTAGTATTTGTTGTTAATAGAGGCAACAGGAATATCATTTGTGAAATTTCAACTGTCTATCACGGTTGAGATGCAGCGAGTCGCGGTAATCTGTGTAGAGAGGGTCACGTTTGACACCGGAGTAGGGTGTGTACCTGCGAGATGGTGGCTCGGTGACGCTGCGGGTCGGAGGTGGTTCGCGCGGCGCGTGCGCGGGGGGCGGGGCGCGCGCGCTGCGTCAGCTCGGGCAGGCTGCCCATGCGCACCGCATCTAGCGCGCCCGCTCCTCTCCCATCCTCCTACCTGAAGTGAACCACCGCACACAATAAAGTACTTCGTACAGAATGGACGTTTATCGTCTCCCGCCGATCCGCGAATACCCTACTTCCCCCGCAAATAACTGGTCATTTTGTATACTGTTCGCGGACTACTCACACATGTAATTTGTAACACACATTTGTAATTTTGTAACTGTACATAAAACGTATTTCACTCGAACTCTTTAAGGAAAGGAAGGTGAACTGTTGAGTGGCAGGCACTCAATCACTGAAAGAGAGACCCTAGAGAGACAGAAGTAAAAGTGAAGAAGACAAAGTAATTTTCAATACCTAGTTGGGTTAGGGCAGTGTTTTTCAATCTGTGGGTCAAAGCCTTGATCGGAGGGTCGCGGGTAAAAAGAAAAAGGCAAGGTTCTACACTACACAGTGGTTTTGTTTATTTTTTATTAAAGTTTGTCAAGTCGTGGTGTTATTTTTGAAATGTTAATAATCCAATCGTTTTCTAACTGAAGGGTAGTTCTCTTCTTCTTGACTGAGTTACCTCGTACTTACTTTCAAAACTCGCGGCTTCTTGCAGAGAGTAAGGTCCTAATAATGAGTAAATGTATCAAAATATATAAAATTTTTAACGCATATAATCTTTTAATTAAATTATTTCTTTGTACATTGTACGGGGGTCGCAAGGATTTTCCAAACAGTAAAGGGGGCGCGAAATCAAAAAAATTGAAAAACACTGGGTTAGGGTGTACAAAAGGGGGCGCTGAGGGTCCCGCCTTAGCGCCCCGATTTGTGCACCCCAACCCAGGACTACCTTGAGCCTCACACTGAAGAATCCCACAGTTGTGATAGATGGAATGAACTTCTTTTACAACATTTATCTGAAAATTTGCTTACGCTTAGAATTTGGATGTGAATTTGATAAATACGCAGACTATCTAACTAGGAACTATGCTGATATTCGTATGTTCAAGAAAGCCAATGTAAAATTCTACTTTATGTTCAAAGGTGGATATTCTGATGTTGAAAAGCACAATGAAAAATATTACCAGAGATGTGATTTAGAAGTCTAAAAAAATGGAGTGGCTCAGAACTAAAAATGTTTATAATTTTTCAATCTCCTTTCCACCAAAATGTTTCAACTTATTACCTACCTAAATTAAGATGAAACCTCGTAGATTCTACAAGTTGTTTAGTACACTAGAAATCAAAGCAAATCCCAGTAGAAAATTCTCCACAAATATCTAATGACTGATTAGCGTTTTCACACACGTTTTCCACGGAATATTTTCAAAAATATCACACGTACGACTACACTCCTGAATTTGTTCACTTCACCGAAAATCTGTTTGTGTTTGAGCTTTCAAATTGAACATCAGAGCGTTGTTTTAAAGCATGCAATGTATGAAAATGTCGGTGATACCAGTTCATTAGTGGGTGCGTTTTTACGAACTACGGAGATGTCAGCTTTGGGCTTGAAAGAGGGTGTGTGGCTGGGGTGGCCATAATTCTTGTTTTACTAGGAACAGTGTTAACATATGCACATTAACGTCAAATCAAATTACACGAGATACCAATGAACTGTAAAGTGCAAGACCTACTGCTGCAGTATGGAAGAAATTGTGTCACTGTGAGACTTGCCGAGCGCTATGTCCTTCTTCCTGTAGTCCTCCTGCCATTTCTTCAGCTGGAACATTTATAAGAGTTAGGGGAGAAATTACCACATCAAAATTTTATTTAGTTACAGTTGTATCTTGACTGAAAACTTCTTAGCGTTATCCCCCTCCTAATGCTTCCATACTACATTTCTGTTGCCATCGTCTTTTAAAATAGAATAGCTGGATTTGATAAGTAATTAACTAAAAATAGGAGACGAAATTATAGTGTCGCAAAATAAATCACATTAATTTACAACTTTATAGTTAGCTACAATTACGCAGCTAATGGTACATAGATGTCGCTTTGAAGAATAATCAGAAAAAAGTGCTTAAAATGTAAATTGTGATTCACTGTAAAGTTGTTTGTTAATGATACTCATTTCGCGACATCACAATCTGATGTCCTATACTTAGATAGTTACTACACAAATCCAGCTATTACATTTTAAAAGATTATGGCAACAGAAATTTAGTATGAAACTTTGATGCGCCGTTGTAGTATTCAACTTTGTCATTAGCCTGGGATATTCGGAATGTTTGGCTACCGTAGCGCGTCGAGGGTGGTAGGGTGGTGCTACAGGGTAAAGCTGTCATCGCGCATGCGCGGGATGCCGACCCCGACCGCGACCTGGCCGTGGGAGGCCGAGGAGACAACATAAATACATGCTGCATCGAGCTACAGCTAGACTGATAGAGTACATCCATACCCAAGGGCTTTGACCGTGACGATGACTGTAAAAGCAACAAAACTTATATGTTCCTGTTGGCTCTCGTCAATTATTGTGCTTCGTCAGTCGTCGGATTTTCTATCAGTTGCCGGCCAATAAAAGAACAACAACAACAATAACACAAAAAAATGTTTTGAATTCAAATTATCATAAATGATGATGATGAGGCTTAAAAAGAACAGATAAAGTAAAATTACAAGAAATAAGAACTAGAACAAAATTTAAAAATGCACACACTGCTTACAGACAGCTTAAATGGCGTTGGACGGGGCATATGTCACGAGACAGTAAAGAAAAATGGACTAAGTTAATAACAGAATGGTACCCAAGAGATGGTAAAAGAAATAGAGGCAGACAAAGCAAAAGATGGGAAGATGACCTCAAGAAAGTGTCTGGTCCGGTATGAACCCGTTTAGCAAGAGACAGGAATACGTGGAAATCTTTAGAGGAGGCTTTTGTCGACAGACAAGCACAAACATCCAGTTGCCGATAGTTCAAATAAATAAAATAGATTAAATCAATTAAGTGTTTAGTAAGTAGGCATGTATATATTAATTGTAAGGAAAAAGCAGCAATAAAGGCTATTTTATTTTATTTTTACCCGCGACGGAACGGAGACAGTGTATGCGTTTAGGGTGAGAGGATGTTTGTTTGTGTGTTTGTTTGTTTGTTTGTGTGTACATACAAACCAATGTTGCCACTTATCTCCAGAACGGTTTTTTATTATCATAAATGATCAATTTAATAATTAATGAAAGCATTAATTTGCAATCGGATATGATATGATTGTGAAGAAACGTTAACGAGATCCCGCTCCATCTGTTGCCATTATCTTTTAAAATACAATAGCTAGATTTGTGTAGTAACTATCTACAAACATGACATCAGATTGTGATGTCGCTAAATGAGTATCATTAACATACAACTTCACAGTGAATCACAATTTTCATTTTTACACGCTTTTATTATTTTTGTTCAAAGCGCCATCTAGGGACCATTAGCTAACTATACAGTTTATTTCGCGATTGATCGCGATACTGATATTCTATTTGCTTTGAGCTGACATCACACTTGGATACGAATGTCTAATGATGAAGTTTGTAAGTGGTTAATGAAATTTTTCGTTGTCTAGTAGTTTAACTACTAGATTTTTTGTAATTTCTGATGCACAAATTATAGTTTTTTATTTATTTTTAGGGTTCCTTGCCAAAAAAACGGAAAAATTAAGCCCTACAAGTTCAAATTAATATAAAACATTTAAGTGTACATTCGCTTGGATCTGTGAATAAACCAAACTTTTAAGTCAACGCAATAAAAAGATATGGCCATTTATGTCACATACTCTTATTTTGACGATTTCCTTAGCGAGCGCACGGAATCTAAACCCATAGGATACTTCCCATTGACATAGAATCATAAAATTTGGCAAAGTAGGTCTTATTTTGTTTATTTATATTTTACTAGCTTCTGCCCGCGGCTTCGCCCGCGTGGACTTTATTTTTCGCATTAAAAAGTAGCCTATGTCCTTTCTCAGGGTCTAAAGATTGTCTGTGCCAAATTTCATCAAAATCGGTTGAGAGGTTTAAGCGGGAAAGCGTAACAGACAGACAGAGTTACTTTCGCATTTATAATATTAGTAGGGAAGTAGGGATTTTATTAAATAAGGAGCATCAACAGGTACAGAACAAGTATTATTATACAACAAATTAAAATCGCTTCATAATTAACAATTCAATACTTCATGATTGAATCGGGCTTACATTTTCATTACAGCATTGTTTTATGACCTTTTATCTGATATTTATGAATTCAGATGTTATTTATATTCTGAACGGAACCCTTGGTGCGCGAGTCTGACTCGAACTTTGAAGTTTTTAGGGTTCGGTAGTCAAACAATGAACCCACTTTCGCTTTGTCCGTCTGTTCGTCCGCGGCTAAGCTCAGAGGCTCACTACTAGAAAGCTGTAATTTGGTACGGATATGCATATTAATCACGCCGACAAAGTGGTGGAATTAAATCTGTAAAATTTTCCCCATAGTGTGGGTTGTCGTTGAATAGGCCTTTCAAATTAAAACAATTAAATTCCTTACTAGATATGTTTATAATATTTGCACACCTGTGGACAGGTTAAGGACATCGAACTAATTGAAATTACTATCTAAACACCGTGTAAAAAAACTATGTACTTGGCACCGCACCCGATTCGGGCCGGAGTCCCGCAAGGCTCCGTGCTAGCCCCGCTTCTCTTCTCGCTGTACATTAACGACATTCCCCGACCCCGCCACCGGCGCGCACACCTCGCTCTATTCGCCGACGACACCGCGTTGTACACGTCCGGCCATAACGTCCCGCATCTCCTCAAAATTCTACAGTCTGCAACCGACGCATTGGGCGCTTGGTTCAGAAAGTGGAGGATTGAGTTGAATCCGGAAAAAAGCGCGGCGATCGTCTTCCGTAGGCAATCCCCGTCGCTCGTTCTCCCCAACATTAAGATTTTCGACACGCCGGTACCGTGGCGGGATCGAGTCAAATATCTAGGCGTTACGCTGGATAAGGGACTCACGTTCCGCCACCACGTCAAAGCCGTGCGACGGCACGCGTCTTTCGTACTGGGTCGCCTCCACTCGCTTCTCAATGCTCGCAGCAAGATGTCCCTTCGTAACAAGGTGACACTCTATAAGACGTGCATCCGTCCCATCATGACGTACGCTAGCGTGGTTTTCGCCCATGCAGCTCCTTCTCATATTCACCGACTTCAGACCGTACAGAACCGCTTCATGCGCAAAGCCACGAGCGCCCCGTGGTTTGTGCGGAACCTTGACCTCCACAAGGATCTAGAGCTGCCGACCTTAGCTCATTACATGAAGGACGTCTCTGTACGGTTCTTCGCGTCCGCTCCGAACCATCCCAATCCGTTTGCACGTAAAGCGTCGTCTTACGTGCCGATTCCCGGCCGTAAGAGGCGCCCCCGGGACGTCCTCGACGACCCCGATGATCCGATCACCTTGGCTCTTCAAGCACTATCGATCCGTCCTCAAACCGACACTTTGCAAATACACCGTCTCCGCCGGCGGAGACGGCAAAGACACACCTTCCCCACGACGAGCAATAATCCTGGCGCTTACCGCAGATATCGGCACATTCCGGGCCGATTTTCACCGATCTCTTGACCACAAAGCAACGCCCTAAGCCGAGGACGAGCCCGAGCGGGCGCCCTTAGGCCTGTTGCTATTAATAATAATACCGGTTGAGCGCCTTCCGCGCTCGCCATTGTTCGGGTGAAGCTGTAGAGGTCGCAGGACCAACAGCATCAAGTCCATTCGAAAAAAAAAATGTACTTGGCAAATAATTTTTTTCTTTCTTTCAAAAATATTGAGGGTCTATGAACACCACTTTTCGATTCAGGTACCATTTTTGTCAGAGTCGATCGTCCCCTATATCTTCTGAACTATTGCTTTTAAAAATCTCAAAAATTCACAGTTGTTGTATTTACACTTAACTTCAAAGAAAAACTATCACGACCAAGTTGGCTTTACAGGTTAACGAGTAATAGTCAACCAAAGTATAACATATTTGGAGATGACAACATGAAAATTTCGTACAAATTCAATTCAAAGTGCCGGGCAACTACAGAACCTTGCACTGCGCGTGGCCCGACACGCACTTGGCTGCTTTTTATAAAGACAACATCAAAGTTACTGATGACTATTTAAGTTTTATATTATGCTTTTTGTTTGTACCTGCTACTTCACAAAAATCTTAATACTTTGCAGCTAAGGATATGTTTTGCATATAAATAAAAGCAACAGATCTTTGCAAGTTTTTCTGAGACATGAACCGGATATTTTAGCATTTGACCGCAGTAACGACATTGATGTGACCTTTACACTTTTTACTTCTTTACTCGGTCTGGTAGGTCATTTTAGGGTTCCGTACCTCTAAAGGGAACCTTATAGGATCACTTGGTAGTCCTTCTGTCTGTCAAGACCCTTTTTCTCAGAAACCATACTCAAATCTGCAATCTCTTTGATATTTGAAAAAATCTAACGTATAAGAGAACGCACACAGCGTCACATATTATATTATGTATGTTGATTGATTGATCCATAATATATATGCGGAATGACAGACTTCACATGCCTGTTCAAGACATGCAGGTTTCCTCACGATGTTTTCCTTCACCGTTAAGCAATCGTATAATGTACTTGAATTGAAAAACAACTCATAGGTACACGGCTGGATTCGAACCCGGAACCCTCAGATTGAGAGTCCGCGCCTTATCCACTGCGCCACCGACACTTCTCATTCAAGTGATATTATGGATATATTAATCATAATCCACATGAATACTATATATGCGAAAGGTAGTTTGTTTGTCTGTCCTTGCTTCACGTCGTAATGGAGTGTCTGAACGACTTGAGTTTTTGTATAGGCGTAGTTGAAGGATCGGAAAAGGACATAGGCTTCTTCTTATCCCGTTTGAGGAAGTAATTCCCTTGGGTTAAATTATGAGTAATAACAGCCTATTTATGTTCCCACTGCAGGGGCTCAGGTCTACTCTCCTACAGAGAGTGTATGTGCCATAGTCCACCACGCAGAACCAGTGCGAATTGGTAGACTTCACACGCATATTTTGAATTTCTGCTCTGAAGTTTCCTCACGATGTTTTCCTTCACCGAAAAGCCAATGGTTTTTATCATTCGTTCATAAATTCCAAATTGGAACTCATTGGTACGAGCCAGAATCGAACGCAGGCCTCGATTGTTCAAGGCAGGACGTTCTACCCAACTGAGTTACATTGGCAAAAACGTAGTAGGTAAATAATATAGACAAATTCGGTAAAAACATGTATTCAAATGTTACAACAATGACACACAAAATTGAAGTGCCAGTCATGGGATAATCATCTTGAATTATTATTTATGACTATTTGCCATATTTGGTAATCATTTTAATTTATTACCCTCTATCAATACGCTATAATATATAATTAACCCTTTGTTAGTTTCACCAAACTCAAATAAGTAAAAAAATTGGCTAAGTGCGAGTCGTGTGAGCGCACGAAGGGTTCCGTACAGAATATGGATATTATATATCTATCTTAAATAATAATATGCACCGAACAATCCTGTAATGAATGCGCCTCGATTTTCGTTATCAATTTAGTTTTGCTGTAGCAGTAGTAGACGAGTACGACACTAGATGGCGTTAGTAGTATGTTACATCGCACGTATAAAAACACGTTTGTTGTATGGCAGCTCCCTTAAATATTTGTTTTATTCTGTTTTTTACGGCAGCAGAAATACATAATCTGTGAAAATTTCAACTGTCTAACTATCACGGTTCATGGGATACAGCCCGGTGACAGACGGACAGACAGACGGACAGCGAAGTCGCAGTAATAGGGTCCCGTTTTTTTCCTTTGGGTACAGAGCCCTAACAAGCAGCCAAGTGCGTGTTGAACACGTGTAGGGTTCCGCAGTTGAACTGGATTTATAAAAAGTAATTTTGAAAGAAATTTGTACGAAATTTTCATTTTGACTTCACCAAGTATATTTTATAATTTAGTCGACTATTACTCGTTAACCTGTAGAGCCAATTTTGTCGTGATAGTTTTCCATTTAAATTCAGTATATATACTACCTCTGTTAATTTTTCAGATTTTTAAAAGCAATAGTTTAGCAGATATAGGGGGCGGGGACGCTCCTGAATCCCCTGAAATAAGTATCATTAACTTACAACTTTAGAGTGAATAACTATATTAATTTTACTATACACAACTATACTCAATTTTTCTTATTCTAGTTCAAAGCGCCATCTAGGGACCATTAGCGTAGCTAAAAATAAAGCTGTAAATAAATGACATTTATTTCGCGACACTATAATTTCATCTCTTACTTTTAGGTAATTGCTTACCAAAGCCAGCTATTATATTTTAAAAGATTATGGCAACAGAAATTTAGTATGGAAGCATTCAGAGAAGAATCTACGATCGTGAGAACTGCCTCTGCTCCCACCCCTCTCGTTCCACCAGCCTCAAGTGAATTCCACTCTTGGGTGCCGTGACAAACGCTCTTGGGTCCAGCTCCAGTTTCTCCGGCATGCCTTCAGCCAATTCCACCCTGAACTTCTTGAACACTGTTAATAGACCTGACAATGTCTGCATCCTTGAGAACCGCATGCCTGTTGATAAAAATATCATAAACCACATTGAGAGAGAGACAATATGCCGTTTATGGCCAGGAAGGTTGCGATCGCAGTCTTTGTCTTTTTTAACCGACTTCAAAAAATGAGTCTCATAACTTTTGACTGGGTAAACCGATTTGGATGATTCTTTTTTTATTTGAAAGGTGGTGCTTCCCGTGTGGTCCAGTTCTGACAACGGGATTCATGAGAGAAAAAAACGATATAAATCTAAAATTTGCCTTAGTAAAAGTAGACTTTAAGGGCAATTGAAGTCAGTTTCAAGTTCTTTTTGAACGCATTTACTTGTTGCCGCTGCTTTGTTAGACACAAAGTTTGGAAAAAAATGCATGCATTCTATATAACAAGGCAATGACTATTGTATCTAGCAATCACGAAAGACTAAGATAATTTACATATAATTTGATAGTTAGGCCAGGAGGACACTATAAATAACTAGTAATATAGCTAAAGACGTCAAATAAATGATAGTGATTACCAATACAGATCCTGGGTCCTTCGCCGAACGGCATATAAGTGTAAGGTTTGATGGTGTGTTTGTTCTCTGGGAGGAAACGTTCTGGTCTGTACTGCTCAGGATCTGGGAAGTACTCGGGATTGTGATGCAGGTGATAAACCGGCAGATGGATCCGAAGACCCTTCTCCAACGTCACACCAGACGGCAGAGTGTACTCCTCAAACACCTCGCGATTTATAATTCCTAGCACAGGGTACATTCGGAGCGCTTCATCTATACACGCTGATAGAAATGCGAGTTCATGTACGCAATCATAGTTAAGCTTGTTTTTGTGTTTGCGCAAATAATCATCTACTTCTTCTATAGCTCGCCTTTGTGCGTTCTGATCCTTAGCGAGTTCGTACAACGTGAATCCCAATGTTGATGCTGACGTTTCGAACCCTGCTGCGAAGAACACAACGCCTTGCGCCACTAGCAAACCATCGTCGACCTCTAGTCTAACTTTATCCTCGCCTTTCGTTTTAGCGTTCATCAAACTATCGCCTGTGATATATTTGTTTTCCCTAAGACTTAAGATTAGGTCAATAAAGTCATTTCTGGACGTTGGTTTGTACTGACGCGCATCGAATACGCTGGTGAGCACTTTACTAAAGAAGGCGTGAATCACTTTTGGGAAAGCCTGCAGTCCGACTCCGTAGAATAAGGAAGGCCAGACTTGCCTGGCCACGAAGAAGTAGCCTCTCAGGTTAGATACTCCGAATATAGCCTCTCCTATAGCAGTGAAGGAGTTTTTCTCTGTACTCTTCTTCATAGTGTTTGTCTCGATACCGAATCCACATGAACATATACAATCCATTGTGTACTTCACCATGGCGCACCGGGCGTCTATCGCGTGCGAAATTTTAACTTCCTCGTCGAGCATATCTTCTAATGTGTGCGAACACTTTTCAATCAAATGGAACATGTTTCTCATTTTCGCTGACGAGAACAGCGGCGTCATATTTTGTCGCAGCACTTTCCATCTGTCGCCGAACGTGAAAAACAGATTGTAGCCAACTTCTTCCCTCTGGGTGTGGTCCATTATCTCCCTACTGTTGAAATAGTAGAAGTCTTTCGTAGTCACCAGTTTGATTAGTTCAGGGTCTTGTATTATTAGAGCTGGCTTCGTTCCGTAGAAAGCTCCAATATACGGTTCATTTGGGAACTCTTGGCAGATCTTCTGCGCTACTTGTCCTGATATCATATTCATCGTCATGTATTCCTTGTAGTTTCCAAATAAAAGCGTAGGCTTCGCATGCGGCACTTTCTTCTTTTTCCAGTAATTGTGATTCCATTGTAATGTTATGTATAGCAAACTGAGAGCAAAAGCAGCTAACGCTGCAATTATCCACATGGTCGTACTGCGTCGTCTCTAAAACAACTGGTTTTATTTTTTTTGGTTCGCCGTTTATAATGTTTGATCATCGAAGGTCATGTCAGTAATGTTAACCAAATGTTTTAGGACCGCCAGTCGGACAAAATATGAATATGAGTCGGCTTATTAGATGCACTATAATGCATACAATAAAGTGAATGGAACAAAACTAACTTAATCTAATTTCCCACTATAATGGAACAGTTGTTCATCATCATCATCAGCCGGAAAACGGCTGGACATAGGCCTCCTTCATGGCACGCCACATTGACCGGTCCCGAGCCACCTGCATCCAGCGACTCCCCGCGACTCTAACCAGGTCGTCGGTCCATCTAGTAGGGGGACGGCCTGGTAGACGTTCCCCGGTACGTAGTCGCCACTCGAGAACTTACTCCCCATCGGTTATCGGTTCTTCTAGCGATGTGGCCTGCCCATTGCCACTTCAGCTCACTGACTCGTCGAGATCAATTGTTTATGGGGAACAGTTTTTAATGATACTAAATTATAGACTATATTGTGTAGGTTAATGAGTAAATGCGTTCAAAAATAACTGGAAACCGACTTCAGTTACCTCAAAAGTCTACTTTTACTAAGGCAAATTTAAGATTTCGTTCATTTTCTCATGGATGCCGTTCTCAGAACTGGACCAAATTGAAATGGGACCACACGAGAAGCACCACCTTTCAAATAAAAAAAGAATCATCCAAATCGGTTCACCCATTCAAAAGTTCTGAGGTAACGAACATAAAAACATATCCGTCGAATTGATAACCTCCTCCTTTTTTTGAAGTCGGTTAAAGAATGTATACTAGGCCATTTGGTCTTCATCTCACCTGCTGGTAAATGACGATAAGGCCGTTATAGTTCCGGTAAGTGCTATTAACGCATGAAAAAGCATTTTACTATTTAAGGAACTACATGTTTCGCAATTTTTGCGATTTAAAATTCTGATTTTTTTTTATATTGACGGGCTTTCTTTTAATGTCCGTTATGGTGCAATACATACAATACAATTCGACCTAAATCTACTTACTTATCAGCCCGTGTCTCTCCACTGCTGAAGATAGGCCTCTCCCAACGTGCGCCTCTCCTTCCGGTCCTCCGTCGTCCTCATCCACTCGCTTCCCGCTATCTTCTTGAGGTCGTCAGACCAGCAGGCTGGAGGCCGTCCCACCCCGCATCTCCCGGTCCGAGGTCTACCTAACCTAACCTACCTAAATCTAATTTGGTGTCAATTTGTTTTGTTTATATTTTCATACCACTTCCGAAGAACATTTGAATGATGGTCTCCGTAAATATTTAAAATATTCAATATTACTTTGATGAGCCTGTGACCGATAGACAAATAAAACCTGTTATTTAATTTTGTCTCTATCGTAGACTTCGGTATTTTCATCACTTTTATAACACAGCCGTAATAGCACTATTGTGTTAAAAATCGTACTATGATTAGTCAAACGGAGTTTGTTTGTTACCTTTTGGTGTACGTCACAAGATGCGTGTCCACTGTTGGACATCAGTCTCACGAATATATCGCCACGTCGCGCCGTGGCAGGCGGATTGGTGATCGCAGTATTTAGTTAGCGGAAACATAGTGTAATATAATATAAGTAATGTCACTTCGTGATTCGATAGTCAGATGTGGTGAGCTACTATACTCGGGAACGAATAGCTCAATTTATACAGTTTCCCTGTCGGTTTAAGTAAGAATAAACAAGATAATTTAATTTAAAAAAAAACGCAATAGGCTTGTGTCCACTAATAACTAATTGCTTGTTTTATAGTTTCTAATTATAAATGAAGAGATGAAGATAAGAAAAATACCAGTCTATTTCACTTTCTAAAAAAGTTAAAGATTATTAATATTTTTAGAAAATGAATTCACGAAGAACGCGACACAAGACAGTGTGACGTCACGACACGCAAAACATCATTGTTGTTGTTGACGTTCTCATACCACAGATTGCCACAGAGCAGGTTATTTCGCGAGCTGTGACGTCATCCAAGCCGCCATGACACTATTCAGTGTTTTCGAGTTAAATATAAATTGCTTTTTTTTAAATGCAAAATACGTAATGTACATATTGCTTTTTCTTTAAAATATAGGTTTTTTTTGATAAATTTGATATTAACGTATATGTATAATTAACCAAGTTTTCAAATTTAGTCAACTAGCCTATTGTCATCAAAATATATTATGTATGCCAAATACCACTGTGAGTCATCACGATATCTCCGAAACTATAAATGATACAAACATGAAATTCAGAAATCGTTTTTAATTTAGCAATTACACATCGTAGACGCTCGCTAAGAAAATATTTTCCGAAATTCAACACGTAAAGGTGTGAAAAATAGGCTTAAACAGTACGGCCACGCCCATTTTTCTGTTTGTAAACTATGATTATTGATTGTAAAAACACGGTAACATGGCGCAGCGGACCCGGCTTATGACAACCATTACTTTATCTATTTCCCGTCTCTTTATATATATACCTGTCTCTTTCAGACTGCCAGGGCCGTATTTAATAAGTGCGTTTACGCAGGCGATAACGTCTATCGAAAAATATCGGAAATGCTGCTCAGTCGAGATACAGGTGACAAGGACAGAGCGATAGTTAACGATACGAGTATACGTTACCGCCTGCGTAAACGCACTTGTTAAATAGGGCCCTGGCAGTCTGAAAGAGACAGGTATATTATATAAAGAGACAGAGGTAGATGCACAGGACTGCGCTGCTGTGCAGTAGGTACACTCGGGTATAAAAACATGTATCCACTTCTGAACCAGGTCAAATTCACCTTTAATTGACATTTCCTTGAACACACTACATAAGTACAAGCAAGAGAGAATGTGACATAGTTTAAGAGGGTATGCTGTTGTCAAAGCGCCCATACAAACGTAGTCCAGTCATATTTTGAGTATTAAGCTATGAAAATCTATGAAATTTGCAAGACACAGTCTAGAAACAAATATCTGTGTCGGTGGTGAATCAGATTTTCGTTTAAATATATACTTCCAGAGTTACAGGGCGTCAAAATATTGTAGTTTTCGGTAATAAAAAGCCCCAGCTTTGAACCTGATTTACAAGAGTATGAATCAATTTAGAACAATTTGGAAAAACCACCGACATCTGAAAGTTCATTAGTATACTGTATTAAAAAAATGGTTACATAATATACTGTATCCTTCAAATGATCCCTGGACTACGAAACATCCAAATAACGGGTGGATAACATCGCGTAATGTATGCTGTCTCACCGTACGCGCTCGGGTAGGATAGGGCTCGGAGAGGGACAGCTACAAAACAATGCAACCTTGAAACCGACCACGTGGTCTTACCAACATAGCCTCTTAAAAGTGGATATTTTTGTACTTGAGTGTATCTACATACCTAAACCTCTGATTGCTATTAAACCGACTTCAAAAAAGGAGAAGATTCTCAATTCGAAGCGTATTTTTTTTGTATGTGTGTTATGCGATAACTCCGCCAATAGTGAATCGATTTTGATAATTCTTTTTTTTGTTTGGTAGAGCATACTTCAGAGGTGCTCCCAGATAATTTTTTTCGAAATCGATTGATCGCTCTTTGAGAAAATGAACAAAAATCAAATTTTTAAGGCAACTGAAGTCGGTTTTACTTTTTTTGAACACGTTAATCTTTTTGAGATCTGACCATAGCAAAATATAACACTTGTTTTGTTATAAACTACATATTATAAAGTGTTTGGGACTATGTAGTAACCTCATAATAACATATATATACTTTCGAGATAACGTTATTTTTATAACGCTTTATCTCATATTTTCGTTATTAATGGTGAGAGTAAGCATGACTTGGTAGTTTCTTATCTATGTTCAGCCCACCCCTGTTTGTACCAGAGATAATGATACTATCAGACATAACACTGCTTCTATCTATCTCTCTCCCTCATGGAGTATCAGAACTAGAATTAAGAAAGTACATTCAAATGTTAACACGCAGTTTGATTGATTAATGAGCTGTTATACATAACCACTAGTTGGTTTACTAAACAGCTCGATGACATAACGTGATTTATCTTATATATATTATGATATATGCAACTGGTCAAAGAACGGTTTTGTAAAACAATGAGAAATGAGATGGCGCATTTTAAAATTTTGTAGTTCGTGGCGATGCATGGCATAAAATAAATTTTCAAGAGAAAATTGTAGGATTTTTATTTGTTTAATCATGGTTCATTATCACCCAGGAAACGTCTACTACTGGACATAGGCCTCCACCATGGTACGCCACATCGACCGGTCCCGAGCCACCTGCACCCAGCGACTCCCTGCGACTCTAACCAGGTCGTCGGTCCGTCTAGTAGAGGGACGGCCTGGTAGACCTTTGGGTTAGTCAGTTATACAATCTAACAGAAAGTTACGTGTATCATTTTTCAATGCTGTTGTGGGAAAGAGTAAAAAAACAAGTTAAAGAAAGAAATATGTATTGAGAATATGCGGACGCATTCCTTTTCTTAAACTATCCGATATTATTCTGAAAACTCCTTGCTATTAAAATTTAATTAAACAGTAATCACGACCTCGTATAAGAAAGTCACGACCGCGTTAAAGAAAGATGCCTACGCAAAATATTAAATTTTGGAATCATAGTTATAGTCTCTGAAAGTGCGCCATGTTTAACAATTGTATTGAAAAAACTTTTTCTATAGTACGTCCACATAATGTTCGTTTTATTCCGATAGTTTTCTTATAAAACATTATTTCACAAGATAACTCAAGTATGGATAAAAACGAGCGGGCGAGCATTCCCATTTTGTATTTACGTTTTCGTACATACCAGTTGGCTAAAATTAGTGTCCACTTTCAACGGGTGATTTTCGGAAAAATATTAGTAGAATAGAAAAGTTTTTGATATGTCTATTTATCTTTTTATATGGCCTCTCGAATCAGACCATCTTTATTAATATACCCCTGCTCAGAAACTACCTTCTTTCTTATTTGAAAACGAGGTACAATAAAAACATTTCATTACTGCCATCTGCCATACAAAATACGCGGGAGGGAGGAAAAGTGTATGAAACTCCATTGTTAACGTGCTATTTTTAAATTGTTTGATTACGTCGTCGTAAATGGCAAAATACTTGCTTTTTCTACTCTAAGGTTTCTCGAGATAGAATCCGATTCTGCCAGTTGTCTCGTAGTAAAAATTTCAATTGAATCCCGCCTTTCGCTGAAAAGTTGAAGGACCTCGGGTCGAATTGGAGCGTGCGTGGCATGCCGTCTGCGAGCTCCACGCGGTACTTCTTCAAAACTGTCAGCAGGCCAGACAGGGTTTGCATCCGCGAGAAGCGCTTACCTGATTAAATAAAACAGAAGTATATAAACCTGCCAAGTGCGAATCAGACTCGCACACTGACGCGAACAACGAGCCATTGTTAATTTACAGGCGCCCACAGGTTGTAATTGTAAAGTGGTTATTTTGATGTGATATAATTAAAACAGATTTATTCCTAAACTTTTGCTAAGCAAGATCTTAGCTTCTCGCCAAATATCAGGCTTCTAGGTCAATGGGTTGATGAAACCCAATAGGTTTTATTTTGATGCGCTTTCAAATTGAATCTTAATTCAAATTCCAAGGATTAGGAGTAGGCCTATTTGATTTTGATTGATTCGTTAACTTACCTATACAGACTCGAGGGCCCTCGCCGAAAGGAAAATATGAGTAGGGCTTGATGAGATCTTTATTCTCGGGCAGGAATCGTTCTGGTCTGTACTTCTCGGGCTCCGGGAAGTAGTCAGCGCGGCGATGCAGATGAAACAAGGGAAGGTGAACCACTACACCTCTCTTTAGCAGCACTCCTGAAGGCAGAGTGTAGTCTTCAACCACTTCCCGTGTGAGGACAGACAGGACTGGATACAGGCGTAGTGCCTCGTCAATGCAGGCCACTAAATACGGCAGCTCATTAACACATTCATAGTCAAGCTTGTTCTTTTGTCGCCGCAGGTATTCATCCACTTCCTCTATTGCTCGACTCTGTGCCTCTTGGTCTTTCGCCAATTCGTACAGCGTATGCCCCATGGTTGATGCTGATGTCTCGTAGCCAGCAGCAAAAAGCCCCATCATCTGTACTGCCATAAAAGTATCATCAACTTTCACATTGACCCTGTCGTCAGTCTTGGAAGCGTTCAGACTGCATCCCGTTATGAAGTTATTTTTCTTCAAAGCCAAGAATAGATCCACGAAATCGTTTCTTGTTGAGGGCTTGTAATTCCGAGATTCAAACACGTCTATTGCTAACTTCTGAAAGAAGTCTTTCAACAAATTTGGAAACGCTTGTAGTCCTAGGCCGTAAAATATAGATGGCCAGACCGATCGCATAACAAAAGTTATTCCTCTTGCATTTGAAATTTCAAAGATGGTGTTACCAATGTATGTGAAAGGATTCGTTTTCGGGTTATTCTCCAAAGTGTTCGTGTCTATTCCGAAGGCGCATGAGCAGATGCTTTGCATTGTAAACCTGGCCAGGGTGACACGGGCGTCCAGCACGTCTGTGATATGAGTCTCTTTATCTAGCGCTTCCTCTAGCTTGTGGGCGCATGTCTCTATCAAGTGGAACATACTCTTCATTTTCGAAGACGAAAACAGTGGGCTCAAGTTTTGTCTGAGCACCTTCCAATGATCACCGTACGAGAAGAACATTGCTTTACCAGAATCTTCTCTGTAGATATCGTCAAGAAGCTCCCTGCAGTTGAAATAGTAGAAGTCCTTTGTGGTAATAAGTTTGATGTATTCAGGGTCTTGTACAATTAAAGTTGGTTTAGATCCGTAGTACGCTCCAACGTAAGGCTCCATGGGAAATGCTTTACAAATATCTTGTGCCACTTCGCCGATTGTCTTCTTCAATAAGATGTAGTCTCCATAGTTACCCAGTAACGTATTTGGCTTCAAGTGGGGCACTTTTTGCTTCGTCCAGTAACTTTGTTTGTCTTTCAGCTTCATATATACGTATGATAAAATAAATACAATCAGGGCTATGAGCCCCAGCGCCACTGAGCTCATGTTGATGCACATACGCTCGACTATTCCTGTCTTTCGTTTATATATTGATTTACTAAAAATTAATAGCTGGGATGACTTTCATTAAGTAAGTGTTTGTTTACCTTTTAATATGAATATTCTAACCATTAATGTGTTGTTATCATTTCAAGGGTTCCGTAAAACCTAAGAGAAAACGGAACCTTCGTAATGACACGCCTGTCGTGTCTGTATGTCCGTCTAAAAGTTGAATATCTCAACATAGGTTGTAAAATACAGGAATTATTATTGGAAATTTAAAGGCATTTTAAAGTGGATACAGGCTGCGATCATACAAAAGGCGTATTTTCCTACTTTTAGATGTAGGTACACTAGATTTTTTAGGGTTCCGTACCCAAAGGGTAAAGTTTCCGCCGTCCGTCTGTGTGTCAGCGGGCTGTATCTTATGATCCGTATGGTAGTCAGTTGAAAATTCCACAGCATGTGTATTTCTGTTGCCGCTATAACAACAAATAATAATATTTAAAAAATCAAGGGAGCTCCTGTAGTAGAAACAAGTTTTTATAATTACAAAATTAATTTGCCAGTTGAAAGCCATACATTGTCCAGGCGATAAAGATCTTAAAATTTTGGTACGAAAATCAAGAAAATGTAGTAAAATGGGGGAGCGCGAGCTCGGAGCCCTATAAATTGCAATGCGGAGTGAGACAGGGTGGACTAACATCCCCTTTACTATTTAACTTTTACGTAAATGCCTTGATTGAGGAGTTAACTGAAACTAAACTTGGATGCCATATAGGTGGTCTCTGCGTCAACAATATAAATTACGCAGATGATATGGTTCTGCTCTGCCCGACTATCAAAGGCTTGAGACAATTAGTTGAGATATGTAGTAGCTATGCAAAACAGCATGGTTTGCTTTACAACGCAAAGAAAAGTGAAGTACTTGTGTTTAGGGCTGGGAAGGGTCCAGATAGCGTGCCTCCAGTTTACATGAATGGTGTACCACTTAGAGTAGTGGATAGTTTTAAGTACCTTGGACATCACGTTACAAGTAGACTTACTGACGACACATGCCTTATCTCTGCTGACGATGAAGATATCGAGAGAGAGAGACAATCACTCTCGATAAAGAGTAATATGCTATTTCGTAGGTTTGGTAGATGCAGTCAAGATGTAAAGAAGGTCCTCTTCCGGGCCTACTGCCAGTCATTTTATACATGCAATCTTTGGTTTAAATTCCGCAAAAGAACTTTTAATACCATCAGAGTACAGTACAACAATGCCTACAGAATCCTAATGGGTTTACCCAGATTCTGTAACGCATCAACAATGTTTGCAGAGGCCCGGTTAGATGACTTTTTTAGTATAATAAGAAAACTAATATACTCCATAAGAGATAGAATGATAAAAAGTCAAAACGCAGTAATAATTAAATTGTCAGAATATATATTCAACAGCATTGACACATGCTGGTCATCGAAATCAACATGTGTCAATGCTGTTATGTAGGTGTATTAGTTATTAGTTTACTAATTAAGTTTATTAATTTATATGTACTATTTGTAAAATTTGTATTTGTATGGGTCTAGTGCCTGAGATATAGTGATAAATAAAAAATAAAATAAATTAGATAAAAAAAATTGTTTTGCTTGAGACGGGTCACTTGCGCGATGTACAGTACTAGTTGCGCCATCTTGTGATCGCGGAGCAAAACTAAAGCGAAAATGTTTAGTATTTCAACTGCACAGAGCTTTGTTCGGTGTTTGTTGCCTTACCTATTCTGTACGGAGCCCTCTTCACTCAGCACCCAAAGAAAAAAGTTCAAATAATTTAATTTAATAAGGGTTTAGAGGTAAATAAACACTGGTACTTATATTTGCAATTGTGTCTCCTTGGGGAGGGAAGGGAGCGCATTAACTTGTCAAGGCTAACACTCTTGACTATTCAGTTTAAAAAAATATTGCATGCTCATACTTGTACTATATTAGTTTTATTTCCGACGTACGGAACCCGGGGTGTGTGATCGGACTCGCACTTGGTCGGTCTTTATCTAAATATGTTATCATTTCTGCGGTCGTGACCCTCAAGCTATAATAGTTAAAGTTAATTAACAAATAGTTATTAACGATATGGTTTTCCGTATACTGATTTGTTATTGTACAAAGACTTTGTTCCGATTCCTAATTTTAATGGGTTTTAAGGTCTTAACTTCTCTGTCTTTTGGCAAAACAAAATTAAAATCAATGAGTTACATTTGTCACTATTTTTGCAGACCATTTCGAATATTTTAATGGTATACAATTTTTAAAGATATGTTATAAAAAATTCTTAAAAATTTCGCTCGACAGAAAAGTTAAAAACGGCCAAGTGCGAGACGTACTCGCGCACAAAGAGTTCTGAGCCATTATAAACAAGCGTACAGTTGTAAGATCTATTTTCCCAACCGCATGGATAAGGCGCGGACTCTCAACCTGAGGTTTGAGAGGTTACCTATGAGTTGTTTTTCAATTCAAGTATATTATCCGATTGCTTGCAAGAAGCGTCGGTGGCGCAGTGGATAAGGCGCGGACTCTCAATCTGAGGGTACCGGGTTCGAATCCAGCCGTGTACCTATGAGTTGTTTTTCAATTCAAGTACATTATCCGATTATACATATATAGGCTGTTGATGATGATGATGATCCGATTGCTTAACGGTGAAGGAAAACATCGTGAGGAAACCTGCATGTCTTGAACAGGCATGTGAAGTCCGCCGATCCGCACTGGGCCCGCGTGGTGGACTACGGCCCATACACTCTCTGTAGGAGAGTAGGCATGAGCCCCCGCAGCGGGGACGTATATAGGCTATTGATGATTGATGATGATAACTTAATTTGTTTGATGAACTATTAAAAACTATACTACATAGTACAGCTAATTTTACTAGATCGAGACCTCACTTAGGTTTTACACGTACTGGGCACTTAATGAGTTTTTGATATTTCGGCGCTGATACAAACGCCATTATCATGGTACACTCGAGTACAAAAATATGTATCCACTTTTGTACCATGTCACATTTACTCTTGCTTGTTTCTATCCTTTTACATAGAGGAACATTGTGTGGGCATCAGTATTTTCAGTAATGAAACTCTTAGTCGATTCAATCCATCAGGCATGTATAATTATATATTCTTCAATATATTCTCAACACACAGTCGGGCAGAGTAACGTTTACTAGTACTATTTCAACAGAATTCACAACAGGAATGGTTTACAAAATGAGTGTTCATCAGTTTTATAATACGATCTCCATAGCTTCCACCATCGTCAGTTCCTACTTCGAAAACTACAACTTCGTGAATCAAAACAGGCACAGTTATACAATATTAATTAATTCCTATAACCAATTACATTAATACTGAAATTTCAGAATGTATAATTATATCCAATATTTGTTACTAAAGGCTCACATTATTTAAATACATGATTGTTCGTTCCTATAAATTAGATAAACAGAGCTGGTTGAGGCAGCGTGCATCGCCTTCTAACCGGAAGTAATTGACGACGACATATTATACAATATCTTTCTAGTTAACAAATCATAGAATCAAGTATACAATATCAAAATACAAACGCAGTTATTGTTTAAACATTTATGACTAAATGTAAATATCGTTCAGTCACGTATCCGAGTAACTTGTGGTAACTTCATTTGATGTGAAATCGTTGCGAGCTCCTGCTGGAGATGCTTGTCATGCCTCTTCATATAGATGTCGCTGTTAGCCCTTGCACCGGATGTTATTGCCGGTAACAATCCAGTGTGTTGCTCAATTATAGATACATTTTTGTATTCGAGGGTACCAAATGTATAACCCCTTCGTCCGCGTTACAACAACTATGACAATGTTATAAACTTGATATCTTCATTATTTTTTCATTTTATCTATAGCAGTAGGAAATAATCCAGAAGCTTTTGGCAAAACAAAATTAACATACATGTGTGAGATAACTGCAAACTTAATGAAAACATTTGACAGTATTTTTTCCGGCCCAAAAAAATTGAATTCTGTTAAAATGCAATTATTTCACTACACGTTACATAATGTATGTAATGTAGTTTGTGTATTATCAAACTGATATCTATATATAGTTATCTCTGTATACGACGACGCATTTATTTATAATATAAATAAATCAGGTACGAGATATCAGGAGTCAGTCTACACTACGCTCCCACAATGAGTGTTACAGTGGCGGTTATATCACTAGTGACAGGTATTTTTACTTACCTCTACTTTAAAACGCAAAGAAACTTCAACTATTGGAAGATAAGAAATGTACCGCATTTAAAGCCCACTGCGTTCCTGGGAAACTACGGTGACTATATTCTGATGAAGAAGACGATAGGAGAAACTGCTCAAGACTTGTGCAAAGCTTTCCCCAAGGAGCCTTACGTTGGAGCTTACTTTGGAAATAAACCAGCACTTATATTACAAGATCCAGAATACATTAAACTCATCACGACGAAGGACTTTTACTACTTCAATTGCCGGGAACTCATTGACGATGTTTATAAAGAACACGCTGGACACACGCTATTCTTTGCATTCGGAGACAAATGGAAAGTCGTGAGACAAAACATGACCCCACTCTTCTCATCGGTGAAAATGAGGAATATGTTTCATTTGATAGAGAAATGTTCTCACACTTTCGAGAATATGCTTGACGAAGAGTTCAAGAAGTCAGATGTCATTGACGCTCGTGCCGCAATGGCCAGGTACACAATGGACTGCGTTATCGCCTGCGGCTTTGGAATACATGCAAAAACAATGGATGGCAATTCAAGCGAAAACCCCTTCACGATTATCGGCGAGAAAACCTTCGAAATATCAAATATTAGAGGCTTGGCGCTTATAATGAGATCGGTATGGCCTTCCTTGTTCTACGGTCTTGGACTACAAGCGTTCCCAAAAGCATTGAGTGATTTCTTCTACAAGCTATCAGTAGACGTGTTCAAATCTAGGAACTATGAGCCGACTAAAAAGAATGATTTCGTGGATCTACTCTTGGCTTTGAAGAAAAATAATATCATATCTGGCGACAGCTTGAGCATATTAAACAAAGAGAAAATCACTTTAACTGTAGATGATGAGTTGCTGGTGGCGCAGTGTATGGTATTTTTTGGAGCTGGGTATGAAACATCAGCAACTACTATGGGCTATACTCTGTATGAGCTAGCCAAAAACCAGCAGACACAGGAAAAGGTTCTCGAGGAAGTAGACGACTTCTTGCGTCGCCACCAGAACAAACTGGAATACGAGTGCGTCGCAGAACTTCCGTATTTGTTAGCTTGTATTGACGAGACCCTACGTATGTATCCAGTTCTGAATCTCCTGACACGAGAGGTGGTGGAAGATTACACGCTGCCTTCAGGAGTGCGGCTAGGAAGAGGTGTGGCAGTTCACTTGCCAATTTATCATCTGCATCACAACCCTGACTTCTTCCCAGACCCTGAGAAGTTTCAACCAGAACGATTCCTGCCCGAGAATAAGCAGAACATCATGCCATACACGTACATGCCTTTCGGCGAAGGACCTAGAATCTGTATAGGTGAGCTTACTGGCGGACAAACTGATTCATCATTGCCTCTGAGTGTTTCCGTTAAGGGTACTGAATAACACAAGGAACGAATTCACCTGTTAATCCATCACAGTAACACACATTTTGCGAAAAAATATGGACCAGTCGTTGTGGCTTACAAAACAGGCCTAGATTCAGCACTGGACGTTTCCAGGCTGATTATGATTTTCAGAAGTTATTGTTTTTATTATTATGAAACGGTTTTATCTCTCCCTCAGATTTTCTGACTATCAAATCAATATCAGTCATATCTCGTAGTACACTTGATAAGCATTCTCGGTGGAAATCGATTGAGAACACATATTTATTATTTTAAGAAGTACGGTGCATTGAACTAAGCCTTATAAGATCTTCGTGTGGCGTTTATGACCAGTCATTTAGCATATTCATGTAACATTTGTCATGTCTGTGGAAACTTACTTTTAGCGTGTACTGACATATTTGGCCGGCCTATTTTTTATAATCAAACGACGTTAATAATTGCTTCAGATAGGTTCCGTGGATATTGATGTATTTTTCTCAACAGGCATGCGGTTCTCAAGGATGCAGACACTATCAGGTCTGCTGACGGTGTTCAAGAAGTTCAGGGTGGAACTGGCTGACGGCATGCCGGAGAAACTGGAGCTGGACCCAAGATCGTTTGTCACGGCGTCCAGGAGCGGAATTCACTTGAGGCTGGTTGAACGAGAGGGATGGGAGCAGCGGGTGTTCACTAGATAGATACTAGATTCCGTTTACAATTTTGAAAATAGAATATTGTATCGTTATTTGAGATGGGTTCAGAAATTTTTTTTACCTATGATATGTCTAGATCAGTAGTTCCCAACCGGTGGTTCGTGATAGCAAAATTGAGGTCCGTGAAATAAAATTACCTAGTTAGTTAGTTAACTAGTCTGAGGCCGCTGTGCATAACAAAATTTAGTTTAAAATATATGATTAAATTTTAATCCTTTTATGAAGAAAAAAAATTCTTGTGGTAACTGGTCAAAAAAGGTTCAAGATTCAAGATTCACTTTATTGACCTAGTAATATGAACATTACACTCGGCACGTCAAAATATTACATATTTGCATATTAAAACTATACTTAATTATATTAACCTTAACATTTAAATAGAAATGAACATTTCATTAGTCAGACGTAATTCTATGAATTCGTTAATACTCGTAGAGTAGAAGGGACTGATTTCGAAAAATGATTTTAGTTTTTTCTTGAATTCGCTAAAAGGTAATCGGCAAATGTCAAGTACTCGTAAGAGTTTATTGTACATTATTATTTTTATGTGGCGACCTTGTTGGTTGGGTTGGGCACCACAGTTCTAGATGGAGCACTGCAACACAATCAAGCAAACTGACCGCTCACTAGTGTCTGATAATTTCGTCTTGTATCCGTGAAATATATAATGAGTTGTAAATTATTTATCGATGGTAAGTTCCTTTTTAAATGTGAATTTCAAAGTTTTAGATACGCAGCAACCAAATGTTGGAACAACCTGCCGCCACCGTTACGGGAACTAAGCTCAAAAAATATCTAATTGATTATTTATCAGCAGCAGTTCCCTCCCGGTCGCCGTGTTGTTACAACATACCTGCAAGGTCTCTAACTGCCGCCACGTCACCTACACTGCACACTTGCTCAATACTTGCACTGTACATACAAACACACGTATCTATATGTTAACACGTCAATATACACTTACACATACACTTCTTTTACATTTGACATACTTTACATATTAGAGGGCTTATCTGAAAACCAGCGCTATGTCTACTGCCACAGCAGATGCTGAGATCAGTCCTATTTGACACCACATTACAACACATTGCCTATGTACATTAATAATGTATTATTTTTAATTGTACGCAATTTATGTGTCAATTGTATTTTTGTATTGTGTTGTGTGTGTCTTAGTAAAATAAATATTTTTCTGATTCTGTTTCAACAATTTACGAAGGGTTCATCTTGATACAAATTTCGTCACGCGAAGCAAACGTATCCCAGCTGCTCGGTAATGTCCACGGGATCGATTCTACTAAACGTCCGCACTAGTCCACGGTCCTCGCGACACTGGCAGTCATTGAAACTGACACTGACGTTTAGCAAACCAACCCATAGACACACGAGACAGTGTATGTACATAACTGTTTCGTTTCTAACAGTTGCAAAATTATCGACATACCTGCGCCGTCATTGAAATAAGCAAGTATTTACGTAGTACTTAATATTAATAATGCGAAAGTATTCCTAAATTACCGAAAGAGGCAGTGGTCGCCCACATTTTAATCTATGTCATTCTGTATTTTTTGAAATTTATTTCCATAATAAAGAATATTCTACAATATTCTAATAAAATGGACGGGTTGTACCATATACAGACAGCTCTTTTCTGTACCGACTCAAAACGCCTCGACGAGCGTACCGGAACCTAAAATGAACACATTAACATAGAAATAGGGTTGTTATTGGGTTGTTAGTCAATGTCAAAATTAGTTCTGAATACGCTCACAATACGGTCACTGCAACCGTTAGCGCCAAAATGGCGCCAATCAAATGACTGCCAAGTCAAGTCATAATCTTCTTTCCAGCGTCTAGTCATCTAGTGTCATTACAGTCACTGCAACCGTTAGCGCCAAAATGGCGCCAATCAAATGACTGCCAAGTCAAGTCATAATCTTCTTTCCAGCGTCTAGTCATCTAGTGTCATTACAGTCACTGCAACCGTTAGCGCCAAAATGGCGCCAATCAAATGACTGCCAAGTCAAGTCATAATCTTCTTTCCAGCGTCTAGTCATCTAGTGTCATTACAGTCACTGCAACCGTTAGCGCCAAAATGGCGCCAATCAAATGACTGCCAAGTCAAGTCATAATCTTCTTTCCAGCGTCTAGTCATCTAGTGTCATTACAGTCACTGCAACCGTTAGCGCCAAAATGGCGCCAATCAAATGACTGCCAAGTCAAGTCATAATCTTCTTTCCAGCGTCTAGTCATCTAGTGTCATTACAGTCACTGCAACCGTTAGCGCCAAAATGGCGCCAATCAAATGACTGCCAAGTCAAGTCATAATCTTCTTTCCAGCGTCTAGTCATCTAGTGTCATTACAGTCACTGCAACCGTTAGCGCCAAAATGGCGCCAATCAAATGACTGCCAAGTCAAGTCATAATCTTCTTTCCAGCGTCTAGTCATCTAGTGTCATTACAGTCACTGCAACCGTTAGCGCCAAAATGGCGCCAATCAAATGACTGCCAAGTCAAGTCATAATCTTCTTTCCAGCGTCTAGTCATCTAGTGTCATTACAGTCACTGCAACCGTTAGCGCCAAAATGGCGCCAATCAAATGACTGCCAAGTCAAGTCATAATCTTCTTTCCAGCGTCTAGTCATCTAGTGTCATTACAGTCACTGCAACCGTTAGCGCCAAAATGGCGCCAATCAAATGACTGCCAAGTCAAGTCATAATCTTCTTTCCAGCGTCTAGTCATCTAGTGTCATTACAGTCACTGCAACCGTTAGCGCCAAAATGGCGCCAATCAAATGACTGCCAAGTCAAGTCATAATCTTCTTTCCAGCGTCTAGTCATCTAGTGTCATTACAGTCACTGCAACCGTTAGCGCCAAAATGGCGCCAATCAAATGACTGCCAAGTCAAGTCATAAGTCTTCTTTCCAACGTCTAGTGTCATTACAGTGACTCAAGCTATATAATCCCAAATCACTATCAAATTAAGAAATCTTACCTGTGCTTATGTAAATATGTTATTTCAAGTATTAAATTTTACATTAATTTCACTTGAATGATGTTATGATAGAAGAAATCTAAATAAATGAGCGCGTCGACGCCATGTGATGTGCCAATTTATTATGATTTCCATGCCACGTGCTTTCGTGCTAAGTATTTAAGTAATAGGCTGTTTACATATTCATATATTTATTATGTAAGTCTTGTATATTTTTATTGTTATGTATTTATTTCGTATATAAGTTTATTTACTTGTACGAGTATGTAAGTCTACTTTAATTATTTTCTGTATGAAATCTCCAGTGTGAATGACGGCAGAAATCTGGTCAAAGGGATAGGCAATTCAAACTGTACATTAGTTAAGAATTATTAAAATATTTAGTCATTTTTCGATTACAACATTTACATTTTGTCGTGGGGTTTTTCTTCAAAAATTATAATTTTGCTTTTTATCTGAATTTCAAATAAGACACAGAAGTGCTGTCTTATCAAATGATCACTCAAGTTAGTTACGATGGTTTTTATGAGGTGCAATATCATTATAGTTATTATCTTTATTATCAGACTGTCAGTAAGGTATTGTTGTAGATTAGATTAGATGGAAAGTGGAATAGTGAACCGAAGGTCACGGGGTCAATGCACTCGGGGTATTTATCTGATTCATTTTGGTTAGTAGTAGGGAACTATATTTCCTAAAGTAGGCGTCACCAGACAATTTATTACGTCAGTGTTCTGTTCCGCAAATTAAACATACGCTGCGTCTCGTACCGATTTGGTTTCTTGGCGCGCTTTTATTCCATTTCTACAGCCTAGGAAATGCCCTACCACCAACTGAGTAACGATGGGTATAGTTCTTAGCACACAATTTGAACAATAAATAATGGGCATAGTGGGGATGAGGTCGCGCATCCCGGGCGACAGAGGGGCGCAAGGGGAGACTGTTCGGTGAATCACGCGCATCAACGCGTTCGGAATGTGATTTTTTTACAGAGTATTGATCAACGCTTGTCCACGATCTCATGATGATGTGGCCTACGATGGTGCGCGTTGGTCTAGAAGGTGCCTGTGATTTGAAGACACCCAAGTTATAGTTTTCAGGGAATCCAGACGCCGGCAGCGCGTTCCACTCCCTGGCTGTACGCATGATAAAATTAGAAGCAAAGCGCTTAGTGCGACACATAGGGATGTCAACTACGTACTGGAGGAGCTCTGCTGTTCGTCTGTTGGATCGATACTTGAATGGCGATTTCGGAATCAACATGATATATCATTCTCCTCCCGCGCCCCGCTAAAGAGACCCGAAAATCGTTTACTGCGCAGTCAATGTTACTACACCACTTGGTAATCAAACTCAGGGCCGACGGATTGGTAATCCAACCGTGAAGCCATTAGACCACACAGGCGGTTGAGACGGCGACTGTGATTCTCTATCTCTCTCTGTTTTATATTAGTACTAAGCTATGATAGCACTGTTGTATCCTTTTTAAATCTCCTAAGTTCCCAGCCCTCTCTCGGAGTGAACTGTAGCTTAACTCCGTCTATGGGCTGAGTGACGAGAGCTTTAGGCTCGATCGGCAGTTCGTGCGGGGTGTTGGGTGCTACATCCACGCGGTATTTCTTCAGTAAGGTCACTAAGCCAGCTATCATTTGCATTCGGGCGAAGCGCATGCCTGCAACAACGAATTACACCTTATTTAAATATACACTCATATCGCAATGTATTACATTTAATATTTATTACAGGAGTATTAAAGAGAGCCATTCTTGACCGCCAGTTCGTAGTATACAGATAATTTTAAAACAATAAGTTGTACTAGTAAAATGTATATGTAATCGGATAAGAGAAAAACTCATGCCACCCAGTAGTGGCGTCTACTATACTAGGCTGATGTCAGACAGTGGACTTCTGCAGCAGAAGAGGAATTTATATATATACCGGAAAGGTCTCTGGAATATAATGGTCTAAGTACCTATAGTTTTTAATGTATCATAATTCAAAAATTTTAAAACATAAGAAACTGAAATTGTTCGTGTAAATAAATATACCTGAATATACACACTGAATGCTCGGCACTCTTTTATTTTCATAACTAAAGCACTTTAATATCGAGGGGCTAAACCAGATTTATCATATTCTATTATATGTTATAGTTATAGTATCATTGTACAAAAGTAAAATTTATCTGTTCATATATGATGCATTTACATCCATCAGACTGACTACTATTCTAGCTGCGTTCTACTCGTAGCTATGGTATGTCATTATATAGGTAAATGACACGTTCCGCGAATGTATGAAGCTATGGCCTGGTCTTGTACACTTATAATTTTAAAAGGTCATTATCAAATAAAAGTGATTAAGTTACAACTTTTGTATATTTTGGTGTAGTTTATTACAAAAAAGGTAATAATTGATGTTGAAAACAAAGATGGCGTCAATAAAATGACATTCGTCGCTGTCACTTAGTAAAAAAAATGATTTTGTACAATTAAAACAAATGCAAAAATGTAATTCTAGTATATTTCTATATATATTTAGATTATTACTTGATTTTTTAAATAGTTTACAAGTGCAGGCCGAATTTGAAGAAAAAAAAAACAACTTTTATATTCTTCTTACTCACCGATACAAATCCTGGGTCCTTCTCCAAAAGGCATGTAGCTATAAGGTTTGATGTTATGTCGATTCTCTGGCATGAAGCGCTCTGGTCTGTACTCTGTGGGTTCAGGGAAGTTATCCGGGTTCATGTGCAGACGTAAGACAGGGATATGTACCCTGAGACCTTTTCGTAGCTTGCAGCCGTCAGGGAACTCGTAGTCATCGAGCATTTCACGAGTCATATGCCCAAGGACAGGGTGCAGTCGCAAAGCTTCGTCTATGCAAGCGTTCAGCCACGGCGTGGCAGTAACGCAGGAGTATTTGACAGTTCCACCTTCAGCAATCAAATACTGGTCCACTTCAGCTGCGGCACGAGTCTGCGCCTCCTGGTTCTTTGCCAGTTCATGCAAAGTGTAACTCAGTGTCGTAGAAGACGTCTCGAAACCCGCAGCGAAAAATAAGATACACTGTGCGACGAGGAGCTCATCGTCTGATTTTAAACTAACCTTTTTCTCTTCACCCGTTCTGACGTTATGGATGCTGTCCCCTGTCCAACATTTGTTATTATTCATGTGCAGAAGTAAGTCTATGAAATCATTCCTTGATGTAGGCTCGTAGTGTCTGGCTTTAAAGACCCCAGTAATTAGATGATGGAAGAAATTGTGCAATTCATCTGGGAAAACTTTGAAACCTAATCCGTAAAATATCGCTGGCCAAATCGACCTAGCAGCTAAAAAGAAGCCTCGTTGGTTTGATATTTCGAAGATCAAATCACCCATTCTCCTGAATGGGTTGTTTGTTATATCTTTCCCCATCGCGTTTGAGTCTACACCAAACGCGCAGGCTGCTATACAGTCCATAGTAAATCTTGCCATGAGAGACCTCGCTTCTAAAACATCCGACACTCTCGTCTCTTCGTCGATGAGGTCCTCAAACACGTACGAGCACTTCTCTATCAGATGAAACATGTTCTTCATCTTCGCCGATGAGAACAACGGAGTGAGGTTCTGTCGGATCACCTTCCATCTGTCTCCGTACGTGAAGAAAAGATTTTGGGTAAATACCTCTTTATGCGTGTGATTGGAAATTTCTCTACTGCTGAAGTAGTAGAAGTCTTTCGTCGTAACAAGCTTGAGGAGTTCTGGGCTTTGCACCAAAAGGGCTGGTTCGGTGCCAAAAAACGTTCCAATGTAAGGAGCATCTGGATATTGTTCACATATTTCTTTAGATACTAATGACATATGTTTCTTCAGTAGGATATAATCTCTATAGTTCCCCAACAGTGGCATTGGCGTGGTGTGAAGGACATTTTGATTTTTCCAATAATTATGTCTTCTTTTGAAGAAGGCAAATATGGGAATTAATATCAGCAGGACGGTTATTAGACAAATTGTCCCAATCATTTTGTCGGACCAGAACTGAAGCCTTGCGGCTCGAGGGCCCTTATTTATAGAGATAGACAGTGTTTATACTTCGTCAAGTTCTTTAGTGTGACCATGCGATTCAGTATTTTCGGACATGGACTAAAATGTAACATTTCTTCTATAGTAAACTTCTTACTATAGTACTTCAAGAGCTTCATTAAAATGTCTTCGGTAATATTAAAGAATTCCCATTAAAAAAAATTTAAAACATTTATGCTTGAGTAAATCTTGACTAATGATCTTATGTGATGAAATTATGTGCGTAAAAATACTTATACTTGAAAATATTTGGCCCGTTATCTGTACGAAAAATACCGGCCAAGTGCGGGTTGGACTCGCGCACGAAGAGTTCCGTATATCTATAAAACGGCCAAAATCATGTCTGTTGTATATATTATATATTTATTTTATTAAGTTTTTAGTATTTGTTGTAATAGCAGCAACGGAAATACATCACCTGTGAAAATTTCAACTGTCTAACTATCACGGTTCATGAAATACAGCCTGGTGACAGACGGACAGACAGCGAGGTCTTAGTAATAGGGTCCCATTTTTTACCCTTTGAGTACGGAACCCTAAAAATGAAGCAAGCAACGGACCAGTTGCCCCGTTGCTGCGTGAAAGCCGGACAAATCCACACAAAGAAGTATCCAGCTTTTAGTAAACCTCTCACTCGCCCCAAGCGCCCTAAAGTACTTGAATCATCTGAACATATTTTAATTTGTTTTTAAACTTTTAGGTATTGCACAAAAGTTTTGTTGCACTAAAAATTAAGGCTTTGTTCATTCAGAGCAAGACGAAAACGTTACATATGGATGAAACGAATTCAAAAAACATAGATAAACCATGTCTTTTCGTGACGTCCGCATTCCGTCCTACTAACGGGGTGTGGCTTGGTTACCCTACATGCTTAACTATTAGTTCAACTACCCTGTTGTTAGTACAGCTAATAAGCTTGTGATAAGGCGAAAAAATACTACGTCGTTTAAATACGTTTTTAAATTATTGATATATTGACATTTGTCAATCCGATTTGATAATGATACTCGTATGCGACAGATAAAAAAACAGCTAAATGCTAGTCACACCGAGGACTCCGAATAGAATATGAATTTCTAGCTTTGTCGCGACTTCGACCGCATGGACAACATAAATTATTCCACAGGAACTACTGGTTTGATCGGGATAAAAAGAAGCATATGTATTGTTGCGGCCCTTCTAGTATATATATCAAAACAAACTGGTCTGTATGACTTTCCGTCGCGAGGTAAAAAAAGGACAAACAATTGGCAAGGTGTCAAGCAGCGAACAATACTCTAAGAAAATGTAAGGGTAATAATTAACGCTTTTAAAAAGATCTAAGAAATCAATTTCAACTGCCCTAACTGTCTACAGCATTCATTCCCTAAAATGTTCACCCGTAGAGATATAGTTATCTGGGCATATATATTTTTTGGGTTGGTAAATTTATATGGGACCATCTATGAGGTATGATCTATCAAACAAAAAAATAATTATCAAAATCGATTCATAATTGGCGGAGTAACGTAACATACACACACAAAAGTCGAATTGAGAGCAACCTCCTTTTTTCGAGGTCGCTTTAAAATAGTATTACAGACAGACAAACAGACGGACAACGAAGTTAATATATATGGATTTCCTTTTCCATTTGATGTACGGAACCGTAAAAATATTTTAGTATTGCAACCGTCTCCGTGGCCTAATGGCTAAATGTTGGAATAACATTCCGGGGGTCCCGGGTTCGATTCCCAGTGAGGGCACCTGCTGGTACTCGATTTTGTTACTGGTAAGGCATTTTCGCTTAGCTTAGCTATCACCCTGTTACCGAAGTCTGCCATACAACGGTCGTATCTTCAGTACCATCAAATGAGATGAAGGCCAAGACAGTGCGGTGAGTCAGCACTTACTGGCTTCATTAAAATAATAATAAAAGTTTATTATTTTAAATCTAATCAGGCCGGGTAATTTCGTAACAAACTATTGTATTTTTAGGGTTCGTTGCCTCAAAAGGAACCACTAAAGGATCACTTTGTTGTCCGTCTAACTTTCTGTCTAGACCATTTTTCTCAGAAGTTAAAATTAATATTTAATACTCAAATCTGCCGTCCCATGTTCCTGGGAAAAATCAAACCTGTAGGTCAACGCAATAAGAAAACACTGCTAACACCACATTCACACAATTTACCTAGATAATGCAAGGAATCAAAAAGATACATGTAGAGTACTTCCCGTTGACCCAGAATCCTGAAATTTGACAAGAAGCAATTTCTTACAGCAGAACCATAGCAGTAAATCTGAAAACCACGATTTTTTAAATCATAGATTCAAGATTCACTTTATTGACCTAGTAATATGAACATTACACTCGGCACGTCAAAATATTACATATATGCATATTAAAACTATACTTAATTATCCTAATTATATTAACGTAAACGTTTAACTAGAAATGAACATTTCATTGGTCAGACGTAATTCTATGAATTCGTTAAAGGAAAGGGACTGATTTCCAAAAATGATTTTAGTTTTTTCTTGAATTCGCTAAAAGGCAACACAGTAAAAATAGCTGTTTCAGCTTTTACAAACGTAACTTTGCAGTTGAAAGCCATACACCGGGTATGTAATTTAGCTGCTAAAGTAAAGTTTGGTTTTTCAATCAGACATACATTTGGTGCTAATTAGCTTAAATATTATTTATGATTTTAAGCATAATTATTAAAATTCTGTACGGAACCCTCGGTGCGCGAGTCCGACTCGCGATGGAGAGAAGAACAATCTATATGTAATGTAGAAATTAACAACAGTACACACGTGCAAGCAATCCCAGTTTGTAAACAAAAGAACGGATTTCTTAGAATGCTGGGTGTGTATGACGCCGACAGTCGAGTTTATTACGGACTAGGATAATAAAGCGATAAAGGCCGGACACAGCTGCACAGTTTCTACTAATTTTAGCAAATTAAAAAGTACTTTTTACTACATTGTATTTAATTGTTGTCGTTATTGAGACTGGGTGTAATGCTATATAGAGTGTATCATTGTATGGAAGACAAGCTAAACCAACGAAAGCCGAGTGATTTCGAAGCTTTAGAGAGTTTCTCGTTAAATCGAGTGAAATTACATAAAGTTTACACTTACAATGCTTGCGATTATATCGCTTAGTGTGAACGCCATGCTATACAGTATAGCATTATATCCGTATTTGCTATACTGTATAGCACAATATTATAGCGTAGTCTGAAACCTGCTTTACCTTATTAGAGAAGAAAAATCAGACTCACATTTGAATACACGTTTCAGTCATTAGTGGAATGGACCAATCATCAAACGTGACATTCAAATTAAGTAGTCGCAACTGGGGCTAGCAATCTACGTACAGTGAATGCATGTGACTTTAGTGATTGACATAAATTACCATAAATTACAAGTCCGTAGTTTACCAAGTAATCCGATATAAGCGATGTTTATAGTCACTTAGTCATGCCTTAAGTACCATTTATAATCTGGGAAAATACTATTAGTTGTTTGTCATTTAATAAACAATAAGATTGCCATTTTAGTGTACGGATACCGGACAAAAAGTAAGGTAGTACTTAATTATTGATCAATTTTTGATGGTCGGGGTAGCATCATCATCAACAGCCTATACGTCCCCCCTGGAGGGGCTCAGGTCTACTCTCCTACAGAGAGTGTATGGGACATAGTCCACCACGCGGGCCCAGTGCAGATTGGTAAACTTCACATTCACCTTTGAATTTCTTCTCGGAGGTGTGCAGGTTTCCTCACGATGTTTTACCTTTACCTACATAAATTATTAATAACAAACTGGAACTCATTGGTACGAGCCAGGATCTGAGCTACCATGGTTGCTCGGTTCGGGAGGTTGGAAGTCATAAAACCTGCGTGCTAGTCGGTTTATAATGACTCTCGAAAATCAGTTATAAACGTGGCTCAGAAGAGATATCGGTCGGTAGCTCTTCAGTAAGACATTATCATCTTTCTTTAATTGATTAATCTCCGAAGATCACTGGTGTGTTCTGCTAGAGTTCCCAGGGCTCCTCGACTTGCGCCGAGGATGACCACCGAGGGGTTTTTAGTGGATGGATATTCTACATAACCTGGCTTCTCTCCTAAGGAGTCGCGTATCTTTGAAAAAAAGGTCGTAAGGGTTAGTATTTATTATTCTAAGATGTAGTAGTATATACATATATTCTATCATGTAAGACTGTATATTCGGCTTCTCCTAAGTAAATGTTACAAATTAGAAACAACTCAGTTATCAGAAGGCAGATAGCAGTAACCTTTACCGAGACTGATAATAAAAACCCGACTCGTTTTTTTTCTCGAATTGACTATGCTTATAGTCGTAGTATATGCCGTGTGGTACCGGTTTAGAATAAAACCACCCCATCTCTTCGCTTGGGTTTCGTGAGAGGTGACTAATGGAAAAATAATACCGAGGGGAGGGGCAGCAGTCTCCTCCTGAAGAACCTAACCGAATTCTGCGATCAAAAACCCGTCGGGCAAGCGTGGTGATTATGACATGTACCCTCCTAAACATGGGGGATGCCGATGTCCAGCTGTGTAAGTTTTCCGGTTGTGAATGACGATAATGTCATCATCCTTTCTGATGATGACATGATGTCCTCCGTCGTCATCTTGACGTCCTTTAAAAATTATTTTTTATTAAAGACGCAAGTCATTTTAGTACGAAATAATATTTTTTTGCTATTTTGTTCTTTTATGTATGACTCCGATCGGGGTTATCAAGGTTCTGATTATTATGTAGAGCGCATATGTACCCAACCGAATTGTGGACCATATTGATTAAAGAAAAAATTATCGCTGTACCTTTCTTGACCTGAAAAAGGCTTTGGATACTATTTCTATCCCAATTTCGGTACAAAAGATGGAGCGAATCGGAATATGACATATACCTCTATCACTGTTTCGAGACTGCCTCTCCCATAGAAAATATAGAGTCTAGAGTGGGTCAATGTCAGTCAAGACACGGACATTAACTATGGTATCCCACAAGGCAGTGTTCTTGGCCCAACCGTATTTCTTATCTATATAAATGATCTGTGTAACATGAATCTGCCCAATGGCCAATTTTTTTCTGACGCGGATACATCAATTTTTTCACTGCCTCATCTTGGAATAAGGTTCGGGTAAAGGCTGAGTCGGTCTATTGGAAGTTGCCTACTGGTTTGAAACCAATCTCTTCACTTCTCAAACAAACTTTATTTGTTTTACGATCTATAATAGGATTCAATCTGACACCGATTTCAGCATTAAAATTCACACACTCACTTAGGAATCATGCTGGATCAACGTTTGGCATGGGACATGCAAATAGAAGTTGTCTCTGGCAGAATAAGAAAATTAATATGGGTTTATAAAAAAAAAAACTTAGTTTTAGTTCAATCTGTTCTTGTCTACTGTATTCCTGTCTGGGATGGCGCAAATAAAACGAAATTCATTGAGAATGCATTTCAAAACAATTAAGATTCTCAACGGAAATGCTGTATTCAATTTGTGATCTGTTAGAAAACTATACATTCTCCAAGTTTGCCTAAAGGTTCATAAGTCACTGGTCTATGACCCTAGCATTGTCACAGATAGACGAAGAAACAATCATATAATTTCTACTACTGAAAAAAAATCGTCTTAAGCGATTTATTGCAGGCAAACTGGGTGTAGAGGACAGTTGCGTAAGTAAACGGAGGAATAGTGCCAAACAACGAAAATAATAATAATGGCCAATGGATATGCATAACAATAATTAAATCTTACTTTAATTTAGAAAGTAGGTAAAATATTTCAGGGTCCGAAAAAACACAAAATTCATGGTTACATTTAAGATTATAAGTATAAACACGTTCGATCTTTATAAATAGAAGAAATCCGAGGTCCGAAGTGGCAGTACTGATCCGTGAAAATGATTGGCATATTGCTTATAATAATTGTTTTATTAATATTCCTACCTCTATTCTTTTTCTTCAAAAGAAGACATAATTATTGGAAAAATCTAAATGTTATCCACCCCGAGCCAGTGCCAGTGTTGGGGAACTATGGCGATTACATCCTACTTAAGAAAGATTTAGCAGGAGTATCTAAAGAAATTTGCGAACAATATCCAGATGCTCCTTACATTGGAACGTTTTTTGGCACCGAACCAGCCCTTTTGGTGCAAAGTCCAGAACTGCTAAGAATTGTTACGACGAAGGACTTCTACTACTTCAGCGGTAGAGAAATTTCTGATCACACCCATAAAGAGATATTCACTCAGAATCTTTTCTTCACGTACGGAGACAGATGGAAGGTGATCCGCCAGAACCTCACTCCGTTGTTCTCATCGGCAAAGATGAAGAACATGTTTCATCTGATAGAGAAGTGCTCGTACGTGTTTGAAGATCTCATCGACGAAGAGACGAGAGTGTCGGATGTTTTAGAAGCAAGGTCTCTCATGGCAAGATTTACTATGGATTGTATAGCAGCCTGCGCGTTTGGTGTAGACTCAAACGCGATGGGGAAAGATATAGCAAACAACCCATTCAGGAGAATGGGAGATCTCGTTTTTGAAGTGTCAAAACTGCGAGGACTAGCTCTAGTTACTAGAGCAATGTGGCCAACAATATTTTATGGACTTGGTTTCAAAGTTTTCCCAGATGCACTGAACGATTTCTTTCAGAAGCTCATTGTTGGAGTATTTAAAGCTAGGCACTACGAGCCATCTCCAAGGAACGATTTCATAGACCTAATGCTGAGCATGGATAAAAGCAAATGTTGGACTGGTGATAGCATTCATAACGCCAAAACGGGTACTGCTAACAAGTTCAGCATGGAGTCAAATGATGAGCTATTAGCCTCCCAGAGTTCTCTATTTTTTGCTGCTGGTTATGAAACTTCAGCGACGACACTGGGCTTCACACTGTATGAGCTGGCAAAGAACCAGGAGGCGCAGACGCGTGCCGCAGCTGAAGTGGACCAGTACTTGATTGCTGAAGGTGGAACTGTCAAACACTCCTGCGTTACTACCTTGCCGTGGCTGAACGCTTGCATAGACGAAGCTTTGCGACTGCACCCCGTCCTTGGGCACTTGGCTCGCGAAATGTTTGACGACTACGAGCTCCCTGACGGCTGCAAGCTACGAAAAGGTCTCAGGGTACATATCCCTGTCTTACGTCTGCACATGAACCCAGATAACTTCCCTGAACCCACAGAGTACAGACCAGATCGCTTCATGCCAGGGAACCAACAGAACATCAAACCTTACAGCTACATGCCTTTTGGAGAAGGACCCAGGATTTGCATTGGTGAGTCAGATTATTTTATTCGAAGCTGATATTCAGAGAATACTTAAAACTATTATTGTTGATTTGATTTGATCATGATTTGTTGGTGTAGGACGTTTTTATTCAGTAAGAGTTTTCGTTTTGGGGGATATTCTAAATCCTTCGGTATAGGACAGATTCGTGGATCGGACAGATTTTGTGATTCGACGGATTAGTTATACGACAGAAGTATAGGTATAAATAAAATGCAACCCCTCTTGGAATTCTAAATGCCTTACAGAGCTGTTGTGGATTCTGTACAGGTACATATGTATGTATCTACCTAAATATAAGTGTATTCATGTGTTTGATTTTTCTTTACCGATTTGCATACTATTTACAGTAGCTAGTACTCATACTTAGTATACAAATATATAAGACAAACAGACACGTCAAAAGTTTTCTAAGTCTTGATTCTTTCCATCCCACAGCCAAGGGGCTGTCTGAACTGTTGTCCTGGACTTGGGTCTTCAACTTGGGAAATATTTTAGGTTTAACACAACACCTTTCTCTGAGACTGAATAGAGAAGTTCTTGCTCGATACTCAGGTATACTCGGTATTCAACGAAGTAACTGCATACATTATTAAGTCAGTAAATTTACCTTTACAGTTCTCGTGTATTGTTTCAGGCATGCGATTCGCTAAAATGCAGGTGATGGCTGGTCTAGTGACAATACTGAAGAAATACCGAGTGGAATTAGCTCCGAACATGCCAAAGGACTTGGTGTTGGAACCGAAACTTTTGGTTAGACAAGCCGTAGGTGGCATCAAGCTTAAGTTTACACCAAGAGAAGGATGGGAGAAGAGAATGTTCAAGAAGGACATTTCAGCGTAGTGCCAAATTAGAATGACAAGAAGAAATGAAATTTATTTGCGATACATGTTGTGTGTACTACAGTTGGTCAGATAAATCAAATTATAGATCACACATTTAGCCACGGTTGATATACAAATGTTGTAATAATAATATTCTAATCTAGTCTTCATTTATATGATAACTATATGATGTCAGCGTGTACAGCGTGTACTGTTATATTTTAACTTTATATATATAAATATAAGTCAAATGTTATCGTTGAAACAATTAAAAATTTTATATCTATCTCTTTGGTTGCAAAAAGATCTTATTATAAATAAGTCGTAGTGTTCACTCTGTCAACAAAACTATACATGTATATACATACACTAATTGATGAAATAAACTTGAAATCTCTTTTAAATTCACAATTAAACAATTCGATTCGACCGATATTCGATAATTTGGAACTAAGTTGCGTCAGACTGTGTGAAATCACCAATCGGTCGCACCACAGAGTATTTGTACTAGAGAGGCAATAGAGAGATGATTGTTCGATTACGATAGAATAGAGATGTGGTTCTAGCATTGAGAGTGATATATATTGAAATAAAGTTCATTTTCCCGACCGCAACTATGTTTGTAAAGGTGTTTTAATGATTTCTCAAAACTTTTATGGTCAATGGCCACATATAAGAACGGATACATAATAAGAATTGTAAAGTACCTAATGTAATAATCATAAATATCAATAGGTACGTAATTTTTCGGTTATTTTTACGGTAATTTGATGATGTTTGCCTAATACGTGTATTCGTAATACAGGTATTTGACGAATATTAAACAATAACATAAAAATAAAAAAGCCTTTTATTTTGTTACGAGCTCCCGAGGTTCGTAGATTGAAGAGAAAAACGACTCCAAAGTTCCGGAATTTATTGGTAACACAAGTCCACAAACCAATCTTCAAAATCACGGGTTAAACACCCCTTAAACAGAGAACGTCCCTGTCTCACTAGTTCCGAGTCGTTTGCACTGAGTCCGTCCCTGGATTCCACGTACAGAGTTCTTGGGCACTACTGACGCCGATCTGACGATACTGACACCACGTGACACACTAGTACACTAACACTTTTCCACCTCGACTGTACTTTCGCTTTACAATTTCTTCCGGTTTTCGTTTCTTCACTTTTTATCGATGTGAACTCAACTCAAACTAAAACTCTGCTCGAAGCTCGGCTCGCGCCTATATATACCCCGTAGTGTTTCTAGATCCATCAGTCTAGAATCTTCAGGAAAATTGGAGAGTATTCGGCACGAAGGAGATAGATGAATTGCTCTCCCTTTCGCACATGACAATCCTTATGCGAGTATTCAAGAGCTTTCTACGGCAGTCATTTGTCAATATCCGACACGAAGGGGATAGATGGATACACCTCTCTCTTTCCTTTATCTCTAGACTTTTCAAGCTCCGTGACAATTTCTTACAAAAATGCTATTAACAAAGTTGAATTAGTTTTGCTAGTATCAATAAAAAAGATTGAGTAGTTAGTTAATGTAATTGTTATAATAGTTTTATAGAAAAGAATTAATTTATGTTACGTTGATAGTTTTATATTTTATAATTATTATGCAAGAACCCCTGTAGAGGTAAAGGCCTCCTTCAAATTGAGCCAGTTTTCTCTGGATTGCGCTATTTGTATCCAGTTTTTACCCGCTGTGTGTTTGACTTCATCCTCCCATCTGTTGCTAGGTCCCTTTCTTTGATAATTTGATGATATTAGGCGAAATGAATTTACACCACTAGTTACTAGTACTTACCAGTGGCGAAGGGTCCATACAAGCCGATTCCCACCGGGTTACCTTTCAAAAATCCTTTCCACATATCATTAATGTAATGTACTATTAACTTTTATACGCTCAAAACATTACTACAAAAAACGCCTGCGCCCAATTAAAAAGCAATACCTACTTACTGTTTGTGTTAAGAAACCTATCAAATTACCAACTATATCAAAATCCATTAATAAATTATTACCTAATAACACGCTATTCTTAGTAAACAATTACCTTACAATGTTTGTAAGTCATTTCCTAATCATAATACGGTAAGAACAACACAATGGTTGTATTGACAGATTTAAAAATGAATTATGGGTTTGCACTTGGCCTTTATATGGCCGTTGGATGGAAAGCGTGCCCATCTATAACGGGGACGGCCCGGTACATGTATTCCGGTATGAGGTCGCCACACGAGAACTCTCACATCCACAACAGCCACTGACTCGATAGCCTTAGTTCGTCTACGGCTTTCCTTATTTCAGATTTTATTACGTGGAGAAATTCCGAGCATAGCTCGTTCCACAGCTCACCGAGTGACTTTGAGCTTTTATTTTAATTATATTTTTAGCAAAGCCTAAATAAAGCCTTAGAAATAGCAAACACGTAACATTTGGTTTAATTTGTAGTAAATGGGGGATTGAGAGGTTTTGGCCAAAAGTACAATTTTCTATTTAATTTTGTTAGAAACTTTGTATGTGGAACGACGTCGATCGTGTGCACACGCCCTAATGGAAGAGTTGATCACATTAAGCTGATGTCTACAATAACTTTGCTGCAACTATGTAAAACAATGTCAATGCAAAAAATTCCAATAAATGACTCGAATTGCATTCATCTAAAACACTTCAGGAAAGATGGCTGTGTTCTTATTAGCAGTTTTTGTTCTGATAGTACTAGCTCTATACTGGTATTTTCACAGAGACTTCAATTACTGGAGTAAACGTAACATACCTTACCTAAAACCGTTACCAATTCTAGGTAACTACAAATACTATATTCTCATGAAGACAGCAATTGGAGAAGTCGCAAAGAATTTGTGCCAGAAGATGCCGAAAGAGCCATACATTGGAACATTTTACGGTACGAAGCCAGCATTATTGGTGCAGAGTCCAGACATAATCAAGCTTATCACGACGAAGGATTTCTATTACTTCAACAGCAGGGAAGTTTCGAAGTACACTCACAAAGAAGTCACCACTCAGAATATCTTCTTCACATACGGAGACAGGTGGAAGGTGCTACGGCAAAACTTTACGCCGCTATTTTCATCAGCAAAGATGAAGGAAATGTTTCATTTGGTGGAGAACTGCGCGTATTTGTTCGAAGAGTTCCTTAATGATGCAACTGAGGTGGCAGATGTGATGGATGTAAGATCTTTGATGGCAAGGTTCACCATGGAATGCATCGGTTCCTGTATTTTCGGCGTCGAAACCAATTCATTGGGGAAGGATGAGAACAACATATTCCGAAGTATAGGAGTGCTGATGTTCGAAATCTCAAACAGACGAGGACTGAAACAAATCGGACGATCGATCTGGCCGGAGATATTCTACGGTCTTCGACTGAAGATTTTCCCCAAAGTTCTTGACGATTTCTTCCACAAGCTCATAACGGGTATGTTTAAAGCTAGAAACTATACCTCATCACCCAGGAACGACTTTATAGACCTAATGCTGACCTTAAAGAAGAAAGAATATATAACAGGTGCTAGCATTGACAATGTCAGAACTGGAGAAAATAGGAGAGTCAGTTTTGAAGTAACCGATGAGCTGCTTGTCGGGCAGTGCAGTATACTTTTCGCTGCCGGTTTCGAGACCACAGCAACAACGCTTAGTTATACATTACACGAGCTGGCCAAGAATCAGTATGCCCAAACCCGTGCTGCAGCAGAAATTGACCAGTATCTGGAGAATGAGGGAGGAAAACTTCGGTACTCATGTGTGAATGCCATGCCATGGTTAAACGCATGCGTAGACGAAGCTCTGCGATTATACCCTGTCTTAGGAATGTTGACACGCGAATTGCTCCACGATTACGAGTTACCTGATGGTAGTAAGCTTAAGCCTGGTTTGCGGATACATATACCACTGTACCGTCTGCACACGCATCCTGATTACTTCCCAGACCCGCTGGAATACAAGCCTGAGAGGTTTATGCCTGAGAATAGGAGTAAAATTCTGCCGTATACTTATATGCCATTCGGTGAAGGGCCTAGAGCCTGTATCGGTAAGTCTTTCAAATCTAATCTGCGTGTAACAAGGCCTAAGCGACGGATCCAATAAACAAAAGCGAAATAGATTCTTGGCGCGAACTTGAAAAATGGTGGTTCATTGCAATATTGTTAATTGAATAATAATACTGTTATGTGTGTTTTTGTGCTATAATGGTTTGATATAGTGCAAAAAGTGTCACGGACGGTGTTGTAGTATCAATTACGCAAAATTGCGAGGGTTTCGACGCGATCGGAAGAGTTTACCATGTCGAGTACATTCGGCGTATGGATTCTTTCGAATAATGTTGAAACCAAGCCAAGCAAGGCCTTTGAAATTCTCGTCGAGAATCCAAAACAAGCAATAAAATGTACAAATTATACATTTATCGAGAAAGCTGAAGAAATGGCTTCGGCATAGTTTATAACTTCAAAATTTGTTCACCTAATTTACTCGTCATTGGCTAGATAACCACTGGTTTAAGCCATTATTTATTTTAAAACAACAACAAAATAGACAACAATTATTGTTTCCTATAGGTACTTGTGCTGTATGACTTGCTTCTTGCAAAATTTCATGATTTTAGGTCAGCGGGAAGTACCCTTAGTAAGTAAGTAAGTAGGTTTTGATACCATCGAATCCCAAAGGAAATCGTCTAAAATGCGGCTTAAACAGACATATCATTTAATTTCGTTGACCTACAAGTTTTTTTTTTGATTTTGTGTTTGATTGTGAAGTTTGATTTTATTGCAGATCCAAGAGATTGCAGACGTGAGTATTTAATATTAATCTCAACTTGATACCTTTTACGCAGAGAGATTTAAATATAGTAATAGGTTATAGAGCGGGCATTGGGAAACGTTTCATACGTACGAGTATAAACATTTTGATCTCAAAAGTCAACGGTATGTCAAATGTCTTGTACGGCCGCGTGACGTGATGTGACACTAGATTGAGTAACTTATTACCATTTGGTAATAAGTTTAGGATCACAATTTTTATTTTGCTTTGTCCGGTCTATTACTAGTAATGTTAAATATCTTTGCTTTTACGCGTTCCTGAGAAAAAGGGTCTTCACAGACAGACAAAAAAGTCATATAAGGGTTTCTTTTGGGGTTCGGAACCATAAAAAAGTTGCACCTATGTATGAGAACAGTTTAGATTTAGATCTAATTTACTAATCTCACCCGCCTCTAGGTGTGCGATTCGCTCGGATGATGATGACGACAGGGCTGGTCACGTTGTTGAAGAAGTACCGCGTGGAGCTGAGTGCGAAGACCCCTCGGGTGCTGAAGGTGGAGCCTCGGGCGCTGGTTACGCAGCCCAGCACTGGTGTCCAGCTGAAGTTGACGCCCAGGGAAGGGTGGGAGGGGAGAGCGTTTCAAAGGAAGTTATAGATACGTAGAAATCGAAATAAATAGGTAATCGGTAGTACATGTCATATCACACTTAGGTTATAGAACTACGTTCTTCTCCGCCAAACCTGCGTCTGTGTATCTATCCTGGTTTCGCACACGTAATACAACGCATGAAAAAGCAAGACTGCAACATTTTTGTAAGTACGTTACGACGACACGTCTACCTTGTTACTACGCGCAATCTGTCAAAAAAATAGACAGCTAGAAACTACGCGCCGTCCTACATCTACCGATTGTTCAGATCTAGGTATAATTGAAAGACTAGAATGAAGTAGATTAATACAATATAGAATGTACCGAACGTCCCACAACTACCGATCCGAACCAGCATGCAACGTTCCGGGCCGTTCTAGGTAGATCAGAACAAAAGCGGTAGGTGTGGCATGGAACTTATAACAAAAATAGAAGGAAAAATGTAAGTTCAGGTAAAATTTTGGAGGAGGAGTTTGAGGGGACAAAGGAAAAACGAATTTCAGGTAAAATGACGTTTTAGGTAGTTCGCTGTCAAGCAGTGAAGGTTTAATCAGTTTTTTATTTGTTTATTACACTTCAAACAAAAGTCGTAATATCCTATTCGCATACATCGAACGGATGACGTTTTACAGGCGCATGTGTGAATTCGCACGCGCCATATTACCGATCCTTGAGCCGGTAACTTTCTTGCATATCGCGGACCGATGGGGGGGGGGGGGGGGGGGGGGGGTGGGGTGTAACGCAGTACTTAATTCAGATTTTTACGTGTTTGGGCTTTGTTTGGAGTTCAATATAAAAATTCCATTTAAATAAAGAATTTATTCATTGGTACATAAATTCGGAGCCCTGTTTGGAATGTACTCATTCCTAACCTATTGATTTAAATAGTTTTAAATACATTAATAGCTTAGTAGTCTTAGTACAGTTCACAATGAAGGTTATTTCGATAAGAGTTTCATACTAAAATGGATTGTAATGTCCCGAAATGAATATCATTTACATACAACTTCATAGTGAATGAAAGTATGGCAAAAGAAATTTAGTATTGAATCATTCTGAACGGATTCTCGTTAGCGATTTTCATAACGAAATCTGTCTGATTAAAAATTTCATTTTCCGATTGGACTCAATATCGACTCAATCAATTTAATTGTGTTTAAAGTGAGAGAAGACGCGCAGAAATAACTTAATATTTAATAATGGTGACTTATATACGTTTTCAAAGTACAAAGCTATCATAAAAAGTTTGTTGGCAATTTCATTATACAGTGACAAATAAATCCAGCGTATTTCTAATTATGCTTACACTTTTGTTTTATATGTTATGAATAAATATAAAATAACTTATTTCAATTCCAAAGAAAATATTTACGAGAGAGGGGCAGCTGGGCAGTGCTGTCAAAACATGTAGCAGAATAAATTGTTTAACCCACGCGCCGTCTACCCCTTAGGGGTACATGTATCTAGGAACAATTTAAGCCTAATTTAAGTTAGTAAATTATTTTTATCTGAAATTATGTTAAATAATATTAAAAAATAATAAATGTGGGCTAAGAAAGAGAGGAAACATCACAGTGACTTATGTTTTTCCGAAGTTATCCAAATACGGATTGTACTAACGGTTTCCGTGTTCCCCGAAAACTAAAACTTGAGAATCTTTAAAAGTAAATAGGCACCTTCTAGACCAACGCGTTCATCATCATTTAACAGTAGGTGAGCCTTAGGTCAAGCGTCATATTGTTATTATGTATACGATTCCATACATAAATATGTATTTGTACATGCATAAATGACTACTACATACAATACATACATACAAACGTATAACAGCACTACCCAATCCCCTAAGCCCCTTCAACATTTTCCCCTAAGGGGTGACCCCCTCGGAGGAAGCTCAGGTAGACTCCCCAATGCCCTCCAACATTCTCCCCCTAAGGAGAGAATGTCTTGAGGAAGCTTAGGCAGATCCCCACCCAAAGTCCCTCCAACATTCTCCCCTAAGGGGTGAATCTCGCGAGGAAGCTCAGATAGGCCTCCCCAAGCCCTTCCAACATTATCCCTCTAAGGGGTACATCTCTCTAGGAAGCGCGGGTAAAGGCAGACCTCCCGGATGTGGTATCTGTCTAGCAGCCAGCACAGGAAACGCTCCAAGCCGAGCCCGTACCCGCCGTGGGGGACGGAGCCAAACTTGCGCTGGTCAGTGTACCAATAGTAGGGAGAGGGGTCGATACCTTCACGCTTGTACCCTGGAACATACAGTACAAATGATCATTTCAGGGATCCGCACCAAAATGGCAAAACAGAACCCAGTTGCTTATTTCAGCTTGCATAAGTGACAACTTGAAAATTGCACCGGCAAACAACTTTAAAAATGACCTTGCCTTCGCAGTAAACGATTTTCGGTTCTTTTTGGCGGAGCGCGAGAGAGGAATGTCATTTCAAAAGCGTTGAGGCGCGTCATTGGCCCATGTCCCCCGAGATGAGCGAACTCATCCCCACTATGCCCATTATTGTTCAAGTTGTGTGCCGGGAACCTATCGTTACTCAGATTGGTGTTAGGGCTTTTTCTAATTACTTTCATTCATTTCTTAACTCAAAAATACTTTCATTTTTAAAAAAAACTTCACTTCAGCATGTGTTTTGTAAAATCAGTAAAAACAATTCCTGGAGTGCATAGACTTAAATAATTTTGCCAGGGTAGTCGAACGAAAGTATTGAATGTCTCACCTTGGAACAGTTCCTCCTGGTCCCATATCCTCATGGACCCGCCTACGATCTCCCCCACGCCCGGCATGAGCACGTCCACCGACTCCGTGAGGCGTGCGTCGTGCGCGCACCGCGACATGTAGAACGACTTGATCTCAGCAGGGAACTGAGTCAGGAGGATCGGCACGCCGATAGCGTCTGTCATTTTGCGTTCTGGCATTTCCGGAATGTCCTACAATTAAATTCATTTCGTCTTTATTTCACACTAGCTTCTGCCTGCGGCTTCGCCCGCGTTGACTTTATTTTTCGCATTAAAAAGTAGCCTATGTCGTTTCTTAGGGTCTAAAGATAGTCTGATTTCATCAAAATCGGTTGAGAGGTTTAAGCGGGAAAGCGTAACAGACAGACGGATTTACTTTCGCATTTATAATATTAGTAGGGATTTACTAGTGGCTCTGTGAGCTGAAGACCTCGCGAGCACATACTTTGCCTCACAGAGCCAGTCAGTTCTTAAAACACATCTAGTACAAATTTATCGCTAACATGTAGTTACGCCACCTAGAATATATTAATTGGTTTTAGCCCAATTAGTTTTTTGATGAGAAAATGGTTCCGGTGCTCTATAAACCCCAATCTAGTAGTGAATGGGCCGATATCACCGGTAGGCATATAAAAATGAGCAATTTGCTGCAATTTGAGGAGCTATTCTTCTCATCAGATCTTTAAAAAAAAACTCAAGTCTACCGTCCCTTGGATCTGTAAAAAATCCTATAGGGTACTTCTCATTGATCTAGAATCCTGATACTTGTCAAGAAAGGTCTTACAGCACAACCATAGGAAGAAATCTGAAAACCAGGATTTTCAATTATAACACAGTAAAAACAGCTTTTTTATTTACAAACTTACCTTCGCAGTTGAAAGCCATACATCGGGTATGTAATGTAACCGCAAAAGTAAAGTTGGTTCTGCAATCGGACAGCATGATTTTAGTTGTAAATTCATATTCTGTACGGAACCCTCGGTGCGCGAGTTCGACTCGCACTTGACCGGTGTTTTTCCTTTGTCTCTAGTACTTAATTCTAAACCTTCAAATAAGCATACCTCTCCGAACTCGTAGAAGGATCCATCTTCCTTTGTTATATTGTTGGCCTTCAAATACTCGATGGCGTCAACGTAGGTCATCCGTTTGAATGGTTTTTGTGGTCTCTGGTAAATAAGTAACATTCATAAATCAACTTAATATCATTTAGCTAATTTATAGATGACAATAAAGTTGTAAATTAATTACAATATCTGGGCGACCGAGCTTTGCTCGTAGTTCTTTAAAAACAAACAAAAACTTTATTTCTGCCCCTAAACACACAAAAAACAAAAATTAAATCAATTTTCCAACCGGGATTTGAACGCGGATATCTCGGACGGAATGACACGTGTGAACCACTCGGCTAAAGTGATTATGTTTGACAGCGTGAAATTTCCTATCATATTTAGCGTCGAATAATGCGAAAGAAAAAGCGCATGAAAACTCGAAAACGCTAGTTTTCCCAGACATTAGACTAATCTAGATCGATTATTCGCCCCCGAATACCCCCAATTACCAAATTTCAGCGAAATCGCTGGAGGCGTTTCGGAGATCCGAATTATATATATATATATATATATATATATATTTATATATATAATATAATATATATATAATATATAATATATATATACGTAATAAATCGAATATATATATATATACAAGAATTGCTCGTTTAAAGGTATTCGATTTATTACGCGAAACTATAATTTCATCTCCTATTTTTAGATAATTACTTACACAATGCCAGCTTTTCAATTTTTAAAAATTATGTCAACTGAAATTTAGTATCAATCTTTTATGGAGCGGGCTCCCGTTGATTGAATTTTACATTCTACAGTATTACCTTCAAGGTAGGACGTTACCTTGAAGGCTACCTTACCTTGAAGTTAGGGTTGAGCTCATACACCAGCTGTCCTTCAGGCGAGGCCAGGACTCTATCCACCACATCGACAACGAGGTCCTCCAATCTGTCCAGGAGGTCATCGAAGGTGATGAAGGGGCATTCCGCTTCAACGTGACTGTATCTGCAAGGTACAGTTGATTGGTGAGTGAGGCATAGCATATGCACACTGTCTCGTGTGTCTATGTGTTAGATTGCTAAACGATGTGTCATTGTCAATGATGAACAGTGTCACGTGAGCCGTGGTTGAGCGTGGACGTTTAGTAGTATGGAGAGCGTGGCCATTGCCGAGCCAGTGAAGTGATACACACATGATGATGGATAATTTTATCTACGCTTTGTTTGTATTCTAGGGTCCTTAGGATATAATAAAAAATTCGGCCAAGTGTGAATTAGACTCGCGCATCGAGGGTTCAGTACAGAATATGCATATCTAAAATACGGAAAACCATAAATAATATGCACCCAACCATTCATAATATTAAGTGACTACATAAAGTTCCTACGAAACACAGAAACCGTTCAGGATAGAGAGAGAAGAGAAAATACAAGAAGAAAAAACGTAACCAATACAATCATCCCTAGAATCAAGGTGGTACAGCACAGTTCTTCTTTTCAAGCGGTCAGATTATTTAACAAGCTACCGAATAACTTCAAGCAAATCCCGAGCCCAATTAAATTTAAAAACTGCATTAAATCCTTCTTGTTGAAAAAGTGTTACTATTCTGTTGACGACTTCATGAATGATGACATTTTAAACGCTGACATTTCCTCTAGAACGTTATTTGACTTCATTATAAGAATGTGTTCATTAATCTATTATGTATCTGTTGTTAAATTTTAGTGTCTACTTTTAGTCTTAAGTCAAACGCAATGTATATTGTTCATGACTAAATAAACTGAAACTTTTCTAACGAATTTTTGAGTTTTGCTACTCGTCACTAGGTGATGCTACTAATACATTAAAAAGCACCTGTATAAAAATCACGTTTGTTGTATGGCAGACCCCTCAAATATTTATTTTATTCAATTTTTTAGTATATGTTGTTATGTGAAAATTGCAACTGGTTCATGAGATACAGCCTGGTGACAGACGGACAGCAGAGTCTTAGTAATAGGGTACCGCTGGTTATACTTTGGTTGCGGAACCCTAAAAACGCTTTATTAGTAACTTGCGACTTGGTAAGTCCACAGTGTTCATCATTTATCAAACTACGCGTATTTTACGAGATATGATGAAACAGATGGACATATTTGACAAAGGTTGCTAACATAGGGTAATAATATCTGGGCGGCCGAGCTTTGCTCGTAGTTCTTTAAAAACAAACAAAAACTTTGTTTCTGCCCCTGGTTAGCCATAAATAAATAACAACAACAACAACAAAAAAGCAATTTTCCAACCGGGATTTGAACGCAGAGATCTCGGACGGAATGACACGTGTGAACCACTCGACTAAAGTGATTATGTTTGACAGCGTGAAATTTCCCATAATATTTAGCGTCGAATAATGCGAAAGAAAAAGCGCATGAAAACTCGAAAACGCGCGTTTTCCCCGACATGAGACTAATCTAGATCGATTTTTCGCCCCCGAATACCCCCAATTACCAAATTTCAGCGAAATCGCTGAAGGCGTTTCGGAGATCCAAATTATATATAATATATACAAGAATTGCTCGTTTAAAGGTATAAGATTAGATTTGAGAAGTTCTCAACGTACTCAGCCAGATGTCTCCTGGTTCGCGACTGCTCCGCTCGATATGACTGCGCTATGCAGTACACGTCCCCCAGCGCCGGCAGACATGTCTCCAGGTACAGCTGCGAGCTCTGGGTCAGGTAAGCTTCCTCTCTGAAACACGTCATGGAATCGTCTATGAATAATAGTAGAATACGTGTTAACCAAGTCAATTAATAGGGAATATGTAAGAAAAGAGTCGCAGGGAGTCACTGGATGCAGGTGGGAGAGTACCATGAGGGAGGCCTATGTCCAGCAGTGGACGTTTCCCGGCTGATGATGTTGATGTAAGAAAAAATATTTTTGTCTAATTCGACAGACCATGTCAAAAAAAGTAATTCTAGTCACGCGGTATTAAAACGCTCCATATAAATCCGACGGGTTTTGTGACGTCACAGTCTATATTAGAGCGTTAAAATGTATGGAGCTTGTGTCGATATTTTGAGTTATCTCGTAAAATTAAGTTTTTATGCGCTATATTATACCCTTATAGAAAAAGGTTCAAAATGCAATGAAAAAGTAAATTTTCAAGTATTCGAGGAAATATGTTTTTTCAATTTTAAAGACTTTATGCAAAATCCAAATAAAAAATGTAAATATTTATTACGTATTTTTGGGGATTTCTTTTATAGTTTGTGTCAAGTACCTATTTTTGATTGGTATAAAGAAAGGGGCTTAGACTGTACAAGTTAACTCCAAAAAGAATTAGAAACCGACTTCAACTGCCCTAAAAGTCTATAGCAAATTTAAGATTTATATGGTTTTCTCATGGGTGCCATGCCATTGTCAGAACTGGACCGAATTGGATCACACCGGAAACACCAGCTTACAAATAATAATTATCAAAATCGGCTCATCCAGTCGAAAGGTGACAAACATCTTTTTTGAAGTCTGTTGAAAATTCTACATACAATCCAAGTTTTGATGATTTAAAAAATATTAGCTTTAAGGAATGTCACTAATGATGGATACTTGAAAGCTATTTTTAAAACATGGCTACGAAGCAGTTCCTATATTGCAAGAAGCCATGGATATAGTGGGATAAACAATACCAGATTAATGGATAAATTGCGATCTACGCAGTTTTGCTGTTGTGTCAATCATTCTGACTTACCCGAAGTACTTGAGCGAGAATAGTGTGCTGCCACCTTCGCACTGTGTCTGCACGAAGGTGGGCGGAGTCACCTCGGTGTAGTGGCGGGACGCGAAGTGCTCCCGGAAGGCGCGGGTCACCATGGCGCGCGCGCGCAGAACTTTAGAAGTGTTTTCGCCCCGGATCATTATATGCCTAAAATGTATAACAGTGATTTTCATTGAATTTATTCGCAATAAATTCACAATTCGCAACATTGATCAAATTGATATATGTATATCCAAATATATCTAGGTTATGGAGATGGAGAGAAGCGTCGGTGGCGCAGGGGATAAGGCGCCGACTCTCAATCTGAGGGTTCCGGGTTCCAATCCAGCCGTGTACCTATGAGTTGTTTTTCAATTCAAGTACATTATACGATTGCTTAACGGTGAAGAAAAACACCGTGAGGAAACCTGCATGTCTTGAACAGGCATGTAAAGTCCGCCAATCCGCATTCTCTGTAGGAGAGTAGGCCTGAGCCCCTGCAGTGGGGACGTACATAAGCTGTTGATGATGATGGAGATGGATGTAACAAAGATTTTTTGCACACATCAGATAGGCTTCCGTTTGTCCACAATCTCACATATTTTTAAGTGACGATGTGTGACTATTCACTCTGGCATTGAAGACATCTGGTTATAGTGCCCGGGAAACATAGAAGCCGGCAGGGAATTCCACTCCTTAGCTGTACGCATAACAAACGAAGAGGAAAACTTGGTCCGAAATGGTTAGGGGTGTTACAGGATATTGTTCTTATTCTGTTATCGTTCTTTTAATTCCATAACGTTCTGATTAGCATGTCAGTGTTGCCTGTAAGTAGGATAGCATTTAGCTATACTATTAAATTTGGAAATGTCTTAATACTTATGTTAATGTATATCCTATAGGTGACCTTGTAACATAAAATAAAAATAAACATTTCTGGTTGTTGATTAGTTGTATATGCTAGCAGGTTATCAAGAATGTATATATAAATACATAAATCGACGAGTCAGTGAGCTGAATTGGCAATGGGCGGGCAACATCGCTCGAAGAACCGATAACCAATGGGGAGTAAGTTCTCGATTGGCGACCACGTACCGGGGAACGTCTACCAGGCCGTCCCCCTACTAGATGGACCACGACTTGGAGTGCATCGCAGTGATAGGAGTCTGATTCAGCGAGAGCCAATGACGTTAAGACATACATTGTTATTAGAAGTGGTAGCAGAGGAGTATGTTTGGCTTCCATCCTACTTTACTGAGTTTTATTAACATCACAAATAATAAGTCTTCACTTGCATACATATGCCGTTTAATTAGCAATGGTACAAGCGTAATTACATTGTTATTGAACGTTGTTTTGCAATGTTATTGAAACAGCTGCAGCATTGTAACTAAACTGGTTTTGACTTGTAAAACAAAATGGAAACGAAATCATATAATGTGGTTTAAGAGAAGTAATGTCTTGAATTGATGATGTCGAATAATATTCGCGTTCAATAAGAACTAGAAACTGACTTCAACTGCCGTATAAATGTTCACCCTTAGAGGTAGAATTATCTTGGTACATATTTTGGTTTTTGTTGATTTTACCAAGAGCGCTCGATCAATTTCGATAAAATTTATATGGGACCACATCTTCCGAACAAAAAAAGAATCATCAAAATCGATTCACAACTGACGGAGTAAACAAACAAAAAAACATACAGCAAAATTGAGAAACTCCTTTTTTGAGTTCGGTTAAAAGTTGTATAGTAATCAATCTCATCAAGTGACACTGGACTGGATATAAACAGACGGCCGATCGGAATGTAGGGGTTCGATTCCCAGTGGGGGTATCCAGTTTGGTTGGTAGTATGGCATTTTCTATGGCTGCCTGGCTAACTACAGCTACCACCACCACTAAATCAGCCGTCAATCAGCAGTGTTAGTAGCACTGTTGTGTTCATGTATGAAAGGTAGCAGAGCCGGTGCCTCATTATGTTACACGAAGTCACAACACTGACTAACTTCAAATGTGAATGCAATATATTATCACATTTCAAGTAGACTCCGTAAAAACAGAGTTGTATATTTTTTCCCCGACTGCGACACAAGGAGAGAGGAATGTTTTTGAAAGTATGTATGTTTAATTGTTTGGCACGCTGTTCGGCCAGTATGCCTCGATGTATTTTAGCTTGACAGGTGTCGTTAGATTTGTATTTACTGTGAGAGTGACACTGGGTATATCAAAATCATAAAAAGTTTAAAAAATTACGCAGTTGGATTTTTAAAATTTACTTTTCATTCACTTGTTTTAACTGAATGCAGAATTGATTTTTGCACCCAACATTGATTATGCCTACTGCCCTATGTGTGTTTAAATATTACCTGTTGTCAAGCTGGACATCCGGTAAAGCTTCTTCGTTGAGGATTGCATCCGCACCGCCAGGGGGAGCTAGTCCAATCAGCTGCCAGTAGTCAGCAGTCAGCTCGTGACCACCTGGCGCCTGAAGGGTTAAACAATGATAACATATTAATACACATAACAACAGAACAGTATCAAGGACATGTCAGTATTAAGTCGACATCATGTACGTTTTGAGTGTTGTGTGCATCAGTAATCAATAATATCAGACTCAATATGAGATACTGTTGATTCTGCTTATTAAATAAATAAAATAGACTTCCAAACCAACACATTGCTTGCTTGATAACTAAGATTGGTCTTGGGGAGGTTATTTTATCCATAAGTAACCATTACAATACGTCCTAAAAGGTTGTACTGACAAATACACACATGTTCTGCACCATGTCCAAATAATAATAAAATTAGGAAGTCATTTTTACTCTCAATAAAGAACATTAAAAGAAAAAGTTATTGTGTAAGTTTGCTATATGAACTAAAACTTAAAGCAGTACAGCAAACTGGAGAACAGTTGCAAAATACAGAATTCAATGAAAATCACTAGATGAGAGTTTTGCCATGAGCTATACTGAACTCCAATAGATATTGAAAATAAACAAATACAAAGGGACAACTAAAATTGCTAGTACATTTGGTTTACAATCCTGAGGTAGTGGATTTGAAAATAAATAAATACAAAGGGACAGCTAAAATTGCTAGTACAGTTGGTTTACAATCCTGAGGTAGTGGATTTGAAAATAAATAAATACAAAGGGACAGCTAAAATTGCTAGTACAGTTGGTTTACAATCCTGAGGTAGTGGATTTGAAAATAAATAAATACAAAGGGACAGCTAAAATTGCTAGTACAGTTGGTTTACAATCCTGAGGTAGCGGATTCGATTTCGATTCGATTCTGGTCCAGTCGTACTTGCTAGCTAGCACCATATTACCTAATCTGTCAAAGCACTATTGTTTTTGAATTGAAGACATACTTCAGGCTTCTGTGTGAGCACACATTCTACCCAACAATCTTCACTTCTTTTCAAGTTACATGAAGGCAAAGCATTAAAAATAATCACATTAAAACTTACTGTTTTTCCTTCTGGCACAGCTTCAAGATTTCCATAAATAACAACTGAGGACTCCGTAGACAGGACAAGGGCATCGTACGTCTGACAGAGGACTCCATGAAGCACACACTGGAGGAATCCAGTGCCATCTCTGAGAGTGATGAATGCAAGAGCTTTTCCTTGTCGGCGGAGACGGTGGACCCAGCCACGGACGCAGATCCTCTGACCACGGTGCTCCCCAGCTTTGATAGAATTAATTTTTACTAATTATATAATCATAAATATAAGCCATGCAAAAAAATAAATCCATGAGTGTATCCACCAGTATAGTTTTAAAAACACTTGTAGAGGTACTCTACTAAGCAGAGCTTGTGACATTAAGGTATCACGACCAAATAGATCTGTGTACCATGGATTTTGTAAAAGGCAACTAAGTTCAAAAAATTTAGAAGACGGGCAGCAGCATCCATTTTTATAACAACATCTTACTGAGATCACCAGTGTACACGAGCCCAAAAATATGTATCCACTTTTGCATAATGACACATTCACCTTTAATTGATTTTTCCCTCAACACACTACATAGGAACAAGCAAAAGTGTAAACATATTTTTATACTCGAGTGTACCTTGCAAGCTTCTAATAAATCCCTTATGAAAATTCTGACAGGGCAATCTATGAGGGAGGCTCATGTCCAGCAGTGGACATACATACAGTCAATTATGATTTGATTATGTCCTACTATTAACTTTATCAAATTATGTTTATTCATCAAAATGTATACACAATTTATTAAATCATATATATAAAGCTGTTGGTACATTGTTTAAGTGTGAAAGTGAGTCATAGTTGGATAAAGACAGGTCTATTATAGCTGACATGGCAACATATGTGCATTGTTGCATCATATAATAAGGCCAGTGGAGAAACTTAAATAGAAGTTAAAGTAATCAATAAGAATAAGATGATTTTAAGTAACCAGTTGTGATAGTAATGGAAGAATTCCTTACCTTGAAAAATTTTGACAGTTTTAGCCTTAGGGAGTGTTTCATCCTCTTTAATAACTATCTTCTTTGCTTCTTCTAAGTTCTGATGTCTTTTTTCATCCTTTTCGTCTTCAACCTTAGCTTTATCTGCCGCTTTATAGTTTTCACGCACCCAAATCTTCTGAATCTTCTTCATCTGCGACTTTGCGGCAACGTCAAAGGTTTTACCTTCTTCTTTTGAGTCTACATATATGGTAGGAAATGGTTCCTTGCCAGCATGCCGCATGGCTTGTAGGATTGTTTTAAAAGGTTTTTCTTCCGTTCCATTACCATTTTCGTCACTGCCTCTCTTCTCCGAAGTGTAAATTTCATCTAAAAATAATTTTAATGTTGAAAATTGCATACGTGTTTTGAAAGGTTAGTTTGTAATGTTAAAATTGCAAGTACTTACTGAGAGTTAGTTTCTCCACGTCCGGCATGTTAAGGTAAATAAATTGAGTTAAGTTTTAAATTATTGCAGTATTTTAATCGCTTTTTTCCAGAAAATTTATACGAAAACTAACACAATTCAGCTGTGCCGCATTGCACGATTTTTGACATTTGAAGTTTTTATATCTATCCTTTACAAGATAGGCAATGGTTGTAAATCTTACAGACATTTCTTTAGTTTTATTTGTTTTGAATACATTTTTATATAAAAAATAAATAATGGTGTATTCAATTATTTTTTTAATACTAATATAGTCAATTTAAAAAAAATTCAATTATCTAGGGGATAATCCGTATGGGACCTATCAATCTTGTCCAATAAATTTTTCCATATATTGTTTTTTAAATCTAACCTGCAAAGCACAAAAACAAGTGAATGAAAAGTAAACTTTTAGCATAATCTTTTAAAATAAAGTAGAAGAATATCATTACCGTTACGCAGCGAATGTTTCCTAGATGGCGTTTGGAACAACAATAAATACAGGTTGTAATAATGAAAATTTTGATTCACTGTAAAGTTGTTTGTTAATGAAAAAGAAACACAGTTTGGATCTTCGCTTTAATTTTTTGCTTTGCATGTTTATTATATTTAAATATGATATCTATAAAATGTTCAAAACATTTTATTCCATTCATTCAATAAAATTACGAACTGAATATTGAGACAAGGTTTTTGCCAGGCGCTTTAGAGTGTATTTTTAATTTATTTCAATTGAATTTCAATTTATTTATTCAAAGATGCTTAACTTATTAACAGGGTTAAGCATCAGTTAGCTCAATAATTAATAAAAATTGGAATTGCTTAATATTTCATTAGTATTAGTAGGTATATATAACAAAGTCACATTTCAATATGAAAAACGCCTGTCCAGCGAATGTAGCTACAGCTAGTTATACTTAGTTATCTATTAGACTTAGGGCCCCGCCACAGCTACCGATTCTATTCTGATCTACATAGAATGACCTAGATCAGAAAAGAATCCGGGTTGATCACGCCACACTTACCGGTCGCCGGGCTTTCTTGATTTGCGCTCAGTCGTAATCTAATCTAGTTTATCTATTTATTTATTTTCACTGTATTAGTAGTGCACAACTGCAGGCGCAATAAGGCAAAATCTCCGGCACCGGATTGCAAGCGGCCAGCGTGTCACTATATATGGAGTTTGTATGTAATTCACGCCTCTCTCTGACTGGCCAGTACGTTCTCCGGGGAAGCTGGCCGGTTGCTTGCTGCCTGCTTCCTTGACGGTGTGGGTAGATAGGTGTGCCATTTTGTATGGAATTCTAGCCTTATGGTTTCAATTCTGTTTTGCTCTAGGTAGATCAGAATAGCAAAGCCAGGTGTGTCTCCACGCTTACACAATTTAAGATAGAGAAGTTTCGGATATTGCACTCTAGTGACAAAAGTTTACTAAAGTTTAATTTAATGTAGGTACCATTTTCATAATAAAATCGTCAACTAATAAATTAGACAAGAATTTGTAAACAATGAGGAACAGTTTAACATATTTACATGGAAGTGGCTATTAGTATAGTTTGTTAAAGGTCACAAAAGATCACAACGTAAGCAACTAGACTTTAAACGATTCAGAATTTCGATCCAATAATACAATGTTATTGATTTATAAAGTGGATATAATGAGTATAAAATTATAAAGTGACTGTTATCTCATCACAAAGAAAAAGAAAGTCGCGTGTCTAGGACACGTTCTGAGACAAAGGTACGCAAATGCTCCTAGGTAATCAATTTGGAAAGCAACAAGTTGATCGCAGGAAGAAGTCCGGGCTGCGGAACATTCGAGACTGGACGGGAATCGCGTAAACTGATAATTATAAATAAATGTAATTTTTTATTTTATTTTATTAAAGATACACCAACACTTGACCTCAATCTCACCTGATGGTAAGTGACGATGAGGTCGACGATGTTACGTGTTGGTCTAGAAGGTGCCTATTTACTCTTCTTTTGAAGATTCCCAAGTTGTAATTTTCGGGGAACACGGAAACCGGTAGTGTATTCCATATTTTTGCTGTACGCACGATAAATGTGGAAGCGAAACGCTTGGTGCGAGCTGTAGGAATATCTACAGTGTACGGATGAAGGTCTGCCGTTCTTCTGTTTGACCGGTACTTGAACGGCGAAGGTGGAATCAACAAAAATAGCTCTTGCGCACACTCTCCAAAATGTATCCTATAAAATACCGAAAGGCAAGCAACCTGACGCCTATGTTCGAGGCTTTGGAACTTTGCCTTATGTAGCGTATCGTTGCCTATCAGTCTCATAGCTCGACGCTCCACCGAGTCCAAAGCAGCTAGTTGATAGCGAGCTGAACCATCCCAAAGATGGCAGAGGTACTCCATGCATGATCAATTATGATTGAAAAAACAACTTTACATTGCAGTTAAATTACATACCCGATGTAAGGATTTCAACTACAAAGTTAAGTTTGTAAACACAAAGATATTTTTACTGTGATTTATTTTTGTATGTTTTTTTTAACTTGGCCTTCATCTCACCTGATGGTAAGTGACGATAAGGCCGTTGGATGGTCAGCGTGCGCACCCAGAAGCCTCAACCTCAGAGGCGCTGACTCTGCTACCTTTCATACCGGAACAACAGTGCTATTACCACTGCAGTTTGGCGGTAGACTTAGGTAACATGGTGTTAGCTAGCCAAGCGCACATATAAATCCTTACCACCAACCAGAGTACCGATAGGGAATCGAACCCGAGACCTCCGGATACATTAAGCCACGAGAGTGGTTAATTAGTTGATTATGGCAAAACCCCCACCACACATGGGAGAGGTTCATGTCCAGCAGTGGACTAATGCGTGGAAAAGTATCGGATTTTTCTGACGTTTCACGCAAACTCAGCGCGGTCGTGGAACGGTCTCTGAACTTACATTCTTACAATTGTTTATTTCAAATGAAAAGGCGCACTGCTTAAGTCCATTGCCCTCTCTTAAATGTTTTTACGCAACTGTGGCAAAGCCAAAAGTACGGTTATGATTTTAGCAACCTCTGTACCTTCGTATCTAATGCCCATGTTGCACCCTTGCCGGTAGTAGTTTGGAACACTAACATCGAAGTTGTAGACGAATATACCTAGGACTGATCGCTCAACTAGGTAGGTCCAACTTCGACAGAGAGGTCAACCGAAGAATCCAACTCGGCTGGGCAGCGTTCGGGAAATTACGGCATATCTTCTCGTCCAAAATACCTCAGCGTCTAAAGACAAAAGTCTTTGATCAGTGCGTGTTATGCCAATGATGACATACGGAATCGAAACGTGGTCTTTTACTGTGGGCCGAATAAACAAGCTCTAAGTCACTCAGCGAGCAAAGGAACGAGCTATGCTCGGAATTTCTCTACGTGATAAAATCTGGAATGAGGAAATCCGTATACGAACTAAGTTCAGCGACAAAGCTCGACGTGTCAGTGAGCTGAAGTGGCAATGGGCAGGCCACATCGCTCGAAGAACCGATAAGCGATGGGGAGTAAGACTCGACGGGCGACCACGTACTGAGACCTGGTTAAGAGGGTATGCTGGTGTCAAAGCGCCCATACAAACGTAGTCCAGTCATATTTTGAGTATTAAGCTATGAAAATCTATGAAATTTTCAAGACACAATCTAGAAACAAATGTCTGTGTCGGTGGTGAGTCAGATTTTCGTTTAAATATATACTTCCAGAGTTACAGGGCGTCAAAGTATTGTATTTTTCGGTAATAAAAAGCCCCAACATTGAACCTAATTTACAAGAGTATGAATCAATTTAGAACAATTTGGAAAAACCACCGATATCTGAAATTTCATTAGTATACTGTATTAAAAAATGGTTACATAATATACGGTATCCTTCAAATGATCCCTGGACTACGAAACATCCAAATAACGGGTGGATAACATCGCTTAGTGTATGCTGTCTCACCGTACGCGCTCGGGTAGGATAGGGCTCAGATAGGGACAGCTACAAAACAATGCGACCTTGAATGCGGCCACGTGGTCTTACCAACATAGCCTCTTAAGGTCGCGGGGAGTGGCTGGATGCAGGTGGCACGGGACCGGTCGATGTGGCGTACCACGAAGGAAGCCTATGTCCAGCAGTGGACGTTGCCCGTATGATGTTGTATCTTCATCAGATCATATCTTCTTAACCACTCATGATATTTTTATAAATGAGGTGACATTGGCAGAAGTTTTTTAATTTTTTCATTCTATTATATACTAGGTTTCGTTTAGGTTTAGCATTTAAGGCGATCCACCTCCATCTAAGTTTCATACTAAATTTCTGTTGCCATAATATTTTTAAATATAATAGCTGGATTTGTGTAGTAACTTCCTAAAAATAGGACATCAGATTGTGGTGTCGCGAAATGAGTATCATTAACATACAACTTCACAGTGAATCACAATTTTCATTTTAAACACTTTTTTTCGATTATTGTTCAATGCGCCATCTATGATCATTAGCTGCGTAACGGCTATTGTAGCTAACTATAAAGTTGTAAATTAATGATATTTATTTCGCGACACTATAATTTCATCTCCTATTTTTAGATAATTACTTATCAAAGCCAGCTATTCTATTTTATGTATGGCACCAGAAATTTAGTATTGAAAGCATTAGGAGAGGAATAACGTTAAATTTAAGAAGTTATTAGTAATTTTTAATTAATTATTTTGTGTCGTTTTTAATTTTCGTATTGACAATAGTTATTTGTTATGCAAGGCTGTAAAGTTGCTGTTTGGCGCGAGTTCTCATGTTAAAACCCGAGCTAGCGAATGATTCTAAGATTGAACCACGAGCGAAGCGAGGGTTTTAAGGAACGAGACTCAAAAAACTTTGCTGCCGTGCAAAAAGGGCTTTTGCACGTAGATTTCGAACAAACAATGAAGCCTTTCCGAACCAGTGAAGTGAAAACAGAATTTAATCATTTATATGTATTCAGATGTCACAATTATTCGCACTATAACCGTTTAATACTTTTTTTAGGAATCAGACTAAATGAATGTGTTTAGTTTTAAATGTAATCATGCGCAAAAGACTTGATAATGATATATCAACACGTAACAGACGTAAAATTACATAATAGTTTACATAGTTATATCATTTTATCATAGTAATATGAAGTTGATATAATTTAACCCAATGACTGCCATAATCACAGATTATCATCTCCAGTTCTTTTCAGTTTGTATTTTACTACTCTGTGTAAATCACGTCTTTATATTATTAGTTAAATAAAAATATTGCTTGGAAAATGTTTGAGCTGATAGGTTCTTTAATAATTCGCCCTCCGATTTAAAGATAAGTTTTTAATTTAATACTAAATTATTCTTTTTTTTTTTCATTTTTGTAGTTGTCTAGAATTTTTTTGTTATCGTTCGTACTTGTGAGTCAAAATGTCCACGTCAAAACCAAAATGGATTACACCGTTTGTAAAGCAAGTGAGTATATTTTCATCACAGTCTTAATTGCGTAATATAATGTATAGTAAATTTCAAAACTTCCACGACCTGGAATGGAAACGAAGACGTTAGTCAAATCCGTCATGAGGGGTTTTGCTAAAGCACGCTGCTGATTTCTGATTTACAAATTTAAAGCGGATTGGATTTTGAATAGCCTTTTTAGAGTTCCGTACCCAGTGGGTAAAAAACGGGACCCTATTACTAAGACTTGGCTGTCCGCCTGTCATCAGGCTGTATCTCATGAACCGTGATAGTTAGACAGTTGAAATTTTTACAGATGATTTATTTCTATTGCCGCTATAACAACAAATACTAAAAACCATAATAAAATAAATATTTAAGGGGGCTCCCATACAACCGACATGATTTTTTTGCCGTTTTAATATAATGGTACGGAACCTTGCGCGAACCCTTTTCAGACAGCCGCATAACTTTGTCGATTATCTAAAAATAGTTTCATATCGGCTTTATTGGACAGTGCACATATTGCATCATACACATATTTGCTGCGCAAAAACAGATAATTACAGATGTTTAGAGAGGCTCTGTACCTTATCGCAGATGCTATCACCACAAACCAATAGAGAGAGATCGAGCCCAAGTGGCCGCCCTTAGGCCAGTTATAACCGTCAGAGCACCATCCGCCTGCACCATACAATTTGTCCGGGTAAATCTGTAGTGGCCGCAGGACCAACAGCATCAAGTTCTTCTCTGATTAGGAATAGGCCAAAGTACTCTGCGGAAGGCAGTCTGCCGAAAAGATCGATCGATAGATAGATATATTTATTTTTACATCAACACATACATATTTACTTATTACTAGATTTAAAGATTCTATATAAACATATGTTGCAGCTTCAAAAACAGGCCGCAAACTCAGCTTGTGCTTGCTCCCGGGAACAAGCGCTGATTTTCAGTTTGTAAGCCTAGCCGCTAGAGGGGCTGTGTGCGTACATAACATACTGTGTATGTGCGTGTAGAGTGTGTGAATGTGTCTGTGTGTGTGTGTGCTTGTTATGTTTAGATTATTATGGTCTATGATGATGTTGATGTGTCCAGAGCTTTGTATGCTGTGGCGTCTCTCTGAACATGGCGGCGCATGGGTTCATCATCGGATTCATAGCCGTGCTGCTGCCTCAGCTGCGGGTGGAGGAGTCCAGCATCCACATTGATGACCACTCCGGCTCCTGGATAGGTGAGCACCACGCCTTTGCACTATAATAGCTCCAGTCTGAATGTTCCCTTTTTGTCCCGTTTTCGGTAGGTTTACCGAATATACGTTTCCAGAAGTTTAACCGAATGCTAGGCTAGTTTGTTTTAGGGTTCTGTACCCAAAGGGTAACAAACATGAGCCAATTACTAAGCCTTTGCAGTCCGTCCGTCCTTCCGTTTTCTTTTTATCATTTGTTGCTATAGCGGCCATGATATACACTATGTAAATATTTGAAGTATTTAAAAATAACAAAAAAGTACTAAATTAATGGTTAACCACCTTATATACGAAATGTTTTATAACTAAACCCAACGAGGCCTGTAATGAGGCCAACTCACAGTTATGCACTCCTAAGGCATTTCATATTCTAGCAGTACGTTCAAGCTCGTGCTGTACGCATGGTGAGAGTTGTAGGAATATCCACAGTATACGGGTGGAGGGTATGACAGTCTCATCATCATCTTCAAACGTCCACTGCTGGATATAGGTCTCTTTCATGGTATGCTGATTGACCGGTCCCGAGCGACTTGCACCCAGCGACTCCCCACGGCCTTAACCAGGTCGTCAGTCCATGAAAGTGTATTTCTGTATTATTGATTTGTCTTCAAATCTGTTTTCAGCTGCCTGTATAGGCATCACCCTGGTCATCGGGAACCTAGTGGCTCCCTTGATGATGGGCAGGTTCGGTCGCAAGCCTACATTCATGTTGAGCATCGCGCCCTTAACACTAGGTTGGGCGTGCATCTTTTTCGCAAACAGCGTGACCATGCTTTTGATTGCAAGGTTAGTTGATTTTGTTGGAAAATTGTCAAAATCTATTGTTGGACATTTTCCCATAGATGTCCAAAAACTCCACAAAGGAGTGTCCATGAGGGAATTTGACAAATATCCCTCTTTGATACATTACCTAGTTTGGTCAGGACATTGCGGGCTGAATCACCTGATTTTCTGAAATGTATGATGATACTCTGTTTCGGAGGGCACGTTGTAAATCCGGGTTAGAGGACTTCGGGCGGCTTGGTGAACTTCTCTACTCGTAACAGTCGAATCCGGAAATATAAGGTCGGCGACCCTGATTGAGAAACGGGACTAGGCTAGGGGAAACAAAGCGTCGTCATTTGCTTCCTCGTCCATTTTAATAGAGTTCAAAGGTGAGGACATTGTACAAAAAAGGAAAATGAATAACATTACCAAAAATACCATCAGACATCGAAAGCTAACTTTCTCCATTCCCATGCAAGCTTAAGTGTATTTATTTTATTTTCAGGTTGCTTCATGGATTCTCTATGGGTATGAGCGGTACTTTGGGCCCAGTTTTAATCGGCGAATACACCAGCCCCACCAACCGAGGCGCTTTCCTAATCACTATCTCCTTATTTATTTCTGCTGGGGTCCTGATGATACACACTTTAGGGTCATACCTGACCTGGCAAACCACTGCAGCCGTGTGTGGCATCATTTCTTTAATAGACTTGACTATGGTATTTTGTTCTCCTGAAACCCCAAGCTTTTTGGCTGATCAAGGACGTTACGAAGACTGTGAAAGAATCTTCCGATGGCTCAGAGGTGAAAATGAAGATGACGAATTAGTCAAAATGATTGAAGATAGAAAAATGGCTAAGGCAAGCAAAGAAGCTGTTCAACAATCGGTTGTGGAAAACATCAGAAGGGAATTAGCGTATTTTAAGTCTGCTTTAAGAAAGAAAGAGTTCTATAAGCCAGTGTTGATAATGATGCATATGTATGCCGTTGGACAATGGGCTGGGGCTACTGTATTAGTGGCATACATAATAGATGTGTTTGAAAATGTCGTAGGAACAGAAAACAAAGCAGTTCTGGTCATCACTTTGGACATTCAAAGGACTATATCAAGTGCGGCAGCTATGTTCTTCGTCAAGAAAATAAAGAGGCGTGTCGTTTTCTTTTCCACCATGTCTATAGGTATCTTCTCTTTCTTAGCGATTGCTCTTTACGTCTATTGTAGAAATATAGGTCTTATATCAAATTACCCTGTGTTAGGTATAGCTTTAATACATTTACTGATGTTCTCAGTAGCCACTGGGTCTATACCACTTTCGTTTGTGTTTGCTGGGGAATTATATTCGTTGGAATACAAAAGTTTGTCATGCTTGGTCAGCTTTATATTCTATGCTGTGAATATGTTTTTATGTGTAAAAACTTTTCCTTTTATGTTGAAGAGTTTAGGTTTCGCTGGGGCTTGTTGCGTGTACGCATCCTTGGTGGTTTATTGTGTTTCTGTGGTAGCATATTATCTTCCAGAAACCAAGGATCGAACGCTTCAAGAAATTGAGGACGAATTCCGGGGTAAACCTTTGACTGAAATTAAATTAACTTGTGTAAAGTCACTGTCTGAGAAAAAGGAAAAATTTTAGGATTTAAAAGAGGGTAGTGTGTTATTAAAATCTGTGATCAGCTTTCGTCATCATCATCAGCAGGGAAAAGTCCACTGCTGGGCATGGACTTTCTTCATGGTATGGTGATCAGTTTTAGTGACTTTCAATGTGGTCCTGGACAATTTTTATCTAAAAATGACGTGTGACAAAGATTAGGTATATTTTACGAATAATGGGTTTGCCTTCTCTCGACGATAAAGCTGTTGGATGGAAAGCATGCTCATCAAGAAGAATGATGATGGTAAATAAGCTATGGAATTTAAATGTTTTTCCTCCATGTTATTCTTGACCACATAGTCACATCATACAGATGTGGTGGTCATACGGGTTTCTATTGATTGTTAAATATACTATATATATTAAGCTTAATCCTTTCTGAGCTTACCTGAAAGATATCGCTTATTTATACTGATAGGATTGCGTATCTGTAAATCATAATCTTTGGTGTCTGTAAATTTTGCTTCCGAAAATTGATTTAAAGTAAAGTGTATTGAACTACGAATTTCGAAAACGATTCGAATAAATTTATGTTAATGATAAATTACAAGAAGCGATATCTAATAGCAGGATTCACAATGTTTATTTTATTTATAACTGGATGGTAGACGGACACGGATCTGAAAATATACTGTGTTATACATTCTTCTTTCATTTCTTACCAAAATTAATCACTTAATTTTACTTGTTCTATGTCTTACACACTACTGTACAGAACTGTAGAAAAGGATAATAAATACAAAATTATACAACATAAAATTATACCAATGCAAAAGTAAAATTCAAAGTTTTGGATGCAAACAGTTTCATGAAATAAATCGAAGGGGAATATTTCATAAACAGTTATTTAAGTTCCAAGTTTGATCACCAGTTGTATACGACGAAATAAAAATTCCACTCAAATAACTAGTCATTATAATGGAATCTTTGTTTCGTCTAGATAGCCACATACCAAATTTTGGTCATCTGGAACAAGGGGCCAATCCTTCCAACCTTTAATCCAATTTCCGTCTGCACATTGAGTTTATTTATGTTGAAAATAAATAAGGTCCCAGTATTCTCTCTTGAGGCACACCATATTCAATAGGAAGCTCTGTACTCAAGGTTATCTAGTTTCACCGGTGCGGCATGATGGATCATCATCAGCCGGGAAACGTCCACTGCTGGACATAGGCCTCCCTCATGGTACGCCACATCGACCGGTCCCGAGCCACCTGCATCCAGCGACTCCCCGCGACTCTAACCAGGTCGTCGGTCCATCTAGTAAGGGGACGGCCTGGTAGACGTTTCCCGGTACGTGGTCGCCACTCGAGAACCTTTACTCCCCACCGGTTATCGGTTCTTCGAGCGATGTGGCCTGCCCATTGCCACTTCAGCTCACTGACTCGTCGAGCTATGTCGGTGACCTTCGTTCGTCTACGGATATCCTCATTCCGGACCTTATCACGTAGAGAAATTCCGAGCATAGCTCGTTCCATTGCTCGCTGAGTGACTTTGAGCTTGTTTATTTGGCCCACAGTAAAAGATGGATGGTGGCATGATGGATATTGTTACGTAATTTTAGTAGTGTACTAAAGTATCTAATGGCTTTATAAATTCAAAATGTTTAGATTCTATCCCCTTCGAGATTTTAAAAATGCCGCTGCTGATTGTGAACTCCAGCACAATAAATCGATGCGTTCAGTTCGATGTCTCAGTATTTTGATTCCGATTAAATAGACTGTCCCTTATTCAATAAATTAAAACTAGTTTGAATAAATTTAATAAAAATGTATAAGTATACCCAATTGTATAAATTGAAAGTCAGTGTGTGCGCGTCTTTGGTGGAGTGCAGTGCAACAAAATAATTAGGTATACAAAGTATTCTGTGAAGTGCTAAGAAGTTGGTGACTGCGTTGAGGAACCCTAAAAGTAAGGATAACATCTGGTCTGAATATAAAAATATGTATATTTAGAAAACTTTCCTGATAGTGTCAATAACTACGCCCAGACTAAGCCACTAAGCTAGGATTTTGTACGCAGTCTTGACAAGTTTGTGCGCGACCCTCCCTATAGATTACAGAAGCTGGGGGAGGCGAGGTATCAGTAGTATGCACCGCAGCTGCGCGCGCGTCCCGCCCCCGGTGACGTCATGTTACTTCCCCCCACCTAACGCCTGTCACTACTAGGGCGTCACGAACTTTTCGGTCTATAATAGGTTCGCAAGGATAGTTTAGATTGGTACGAGTACATTGGTTTTGTGAACTATTCTACAAATTTTGGCCCTTTATCGTGAAGTTTTATCAGCTTGAAAATGAAGTTTTTCTGGAGTGGTTTCCCTTTCAGAATTGCACAAAGCTTTAGAAAAGTAATGAAGTTTTGGTTGATGATTTTGGGTGATTTGATTAACAATAACTTTCCTTATAACAATTATATTTTGCATCCAAAGAGTTAAGTTTTTTTTTTGTAATTGTTAATTTAAATTTAATTGTAAGTGAAATGTATATATCTTGTCTTTATTAAGAGACAGAATATAAATTAATTGTAAATGCATTTAGCCTTCATGTATATCGTCACAGTTTGTTGCATATTCAACAATGTAATTAGTGTGTGCAACTGTAGGAAGCTTTATTACAATTATGTTTTGTGTTTTATCTAAGATCGGAAAGAGCTTGAATATTTTAGCCGGAAACCTAGGTACAGACGGATTTTAGAACTTTTTTTACAAATGTGCGATGGGTTGTGCACTTGTCCTTCATCTCACCTGATGGTAAGTGACGATAAGGCCGTTGGGTGGTAAGTGTGCGCACCCAGAAGCCTCAACCTAATGAGACAAATATCAGCATTTTTAAGGATAACTAAAGCATAAAAAGCAAAGTAAACTTAGGAAATAATTAGCAGAACATCTGCGAAGAATTTGAGTCCTCTCCCAAATTTTATCATGTTTGATTGGGTTTTAAAAACTTTCATCTCTGTAACGCCTTTTCAAAATTAATATTCATTGACGTCGAATTTTTTTTGTCACAAATTTGCTTTGATGTTTTGAGTTCTAACCCCATTTCATTTCACGAGGAGTTGATTTTACAAAAATCATAATACTTAATCAGCCACATTTCACTTCCTCGCCGGGTAGAATGTCGAATTAAACTCTCTTGGAGAGTGTGACTGTCTAGATTTTCATTCAATTTTCCACAGATGTTTTATATAAATTCCAATGTTTTATATTAATAGGCAGTTTATATGTATGTATGTATGTATAGATTTATTTATAGTTTATATATTATGTAAATCGTATTTTTATTTATTGTTTTTTTTCTTTTCTATATACATTATCTTCTTCTCTAATACATACTTTTTTGGTTTGTTTATGTACATATGTATGTAGGTCTACTTACAGTATATTTATTTTTTGAAAGCTCCAGTGTGAGTGCCGGGAGAAATCTCTTGTTAGGGATAGGCAACTCTAATTGTACAGTTTTACATATAATTGTCTTTGTAATTATTATTTTTATATGTACAATAAACAATAATGTCAATGTTTCTAATCAGTGCCGCGGTTCAGTTTCGAAACACCTTGACATTTTAAAAATGTTTTTTCAGATAAAACTTTTGAAAACCATTTGAAGACTAACATTAAGTCAGCTACAATAGCCGTTACGCAACTAATGGCCCCTAGATGGAGTTAGAACAACAATTAAAACTGAAAATTGTTATTCACAACGCAGTTGGATGATAGTGATTCTTAATTCATTTTATTATATCTAGTAAATGACTCAGATTCGATACTTATTATTCGTTGAACAATGAAAAAGTTTAAATGTGTCAAAAATAAATTGTATCATTTAAATACAAATGCTTGTGCGTCAGCAACTATCATTCGACCTCTCACCCTATCACCATTTTCAACGAAATTGTATACTAATGATCGGCTCAAGACTTGTTACGAGGGTATGCTGTTGTCAAAGCGCCCATACAAACGTAGTCCAGTAATATTTTGAGTATTAAGCTATGAAAATCTATGAAATTTTCAAGACACAATCTAGAAACAAATATCTGTGTCGGTGGTGAGTCAGATTTTCGTTTAAATATATTCTTCCAGAGTTACAGGGCGTCAAAGTATTGTATTTTTCGGTAATAAAAAGCCCCAACTTTGAACCTGATTTACAAGAGTATGAATAAATTTAGAACAATTTGGAAAAACCACCGACATCTGAAATTTCATTAGTATACTCTATTAAAAAAATGGTTACATAATATACTGTATCCTTCAAATGATCCCTGGACTACGAAACATCCAAATAACGGGTGGATAACTTCGCGTAGTGTATGCTGTCTCACCGTACGCGCTCGGGTAGGATAGGGCTCGGAGAGGGACAGCTACAAAACAATGCAACCTTGAAAACGGCCACGTGGTCTTACCAACATAGCCTCTTAAAGTCACTTACCATCAGGTTAGAAGAAGCTCAAGTGCAAGCACATCATACATTTTTCAAGTATTGGTAAGAGCATATTTTGTATGAGCCTCTTACTGTAATCTAGCAGGTTTGGTTATTATGGGCAATCCAGACAGCCTTTCACGCATACCCTCTTAAGGCTGCTGAATGTTAAGCGTGTATAACTAGGTTATAGTTCTATTAAGAGGCTATGTTGGTAAGACCACGTGGTCGGTTTCAAGGTTGCATTGTTTTGTAGCTGTCCCTCTCCGAGCCCTATCCTACCCGAGCGCGTACGGTGAGACAGCATACACTACGCGAAGTTATCCACCCGTTATTTGGATGTTTCGTACTCCCGGGATCATTTGAAGGATACAGTGTATTATGTAACCATTTTTTTAATACAGTATACTAATGAAATTTCAGATGTCGGTGGTTTTTTCCAAATTGTTCTAAATTGATTCATACTCTTGTAAATCAGGTTCAAAAATGGGGCTTTTTAAAATTTTAAAAATACAGTACTTTGACGCCCTGTAACTCTGGAAATATATATTTAAACGAAAATATGACTCACCATCGACACAGATATTTGTTACTAGATTGTGTCTTGAAAATTTCATAGATTTTCATAGCTTAATACTCAAAATATGACTGGACTACGTTTGTATGGGCGCTTTGACAACAGCATAGCCTCTTAACACTACTGGCAAATTTACTTAGAGAACATGGTGGTAGGTTAATCTTCAAGGTTTTCCTTTAATCATTAGATGCTCACGTGACGATATTCGGGGAGTGTTATAAAGCAGTGACCACATGGAGAGTGCTGACATAATGATCTCCTGTCCTCAGGTGAATCATGGCGCCCACACCGCAGGAGCACGCTGTGACCGAGCGAGCCGTGGACACTGATTTCGGTAACAGAGTTGTGATCACAGGCATGTCTGGATTATTCCCGCAGTCCAAAAATGTTAAAGAGCTTGCCGACATTCTGTATAACAAGGTTTGTCTTCAAACATTACATATTTTCCATTTATTTTGGTGCCCGATCTTTATCTAAATCTTGCAATATATATTTTTGAGCGAAATTACAAGGGCTAGTAAAAAGTGCATTTCCTCGATAAGACCTTGAGCAATCGGTTCTTAGACTTCGGGACCTCATAATCTGTGAATATAATCAAATAGGTACTAAATACATAAATAAATAAGAGAAAACAAAGAAGAAAAAAGCACTAATAGCGGTAAATTTTAAACTTACGTTCTAAATGGGTTAAAAAAATTTGAAGGCCTGTATCAAAACTTGTATTTTGGTACATGGAACCAGTTCGTAATTTATTTGTCCAAGTTTCATTTGCCCTACATTTGGACTTCAGAAATACTAGATGTCCTATAAGCTATTGTTCGATCGGGATAAGAAGCCTGTATGTATATTTCTTCAACCACTCAAATATCCTATACAAATACATTCAAGTCATTCTAATGTATGATGTTTCGATATAAAGGACAAACAAACAAACTTTCGTATTTATTAAATTAATATGGACATTAGAGTGTTTATCTCAAAGATGTGATTAGCGTGAGGACACACCTGTCTTTGCTGTTCAGATCTACCCACATCATCCGGAGTCCACCTGTCTAGCAGCAACATTGAGATATACATGTATATATTTGCCTGAGCACGCCTGCAGTTGTGCAAATCAAGAAAGACCGGCGACCGGTACTTACCGGTGACGCGTTCAACCCGGATTCTTCTTTGCTCTAGATAATTCTAGGTAAATCAGAAAAGCAAAGATGACCCCACGCTTAGTTTGATATCTCCTATAATATATGAATAACATAGGTTTTGAAACGATATTACAGTTAACGGCAATTTGAAAGATACTGTCCCCGCGCCGAAATTTATACATGTATGAAAGTGTTCAGTAGATTTAATTATGCTTAATTATTTTTGTGTATTTGGTAAACAGGTAAATCCAGTGACAGACGAAAATTGTCGCTGGGAATTCGACCACCCTGAAGTGGCAAATCACACCGGAAAAGTGCCTCAGCTGGACCGCTTTGATGGCCAATTCTTCAAAGTACACTTTAGGCTTGGCAACAGTATGGATTCCATGGGACGCAAGATCCTAGAGCAAGCTTATCAGGCCATTTACGACGCTGGTAGGTTATGTAATATTTTTGTGAAAGTTTTTTAGTAAAGTATCTTTATAGGAGCACTTTGTTGTCCGTCTGTCTGTCAAGACCCTTTTGCTCAGGAACGCGTAGAGGTTTCAAATTGAAATTAATAAAACCTACAGGGTGCTTCCCGTTGTCCTAGAATCATGAAATTTGCCAAGAAGCAAGACCTTACGGCACAAAAATAGGAATAAATCTGGAAACCAGGGTTTTTAAATTATAACACAGAAAAAAATATGTTTTTTGACGATTTTAAAGTTATATTTGCAGTTAAGAATGGAGACGGACCGTATGGGATGAGATCTCATTTTTCAACTGCAAAGTTAAGTTTGTTCTTCAATTAGGCTTCCATTTTGGTTAGAGCTTTATTGTGTTCTTTACCTATTATTTATGATTCTTGTATGTTAATTATACATATTCTACGGAACCCTCGGCGTGTGAGTCCAACTCGCACTTTTCAATTCATCGTCATCGGCATCATTGCTATCTGCCTTTGTAAGATTATTAATTTTATTTTATAGGTATTAGCCCAGAACATCTATCTGGCAAAAAAGTGGGAGTGTATACAGGTTCTTGCTTCTCCGAAACAGAGAAGGCTTGCTTCTACGTTGCAAGTTCCAGAACAGGTTTTGGTATTGCTGGGTAAGTCTTGAACATTACTGTAACTTTGGATTGTTTTGTAACTCTAATCCTCTTACAAAGGTAACTTGTGTACAGATGCAGTAAAACAATGTTTGCGAACCGTATCTCTTACTGGTTAAATGCGAAGGGACCCTCGATGTCCATAGACGACGCTTGCTGCAGTAGCATTGCTGCTTTGGAGTTGGCATATCTTGCTATAGCGCGCGGTGAGTGCGAGGCGGCCATTGTTGGTGGTGCAAATCTCTGTCTACATCCACAGTCTTCAGTGCACTATGGCAGGTAAACATATTTTACTTCTGCTATACCTTCAACCATCTTCTAAAACAAGGCATTGTAATTTGAAATTAATGAAGTCATTGCTTATTATATGCGTCTCATGTCATGATTATCCTTCAAATCAAATCTTTCCACAAAAATAATACTTTAAAATTTTTGACGTAAATGTAGTTATATAAAACAAAGACAAATATACCTTTTCGTTAGAAAATTGTTTGGCTTTTAGATTTAACATAATTTTTAACATAAATTGAGCCCCTGCTGCCGAACTAGGTGGAACCTGTGCTTCAGCTAGCAGGGTAAATTGTACATACTATTGTTTTTTAACAATGTCCATATTAAGTTGTATGTTATCTAAGATTTATGTACGAAAATATATTAATTATCCAGTCATGGTCAGCCTATATATGTCCCCACTGGAGGGGCTGTAACAGCCATAGTCCACTATGTGGGGCCAGCGCGGATTGGCAGACATCACACACACCTTTGAATTTCCACCATGCATCTCAGGATGTGTGCAGGTTTCCTCGCGATGTTTTTCTTCACCGAAAAGCTAACGGTAATGATTTTTTATTATACGTACAAAAATTCCAAATAACAAATTAGAACTCAGTGGTACGAGCCAGGATCGAATCCAGAGCTTGATGTTCAAGGACTGACGCTTTACCCAACTGAGCTGACATGAAATCTTCTATCTTTTCAGAATCATGACACTTTGTAAAGATGGCAAAACGAAATCGTTTGATCAAAACGCTGACGGCTGTGCTAAGTCAGAAGCTATTAATGTGTTATTCCTGCAAAGAGCAAAATATGCCAAAAGGTTTGTATGACTTTCTTGAGGCTAAAACTATTCAGCACGTTTAGTTCGTCTAAAATTTTACAGTTTCGAGATTTCAGGGTAGTAACAGATCTGTAATAATTTGAAAAGCAAATAATGTTTATTATAATTAGGTATTGCTTGTAACGGGTTTTGATGTAAACAGGATCTACGCTGAAGTCAAATACGTGAAAACTGAATTCACAGAGATTTTGAAAAATGAAACCGGACAACCTAAATATGGCTTCTACAGGGATCCGATGGTTTCAGCACGATTTTTAAAAGATTTCTACGATGAAGCCAAAGTGCCACCTCAATCCGTTGAATATGTTGAAGCTTTTGGTTCAGGTAACTATTGCTGTTAAATTTCTATACATTTTCCTTCTAATTCACGTTTGTGCATATCGATCAAAAAAGTTTGTTTGGCACAAAATGTACAGATGACAACAATATCCGATTCAAATATAATAATATCAAATCAAATCAAAATGTTTTATTTGCAACACACACAAAAACTTATTATTTATGTATTATATATTAGCATAGATATATATGATATAGAGATATATTAATATGAAAATAATAATTTATAATAAACTCCCACTTAACATTTGCCGATTGCCTTTTAGCGAATTCAAGAAAAAACTAAAATCATTTTTCGAAATCAGTCCCTTCTATTCTGTTAACGAATTCATAGAATTGGGTATGTCCTAAAAAAAATTCGCGTTGATATTATGTCATATTTTGGGTTGAAAACACAAATTTAAGAAACTATTTTGAATATTTTGCTTCTAACATCACTAGATATATGATTTAAATAGGTTTTAGATCTACCTTGATCACGACACCGCGTGAACTTATGACGTCATAAGTTCAAACACTATGGAGCGAACCACCCACGTGTTAGTTTGATTAAAAATAATAAAAACCGTGAAATGAATACGGTGTCGTTAGTATGTCAACAAAAGTGTCAACTATCAATGTCAATCCTATTTTGCGAGTTTTGAGTATTTAGAAATCTGATTTATTACGAAATGTATGTCGTTGTGTTTTTTTAAGAAATTTAAGAACTAATTCGAAAAGTAAATGAGATAATATAATGTAAAATCAAAATATCTCCGAATGGATTTTTATTTTCATGCCTTATAAAAATCTTTACATACCCAATTACGTCAGACCAATGAAATGGTCATTTGTAGTTAAACGTTTAGGTTAATATAATTAGGCTAATCAAGTATTTAACCGAAGAGTAATAATGCGAAAAATAACGATGCAAAAACAGAACTAATTATATCATGATTATTCATTACCGCGGATGCTAATTTATGAATAGAATTAGAACATTTAAGTGTCCACGCTGTACACCTGTGTGATAAGGCTGGGCTGGTCACCAATTTATATGTCACTGTAATAGCAACCGTGTATTTTACGTTTTGGTGTATATTTTTCTGTATCTTAATCCAATGACTAATACCTGCGAAAGTTCGTCAAAATGCTTTCGCATCAAATTTGCAGGCTGCGAAAAAATATGATGTTGGTTGTAGTCGACGGGATTATAAATGAAGTAGTATTAACTACGAAATCTTTTCCTTAACCGGTTTCGAATATTTGAGGTAAATCCTCCTCCTATTCATGAGCCAGAATAATCAGTCCTATAATGTCTTCTCATTGAATCAGGTTCACTACAAATGCGTTCAAAAAGGACTGGAAACCGACTTAATTGCCCTAAATGTCTACTTATACTAAGGCAATTTTAAGATTTATATCGGTTTCTCATAGACGACGTTGTCAAAACTGGACCAAATTGAAATGGGACTACACGGGAAGCACCACCTTTCAAATAAAAAAAGAATCATCCAAATCGGTTCACCCAGTCAAAAGTTCTGAGGTAACAAACATTTAAAAAAGAAGAAAAAAAAATAGCCGTCGAATTGATAACCTCCTCCTCTTTTTGAAGTTGGTTAAAAAGTCCGTGGACATTGTGAACCGACAAGAAGCTGGAAAGCATCCTATTTCTTTTTCGGTGTTGAGGAGCTCCTATTTCTAATCACAATCCGTCACCACGTCTCATAATATGCAAACATAATATGTAAACACACTCTTTGAGTTCATCTGTAATGGGCGCCACATTGAAAATTTTCCTGTTGTGTTCATTTCTTCACTCGTATTATCGAGTGTGCTTACTCCCATAGCTGCATTAACATAGAAAGACAAGTAACAAGGCATTAAAGGGTTAATTATTCTTATTGTATTAGAGTGCCGGATCTGAACCCAATCAGGGTCATTTCGGGTATTAATAGGAGTTACTTCAAAAGAAACACTTCCTGTATTTACAATAGTAAATGTTACGCCTTTGTCTTGTCCTGCGATTCAAATCGATCGATTGACACATGCCTTTTGAGACAATCCTATTATATTACCAGTCAATGAATCTAGGGTTAACAAGAGGTGAAGTCCAAATGCATAGAAAGTACGTTTGAATGATAATTTATAAACTGGAGTTAGAAAACCTATTGTTAGCTTTACATCGATTTATTTACTGTCCATTAGTGATTAATTCGTCTAAGTTTACATTGTTGACTTCATTGTTTCGTAAAGTTTGTGTTTATTTGTTTCCTGGTACAGTTTGTAGGAGTATCTGAATAATCACTGTTCGTTTTACGATGCATCTATTAACATTTATGCTGTTCACACTTTAGTCGTTTATTCATCAAGTTGTGTGTAAAATGTAGCACATTATGAAACACAAATAGGTTTTAATAGTCTGGCACAGGCCGGTAGGGTTTTGATAGGGTTAGGTTGGCTTGGCTAGAAAAGGATGAACGCGAGCCATGTATAGAAGGATGGGGTCGCCAGGTAATTCGCAGAAGAATCACATGTTTTGCGGGACTCGGCTAACACAGAGAAGAGAGGAACTGCACCAGGGGGCAAAATATGAAGGCTGATACAGGGTACAACTTTTGAAACATGCATGTGCAGTTGGTATCTTGTTTAAGATACCTCCATCAAAGTTTCATACTATATTTTTGTTGCCATAATCTTTAAAATATAATATCTGGATTTGTGTAGTAACTATCTCAAAATAGGACATCAGATTGTGATGTCGCGAAATGAGTATCATTAACATACAACTTCACAGTGAATTACAATTTTCATTTTAAACACTTTTTTCGATTATTGTTCAATGCGCCATCTATGAACCATTAGCTGCATAACTGCTATTCTACCTAACTATGAAGTTGTAAATTAATGATATTTATTTCGCGATACTATAATTTCAACATCTTTTTGTAGGTAACTACTGCTATATTTTAAAAGATTGTGGCAACAGAAATTTAATATGGAAGTATTAGGAGAAGGATAAAGTTAATTAGAACTTCCAAGAAGGTGAATCATATATCAACCGAATCCGTCAAAAGTTAATTGCTAGTCTTATCACGTGCAAAGTTGCAGACTCACTTTCTGGGGTGTTATTATTGGAAACTTGTTTATACATATATCTATTTGTCTATTGCAGCGGTACCAGAAGCGGATAAGGCTGAATTGGAGTCGTTAGACGCTGTTTTCTGTAATAACAGAACTGCTCCACTCCTGGTCGGGAGTGTTATGTCAAACATTGGCTATGGAGAGGCAGCTTCAGGGATTTCCGCAGTCACTAAGGTACAATTGAGGTATAATGTACTTACAAGAGGCGACTCGTCAAACAACTATCATGAACCACACGCTGGGCGGAAGTGAGACAGAACATCAGAACATATGTGATGCCTAAAAATATGTTCTATGATTTCTGCATACTATTCACTGACATCCAGGTTACTTCGCGGACCACCTCGGGTGCTTCTGATCTAGAAGGACCTATTTTTTCTTCAGGTGTTGCTTGGGTACCACACTGGAGTCCTGGCAGGCAACCTTCATTGCTCCCAGCCGAGGCAGGACGTGTCAGGGTTGCGTGAAGGTCGAATGAAGGTGCTCACTGACCACCATGACTTCACGCGAGCCCTGACTGCTGTCAACGGGATCTCTGTCACTGGAGTCAATGCCCACGTGCTCTTGCATGGGCACTACAAACCTAAGGTATTTGTGCATTATATGACTCTGATAAAAAACTTACAAGTGCGGGTCAGACTCGCGTGTGAAAGGCTATGTGCCATGGTACAATATATAACCGAAGATCGAGCAAATTAATGCTGAAAAAAACAACAACACGTTTCTCTTATCGGGATCCGTCCTCCAATATTTATGTTTATTTTGTTGTTGTTAAAGCGGCTGTAGTAATACATGCTGTGAAAAGTTCATGTGTCTATCTATTACGGTTCAAATGATAAATCACTGTGACAACCGAACGGACGGACAACGTAGCCACAGTAATGGGCACGAAGCCCTAATAAAAATTAAATGGCGTTGGAAAGCGCGTCACTTGAGCTATTTTTAAAATATTCGCAACAGTCCGATTAAGGTTTCAGAGAAATGAAAATTTGGAAATTGGTTAAAGTCTGAAAGTGATTTTTCCTTTGCTATTTTTGTTGGTTATCTAGGCGGCTTCTGCACTTAACCATAGTTGTGTGTGAGAGGAAGTGGAGACAGCCTATCTCTTCCCAGAAGTGCGCAAGATGTCCTTCTGCAAAAGAATTTCCATCTTAACAACGCTGCGAGCGACTACTAGCAGCTAATAAAATACCAATTAATAATACAGCTCCCAAAAAACTGTTCGTTTTCTTCTAGGACCTGGAACGTTACAAGAGTGCGATGCCTCGTTTGGTCAACATTTCTGGAAGACAAGACACGTCTGTCTCCCTCATCCTGGAAGATCTCAAGTCTCGTCCCATTGACCCGGAGGAAATCGGCCTTCTGCACAATATACACGAGACCAGGATATCTGGGCACTTAGGGAGAGGATACATCATACTGGGTATGATATGTGGATTTTTTTCTATTGATTCAAACTCAATATTCAAATAGAGAACATACATACAATTCATATTAATATATAGTACAGTACTGTTAAACAAGTAAATGCGCTCAAAAAGAACTGGAAACCGACTTCAATTGCCCTAAAAGTCAACTTTTACTAAGGCAAATTTAAGATTTATATAGTTTTTTCATGGATGCCATTGTCATAACTAGACCACACGAGAAGCATCAGCTGAAAGCTGGCCAGAATCATCCAAATCGGTCCACCCAGTCAAAAGTTCTGAGGTAACAAACATTTAAAAAAACATTCCCGTCGAATTGAGAACCTTCACCTTTTTTGAAGTCGGTTAAAAAATTGTTTACAGTCAGTTTAGTTATAGGAATTAGATAAAACTCAATAAAGGTTCGCTCTCGGATTTATAGAGAGCTCAACAGATTTCTCGTCTTTAGAGAGAGTTCAACCAAGGCTCATTCTAGGATTTAGAGAGAGCTCAACATAGGTTCATTCTCGTCTTTAGAGAGAGCACAACCAAGGCTCATTCTAGGATTTAGAGAGAGTTTAACATAGGTTCATTCTCGTCTTTAGAGAGAGCACAACCAAGGCTCATTCTAGGATTTAGAGAGAGCTCAACATAGGTTCATTCTCGTCTTTAGAGAGAGTACAACCAAGGCTCATTCTAGGATTTAGAGAGAGCTCAACATAGGTTCATTCTCGTCTTTAAAGAGAGCTCAACCAAGGCTCATTTTAGGATTTAGAGAGAGCTCAATAGTGGTTCATTCTCAGTTTTAGAGAGAACTCAAAAGGGATTCATTCTTGACTTTGGAGAAAGCATTTTGCCTAACAGAGTTTAACTCTCAACTTTGAATAGTATCATCCCGATCTCATATCGTAGGTTCCGTAAGTAGTGTTCAAAGTGGAGGGATTTGAAACTTATATTTTAGTGATTGATTTCTTCCGAGTAATATTTATTATGTTATTTTCTTGGTTTCTTAGATACAAATGATGAGGGGAAAACAGTGAGTTTGGCTGAGAAAACGAGCTACTTCGACGACGTAAAACGTCCGCTATGGTTCGTGTACAGCGGTATGGGCTCTCAGTGGGCGGGGATGGGCACGCAACTCATGCGCATACCAATTTTCGCTGCTGCCATTGAACGGTACGCTTTTTTCCATTTATCGTCATTTATTGAAGGGAAACAAACAGTTTCAAAGACAAATAGAACGCTTTACAAGTAAATGCGTTCAAAAAGAACTGGAAACCGACTTCAATTGCCCTAAGAGTCTACTTCTACTAAGGCAAATTTTAGATTTATATCGTTTTCTCATGGATGCCGTTGTCAGAACTGGACCAAATTGAAATGGGACCACACGGGAAGCACCACCTTTCAAATAAAAAAAGAATCATCCAAATCGACCCTGTCAAAAGTTCTGAGGTAACAAACATAAAAATAAAATAAAAACATACTCATCGAATTGATAACCTCCTCCTTTTTTGAAGTCGGTTAAAAATAATTTGCTATCGCATTAAACAATTAATCATCCATTCCATTCATTAAGATCTGAATTACCTAACTGTAAAAGTAAGAGGAGATTCAGTGTTTCGGAAGGCACGTTAAGCCGTTGGGCCCGGTTACTATCTACGATTGGTAGTAGACAATTTTTTGTAGGCCTATGGTGGCTCAACAACTCTGAAACTAGGGCTTATGGGATTGGTCATTCAATTTGAAACCTTTACGATCAGAAGAATATGTTAAACCAGACGTAGTGATGATCAATTAGGGAGCTTAATTATGCTGCTGGTTCATACCTGCATTTTCATTTTACCTGACCAATACGTGCAGAGAGTCCGACTATGGAACTCTATCCCTGAATCCATCAGACGAGCCCCTCCCTTGCAATCCTTCAAAACTAACCTAAAAACGTATTTCCTTGAACAGATTCCTTAGCAGCCTTTTCTTCTTTCCTTCCTGATCTCCACTGATTTCCTTTTCTTCCTGATCTTCTATATTTTGTATATTGTTTATCCATTATATATATACCATTTACCCCTTCTTATTTATAGGATTCTTCTGCCCTAAGGTTGCCTGGAAGAGATCGCTCTTAGCGATAAGGCCGCCTCTTTGTACCTTTTATGTTCTTTTCTGTTTTGTTTGGTGTGTGTATGTGTGTGCAATAAAGATTATTTGTATTGTATTGTAATACTGTCATTTTCAGGTGTCGCAAAGCCCTGGAACCAAAGGGAATAGACATCGTTCATATCCTCACATCACCGGACAAAACAATCTTTGATAATATCCTCAATTCATTCGTTGGCATCGCCGCTGTGCAGATCGGCCTGACAGATGTGCTTAATGCTTTGGGGATTGTCCCTGACAATATCATTGGTAAGTTTAAATAATTCCAAATTTTTTAAGTGTTTCTTAAATGAAACCTCAGTATCTTATGCATGTTATATCAGTTTTACTCATTTGAACTGCTTTGTTCATGTTGATTGTTTCTTTCAAATATAATTTTTGTTGCAGTGCAGTAGTATGCATATGCTAAAAAAAATTATTCCCTCATTCGAGAGACCGTGTGAATTTTCCCCCCTAATATAATCCGTTGAAAAGTGATTCTGGTTACGCGGTGCAAAAACGCTCCATACAAATCGGTACCTAGGAGTGACGTCACGTCTGCGCATTGAAGTTGATAATGTATGAAACTTTTAACAATATTTGAGTTATCTCGTAAAATAACGTTTTTATGTGACCACTCCCTTACTAAAAATCTTCACAATGTAATAACAAAGCAAAACGTCAAATTAAAAATTTAATTCGAGCAAGTTTTTTAAATATTTTTTGCGGGCTTTATATGTTGTAAAAGTCCAGAAAAAAATTGGATAATACTAGATATTGTAAATTTTATAGGAGTTTTATAATGCCCTTTATGGTTTAAAATACAATTTAACCCCAATCTGATTTTGTGGTGTGGTGTCATCTAGCATTTAAAAAAATCTCCGGGCATACGCAATCTTGAGATTGCCTAATTATGCTATTTATCTCTAATTTTCTGAGGTCACCGCGAGTCTACAGGTTGCTATTTTTCTCCAGGTCACAGTGTCGGTGAATTGGGATGCGCATACGCCGATGGTTGCTTCACGGCTGAGGAGATGATCCTCTCCGCTTACAGCCGCGGCCTGGTCTCCGTGCAGACGCCTTTCATCAAGGGATCCATGGCTGCGGTCGGTGTTGGATTCCAACAGGCAAGTTGGTGGCATAATACCTAAAGTACTGGGGGACAGGTAGGACTCCCCGCTGCTGGGACATTGGTCGCGTCTGCACACTGCACGTGACCAGTGGCCTGGCAGAGGGTACGGTCTTGATCTGCACAATTGACATTGTGTAAATTAGATCTTATTACTAACACTAGGTAAAAAATGACTTTATTTTATTTACTAACAAAAAATGGATTTCGTCTGATATAAATAAATAATAATAATAAAAGACATGTGTACATCGTAGTAAAAAACTCGTAATCAGAACTATGTTTTTGAAATGAAGCGATTTTTTGAAATAACTGTATGATGGGTTTGTACTTAACCTTCATCTTACCTGATGGTAAGTGACGAGAAGCCTTAACGTAATATGGCGCTGGCTATGCTACCTGTCACACCGGAACACAACAGTGCTATTAACACTGCTGTTTGGCGGCAGACTTAGGTAACATGGTGGTAGCTAGTCAGGCGGACATAGATAATCTCCTTCCACCAACCAAACCGAATACCGATAGGTACGCCGGGGAATCAAACCCAAGACCTCCAGATTATGAATCCAACGTTTAGCAATTAGGTCACGGAGGCGGTTATTACTTGGTTAGTCTATATTCGACACCGTCATTCTCAACGAAATATAATTAGATTAAGAAGTGTAACATATTGTGAACGTTGCTTTCAGATATCGAAGCTGATTCCACCAGAAATCGAAGTGGCATGTCACAACGGCCCTGACTCCAGTACAATCTCTGGTCCAGCTGACATTATGAAACAGTTTGTCGCTACGTTGACCGAGCAGGGTATTTTTGCTAAAGAAGTGCCCTGTTCCAACATTGCCTACCATTCCCGGTACATTGCAGAAGCTGGTAAGAATCAATTAATGACTGAAAATAGACGTTTTAAATCCTTCCTCTAATTATAACACGATAAAAAACTCAAAGAAAAATGTAAATCTTTAAAAATACTGAAGTTAGCTCTCCGCAATTTAAAACATGTACAGACGGAATGTGTGTGTATAACATTCGATAATAACTATCCCTAGATAACATACAACACATTTCTTTCCACCCGCTAACTTGCCTTGCCTCACATTTATACGTGAATAATTGATACTTCGCGGTCTTTTGTGGCTAACTTCAGAGGGGCTAACTTTGTTTGCGAGTACTTACATTGACTGCTATTGCGATCAGCAACGAGCTGCTTAGCGTATAGATTATATAAAATTCTTCCTAGACAGGTCTTTCACTGTAGATAACAATGGAGCAGGTTCGTTGATCACTAGAATATTTCTGCTAATAAAAGTGGAAACATTTCTAGGTCATTTTACATCATCGGAAATCTGAACTGTATACTATAGTCTGCAAACTGAGCACCAGTGCTTTTGAAGGGAGTGACATTTTTGGGTACATCTCATCTCTGTCATACAGGTCCGGGTCTTTTGAAGTATTTGAGCGAAGTCATCACGTCACCTAAAGCACGCAGCGATCGCTGGGTTTCTACTTCAGTGCCCGAAGACCGATGGAACGAGCCGCTCGCCAAATATTCTTCAGCGGAATATCACACCAACAATTTATTGGTACGATTCAATAAGTGAATCCAGATTTCTACATTATTCTTACAATTCTAGCATTATCATAGACTTGCCGGGTAAAGTATAATATTCTGTTTCACAAAGGGCTCCACAGTAACTTCAATTATTATTCTCAGATTACCGATGATAGGTTTCACCATTAAAATCAGCAGAAAAAATTATGGGAACAAATTTGTTGCAAAGATTACGTTCGTTCCTAAGGTTTTGGTCGGTTTTGAATGGAAAACAATATTTGATAGAGGTTGATACGCCCTTGTAGCCGATTCATAGTATGCCAGTGAATAAAATCGACGCGAAAAAATACAAAGACAGAGACAATAAATGTAGGTTCGAATTCCACTCGGGTCATATTTTCTAGTTACGATTTTAAAATACGCTGTCTTCTGATCCACAGAACTCGGTTTTGTTCGAAGAGACCTCAATGCGCCATATACCAGCCAATGCTGTGCTAGTGGAGATAGCACCACACGGTCTTCTTCAGGCCATCCTCAAACGATCTCTCCCGGAGAGCTGCAAACACATCCCTCTCACCAGGCGTGGACACTCTGACAACGTGCTGATGGTCCTCGACGCTATTGGCAAGTCAGTAGTATTTACACCTCTATTTACTGTGGACTTATGGTTCTTAACTCAGCAGAGACCCACCTCTTCCCTCATCTCATCATATTACCACTTGTACTCGAATATTCTTTTGAGATAGCAACAGTTTTAGGAAATGCAAAGCAGATCCCACTCTAAAATCTCATATAGTTGCTGCTTCTGAGTCAAGCACATTTTTTGGAGAACTCGGTAACTTGATGGATAAGCAGGAGTCAGAGAACATGCTGGATGATGATTCTCTGCGGAGATTGCGTATATCCGCTTTTACGCGGTTGCTGATAATATAACCAGATATAAATGAAAAAGCACAAGTTGACACACACAGATTGTACATTAGCATAGTCTGTGCTTAGATTAGAGAACCGATTTTATTGTCAGGAAATAATGTTGAGAAAAGAAAGTAAGGCATTTGTTAAACAAGATTACAGACATGCTTAATTTTGCTGCTGTTTTCAGATTGTACATGGAAGGGTACAACCCGAAAGTCCAGGCTATATATCCACAAATCGAATTCCCAGTATCAACAGGCACTCCTATGCTGTCACATTTGGTTGAATGGGCTCACGGCGAAAAATGGTACGTGGGTTCCGTGGTGGAGAATTGAGTTGAATATATTATTTTTACTTACTTCTCGTAGAATTTTCTATTTTAAAGTTTTATGACCAGTAATTCTGACACCATTCTGTTTTCATCAGCTTTAAAGTTTGCGTGTAAGATATACGAGTAGAAGGCAACCTTTATAACGGGATTTGATATCACGTTTTTAGTTCTACTGATATTTTAATAATTTATTTTTTATACTGGCATCTATAGATCGTTATTTTTTATTAGGAATCTGCCGCTGTATGTGTCTGCGCACAGAAAGATGGCCGCCGCCTGCAAGTACTTCATATCTGTTCATGACGAGGAGAACAGTTATTTGAGGGGGCATGTCATTAGAGGTGCGCCAAACCTTCATTATTATAAATTTCTTCGTTATTATATTTATATATATATATATCGTCCACCGGAATTATACCAAGAGTATTAAAATTATGAAATACTGAATATTACTACTGAATATATTCTGATACTCTCAGTGGATTTGGTCAAACATAGATCAGATTTTGAAAAATATGATGAGATCAGGTTGCGCCAAGGTACTAGGCGTAAACACTTAGCTCAAGTAATTAGTACAGCCCCATCAACACCAAACTGTTACATTTTTCAATGGACTTCGTTGGCTGAAAAACTATTAGTAGCGTTGATGTGTTTAAAAACAAAATGAAATTATTATTACTGGCAAAATTGCTATTCTTTTCATGGGTTTTAATGATAATTGACATTCTTTTTTCGACTTAATTGCGACTTGTTATTTGTGTAGATTCAATATTTCAGTTAATCGTAACAATTATTTCACACTCGTACTGTTATCGTTATAAAAATATTCATTGATTAAATTAATGAAATTAAAAATAAAAAAATTGCCGGCACATAATTTTTATATATATATATGTATCATGTAAAAAAATTGATTACAGGAAAAACATTGTTCCCGTTTTCTGCGGCCCTGGTAGCTGTATGGGACACACTAGTGATGTCTCTTCTTGGCACTCGCAAGCAGATGTCGGTGGAGTTCCGTAATATCCACTTGTATGCCCAGCCGGTGCTACAGGACCAGCGACATTTGAGGCTCAGTGTGGCACTACACCGAGGCACAGGACGTTTTGAGGTATTTCACCGTTCGTAGTACTGTTGTCGAAAAACAGGGCAGCTCCAAGGTTTTTGGGCATGACGTTAGGTCGTTTTTTGTCACTGGATCTTTTTTTTTTACGAAAGAGAATCTTTAGAGAAGATACACTCCTTAGGGGTAGAGGTCATTTTGTTGAGGAACCTCCAGAGGAAACCAGTGCTACCCTCGCGCTATGCCTTTCGCTCCTCCCGGGCTGATGTGCAAGCCCTTATCCTCTCAGAGAGTGAACTCCGCTAACTAACTTTGATAAGTAATTGCGTTTGTAAAAATTTGGATGTAGTGGCGGTAAATGAATGTCATTTGCGTACAAATTTAACTTCACTATCGGTACCCGATTTGGTTAGTAGGGTAGGAAATTTTCTATGTCCGCCTAGCTAGCCACAACCATGTTGTCTGAGTGTTTTGCCAAACAGCAGAGCTGATAGCACTGTTGTGTTCCGGCATTAAAGGTAGCAGAGCCAGCGCCTCATTTTCTTGGAGCTTTTACATGATTACCTATAAATTGTAGTCAATTGATGAAAATAAAATAACACAAATATATTTGCAGGTATTAGATGAAAACAGGAAAATAGCAACAGGATATATTACACCATCAGACTCTCGTGATAAAAGAGATATTTTCAACAGTCTAATCGAATCCAAAGAGACACTAGATCTGAATTCAGAAGATGTCTACCAAATGCTGCACGAAAGAGATTACTTTTACAGGTAATAAATTATAGCTATGTAGATTTATTGAAATTATGGTTGAACGTCCAAAATTACCAATCTATCTATCAAGAATGCACAAGGATACATCACTGGTTATATTGTCTGTAAATCGTTTCAAAGTATTATACTGACTGGGTATTCTTTCAGCACTGTCATAGAGAGATATTTGTCCACTGCTTTGACTTACGAAATGACACGTTCTGCGAATATATGGAGTCTTTTCTTGGTCTTTTACACTACCAATATAAAAATTTCATTATCAAATTAAAGCTTTTTAATTACCATTTTTGAATGTTTTGGTCTAGTTTATTTGAACAAAAACGCACAACGCTGGCAACACTTAACTAAAAACAAAGATGGCGTCAATGACAATGGCTCATTCTCTTAGTACAAAACAGCATCATTTTGTTCCAGCAAAATACAAACAAAAAGGTGGTTCTAGTATTTTTATATACACTTTTACATTATTCCTTGATTTTGTTGACAGTGTCCAATTGCAGGCCGGATTTGAAACATCTGTTTTTACCCGAGATAAATACTGTTAAGCTTCATTTTGCCAAATTTCATTTTGATTGTTTGTGTCATTGAGGCTCAAAGTAGTAGCTAAGTAACACTAAAACTCACTTTTGCGAATAAACAGTGAGAAAATAATTTTATAAAGTATCGATTTCAGAGGCGAATTCCGTTCAATTCACAAAGTGAATGCATCTCTAACACAAGGTCAAATAGAATGGAAGAACAACTGGGTGACGTTTCTCGACGGTATACTGCAGTTGAATGCTCTCAAACACGGACACGACACTGTGTCCTATCCGTGCCAAATCAGGGAAATCCTGATCGACGTCAAAGAACATGGAAACAAGAAGGCTGTAGATGTTGACGGGAAAACAGTGATGATGGCTGATATAGTTGAAGTACACGATTTAACTAGGTATGCGGTAGTTGATTCTGATATACATTCACAAGCAGATTACACATGGCCCTTATTTCAATTAATGTTATGAACTGAATCATCGGCACTATTAGGATTATATCGAAGCAGTTCGAGTAGGTTAAGAATGATATTTTAAACGTTGTCCATTGCTGGTTTCTGATAAAAATGTTTTGTCGCCTGAAAGTCAGAAGCTGCCACTTAAATCGTGTTTTGCGATGGCTTCGTTGCAACCGGATAATGTAGTCAGCTATCTTAGTACAGGGATAACACAAAACTATACTATTGCAAGTTTACGAACTTTGTCGAATAGGAATTATAATTGCTGATGTAACTTCTATAAGAAACATATGGAAACGTGTTTGCCAGGAAACTTCAATTTTATTATCAAAAGAGTTTCTTACAATTTTAAATTCAATATTTCTGAACGACGGTGTAGTATTTGAAGATTCTGTTATCGTTCCTGTTTGTTTACTACTTGTTTTTTTCTTCTTTTGCTGGGTAAAAACAAATCAAGTGTGACAAAAAAATGCGTAATTAACTTTTATAACACCAAACTGAATATTGCTGATCATGAAATAAAAATGATCAAGTTTCAAATCAATTACTACTACCAGACCAAATCTCAACGGTTTCAATTCATTTGATAAAGGAACTTTAGCCTCTCATAGCGAAGATGGTTGCAAACTCTATCAATCAATTTTTTTATTATCTTGTAGATGCGGCGGAGTCATTATAGAAAACTTGAAATTCCGTAAAATGCCAATGTCGGTTGAAGATAAAATTGCACTGAAGACACTGAAGTTTGTTCCTAGAATGCAATCAAAAGTTGATGTGAGTTTTGTTTTTTAATATAATAGTACTTCATTGCGGCACAATCAATTTAAACGCCAATTTTTAACTTTAACTATCGAAGCAAAGAATTGTATCACTGATCGAAGGTAGTGTATGTATTAAGGATCCAGTATAATACATTACGTTAAACTTAATTCATATATACTCCTATAGTATTTGATCCTATAAAATACGAAATTATACCGCATTATCTTCTCTCAGTTGTCTTCAGCTCTCTACGTGTATCTACAAGCAGTAGCCGAAAATGTAAACAAAGAAACGATAAACGTCCTCAGAATAACAGGCGACGATGTATTAGATGCTTTTGATGAAATCCATAATATACTAGACGATATTCCTGGAGTCAAAGTTGACTATGAGCAAGTCAATAGAGACAATGTTTTGGCGATGAGAGATTATTTCCTTACAGATGTTGACTTGGTGCTTGTTCAAAATTTGTCTCAAGATGACACTGTAAGTATTGATTTGTTGTATATAGTTGTTAGTGATATAACAAATGTTGAAGTTTTGATGCTGTGAATAAGTCACGTGATCGTACTAGATTGAAATTAGACGAATGTATCTGTAGGGAAAATTCTGAAATCCACTGAGGTAGAGTCACGATTACTCGTCGTATAGATTTAAATCAAATTCGAAATTATTTCCATAGTCTTATAATTCTAATAAATTTATCAATGCGGAAGTGAGTCTGTTTGTTTGTTTTTTCATGATGTGATTGAGAGTCAGAATGAATAGATTTTTGGTACATAAATAGTTAAAGTCCACGCAAACCAAGTCGCGGGCAGAAGCAAGCTGCAATTAATCAAACTACTATGTTTGTAATACACTCGATAATTGATTTACTTACAATTAAAATATATCAACAGCTCTGCCAGCTTCTGTACAGAGTCCTTCGTCGAGATACCTTCCTCATAAACGCAGAAGAAACAATCGAAGAACGAATTCGTCCGTCAGCATTGTATCGTGTTATTGCTGCCAACAATTCAACAAAAACCAAGCTGGTGCTAGTGAAATGGAGACCTACACAAATAGCCGCCGCGTCTTCAGTTATAACTGTTCGAAGTCGATCAGAGTTGTCTCTTCTTGCTGCAACTCGGTCAGACTTGCCAGCGAGGCATAAGCTTATTGTGCTGTCTTCGTATCCCCCGAGGCCAGGTCTAAAGGACGCTGTTAAGAAGTGGCGGAGGGAGCCAGAGCGTAACCAAATATATTTGGTAATGGTCTCAGATAGTGACAGCTTGGATCAGCTGCCGGATTTGGATTTAGCTTTCAATGTGCTTCGCCATGTAAGTCATTCGCTTCGACTACTCTTATGTCGCATACTAAATCGATAAGTTTATTGAAAATGAGTTTGTATTTATATACTACTCATCAGAAAAATCGTAACATCTTGCAAGTTTATTTTTTGTAAGGCTTATCAGAAAAACCTATGAAAATTTGAATTTAGAACATTAACATTAGGATATGAAAACCTCATATTATTCACTATTAAACAACATTTGACATATATTCCTAAATATACACTTTTTTGATAATTTTAATAAAACAAACATGCAAGGTGTTTCGATTTTTATGATGAGAAGTATATTTTGAATGATACCCGCTGATGAACTTACCCTCGAAAAAGTGTTACAGAAAAGAAAGCAGCAGTTGCGAATTCAATTAAAAATTAACTATACATATAAAACTCATTGGTACATATGAGCCAAGAGACAGACTTTGAAGCGCTTTACCCAACTAAATGATATTGTAAAGTAACATTTTAATGATGAAAAACCGTACTAATAATGATATTCGTATAAATTCTCAACAGGGTGTTTGGGGCGGCGAATACTACACTCCCTGCGCAGAGGAAGTGCCTGCCGAAAGAGGAATAGCTCTTCGCAGCTCTATGATCGGGGACCTAGACGCTTTGCACTGGGTGGAGGCACCTGAAATAGAGCCCGGCTTACCAGTCACGGTAATTAAAATTGACGACACATTACGAGCAGATTGTTATATTCAAAGTATCATATGTATAGGTGACAAAGTTTCGCTCGTACAAAAAAACAATGGGTTATCGGTTTGACTACGGACCTTTGAAAATAAAATAAAAAGCAGAATTTCCCCAAAGATGAGACCTTAAACAATACTTTCCTTGAACCCGAACCACTATAACTTGTGATTTTCATCATAATCTATGATATATGAGCAAGTATTGCTCGTTTAATAGTATTTAAATTTGATCGGCTTAATGTTCTTTCAGGTCCATTATGCGGCAATAAGCGACTATGATGTAAAGAGAGCAAACGGCGTAATTCCCTTCAAACACACTGACGACGCTAAGGATATTTCATTCGCCATGGACTTCAGTGGCGTCACTGATAAGTAAGACTGTTTAACCTTCTAAAGCTTGTCATTGTTTATAATCTTCTTCAACAGGATGTAAAAGTCAACTGCTTCAAAAATGTCTCCCTAGATCACCATGCCGAACTTTATATGTGAGGGATTTGCCACCATCCTTGTCAGGGGTATTGGTTGGCTGTGTGCTCCCGGTTTTAGAATATAGTCACCCCATGTCAGCCCAAGGATGTCATAAGAGGTGACTAAGGGTAAAAAATGAAATGGTCAGTAAATACAAATCCAAAGTTTTAGATTAGGTATAACCTTCGTCGCGAAGAAGAAGCGTCGGTGGCGAAGTGGATAAGGCGCGGACTCTCAATCTGAGGGTACCGGGTTCGAATCCAGCCGTGTAACTATGAGTTATTTTTCAATTCAAGTACATTATCCGATTGCTTAACGGTGAAGGAAAACATCGTGAGGAAACCTGCATGTCTCTAACAGGCGTGAAGTCCGCCGATCCGCACTGGGCCCGCGTGGTTGACTATGGCCCATACACTCTCTATAGGAGAGTAGGCCTGAGCCCCTCCAGTGGGGACATATATAGGCTGTTGATGATGATAACCTTCAAACTGCAGAATGATGTTGATGGGTGGCAGGTTGTTCCAGATGTTGGTAGTTGTGTACCAGTAGTTGCCTCTGAAAGCTGCTGATCTAAATGAGAGATCTGGTCAAAACTGAGGATTTTTTTATAACATAGGCAAAGGATTTGATGTTCCAATTTTCTAACCTTAGTAGGCCTGGGTATTGTATAGATTACAAAGTTATGATTGAAATGCTTGTAGAGGCGAGAGAGTCATGGGTGTGTTGCCCTCTGGAGCGGCTAGCAGCTTCGTCAGTGCAAGGCCAGAGCTGACGTGGCCCGTGCCTTCTCATTGGACTCTTGAAGATGCTGTGACTGTACCTTCAGCATACATGCACGCCTTTTACTGTTTGGTAAGCCAATCTTATCAATCTACAGCATTTGAAATCTCGCTTCCATACTTATTTCCGTAAAAATATACAAGAATTCCACCAAGGAGTTAACCTTCGTCTACGCGTTTGTAAAAACTATCATACCTCACCAATTTTATAAATAGCCTATTATTTTAATCTCTGTTTTATTTCAGGCAATAAAATGTGAATTGCTATCTAGCCATAATGTGCTAGTTCACGGAGGGGCTGGAGCTTTGGGCCAAGCAGCCATAGCAGTGGCTCTTGGTCAGGGTTGTGAGGTATTCGCTACAGTGAGCGACATCAGAAAGAAGCGGTTCCTCATGAGGCTGTTCCCTGAATTGAAAGGTACTTTTCTGTGTCAACTACTCGTGCCGGATCTACTGCAACATGCAGCAGGTAGCAAAAAGGGGTTAAATTCATTTCTTGGCAGCAAGGGAATGCCAACCGAGCTCGCTCTATGGAGGTGTTGCCATGTTCTGTCAACTAACACTTTATTTTAATTTTTATCCCAAGCAGCCACATAGTGAGTCTTAAATTAAAATTAAATCAAATTATAATATTAGAATTTTACAAAATTTAACAATAAATACTGGTATATAAGAAAAATCCCACAATATTTTGGTCACCATAGATCTATCAAGGTCGCAGTGAGTAGTTGGGAAAGTGCTAACAATAATGATAATTACAGATTTAAATATTGTTTGTTTATTATCAAATGAAAGGTCTTGACTAGTAAGTTCCGAAAATATATAGGTTACTTATGGACCTATAAATAAACCACATAAAAATAATATGTTTCTTGTATTTGTCAGCTTTTAGTTTTGTAACTTATTTGTTTGATTAATACATTCCTGCTGCGAATACATCATAATGGAGGTATACATCATAATTGAAGTATACATCATAATGGAGGTATACATCATAATGGAGGTATACATCATAATGGAGGTATACATCATAATGAATGAACTAATAACGTTGTTGTGTTCTACAGATGACCACATTGGGAACTCCCGTGACGGGAGCTTCGTGGACATGGTGAAACTGGCTACGGATGGCGTCGGCTGCAAGGTGGTCATATCTTGTGTCCAAGGTGGATTAAAGGATGTGAGTACTTGTGACACAACTTTTTATAATGCTATTTCATCGTCAATAGCCTATATACGTCCCCACTGCCGAGACTCAGGCCTACTCTCCTACAGAGAGTGCATGGGCAATTAGTCCACCACGCGGGCCCAGTGCGATTGGTAGACTTTACACACACCTTTGAATTTCTTCTCTTCCTCACGCTGTCTTCCTTCACCGAAAAGCTAATTGACAAAAGCTTACTGATACGAGTCACGATCGAAATCAGAGCTCGATTGTTCAAGAATAGACGCTCTACCCAACTGATGTTGAACTACCATGTAATTTTTTGATGCTATTTATGTGACGATAATGTTGATTTCTTGATGTTAATGACGTTGAGTTGATCGCTCTTAGATGTGGTGTGTGGTGTGATATCAGACTTTGGAGTTGAGGTGCAATATTGCCCTGTCATGTTCGTTATGAGGGAACATAAGTAATTCTGATTCTCTTGCTGATATTTCATTTTACATCTGTCAGTACGCAAACATGATATTCTTCCCCGTTTTTGACCTACGTTTCACATTCCCTCAGCATTGTATGGAAGTATGGATTGTGGTTTAACTTGATCAAGTACAGATTTTATTATTTGCAGGTGTCACTTACAAGTGTCAGCTATTGCGGCATGACTCTGGATACTGTCCAACTGCCGATTCAAGAGAACTTTGACTTTGGGATGTACCACCTAACTATGGAGCGGCACTACCTGCCGATAGATTTCAATTCCATCTTCACTAACAACAACATTGAAAACATCAAGGTAAGAGTTGACCATGTGGTTATGGGAGTAGTTGGGGGAGCAAGGGTGGCGTTTTCTACAAAAATAATTACCCACACCCATTCTACGGAAGTCGACAGTATCGAAGAAATATACTTAGGTATTTCATTCTTTTTATCATGTGGCGAGTTATGGAGACAAGTACATAAATGAAAATATATTAGATTTCTTTGCTGCACATTTTAAAATTGTGAATAATACAATCACTTCTGACCTTTGCTTCTGACCTAGTCAAAACCATTCCCAAATGTTCAAAATCAAATCAAAATCTTTTTTTATTGCCAAAAATAGGGTTTTTGTATAAAGGTGTTAACAAAATATTTAGTTGCTTCTGTCCTATTTTACCATAATCTACAGCATGCAATAATTTGTTTATCTCTAACTTATAACTATACTGTTTCGCGTATACAGCATATAAATTCAACAATCACCTTAATCCAAATTTGGATAGTTGTCTCATTACATTTTAGGATGGTAGATCTTGTTGACGAACAAATTAAATATTTAAATAAATACTATAAGGTGACATCGAGAAAATTCCAGGGAATCGGGAGCTTGGACAATCTGTGTAATACTGAAATTTAAAAACGATCACCAAAATACCTGAAACGTGATGTGTTTTTGCCATTACCATCATCGACCATGACTGGGTCATCGGCAAATTAGTAAAGACATACAAGACGCCAGTAAATTCGTTTGACTAAAGCTTAACCGATATAATACGATTCGCTACAATTATGTATTCTAGAGGTAAAGCTGACCTGCTTTGTAGCGTATTTGCTCTTCAAAGTTGTGAAAGTGACAAGCTAGTGACATGTTTTTGCAGAAACTGCAAATACTAATAAGCGATGGAATCGCTCGAGGCTACGTGAGGCCCCTGTCCAGAGTGACGTATCCCACTTCTGAAGTGTCTCGAGCGTTCCGCTTGCTGTCGGCCAGTCGGCATCGTGGCAGAGTCGCGTTGCGACTGCGTGATTCAGTTGGAGTGGCTCAACCAAGGTATACACTTGGTTCATACTTTAATAAGTACTACTCAATTCTGAAAAGCTAATAACGACATTGCTACAGGGTACTCACTCACTTTGGAAGTCCCTAAATACTTGGTGGCTTTCTACTACTTTTAAGAGTCGTTCTAGCCTGATATTAACCAAGGACCTAATTTTAATATTGTTGCCTGGAAACTAAAGATATGTGAGCCATTAGGTTGTAAGAATGTTTGTTCTCTTTCTCAATGCATTTTTTACCATTGCAATAATAATTATTTAAAAAATTATAGCTTGAATTTTTAAATATGAAGAAATAAAATTATTATTTTGCGGACCTTAATCGAAATAAATATACCTGACCTAGTAGTGTTTATGGAAGTCAACGAATACACAAAGCATTAATGTAGACATACATTTCTTTCATTACATGTTTTAATGTTTTCAGGCTGTCATGTTCCCCAGACCTTTGCCACTTGATTTTGTGCGATGAAGGTGCATTTGGTCTCCAACTGGCTGAGAGACTGATCAGTCGAGGCGCCAAGAAGCTACGCTTACACAGTTCTCGTCCATCTGCTCATCTAAGATTGAAAATAAAGTGAGTACTATACAAAAGTAATTCGTAGCGACTGAGGATAAAACTTATAGCAATATGTTTTAGAAACAAGACGATTGTAGGAACGATTCTACTCTTAAACTTTCCATTTCCAGGTCATGGGCAAATTTAGGTGTAAAGGCAGAAGTGTCTTCAGAAGAGCTGAACAGCAAGGGTGTCGTTGGTCTACTGACTGATAGTAGCCGTCTCGGGCCAGTTGAGGGCATCTACGTTGTAGCTACAGATATCTCCGAGAGCACTGTTGACAAGCTAACGATAGTGGTGCATATTCTGGACTTGACTTCACGAAAAATGTGCCCATCTGTGAGGTGAGCTTACAACTGCATGACTTTGATATTCTATGTCACCCGTAAAAGGCAACTGTACACTTTTAGGGACAACAGGACTCGTTACAGTTACCACAGTGAAAGTGAGTTTGTTTAAAACCACTTAGCGCCTTAGGGGCACAACGAATCGTGATCTAATTTGGCAATAATAAAGAACATAGACTACATTTTATTCCGGACCATTTAGTAGCTCCAGGATACATTCTGAAGTCCCAGACGCAGTTGCGGTAAAAATACTATTTTATTATACAAATTAATATGAGAATTAAATGGGTTTTTTTTTCTCTTCAACATTTTGCAGGAATTTTGTAGTGGTGAGCGCAGGAGAGGTCGTTGGCCACAACACTTGCCTGTCTCGAACAAAAGACGGACTTCCAGCAACTTGCTTGAGCTTGTCTGCGTTGAAGAATGTAAGTAAAGACCAGGTGTATCAGGTACATCATCATCATCGGCTGTATACGTCCTCTGCAGTTGGACATGAGCCTCTTAATCCATCAAGACAACACGGCAAATTACGTCATTAAGTATTTATATATTTTATGGGTTCGCACTTGACTTTCATGTCAGCGGATGTTAAGCTATGTTAAGACCTATCGTTGGTAAGCGTTCTCACCCAGAATTTTCAAGATGACCTGCCAACTTAAATTGCCTGATAGATATGTCAGGCTACTTTCGCACAAGCGTACTGGTGACTTTTTATGATGCGTAAAAAAGCGAACTCCAGGTCAGGCCAGGTCATGTGGCAGTGGCAACAGCACCCTGATAAGTGCGAGGGGCCTATTGTGGAGCTTATTCAAAGACTTTTCCGGTATGTGGTTGCCACTCGAGAACTTTTACTCCCTGTTGGTTCTCGTTTCTTCAAGCGATGTGGCCTGAGCATTGCCAATTCAGCTCTCTGAGTCTTCGGCCTACTCGTATGTTGGTGACCTTAGTTCGTCTGCGGATTTTCATCACGTAGAGAAATTCCGATCACAGCTCGTTCCATCACTGAGTGACTTTAAACTTGTACATACGGCCAACAGTAAAGGACCATGTCTCGGTTCCGTATGTCATCACTGGCACAGATAAGGGAGAGTAAGACAGATTGCTAACTTCATACATTAGTTCAAAACACGCTTAAAACTTATTATTGTCGCCGGTACCTCGTAGTTCGACTTATTATATTAGGTGTCGCTACTATATTAGCTGAAGTATGATATACCTAGCGCCATCTATTGAACAGTTGATGGCACCCGTTGGATGTATTTGTGTGTATAAGTACAGTATGGCATAGATGTGTGTGTGATGGAGGGACGTACGTCGTACAACCCGTCGGAAATATCTGCGAACCTCGCTGGGATGCGCTTCCCCCCGCACCTCGTCCCATTTTCGCCTATCCAGTAGCTATGTAAAAGTGTAAACTTGTCAAGCGAAAGATTTCAAAATTTCGCTACATGCGTAATGATGCATTGGCTATGTAAGTATTGGTTACGGTGTCTTGTTGCAATTACACCAATTTTTCCTCCCTTTTCAATATAGGTACAATGTATACGACAAAAGTAAAAAATGGATAAAATGCAACTTCAAAAGACCACTCATCATCAGTCATCAACAGCCTATATATGTCCCCACTGGAGGGGCTCAGGCCTACTCTCCTACAGAGAGTGTATGGGCCATAGTCCACCACGCGGGCCCAGTGCGGATCGGCGGACTTCACATGCCTGTTCAAGACATGCAGGTTTCCTCACGATGTTTTCCTTCACCGTTAAGCAATCGGATAATGTACTTGAATTGAAAAACAACTCATAGGTACACGGCTGGATTCGAACCCGGTACCCTCAGATTGAGAGTCCGCGCCTTATTCATTGCGCCACCGACGCTATGCGCGCAAAAGACCACTATGCGCGTCTATTTGTTAGTTTCTGACGTCTGCTTGCACGTCCATTATGATTACAACGTCCAGTAGAACAACGTACTATACGTATGTTGTACAATGTTCGATGCAAATCAACCGGCCAAGTGCGAGTCGGACTCGCACACGAAGGGTTCCGTACCATTATCTATAAAAACGACAAAAGCACGTCTATTACATGAGAACACCTTTTTTTAAATTTAATTATTTATTTTTAAAGTGAATATATAACTAAATATTCTGTGAATATTTCAAGATGCCGTTATCAATATCGAGTACATAACACGTTTTTTGTGTGGGAGCCCCCTTCAATATTCATTTTATTCTTACTATTTGTTGTTACAGCGGCAACAAAAATACATTATGTGTGAAATGCTTAACTGTCACAGTCACAAAAAAAAAGAAATACACGGAAAGAAAACACAAACCGTAAATAATCGCAAGCGCAACGCAACAGAAGCAGAGTGAACGAGAGTGCGGCAACTTCATACAAGCACGCAACAAAGCTTCATACAATACACGTAAAAAAGCGCGGGAAAGGAGAACCCGACGACGCTGTCTCTGCAAACGCGGATCGGGCAAACGTATGCGGGGCGGGTGGGGGCGGCGGCGCGACATCGGCTCGTCGTCGATCGCCGCGTCGGGCCTCTCGCGAACCCCGCTCACACTCAATTCGAAATGAAATGTGTGCCGATCAGTATTCACATACTCGTATCTCTTGTGTGTGGTGGTATCATTGATTTTAAAGTTGATTATTGATATTGCTCTATTAAACATAATTATTTTTGACTTATTACTGTAATAAAAAACTGTCATTAGCAGACTATGTTTTGTATTTATGTACTATTATTTCAACCATGAACCCAAAAAATTTCATTTAATTTTCAAGTATATTAGTTAGTTATTATAATTATTATTGAAGATAAGACTGATTTTTAATATTTAAGGTTATGTTCATTCCTCATGTAGATTTTTCCCCCTTGTTGTTTAAAAGTTGATTATTGAGAAGAATGCTCAACTGACCATAAATACTATTTACAAACATATTATTGTGATGATTTAAACTTTTGATTACCCTAGCCAACTGTATATTGGGTTAATATATTACAATTATATATAAATCATGATCTAGAGCTAATCATTTTTTCGGGTCCCTTTTTTAAAATATAACAGACATCAAAATTCACACAATAATAAATTAACGTGTTTCTCAACCCTAGCCGGTAGATGCAGCTCGGTACATCGATTCAAGGAGAGATTCAAGGTCACGGGACTGTTGCCGCACTCTCGTTCACTCTGACAGATATAACCGTTGTTGCCATATCAATGAAAGAAAAAACGTTCCCAAATATATTAAATATGCCTACATGCTTACGTTAATATACTTTGGGATTTATTTATTTGAATTTTTTGTATCTACGACGGCTTGAAAATTCGTAATAGTTTTATTATTTTAATAGTCTAGCAATACTGTGTAGTGAACGTTACAAATGTATGCCATCTACCGGAATTCCGGATAACTGCATGCTTTTACAGCTTACTAAAGTCAGGTCTGTTCAATCGTGTGCAATGAATTAAAATGTTCAATATACACCTCATTAAAAATTTTGTCTGTTCGTGAGTAATGTTAGGAAAGTTTGGTATTTTTACATTCAAAATAAATAAATATAATGAACTGGAACAGTATAATTCGATATTTCGTCAATTTCAGACAAATTTTATTTCTAACGAGCTACTTGCTATCTACTATCGCCACCTAGCGGAACATTTTGTACTATTGAAAATTTTATATGGAGTTAGCAATCTATTCTTACTATGCCTTATCTCTGTCACTGGCTACAATTTATTTATTTAGTTGAGTTTTTAGCATTTTGATCACAGAATATTAAACTCCGTCCACTTAGATAGCGCCTTTGTGGAATGACGCCTCTATTCAAACGATGCTAACACGTGCTCAAATAGGCAACGGCAATAACGGCCGTCTGTGTCGTACAGCCACTGGTGAATTTTTAATTTATAAAATTTTTGTGTTTATATTTATGCCTATATTTATATTTCCCTATATCTTTCCTTCTACTTTAAAAAAATATACTTCCACACCTTTACACTCCCACATTAATTTCACACGTCGATCTCTAATTTATGCCTTTATGTATATACAGTTTCATATCATTTCTATTTCAGGTCGGAGATTCAGAGAGCTCGTTGAACCACACAGCGCTCTCGTGGCGGAGTGCCGTAGAAGCCACCGAGAGAGCGGTTCGCTCCAAACAACCGGCGCTGCTGGCGCACGCGCAGAAACGGCCACGACTCACATTGTTGCAGCAAGTCGCCGCGTTAGCTGGTGATTACATTTTGTTCTTATTAAACAACTCTAAAAACATTTAGTGGTGAATGTAGAGAGTGAATATCTATCTCTATATAAGAAAGGAATAAAAGTTCTTTAAATAGGTATTGATTAGTTACGTTGCTATACCTTAGTTAGGATGGCACATTAGGCTATTTGACCATGTTAAAAATAAAATTTTAATTAATGTAATCAGTATGTATTATAAGTTTAAGAATGGTAATTTACTATCGGAAATTAAAAATAATAATTTATTCATTCAAAAATCCGTAAATAAAAATGCATATTTTCTGATGTTTGTCACGTGACACAAAACGGTCCTGATTGGTCTGTCTAATGAATACGTCACTGGCCTGTAAACTTGTTCACGTGCTTGTAATGATAGCTTTCGAAAAATTTTAAATAATATTTTCCTGCGTTCAGTATTGTTTTTGTGTGATTTATTCGCAAAATTTTATCAAGTACTTTCACTATGGACAACGATTTTGTGAAAGCAGACAGCAGAAACTTGCCCCAAGTCGACGCAATCATGGTCGGATTATTTTTCAAAAATAATCCCGATTTTTATGCTTCGGAGCTAAAAAATGTGAAGACAGCAAAGTAAGTATAATAACATTTATATAAATCACTCTGTTCATGTAAATTTAACTGCACTTTTATCTTTTGTTTGCACAAATGTATGTGGGTGACATGTACCACCGATTATAGTACAGGCAAGTGACGTCAACGAAGCCATCGCAGACCCATATTGTCAAATTAGCGTTTTGGCGCGCTCATTAAATATTGAATTTTTAATTCAACATTTTTCAGTAAATATGTACCAGAATTGAAAAATACAACTTTTTCTGGGTTCCTTAAACTCTACTGAATAATATGAGATTGATCAAAAAAACCAGTCAAATAGCCTAACACGATAATATCGTAGAATGGGAGCAGCATGAAGCTTATTTTACAGTTTACCAGGCCGAAGTTTTATAGTCCGGCATGAAGAAAACTCTAGACGAACTAAGGTCACCGACACAGAGTCAGTGAGCTGAAGTGGCAATGGGCAGGCCATGTTGCTCAAAGATCGGATAACTGATGGGGAGTAACTGTACCAAGCCAGCCCCTTACTAGGTGGACTCACGACCTAGTAAAAGTCACGTGCAGTCGCTGGATGCAAGTGGCATGGAAGAGTCCTTTGTTGATGATGAGGTATATAGTTATTTTATAACTATTGTGCCGCCGGTCTCCTACTCCGTCATCGCTTTTTACGTCATCCAATGTCATCAGTACTTTTCGGTTACAGATATAGAAATCTCGGAGGAGACATCAGACTTGGTGACGCTAGCGGAGCTGGGTATCGAGCTGGTTAAAGTGCCGGCTATTTGCTCCTACCTGAGAGATGTACATCAGGTGGCGCTATCAGAAGACCAAGTACGGTGCATGACCGTTGAGAAGTAAGACAGTTTTAAATCTAATAAATTTAGTCTGTAGCCAAACTTAAATTACTTTCTCCCACTAGTGGTTACACAGTCGGACTCATCATCCTGAGATTCCAAGTTTAATTAACACTCACTTTTCTTGGTGGTAGAGCACTTTTTTGTGACCTAAAGTGACCATCTCGTTATCTGCTTAAGTGTTAAGTGTGATGAGATACACGAGGAAACCCGTAAACCAACTCAAATCAACGACAAAGGCCGACGAGTAAGTAAGATACAGCGTAGGGCAAGATAATTGGCAGACGACATCGGTCGAAAAGTGTGTAACCAATGGGAAGTAAGAGTTCTTGAGTGGTGACCACTTATCGGCAAACTTCTATCGCGCTGTCCACCTGCTAAATGCCCGACGAGCTGATACTATGGGTTGGCTATGCCCAGCATTTTACGTTTCATGTCAAATGATGACGAATGAAAGATAACAAATCCAGTGCCTCATTAGATTAAAACTTCTGAGTAAACAGGTTTACCATCTAATGAAGCTATCATCACTTACCATCAGATGAAATACGACAAATTCATTTAAATAAACACCTGCATATGTCCTCAGATTGCGCGAACTTGAACATATCATACAAGACTCAGGTTTCGAAGAGGTACAAGGTCTCAGCACGTTCATCTCGTACGTGGATCCTGATGAACTGCTCGCTACGACAGAGATAGTGTTCCTACCTACTGTTACAAACAGTGCTACCATGGTAAGTTGTCGTTGTTTCATTAGGGAATACCAGATACAAAAATCTTCGTTAATTTTTCGGCTCGCGTATATAGAACGTCAAAAATAACTTTAGCTAGCTAAATATATGGCCAAGTTTCGGCTAATCGAAGAAGAACTCAAGCCACGGATTTAGCAGCTCAATCACTTGCGACCTCGCACCAGGAAATATGTTGGTACCTGGCCGACCACTCACTTGATGGACTGGATGGCTGGATGCAGCAAGGGGCGGTAATTATGGCTTGCTATGAAGCCTAAGTATAGCAGTGGATGTTTTCTGGCTCATTATAATGATGATAGTACTCATGTGTCTATTTTGATTTCACGAATTATTATTACTAATATTTTCATTTTGAAGCACACATAAACTGTTTTCCCCCTACTTCATGTCTCTCCTATGTTTATTATATTTCATGTAGGTGTTTTTATTTACAGAGAGATGAAGAATTCGACATTTCCCAAAAATACCTTTGCATAGTACCAGGGTTGGAAGGCCACCACGAACGTTTCCGAGTACTATGTGAAAGACTGAAGCTACCAGCGTTAGTGTTGCAGCCAGGGTTGGATGCTCTTCATGAGACTCCGAGGGACACCGCTGAAAGATATGCTAAGGTAAAAATATTTGAGCTTAGAATAAGATCACCCCATGGCTTCCCGTAGTAAAAATAGTTTTCATTTTTGATATACCAAATTTTTACGGTTTATGTTATAGGAGAATAAGTATATTATGATTAATCAACAGGTACTATTAAAGAAGACAGAAATTAAAAGTAACTTCTACTTGTTGGGTTACGAAAGCGGTGTCATTGTGGCATTGGAGATTGCAGAGATCTTGGAAGATCATGGTACGTGAACACTATTACTTCGCATTTTACGTGTGAACCGTAACTTTGTCTGTTTAGTTCTGTATAATTTATTATGACATTGCAGCAATACCATTAGATAGAAAACAACTTGTCAAATTAATTCATACTCAGTTCTTTTGAGATATATGGACACGAACGTTGAATGTTATTTGTTTGTATTACTAAATCGTATCAACTTCGTTCACGATTACAATTATATTAGGCATGTAATGAAGAAAAAGTTAATTACTTATAGTTTCTAAAAATTGTGTTTTCAGGTCTAATCGGAACAGTATTTTGTGTTGGAGGAACTCCTGAAGAATTCCAAGAAACTCTTGAAGAAGAACTTAAAGATATTGAGACTGAAGAAGCTTTACAAGACAAAGTGGCGCGACACATGTTCAGCCTTATGGCAGGAAACACGATAGGGCTTGACGAGGCATTGCAAAACGCTTCAACTTGGGAAGAAAAGATTGCTGCTTGCGTACGCACATTGCTCGGAAGGGTACCCCATTCAGCGCAATACGCGAAAACGTTGATCGAAGCTGCATACAAGAGAATTGTACAGGCACGAGCATACAAGATTCAACCTAGACCGTTGAAATCCAAACTTATATTGCTGCATGCATCATCGTTGAGCCGAGGCAATTCTTCGTCGATTACGTCGAATTATCTCGAAACATCGCCGACTACTTTAATGCAGCAGTACTCTCAACAGCCTGTTGTAACTGTAGAGCTACAAGCACCCCTTGCGCATTGTGCTAAAGACCTCCGTTGTGCTGCAGTTATTAATAAGAACCTGGACTCTGATCTCTTAAATGCATTCGACCAGAAGAATCTCTGTGAAACCTATCTTATGAACGCTGATACTTTTATGATGAACGCTGCAATAGACGTGTAACGTAATTTACTAGCAATGTTACTTTTAGACTTGAATTTTGCGATAAATACAATTTGTATTCCTTTAATTAATTCCCTAAGATTTTTCTAATTTGGTTTGTAAGGAATTAAACTCTTAAGTTTAAGTCGTGTTTTATTACTTTGCTGAAAGTAGTAAAGTGAAGGCCAATTTATTTTACTTACTTAGATTATATTTGCTATCTTATAATTCCTAATTACCTGCTGCTAACGAAAAAGCTGTTAAATAAAATTAAACAATTTTCAAAAACATTACGATATTTAATGTGAACTTCAAAAATAAACTTCATAAATAGCACCAGGCACACTAGGTTAGGTTAGAAATAAGGATTTAATAGTTAATTTTCACTAAATTAGTAATTCGTCAAATATTAAAGTAGGTTTCAAATTATACAAAATCAAAGAAGTAGAAGTAATAAAGAGCTGAATGAGTATTCTTAAGTATTTTTAGTCTTTAACGGGAGAGAACAGGAACATTGAACCGTCATTGATGAGATATGTTTCACAGCGGTTGCTCTCTTTGAAATGGTTCAAAATATCGGCTTCCAGATATTTATTGACGATATCCGAACAATTCAAATCATTTGGACAATTCTCAAGGCTATATTGTAGCTGATGTACTATCAGCTCCTTCCAATCATTTGAAATGTATGCGATTGGATTTGTAGGAAGCTTTGCTCGTATTACTACAATCTTCGACTTCAATTGTTTATGCTTCGGGTTGTATTTAAGAATCAGCATGAGTCTTGAATAAGCTGATTCAATCAGAGCGCGATTGTACTGCATTGTATACGATACACGCCCATGAAGTTCTTCCATAAACATATTTACCTTCTCCTTCCAATTGTTTGATCGTTTTATAACATTTAGCAATGTCTTTGAGTTAGTTCCTGTGATTAAATTGTTGAAGTGCAGAATGATATTGTTCTGTAAGACCTCCTCTGGTCTTCTTCTAACTTCAGCAGCCATAGTCAAGTGAATTTCCTGAGGATTACCACCCAAACAGTAAACAGTGCCAGTGTAACCTGTAGAATTTTCCATATTAATCAGATGTGTGCAGCAATTATTGACAAATTTTACCAAATCATCGAATAAAGGTAAAATGAAAAATGCTTGCATCAACTTACCACGGCTTTCCAATATGGATGCCATTTCAAACGCAACGTAAATGCCAAATTCATAGCCGAGTAAATAAAAATGTTTGCCAATTTTCAACTTCTTGATCATCACCTAAAATGTAATTCGAGAAAAAGGATGAACTGAAGCCAAGGAAGATTCAAAGAAAAGTACATAATGTGTAAGTGGGACCTCTTACGCTGATTTACATATTTTAATTACGTTCTCCTCTGAATAGCAATACTTACATTGACAAGACGTAAAGCCATATCTTCTATAGTTTCGTCAAGTATATCATACCCAGGTTGTACCACAACTGCTGGAATCTTTAACCTTTGGCATAGGGACTTGAACCGATTGAAATGTCCTTCAAGTCCTGGTATTATGCATAAATACGTCAAAGTAGAGTCAAATTCATCGGGTCGCTGTAAAGTGGAAAAAATAAAACTTCAATTACATGCATGTGAGGTAACTGACAACCGAGAGATACGCTAGCTATGCTAAGGTATATGTTATAGGTTTTTTTATGAATGTGGATACTAATACAGACATATTGCGTATCAACAGACACACTATTAAGCTTATCTTCCTAAATAAAATAAAATAAAAAATAAAAGTTTATTAACACTGTTAAAATACATAAAATGACCTAATTATATTTTTGTTACTGCTTTGTTACTGCTAAATAAAAGCTTAGAGAAAGGTATATTGGAATCTAATAAGTACACGGAATATTCTTACCATTTCACCCTTATGTATAAGCGTTAGCATAAGAACAAGATCAAGATTGGCGAGTAGCTCATCGCCAATAATATCTTTGAAATATGCTCCAAGGCCAGTTATGTCTTGCTCCTGTCTATTTTCGAGACTACCTTGAAGTCTCTTCAATTTCTTGACTGTCACTTCTGGCAGAATGTCTTTTGATACTTTTGTGTTGAAGTTTGCTTCCAAAAGATCAACTAGTTCTTGAGTCTTCCCTTGGTCTATACCAACTTGCTTTAATGTAGTATTTTGTGGCACCTTATCTAGATTCACACCTGTAACATTTTAATATTCATATTTAATTCTCTCTTTACTACTACAATCAGGTTTTAGAATATTTGTACTTATGGGAACAGCTTTAACATTTTTAGCCCTATCATGCAGCTACAGCTTACCAAGTATGTCAGATACTTGATCCAGTATCTTACATTTTTTCTCAGCCCTGGCATATGCAAGAGTAACAGGTTTTTTGCTAAGTATAGCTCTTTCAATCGCATCTATTGCATTGCTCCATTTTAGTGCAAGAACTTCCGCATTGTTGTCATCTTCCAAATTCACTGATTGTATGTCCTTAAACTAAAGAATATTTATTTTATTAATAATAAGTCGTAAGTAAGTTATAAGTTCGGTGTGTATTTTCAGTATATATATATATAAAATACCTTTTCCAAGTTATGAAGCTGTATGAAAGTCGATGGCAATCCAAATCGAGCTCTTTCAATACTTATTTCTTGTATAATGAAACTGTCAGCACTTATCACAGCAAAGTATCTAAAACAATACATAGGTTCTTACAAACATTATTTTTATTAAAGTTCAAAATATGATATTCAATTTTTTGGGGTCAGCTTATTGATATGACCTACTTACCTTAACGATGAGCATATCTCTCTTGATGCTAAATCCAAATCATTAACCATGCTAGTAATTTGATCTCTGTATTTATTAGATTTTTCATCAGTAGCTACGACAAATATCCCTTCAACAGGTCCAAGTCGATTGGCGTCTTTGAGCAAGGTCTCTACTTTATCTATTTTTCCAGAATTTTCTGAGATATAAATTTGTATCCCGAGCTTCTTCCAGGATCTGTAGATAATTAATATTAATGCGATCCACCTCCATTAAACTTTCATACTAAATTTATTTTGCCATAATCTTTTAAAATATAATAGCTGGATTTGTGTAGTAACTATCTAAAAATAGGACATCAGATTGTGATGTCGCGAAATGAGTATCATGAACATACAACTTCACAGTGAATCACAATTTTAATTTTTAAACACTTTATCGATTATTGTTCAAAGCGCCATCTATGAACCATTAGCTGCGTAACTGCTATTGTAGCTAACTATAAAGTTGTAAATTAATGTGATTTATGTCGCCAAACTTCATCTACTATTTTTAGGTAATTACTTATCAAAGCCAGCTATTCTATTTTAAAAGATTCATCATCAACAGCCTTTATACGTCTCCACTGCAGGGGCTCAGGCCTACTCTCCTACAGAGAGTGTATGGGCCATAGTCCACCACGCGGGCCCAGTGCGGATTGATGGACTTCACATGCCTGTTCAAGACATGCAGGTTTCCTCACGATGTTTCCTTCACCGTTAAGCAATCGGATAATGTACTTGAATAAAACAACTCATAGGTACACGGCTGGATTCGAACCCGGAACCCTCAGATTGAGAGTTCCGCACCTTATCCATTGCGCCACCGACGCTTGAATTTAAAAAAAAAAAGATTACGGCAACAGAAATGTATTATGGAAGCATTAGGAAAGGGATAACGTTAACCAAATTGCCAGAACGCGCGACATAGAGCCGCATTTAATAAAACCTACCGTTCCTTCATTTCCAAGTATGCTGAAACTTTTGAACATAATAAATATAATTTCTTGGCACCGTTATTGATAAGTCTTTTAGCCAGTTGCACTGCAAAGTCATCTGTGTCGCAGATAATTAGTTGACAAGACTTTGGTGAACAGATGAGTCTGAAACGGTAACAATGTTTAGACAAGCCGATTACTCTGAAATACATCCGTTTATATTTCGATAAAGACATATTTCTAGCAAACCCAACTAAATGTGGTAGGCTAGTAGCTTATGGCATGTTCCTATATGCCATAAGCTACTAGCCTACCACAGGGTACCACTAGGGTATACTGGTGAATAACAAGAAATAATAAGATAATTAACGCGATCAAAAACAGCTAGAAACCGACTTAAACTGCCCTAAAAGTCTACAGAATTCATCCCCTAAAATGTTCACCTTTAGTGGTATAGTTATCATATTTGAACCCACGGAAGTCTAGCGTCGCAGCGGCAACAAATTGAGTGGGGACCATTTTTGGCACGTCATAAAATTGTTTTTTTTTCCTTCTATTCTAGAGTATAAGTTAGTTTTCTTCTTCTTCTTCCTTTCTATTAGGTTTTAATTGATTTTATCAAAAAGCGCTAAATCAATTTCGATAAAATTTATATGCGACCACTTATGAAGTTTGTTTGGTAGAACAAAAAAAAAAAGAATCAAAATCTATTAATAATTGCCGGAGCTATCACGTAACATACATATAACAAAGAAAAAGAAAATCATACAGAATTGAGAAACTCCCCATTTTTGTAGTCGGTTGAAACTAGGATGTTTACCTAGGTTGAGCCTCGGTAGGAGAGTCGATCAGATTCAGAAGGACCCTGCCGCGGTGTCCGCTGGACGCCAACAGGTGAAATGCACGTGGGACTTGATCCATTGTGAACGACACACGGGATAGAGGTCGCACATAGCCCCGAGCAATCCCACTGCTGATCAATAGTTGTAGCTTCTGCAAAGTTATAAACATCAAAGAGTGTGTATCATTTAAAGTAACGCTATTTCGTATAGTTATCCCATAAGCACGCAGTAATATGTCAATTGAGAAGGATATTTTATGGAAGCTAAACTTATGAAATATGGGCAATGAGTTAGAGGGTTTTATCGAGTAAACTTTATAATGAAAACGTGATTTGTATAAATTTTATCTATAACTTTGATGTTTCAAATCACGTCTTCTAAAGCAATTTTTTTTTCACATCACCGTACTGTAAAGCGATTTACGTTTACATGTTATCGTATATTAATTTGCAGGTAAACTTAGTATTGATATGATATCATAAAGTCGTCAAACTTAACTTTGATATGTATGTCTGCCAGATATTACTAGGCAGGTACTGTACCCGCATACTAAGTTTGCCCCTCTGAAATTAGCTACAGAAGGCTGCGAAGTATCAATTATTAACGTATAAATGGGAGGCAAGGCAATTTAGCGGGTGGAAAGAAATGTCCTAGTGTTGTATGTCATCTAAGAATAGGTATTATTTTAATTTTATTATAGTTTTGTACTGTTATGGGAACTGTTATAAAAAACAAAAAGCTACTGAAACAAAATTTTTAAAAATGTTTGATGTAGTTTGTAAGTTAGTTTAAGTTTAGTAAGTTAGATATAGAATCAGATTGATATAAGAGCTTTTTTTTTTTCGAATGGACTTGATGCTGTTGGTCCTGCGACCTCTACAGCTTCACCCGGACAATGGCGAGCGCGGAAGGCGCTCAACCGGTATTATTATTAATAGCAACAGGCCTAAGGGCGCCCGCTCGGGCTCGTCCTCGGCTTAGGGCGTTGCTTTGTGGTCAAGAGATCGGTGAAAATCGGCCCGGAATGTGCCGATATCTGCGGTAAGCGCTAGGATTATTGCTCGTCGTGTGGAAGGTGTGTCTTTGCCGTCTCCGCCGGCGGAGACGGTGTATTTGCAAAGTGTCGGGCGCGTCGCCTACACACTGCCTTGCCAGTTTGGCGATTTAAAAACATGTATCATTTTTAAGATTAAAATTTTTGTGATAAATAAATAATAATAACATTAAAAAAAATAGAAACTGATACCTTCATGTCCTCTTGATTTCCCGTGTTAAATACTGAAGCGAAGTCAATGGGAAGGTATGACCTAGATTTCGTCATACTGAACATACCATAAACATAATTTTCATTGGTATGAATTTGAACTACATCAATAGTGGTACCGGATGTAGCGCAGCAGTTAAGTGTTGCCTGGAAAGAAAAATACCATATGCTATACCATATACCATTTTAATTGTACGTCCCGGACAAGGGTGCCCGCCTCCGTCGCCGAGCAGTTCGTTCGCACGGTGCAGTGCCAACACGCGCCGGCGGGATCCTCAATGACCTCATCGACAACTGTCCTACAATATATGTGTTTAAAATTATGCGTAATAATTTAAATTAATTATGGTCGAATTTCGACCCCTGGGCGACCACTAGTAAACAATAATTATACATGTTTGGCTTTTATGTTATGGAAATAGATAAATTAATTAATCAGTTCGTCATTAATCAAAATAAAATGCTCCATACTTGATATAATAAATTCGAAAGTGACTCAGAATGACTAGATTTTTTATTTTGGCTTGTTTTGTTGATTGGCTACTTTTTATTCAGATTATTACGCTGTGCGGATTGGCGAACTTCACATGCCTGTTCAAGACATGCAGGTTTCCTCGCGATTGTTCCTTCGCCGTTAAACAATCGCATAATGTACTTGAATTGAAAAACAACTCATAGGTACACGGCTGGATTCGAACCTGGAACCCTCAGATTGAAAGTCCGCGCCCAATGCGCCACCGACTAATGTCCGACACCGATTCAATTAAATATAATTGTCATAGGCACTTTACCTGTTTCAAGTCTCTATTGACTGAACTGATTATAATGTGACAGCCCTCTCCATTAGTAGCATTCATTACCATATCATGAAAACTGACGTCTCTTGAATTGCCGATGTGATGAGCTAAAATCAATAATTTAATGTCATTAAAATCAGCCGGGAACTTGTCCATTGCTGGACGTAAGCTTCCCCAATGGTCCCCAATGACTGGATTCGAAACGCTTGCATCCAGTAGCTTCCCGCAATTTTTACCAGGCTATCAGACTATGTTTAAGGGAGTTCCCCATTTCAGAAATTCCATTTAAAAAAATCAAGGAAAAAACCGGTATTTTTACAACGATTTGTCAAAAGCAGTAATACAAGACAAACTTAAATGACTAAGATATAAAATAGACGAACGAAAAGTTATTTACTGTTTTAAAAAACTTGCCTGGTAATTCTGGGAACATTTTACACAGAAACGCTTTCTTTCGCTCATCTCTAACAGTTGTGAAGACATCACAACCATTAGCTAAAGCAATTGATATTGCTGCCTGTCCCAAAGCTCCTGCGCCACCGTGGATTAGAATATTCATACCACGGATCAGCCTGCATTTGATTGCCTGTTTAAATAAAATAGAAAAGGTATTTCAATTAATTTCATGTTTTTAGAACTGTGCTTGCTTGTGGCTCTAAGTCTAGTCCCTTTACGGTTGGCAAGGTTATTTTTTAATTTGCAGTTGCGCTCTCTAAATTATCTGTTTTTGTCAATCGGAAAGCATCGTGTAAATCACAAATCCACATAAAACTAACACATAAATCATCAAGATAAACAAGCTTGTCAACAAGACGTCGTGGTACACCGGTGGACGTTGCTGCTCATGCAAAGATATTAAGATATGCTGTAGATCTCTTTCCAAGTACGAACTTCGAGGAAAGTCCAAGTATTTCTTAATCCAACGTGATTTGTAGGGTTAAGGTACCACGGACATATAAGAAGGTACCACGGACATATAAGATGGTACGCGGGGATGCAATCAAGCAGAGATTGCAAACTCCAATATTTACCAGACAATAGAAAGCAAGAGAATAGGGTAAGGGCACAGTGGCAGCTTCTTCTAAAGTCCAATGATCTGGTACTGGCCATAGAAGATTTGTAACAGCAATAACTTTGTTACTGACTGCTCCTCCGCTGATTAAACCCATCACACTAGTTCCACTGAAAGGAGACCATAGATGTAGTATTAACTTTCATTCATTCTTTGGTTAGTTTAACTTTTAATGTCATTGGCACTTACTTAGACGTTAATCCACTAAAGTCCATGCCAAACGTTTGATCTGAAGATTTCAAAATTGATACTTCTCCTGAGGCCACTTTCGCATCATAAACGTTTAAGCCAGCGAAATGTACCTGAAACGGTATAAGAGTGAAAAATTCCTGTAATAAAAAATTTGATGAAAAAGTACATTTCAAAAACTGCATACTTCAATCGGGATTCCAGAATTTGATAAGGTGTAAATTGGAAAAGATTGAACCCATTCGAAAGAGTTAAGATCTCCAATTTGCGAGCATTTGAGAGTAACATCAGTTCTGTTTGCTACCTCTTCACGCAAGGGGATGTAGTATTCGCCTCCCCAAGTGCCCTGCAAATTGACACAAAGATATAGTTTTCTTCGCAGAACTAAACGAATAGTTATTATATGAAATACTACTGATATAAAACATATTTACGTGATCTAAAACATTGAAGGTTAGATCAAAGGTTGGAAAGTTCTCAAGATCATCATCTTGACAGGATTGACAAAATTTATGGTTTATCATCGCCACATAAACTTGGCTGCGTTCTTTCTCTGATCTCCATTTTTTCACCAACTCTTTGAGGCCAGGAACCGGTGGGTATGATGAAAGGATAACCAGCTTAGCCCTAGATGGAAGTTCAGAACGTGTAGAACATAGAAACGCCAGATCTGAATTGTTTCGAACTGTAACAGTAGAAGTAGTCTGCTTGGATTTCAAAGGTTTCCATCGTGCGAGTTCAAACCTGTTTCTTCCGTTGCCAATAGAACAAATTCTGCTATACAACGCACTCGGGAATAGTGATTCGGTTTCTACTCCAAGGCTCATAATGAAAACGTCATTCGGCAAAGCATGGTAGAGGGCTTCGAAAACCTGTCAAAAATCTTCAAATGTAAATTTTATTTTAAGGAGAAAAATACTCGTAATAATGCAAATAAGTACTAAGTTATCAGCTACCTTTTTGTCAGAAAGGAAATCGTGAACAAATATTAAATCCGGTGTTCCTATTTTCTGCTCAGCACTTAAAACGTCTTCCTTATCAATTTCAATGATATTAATTTTGATTTTAGGTGGAGTCTCTAACAAATGCGATATTTCATCAAAATAATTAGGTACGTCTGAGTTAGTTATGTAGACAACGTTCACATAGTCTTTACTGAGGTTCTCTACAACGATTTGGATAAAGACGTATAACGAAGTTAACATCTGCAAAATAAGGAAATTTCATATAGTTTCATTCAAAAATATGCATCCACTTTTGAACCATGTTACATTCACCTTTCACTGACATTCTTATTCTACAAATTTAATAAGCTTGATGACGTTCACTTACATTGCCATTGTTGGTTTGTTTAAATGGAAATAAAGTTAACTCTTTCAAATTAGCTTTGTGTCTTAACGTCGTTGGTATATTTTTTACAATAACATCTTCGAGCAACAATCCACCGCATCTGCAGGATGCATTAATCAATTACAACATACTTAACTACTTCATCTCAAATCACGTAATTTTGAATATTACCTAGTCTTATTGTATATTTTATTATACTTCGCCTCAATCAACCCGTTTCTCTCAGTGACCATTGATTGTGACCCAACGTGTTCTACGACGTCAATACAGAGACGCTTGATATACTTAGGCTGTGATATCCCATTGTAAGTTTGCCTTAAAATGTCAATTTGCAACAATCCATCAATTAAGGTCACCCAATTGTCTTGCCAATTTATTAGAGCGTTGTCAAAAGACATGCTTGAGCTATGAATGCTCCGGAATGCACCTCTGAAAATTTCATTGTGGGTTATATTACTTGTTATTATTGAAAGAGAATAAATTGCTGAATAAATATTAACCTGTATTGATACCCCCTTTCAAACAATAACTTGTAAATATCTTCTTGATTTAAATCCATTGCCTGAACATCTCCATTTGTAGTGTTACTTGGAATATCAACAAAGTTTGTAATAGCAGAAACAAAACCATCTGCTATGATTTCATCATCAGTTCCTACCTAGAAATATAGATCTTCATTTTAAAAAATTACAAAATTAAAAGTCATGGTAAACTTTTAAATTATTTTTGGGAGTTACCTCAAATCGTCCGCTTCCCCTATGAAGTGACACCGTTAGGTAGAGACAACTTTGAAGGTGTATAGTTGGCTGCATATGTAAAGTTACATCTTTAAACCGTACTGAAAGCTGATTTCTTAGTTGACCGATTGTCATGGCTAAAGTATCCCATACTAATACGAGTGCTCCGGCAAAAGGAAAGACTTTTTGATCTGTGAAATAGAATATATTTATACTAAGATAATGTTCAGTAGTATATCAACAAATCATCGAAGACAGGATTGATTCTACCTTGTATAACATGGCCGGTCAAGAATCGATACTCTTCATCGTGGAGTGTGACGATAGGCTTATAGATTGCATGATTCCTCCTCTCAACATTTGTGTACTGGCAGAGAGACCTGCATAAACAGTCCAGTTAAAACAATTGTAAGCAATACAGCATTTTAAATAATAAAAGATCTAGTTACAATTTCTCCAAGTAAGCCCATTCGATCAAATGTGATAAGCTTCTAGTCTCAATTGATACAGGAAACTCAATCTTTGGATACAAAATACTGACGTCAACATCGTAGCCTTCCGTGTAGAGTCTGTGAAAAAAAAGAGAAGATATATCCATTTAAGGCTTGTTTTTGATGCGTAAGTTCACAAATTGTGTCTAGTGTGACACGATCCGTAGTGTCTAAAATACCTGCATAGTCAGTACTTTAAACTCAAATTCAAAAAGTGAACTGAACAGTTTTTGTCTTTAAGAAGTTTAGGTACTTGTTTTTATTAATATTGAGCTAGATGGGTAGATTTGTACAAATATAAATGTAAATAAAAACATTCATGTCCTTACTTTCCTAAAGCCTCCAGAAGAAATAGAGCATTGTCGTCATGCCCACGCCTTGTTAGTGGGATGTGATGGCAATTTTCAGACAGAGATCGCTTTAGGATTGCCTGAAGAAGACCATGAGGAGCCACTTCAACTAAGACAGCGTTTTGTGGAATAAGGCGTGATGTCTCTTCGAAGAGCACTGGACTCTGTTTAAAACACACATAAATATTAACTGTTTCCACTGAAAATTACTTTTTCACTCTTTTAGTTTAGTCACTTCCAATTCTCGTCACTGATTGAAAAATGTAAAACCTTTAAAGATAGCTCATAGTAGAAATCTCACCAGCAAATTATTCGTGTGGTATTCAGCTGAAGAATATTTGGTTCCTGGTTCGTTCCACCTGTCCTGGGGTACTGAAGTAGATAGCCAGCGTTCACTACGAAGCTTTGGAGTTTTGATTACTTCCTTCAAGTACTTTAAAAGACCAGGACCTATGAAGGAGTAAATCAAAATGACAAGTATTTATTTGATACATATTTTAATGAATAGTTCAACGGACATGAGTTTCTTACCAGCTGCGGAAATGTAACGTGAATGATAAGCTATATTGGAGCAAGGTACTTCTTTAGCAAATATGCCTTTAGCTGTTAGTGACGAAATGAATTCTTTAATTACGTCAGCTGGTCCCGATATGGTACTGGAGTCAGGTCCATTATGGCAAGCCACTTCAATTTCTTGAGGTATCATTTTAGAGATCTATTTGCAATATGAAACAAAAAGAATACACAGTTAGAAATCATTCTTAATAAAATTCAAAAGAATATTGATCATTTACCTGTTTATATCCGACACCGACTGCAGCCATGGCTCCTCGAATGAATTGAGTTTGTATTGAAACTAGTCCACGGCTGTAAGCCATCAATATCATTTCTTCTGCAGACAAGCTTGAATCTGCATACCCACATCCTAGCTCACCAACGCTGTGACCTTAGGAAATCATTAAAATTATTCCAAAAGTTATAAGCAACCGATTCTAGATTCTAGTTAGAAGCAACCTAATTCTAATAAATATGGTCTAGTTCCCCTCTGGGTTGGAGGTTCAGATGGTAGTCGTTTCCTTAAACACTAACGTCAATACCTTGGGCTTAGATAGCCGAGCCTGATTGTTTTAGCTTGGAGGAATGATGATGATGTTTTTCATAAATCTACGCACTCTTAATTAATTATCATTACTATGGATTTTTTTCGATTTTTTTTGTTTCTTTCTTACCTATTATATAATCTGGTACCAAACCAACAGCTTTCAATACATCAGTGAGTCCAATCTGAATGGCAGCAATACCCACAAATGAGTTGAGAATGTTATCAAATATTTTCTGGTCTGGGCTTGTAATGATGTGTATGAGGTCAATTCCTTTAGGTTGTAAAGCTGTTTGGCATCTAGAACAAGAAAACAAAATATTTGGTCTTCGAGTTATCAAAAACTGATATTAGAAGTTTTCGTAATGTATGGTGCCTTCTTGTTTATCATCCAACCTACTCGATAAGAATAATGATAATGTAAGTACCTTTCAATAGCAGCAGCGAAGACCGGTATGCGCATGAGTTCGGTCCCCATTCCGGCCCATTGAGAGCCCATACCGCTGTATACAAACCACAACGGGCGCTTTGTTTCATCAAAGTGATCTACTTTCTCACACAATGACACGGCTTTCTTATCGTTGGAAGCTGTAAAGAATCAGACTGCTAAAGTGTATTAAAGAAAAGACACGGTCTCTGCTGTACAAATGGGAGATAATAAAACCGACTAAGGTAAAAATCTAGAGATGGTAAAAGTGAGGCAGGAAAAGTAGAAAGATTCCAAGCATAGATCGATAAGCTTGGCTTGAGCATGATTAAAGTTACAGAAAATTTCTACAGAGTTTCGGAAAACATGCCAGAAGCGGTAAAGAAGCGGCGGAGCACCGACTGCTCCCTAAAGGCATTGTTAATTGTGTTGTTCTGTACTTGGAGGGTTTGACTATACCTGGTCTCAATAATGGTAACATAAAACTACTGACTGTAGTTTGAATGTCAGTATACTTTTGTGGTTATGACTTTAGCAGGCATTTTGACTTACTGTAAATTCCGTAGCCCCTTGCCATGTGTTTTCGAATTTTCATTTTGTGAACATTTAACAATAGTCCGATTTCTTCCGGATCTAAAGTGCGCCCTTTGATGTCATCCAGAATCTTCTGCACGGATGACTCTTGTCGACCTGATACTGTTACTAGTTGTGGAATACTGGACCGGTACCTTGATAAGTCCTGCAAAGTAACAGATTTTCGGGTAGTTTATAAAATATTTCAATATATGGCTTGGTTATCATTCATAATTATCTAAACATAAATGCGTATTCTTGTGTACCTCACGCATTATTAAGGGTCAACTCGTATATCCGTGGTTAAAAAGTGTTAAATTCAGATTTCAGTATATACAAATAATTACCATTGAAAAAAATAATAAGTAGTACATTGAGGGACTACCGACAATAAACTGTTCGACAGTTTGGCAACAAATATGTTAAACAAAATATGTACTTTTATATTGAAATAAAAGTAATTATAAAAATGAAACTCTCGCTCCGGACGCTTTCAAAGTCACGATAATAGCCAGTTTGAAGTTAGAGTAAGGCCTTGCACGCGCCGCGTCGCGCTCGCTAGTACACATTATGTCCTTTCTGTCAACATACGAGAATATCTAGCGTAGCAGTTCTAGCCGGATTCGGTGGCATTGCAGGGTGAGAGAGAATTTTCAGCTATTCTTATATCATTACATTACACACCTTCGGCTTGCAATATCCCTGTAGCAATACGTGACCAGTGATGCCGGTTACCGAGACGCTGTTGACGGCTGCGTAGGTGCGGGTCATGGTATGATGGTCGGTCAGTATGCGCATACGACCGTCGCGCAACGCCTCTATATCATCCCTGGGGTTGTCACAATTTATGTTACCAGCTAACTTCCCTTTTTGGTAAGCTAGCAGCACCTGTAATTGAAAAATCAGATTATTTTTGAAGGTCAATTCCAGCAATCGAAATTTGAAATTAACCAAAATAGAAACTATTTCACACTTATGATTTGTATTATTTTAATAGTCTATTTTACACCTACTTTTATAATGCCGGCGGTGCCAGCAGCTGCGTCCATGAAACCTACATTCGACACAACGCTCCCAACTAGTAAGGGATTAACTCGATCCTTGCAGTACACTTCCTCTATGGCTTGCAGCTCATTCTTATCGATGTCTGGGAGAGCTAGAAGAGAGTTTTAATAAAGTAGAAGTGACCGAAAACGAATACGAAAATATAAACCCCACAACGTTTACTAACACTTCTTTAAATATAAGGCATTCGGTAATTCTTGTTTAGGTATTAGAATACGGGTAGTGGTGGCCCTTCAAGGAAGTGGCCGAACGGGGAAGTGTTCGAACAAGGAATTGGCCGAACGGGGAAGTGGTCGAACAAATAATTTGGGTGGTGGCCGTACAAGGAAGTGGCCATAGCTGTTCGGAACCATTGTTTATGTGTTTCTTTTCTATTGCATTGAAACTTAAATTCACACATTAGTCTTAAGAGTCGTTTAAAAATATTGGTATGATGTCATCATGATGTCAATGTTAAAAGCACTTTAGATAAATTAATACAGTCACACAAACATATATATGTTAAATTACACAAGTTTTTTTTTCTTCATCGAAATCAATACAGTACTCGAATTACCCACGTTTCTAAGTCCGTCAAGTTTCGCTTATCTTTAAATTCACTCCCCCAAGCGCTATGTCACTCTGCGAGAGTCAGGGGGCTCTATTTTTGATTCGCTCGTGTGACATAGCTTCGTCGCACACGACTTAAGTCACGATCGACTACAAGTCGCATGAAAACAAGTTTGACCGTATTTTTGAATCATTCGCCTCAGGTGTTACCAATATAACTTAAAATGTTTAATTTTATCCGTTTTACACAGAAAAACAAAACCGGTAATTCATGCAAGGAAAACGGAATGCAAAGTACATAGAAGTTCAATGTAAATAAGTGGTAATGTCAGTGTTCGAAGATGGCGTTTAGTCTATCGCTCGCCTCCGCAAAGAGTGGTCCCGACCACTCGTTGCAGAAGAGCGATTCAAAAATACCAAATTTCGTAAGTCGAACGAAAATCAGTAGAAAACGAGCGCTCGCGGCGCGTAGAGCGAATCAAAAATAGAGCTCAGGGTATGCGACATACAAATGACTCGCGTAGTGACGTCACGTCGGGTCACGAGTCCAGACGCTCGTCATTTTCTAAACAATTTGTAAAGATTAAATAAATAATATTTAAAAAAATTTTACTCGAAATTTCTCCTACATTTTTTAAGGCTGTAGCAAAAGTCTTTGATTCAATGACTTACCAGCACCACAACCTTCGATGTACTCGACCAGTCCCGGTGAAACCCTGGCTTCTTCGTAGAACTCTCTCAGGAACCCAGTCAGAACAGTGTGCTCTCGACACGAAATAAAGGTTTCGTGGCTGATATTTTCTATTGGCGCTATATATCTGGCTTTGACATGCTGAACTGAAGCGTATACCCTGGAATTAAACAGGTTTTCCTTTTGTTTGTTATATTTGATATTTCTTTAAACATTAGGCTACTGACGTTCATCCATCCATATCATTACGTGTTATTCTTGTATATGTAATTTTATTACTGCATCAACAGTAAAATTAAATCTTCTTTATGGTATTTGGCGCAGTGGATAAGGCACGGACACTCAATCTGAGGGTTCCGGGTTCGAATCCAGCCGTGTACCTATGAGTTGTTTTTCAATTCAAGTAAATTATACGATTACTTAATTTGGTGATGGAAAACATCGTGAGGAAACCTGCATGTCTTGAATAGGAATGTGAAGTCCGCCGATCCGCAATGGGCTCGCGTGGCTACGGACCTTACACTCTCTGTAGGAGAGCAGCCCTGAGCCCTGCAGTGGGGACGTATATAGGCTGTTGATGATGTTATTTGGCATAGAAGCTTCATTCCAAACGAAAGCTGAGTAACTACAAGTATCTAGTTAACATAAAATTTGCTCCATTTCATTTGCATAGAGTTTACCTTTTGGCGTCTTTGTACTTCTGCAGAAATATAACATTTATCGTTTCAGACAAGGAGTGACCGTCGGCCTTCATATCGTAGCACTTTGTTTTACCGTCAGGACTACTTGGGACCAATCTGAAACGGTATTGTAATATCTCGTCACCATTACAAACAGTCACACGTACATCTATAAGAAAAATGTATTTAACACATGCATCATTGCTTATAATCATCTCCAAAGGGTTTTACAATTAGAAATCGGCGTAGACTTTAAGAAAACAATGTTACGGGTTGGCTTTTTGAAAACTGCTTTTATAGCTTTCCTAAATTTGTGAATCATAAACATTAATCATTTTAAATGGATAAAGATACCTGTTATATTTAATTATATTTTGATATAAATTAATAAGATGACTTGTGGATTATTTAATGACAAAATTATTAACATTATACTGATTTACATGTTATGTAAACAAATTTTTAAGAATTAAATTCCTTATCAGTATGTTGATAATATGTGCACACATGTGGACAGGTTAAGTACATCGAACTAGTTAAAATTAGCATCGTGTAAAAAAAAATGTACTTTGAAAATAATTTCTTTCTTTCAGTAACTAATAAAATTAATTTAAAAAAGAAATCTTATAAAGCAACACAAACCGTCGTCGACTTCATAGTCACTTAACATCAGGCAAAATTGTGGTCCAGCATTAATATGTCTTGTATAAAAAGTGGGAGGTTGAATAAACGTGTTGTATATGAATCATGGATACCCACTTGCTGTAATGTAATGGAAACTGTGGATGAAGAAGTATCCTCGCTCCACCGACAATTGCAGCCTCACACTGCCCACTTAAAATGTCCTGGTAAGCTTTCTCCAGAGCAAGCAAGGAGCCGCTGGTGTTGGCATCAAGGAACATCGACGGGCCCTTCAGGTCCAGGTAGTAGGAGATACGGTTGGCGTACATGGCCCTGTTGGTCCTAAAATAACACATGTAATGTTAAACCAACAGTTACATAAGCAAAAAGTGCTAATAACTTGCTGCACTTTTGCAGTTGAGCTGGCGGGCATGGTTGGCTTCCCGGCCATCTTGCGCAAGTGAGTGTCATCTATCAATATTCTTTCCACATAGTGAAATTGATTGTATGTGTAAATTCTTTCCAAGCCAGGTGTCCCATGAGCCATGCCATGCCATGGCCACCTGTTTCTCACTTAAATATAATTATAATTTTTAAATATTATTTTCATACTTACAAAAATTAATTATAACACAAAACAATTGAATTGTGTGCAACTAAAGCAACAGCATCGTTTGTTATTTTAGTATAGTATGCGTTTTCTCCAATTTTTTTCATGTAAATGACTTTTGAATTAATCTCGTAATCTGACGTGTATTTTTTATTTTTTATCAAAAAATTATGTTCATATAACGTAGATTCACCTATCAAAAGGAACGTTCTAATTTATGGGACCTTATATAGTGTGTAATGAATAAATAAAAAATAAACTTTTTTCTTGAACGTAGTTCCCAAACTAAGCAAATATCCTAAAAATTGACACCCTTTGATTTACGGGCGCACGATAAGAACTTAATATAATGCAGTAGTACTTACCCTAATATACCGTGATAGCGTTCGCTGAAGGCTATTCCCTTCTCTGTTTCAGACATTCCTGCAGCGACATATACTCCAATCTTCCTTCCTGCCAACTCCATATGGCAAATACCTGCACAACATAAATGAGTAAATTTATTGACAATAATTAAAGAAACCAATCCGTACGTGGTCTGGGAGTAATTACCGCAACGGGGGCCTTTTGGTACTCGGTTTTGTTGGTAAGGAATTTTTTGTCCGCTTGGCTATCTGCCACCGTGTTACTTAAGTCAGCCACCAAACAACTGTGTTAAACAGCACACGATCCCGTGCTTTGGAAGGCGCTTAAAGCTGTTAATCCTGGATTATCTTTGACAGCAGTCGTTTAGCATACCTAGAGGCATTCTGGCGGCTTGATGCCACATCAACAGCCGCTACAAGCCTAATCCTAAAAATTGGTTCTTCCTACTCGGTTCGAACAACAGATGGCACTCGTTTCCGTAAAAAACAGTACCTACGATGAGAAACGGGATAAGCCTAGACGAATGGTGATGATTATTGGAGCGGTTTTGTTACCAGCATCAAATATAGCCTGATAGGAATGCTCCATCAACTTGCGCGTCATCGCATCCGTGCTATGGCTCAGCACGTGATTGATCATGAAGAACTGAGCATCGAACTGGTCCATTCCGGGAACAATCCCGTAGTACTTCGGCAATTCCGGGTAGTTGCTCTTCCATCGAGTATTTTCACTGGTCACCAAGTTTTCCTGTTCGGAAGAATAAACACGAGATTAGAGGAAGACCGACATAGCTCACCGTATTAGCAAGCTGAAGTGGCAGTGGGCTGATCATATTTGTCGAAGGACCGACAACCGCTGGAGCAGACAAGTCCTGGACGTCCCCTGGTGGTGGAAAGACGACTTACGTAGGGTAGCTGGTCATGAATGGATGCGGAGAGCAGAGGAACGAATTGAGGGTCGCACTCTGGGAGAGGACTGCCGCAGGCTGTACATGATTAATACCTTCTTGTAAAGTTTCTCCGAGAACTCCATGAGGTTGTGACAGGCGGGCATGAGCGCTGACATTCCGGATATTACGATGTCGTTTTCACTCAAAGACCCATTGTGGTGACCTTCCATTTCGAATTGTAACTTCAGTGGTCTCATGGCAGGAGCTGAGTGAAACACGTTATGTTATTCTCTCGCTGGTTTTAACTAGATTTTTAAAGTAGACTTTAAAGTAAGCTTTAAAAGTAAGCAATTTTTTTTAAACAATACTCCCAGTATTGTTTTAAAAAAATTGCTTACTTTTTTCCAACTTGTTTAGCTCGACTGTCGGAGTGAATCCACTAAGGGTCGCGCATGCAACAGTATTCTTTTTATAGGTCACCAAATTTGCAAATAATGCTTTCTTTTACATAAATTAACTTTTTTTTTGTTTAATTTGTTACGGTTAAACTAAACTGGTTTATTTTTGATCATTTCTCAAATTATCCTCGTTTACGTATAATAATATCAATACATATAATAAAACAGTAAAACCAGTGTGTCTGTACATTGAGTATATTTACCTAAAACTAATTGAGGGCGATGTAAAAATAGTAACAGAATAGGAATCTACGATTTTTAAATTTTTGGTCTGTCTGTTTGTACACGCTAATCTCCGGAACTACTGAACGGATTTGAATGAAACTTTTTTTGGTGTATAGCTATTGCGTCTGGACATCTACTAGGCTATATTTTATTCTGAAGATCGGAATACCTGACGTGGAACCTTAACAGTACCTGTCAAACTATGAGAGATATGAAAATACTGCCTTAATAAAAGTTATTCAGCGTGATGAGCATTTCCTATTGACTTACAATAATTGAAGGTCTGGAGCAACTGATGTGGAACCCCAGCAGCTCAGCTAAACTATAAGAGATATGAATACAGTGCCTTGGAGAAGAACCAACGTTAATCCTTCCGGTCTTTTACCATCGGTGCGGCTGAGACCGGGAGGCTCCAGGACACACGGGACATTTGATAAGAACATAGCCCTCCGGATAATATCGTTGAGGGCGTGGTAGCGAACGTCCCGCACTCCTGGGGCAACTTAAACCATGGGGCCCGTTGGCCTCTAAGATCGTCCCACAACGTTACAACCCAAACAGCGCTGCTGCTACTCTAAGAGAGTCATTATCCAAAAGAGTGCCAAGATGAGGTGATGGAAGAGCATGAAGCCACACACCGGACTCTGAAGCAGCTCTTAGCCGAGACAGATCTGCTCCGGTGGCAACATCTAATAAACTAGATATGGCTTGCTTGCACTGGATCTCATCCCACCCCCGTTGCTCAGTGGGTCTCTCCGGGACCACGTCCGGGCTAAGACATGACCATGCTTCCATCGCCTCCTGTTTTGTAAGTCAGTTTAGGTTAAGTAAGATAGATATAGAATCAGATTATTGTAAGAGCGCGTCGCCTAAAAACTGCCTTGGCAGTTTGGCGATATAAAAACATGTACCACATCAATCTGCAGTTTTTCGCGGAAGTTTCAGATATCAGGCATCAAAATGCTGGAATAATATTCCACCGCCGATCCGTAAACTTACATCAAAGTCAAAATTTAAATCAGACAAAGCTATACATAGTAAATATGTACCTAATCGTCCGAAAATAATAATAATAATAATTCATATCTCTCGATATGACTGATTTCAACGACATGAATCTGAAATTAAAACTAAATATTTAATAAGTTTAGCCATTACGAACGACCATATTACGAAAAAAAGCATTGAGATATCTACCTCAAATATCAAATGAGATTTATAAATTAAGGGAAGGGATTAAATTGGCGATTTTGCGATTTTAACCGCAACATGCACTAAATTGTTCTCCCTTTTGTCATGTTCCCCACTAATGTATATGCACGTGATATTTAAATACATTGTAATATGAAAGTGTTGCAATTATAATATCATACATTTGTATTCACTGCAAGTATTCGTACACTCGCCTTTACTTTTGCGGTATTCAAATCATCGCAATTCGCTGAACATGAGTTTTTAATCAGAAAGTGTCGGTGGCGCAATGGATAAGACCTGGGCTCTCAATCTGAGGGTTCCGGGTTCAAATCCAGCCGTGTACCTATGAATTGTTTTTCAATTCAAGTACATTATCCGATTGCTTAACGGTGAAGGAAAACATCGTGAGGAAACCTGCATGTCTTGAACAGGCATGTGAAGTCCGCCAATCCGCACTGGGCCCGCGTGGTGCACTATAGCCCATACACTCTCTGTAGGAGAGTAGGCCTGAGCCCCTGCAGTGGGGACGTATATATATATAGGCTGTTGATGATGAGTTTTTAAAGTTGATATTCTTGAACGAAGCTCAAAAAATACAACACAAGAATGATGTAATGGTTTTTATAAGTGTGATTTGGCTTCATGATTTCAGAGTGTCAATCGGGGGATGAGGAAGGAAGAACGAAGGGAACAAAGAGTAGTGATTATGGCAAATCACGGTATAGAAGATCGTCTTGTCGTCTTTGCGGGAAACTGTTTCTAGTCAGACTCATTTTAACATTCAGCGTTTTCATAAAAATAAATTATTATTCGATTGTAAAATATTTTGTAAATGTCTGAAAAATACGCATCAACATCCCGTTTGAAATTGAAACTTGAAAAGAGACGTTCAAATCAAGCAGAATGATTTAAAAAAAATATTATAGTATATTCTTGCACTGAAGGAAATAGGTTAAATTAGAAGTCATTGACGGTGATTTATTTTTGTGGAAGTGTTGCCTAGTTTGTATTTTTGTCCACAAAAAGAAATGGCCAAAATTTTTGATGTTTTTAATCAGTACCTTTAATGTGAGTTTTTAACCGATACTATCTCATCAGAGTTGTAGGAAGAATTGTGCAGCGCCTCTAGCGGAACGTTTACGAAACTGTGATTCTTCATACAAATCAAAACTCACAGTAGAGGTACTAAACACCTTTATTTAATACTGGCGTTTTAAAATTAGAAATGCACAAAGTCCAGGACGCGGCTTCATACTCTATAAGTATATCGATCTTTTTAATAATGACCACTTGGCGAAATTACGGGAAAAATCACGCCGGAATGCTATAAAACAACTCTGTTAATATTTAGATTTTATTCCGCGAACACACTGCTTAATTTATCAACAATGATTCGTGTCCTCTCTGACAAATACTGATCAATTTGCCCCAACACTTTCACGACGTGCAGCATTTTCTGTACACCTTTCTTGAACTTCTCCATTCTCTCCGCACTAGATTCTTCTTCACCAGAACTTCTCATATTAGGAACCTTCATAGTCACTCTTGGCGCTGATAATCTCCTATCTAAAGGTAGTAAACGAGGCACATTTAAATTCGGGACCTTTATTCTGGGCATCCTTATCTTTGGTAGGAACTTTGGCTTGAACCCTTTAGGAGGCAAGATGGAAACGGGGGCTAAGTCGTTACTGAAACCAGTTTGATCTGGTTTTCTGAATCTGGTTTGAGCTCGTTTGATTCCAGTGTGATCTGGTTCTCCGATGAGGACGAATTTGCCATCTTTGACTGCTTTAGGAATAGCGTTCTTAATGAGACGACAGAATGAGTTCACGTCGAAACTTTCTGAAGATTTCGATTTGAAGATGTTGCGGATCGGATTCTGTAATTGATTAAATAGGTATCATAATCTTCATCTCCTAAAGATGACACTGTTAACGACGACGCAGGGTAAGTATGACTTGGTGGTAAGTTAAAAAACGAGCATCAACACGAATAGACTGTATTCTCTATTTTAAAACGATATTTTACATAAAACCAAAGACATTTAATATTAATAGACCGGACAAAGCAAACAAACATTTTGATCCTAAACTTATTACCAATTGGTAATAAGTTACTCAATCTAGTGTCACATCACGTCATGCGGCCGTATAAGACATTTGACATACCATTGACTATTGATTAAAATGTTTATATGAAACGTTTCCCAATGCCCGCTCTATAACCTATTACTATATTTAAATCTCTCTGTAGAAGACAGACATTTTGACATAACCTTTTTGTCTAATAAATACAAATTTATAAACTGCCAGCAACCGACACTATTAGTAATAATTTATTTACAATGAGTTTTCCATTCGGCCTTCATCTCATCTGATGAAGATAAGGTCGTTGGATAGATAGAAGCATCAAGTAAACGAGGCGCTGGTTATGTTGTCTTACGTTACCAGTACACAACTGTGCTATTAAACTGCTGTTTGGTGGCAGATTTAGATAACATGGTGGGGGTTAGCCAGGCGGACATAGAGAAGTCCCTTATCACGATCAAGAGTATCAGAGATATGGAAATCGAAGCTGTGACCTTTGGATTGTTGAGACCACTTCCGTAGCCATGGAGGCGACTTAGTACCTAAATTGTTTACGGTATTGATTTTTAAGAACTGTGCCTCACCTTTTCATGTGAACCACAATCTATGGTTAATCTCAGGGGCGGCGGAGCGCTTACTGCCTGAAAAACAATTAACATGCATTTTCAATTTGCATTATGTTATAATATACAATGGGTTTGCACTTGGCCTTCCTGGTGGTAAGTGACTATAAGGCCGTTGGATGGAAAGCGTGCGCACCCAGAAGTCCTAATCCAAACAGGCGCTGGCTCTGATACCTTTCAGATTGGAACAATGCTGGGGCTGAAAAAAGTACCACCTCAAATTTATTTTACCATAATGTTTTGAAGTAGGTTAGCTGGCTTTAAGAAGTAGTTATCAAAAAATAGTACATCTGTTTATAATGCCTGGAAATTAATTTAATTTTTACACTCATTTGTTTGTTTGTTCAAAACACCATCTAGTGACCATTAGCGTAGCGGCTATTGTAGCTGACACTAAAGTCGTATCACGTTTTATGTTAATTAATATTATATTTCCCAAAATTATAATCTGATCCCCTAGCTTTTTAGGGTTCCGTACCCAGAGGGTAAAAAACGGGACCCTATTACTAAGATTGGGCTGTCCATCTGACACCAGGCTTTATCGCATGAACCGTTGTAGTTAAACAGTTGAAAATTTCACAGGTGATGTATTTCTGTTGCCGCTATAACAAATACAAAAAAACCGTGATGATTTTTTGCTCCATTTTATAAATAATGGTACGGAACACTTCGTGCGCGAGTCCAACTCGCACTTGGCCGATTTTTAGATAATTACATGTCAAAGCTAGCTATCCTATTTTCAAATGGCATAATAATTGTTGCTGAGCGAATTATATTTAATTTTTTTTATCGTTCACAAAGAACGCAGTTTGTTAGAAGTATTAATGAACGCGAATGTTAGTTCTAGAAGTTGAAAAGGATGATTTAAAGCAATTCTAATTATAGTATAATACTGTTGTAGTAGCAAAGTAAGACATTATGTCGTCTTGGTTTTAGCATAGGACCATCTCATCTCACGCCGCGGGTACTTTAACAGGAGACTAGGGGAAGAGTATTAGGTAGCGAGAAGCAGCGTCTACATATAACAATATCTTACTGCGATTCTGTCAAATCCCCTCACGGAGTCTGTTGTGGCGATTTATGAGTGAGGGTAAGGTCCAACCGTGGAATTTTGCCCCTACTTCTGAAGATATTTTATCACTGTCAGGTATAAGGCTGTGGGCACGCTTGAAACAGTGTGATGCTGTATAATTTTCAAATGTCTAGCTGACGCGTTCGGGAAACTGGCCAATTATCGAATTTCAAAAAGGAGCAGGTTATCAATTCGACGGGTATGATTTTTAATGTTTGTTACCTCAGAACTTTCGACCGGGTGAACTGATTTTGATGATTCTTTTTTTATTTGAAAGCTGGTGCTTTCCGTGTGGTCCTTAATCTTGGTCTAGCTCTGACAATGACATCCATGAGAAAACCATCATCAACCATTAAATTTGCTATAGACTAGAATGTCAGTTGAAATCGGATTCTAATTCTTTTTGAACGCGTTAACTTGTTTATAAATAATGACAAATAAGGAAATTGACGAGATATTTTTTAAAAAAAACTGGCCAGTTAGAGAAACTAACAAGTGGTCACCTGCTTCTCACTCGATTCCTATCAGGTTTGAATGATTCTGTGTTCACTTTATTTATTTATTTAGGATAACCAACCAATTACAATTAAAAAAACAAATTGCTCCTAAGCGGCGATTCGTTCGCCAACAAGTCGCTTTCGCAGAGCACGATACGAACCCTAACTGGGCATTGCAAGCTACACAAACCCTTTAGCTACATGGGCCTGAGCGAGAACAAGGTTCGCATATTCAGTCAGGAGGACAATGAAATGCCCACCCACATCCTCTATCTACGACGCCCTGCATCATAGCAGAAATACACACCTCGGAGGCCACACTGCCACTACTAGTATTAAGATTTCCAAACATTCGTACGGTTCATGACCGAGATCGGCCTTTGGGACGTGATTTTATCCATAGGGGCTGCCACAATTAGAGATATGAAGGTCGCAGTGAAACGAAGTAATAATCGTAGACCACCACACAACACAGCACAAGATACCACTATATAACTGGGTACCAACCACCACCACGTAGACAAGCACGACTCCCCGATACATGACGGTGACCACCACACTCGCATCTTACTTGCAACTGTCAACGGTCACGTACAGCGGGTGGCAAGCACGCCGAGTCAGCGGTTGTAGCGCCCTGAATACCGCCGTCGGCAAGGTTATCATATGCGCTGTCAGACAATATTGTTATTTTCTTTCAATGGGTTTCGCTGAGTCACACGTAAATGTCAATATGTAGCTGACATTTTAAAATGGGCGTTAATTGTAGTTGTCATGAAAATTTCGAGCAAAATGTTTTTGGTCTATCCCAGCTTCCTACACCTCCTCCAGGATAATAAACAGAAGTTGAAATAAAAACAATTGAAGTAACGGGCTCCTCAATTTAAAGTTGCTTCATAATGCACAGTCATGCGAAGGATCAATACAATCCAAAATCAGAAATGGTTTAACATATCGATTGCCTGGAAGCGACTTCAATTCATAATCTTTCCATATTCGACTCAATTTCTCGCTGCAGTTCATATAAATGCTTAATGTCAGATTTATCTAACTACGTGCTTCGTCGTCATTATTCACAAAAGATAGTGTTTAATCGTTTCATCATCAGTGACTTTGTTGAGGCTGTAGCATGCAGTGGGTATTTAATAGCATTTACGCGGGCAGTGTGGTGTTGTACCTCGTGGCAAAGTTTTACTTCGAAAATGAATTTAAGAATATTTGTGTGGGTTGCTTTAGCGGTTGCAGTTGTGTACATTGCAGAGGTATGATCGTGTTTTATATGCATAATCTGAACCCTAGAAGGATGCAATTTATAGGGTGCAAGAGTGCCGCTTTCTCCTAATTTAAATTCAGTCATTTTTGAAATTTAATTGATGAGAGAGATTGACATTGACAAGCTTTGGCATACAATTTTGTGATCGCATAAAGCACAATTAAACACTAAGTTATTTGATAGTGAATAGCCACCTTTTAGGCAAACTGTCGCCTCAATTGTTTTGAAATTCAATCCAGTTTACTGTAACCATTACAACTAACATCGATACCATGTATATAGCCAGCGGCATCCATTACTAATTCTAGGCTCTCCCAATGTGTGTCACTGAATTCGTTCGTCTGCTCTCTTTATACATTCACTCATACTACGTGAGTCATCATTAAACCAAGTCAAAATGCCTCCTACCACGTTTGTTTAGACGTGTTCTACTCGAGGACTCACTTCGTCAAATTTTTGGTCAAAATGCAAATATGACTAGCTCGCTGCTACTACAGCTTGCTAATCCGTTGTGATATGACAGTTACTCTTGTTTTCAACAATCATTTAGTATCGAATACGATCCATCGGAGACAATACGTTAACTGTACTGTAATACTCAAGTGAAGATCCATGAAGCTAGAAAGGGTTGTACCTTGATGTGAAAGTCGTAGCTATATAACTCTTTAGGTGTGTATATCTCTTTTAATTAAACAGTAATAAGGTTTGCATCTCGTCTTTCCAGAGCAGTGTTCTTCTGCAGAACTCTCTTCGGCATCCCAGAGGGCTTGGCGAGTGCTTCACGTGCAAGGCGGAAGATCGTCCCCTGGCGTACCCCCTGGTCGAGTACTTCGGGAAGATCAAGGACGTGTGTGTGAAGGCTTTCAAAGGTTTCGTGGGCACCGTTAAGAAGCACGCGCAGTTGACTTGATGAATAAGAATAAGGCTGTAGATTACATTACATGTTAGCTTATGTTAAGTATAAGTTTAAGCGCCATGGGTGAGAGGCTGGTGTCACACCTATCTCAGGCACCAGTCTCTCACAGGTACACCTACCTTGTAGGACTTATGTTGTTTATTATTTATACTATAGATAAGGTGTCACTCTGTGAGAAGAAATAAATAAACGTTTTATTATTTATTTTATTAATAAAATCAACACAAAATTGATAAAATTAGTAGGATGGCTTTTTAAATATGTGATGATGATGACATATATATGATAATGATAAAATATAAAATAAATGATTTCAATTCTCTAATTTAAAATGACTACATGTAAAACTGATTTTATTGTTACTACTCTAAATTGTAATTTTAAAAAAAATGTTAATTTTCACACATAGCTTTGTGTAAAAAAATAATGTATATGAATGTAACTAAACAATGGTTAAAGATGATTTATATTGTTTATTCCAAGATAACAAAATAAAGTTGCTGGCCATATTCTAATATTTCTTTCGTTAGTCGCCGTTTACGACATCCACGATGGGGTGATATTCTAAACTCACGGTCATAAAAAGAGCTGTACGTGTGTGTTTTAAGAGCACTAACTCTTCTTGTATCTCTATAGCTTTGGTGTAATATTTCAAAGAACTAATATAAAAAAATATAAACAAAGCATAATTTGTTGAAAATAGCTTTTTATTTAACTTTTGTGGTTAGCAATGGTATTGTACTTGGTTAAATACTTAATTTATATAAATTCAAATTTAAAAGTAGTTTTAAACGTCAGTCGATCATACAATCGAGAAAAAAAATACCAATAATAAATGAATATTAGTATAAAAAGGAAGTACTTCAAAATACACTAAAAGCACTTAAAAAGTAAACACTGTTCAAAAAAACGAACTTTTCAACCGACTTCAAAAAAGCAGGAGGTTCTTAATTCGACGCGTATGTTTTTTTGTATGTGTGTTACGCGAAAACTCCGCCAATAGTGAACTAATTTTGATAATTCATTTTTTGTTTGGTAGAACATACTTGAGAGGTGGTTCTATATAAATTTTATCGAAATTGATTTATCGCTCTCTGAGAAAATCAACAAAAACCAAAATTTTAAGGCAATTGAAGCCGGGTTTTAGTTCTTTTTGAACGCGTTGATAATCATATTATTGTTCTATTACAGTTGTTGGGTGGTTTCAGGTGGTTTAGTAATTCTTTCTTAAGAACCAATTATAACTAAGAACTAATTCATTATATTTCAGAGAAGTCTGAAAGCGTAACAATATCACAGCAAGGAAATCAAAAGTAAGATTTAACGGGATCCCGCTCCACCAAAGTTTCATACAAAATTTATGTTGCCATAATCTATTAAAATAGAATTATAGATGACTTTGTGCAGTAATTATCTAAAAATAAAACATCAGATTGTGATGTCGTGAAATGAGTATCATTAACATACAACTTCACAGTGGTTACAATTTTCATTTTTACACAATTTTTATAATTGTTGTTTAAGCGCCATCTAGGGACCATTAGCTGCGTAATGGCTATTGTGACTAACAATAAAGTTGTAAATTAATGATATTTATTTCGCGACACTATAATTTCATCTCCCATTTTTAGATAATTACTTATCAAAGCCAGCTATTCAATTTTAAAAGATTTAATCTATTCGAACACTAACTTCATCAGCTTACTTAATTCATCCATAGTCAAAAAACCTTTTTTCTTCATTACAAGGAGTTCATCTACAATATTAGACTTTGCTTTTATGTATACATTCGGAGTTTTATTTTTATTTATGTCCCTTTCTTTCTTATTGTCCACTGCCTTTATTGCAATATTGGTTTCCGGTTTAATAGAGGCGTCCAACACTTGCGTAGGATTCGTTTTAATAAGTCTTCCCAGTTTGGGAACTCGTTTATCTTTATACGTCGATGAGGGTAAAACTAATCTGGCAGAGGTACGAAACAACGGAGATAAAACGGGTACTTGAGGTAATTTCGAGACCAAAGACGGAAACCTGTTCAGTGTTGTGACACGGGGCAATGCAAGCGATGGTATGCTATTCTTCGTTAACCTCGACCGCTCAGAGAAAAAGAAAGGTATGTCATCCCAAAACGACTTTGGGATTTGAGTACGCATCGGTCTCTGATAATGTGACTTTGAATTGATGTTTACGAAGATAGGTGTGTGCCTGAAGTGCTTTCCGATGATTAGAGGACCTAGTTGTCTCCTCATGTTCCCCGCCAACAGTCCAACATTAACAGCATTGCATTTTTGCACCTGCGAACAATCATGCTGCTTTAAAATATAATGCGTATATTCTCTGGTTCCTTAGGATAAGTACCCCGACGGGATTCGAACCTGGGACCTCTAGCGTGTAGCCATTAGACCACGGAGGCAGTTAAAATAATGTGGGATAATCTATCCACGCAAATGAAGTACCGGGGAATAGTTAGCAAACCTTAAACCAAAATAAAATTAAAATTTGATTATTTACACCATACTCGTAGCTCTAGTAAAACATATTAGTTATGGATCCCTGGTTTACCGCTGTAGGTAGAGCCTGTGACGCCATAAACTTTGATTCATAAATGTGACAAAATGTGTCAAAGACTTGCCCGACTAACTGGCATGTCAAAGTGAAGCCCGTTTGAGACAGAAACTTTAAATTTGGTCCATTGTAACTTATAGTAACATTATGAAAGAGTTATACATAGGGGATGAAAAGTATGAAATGGGCAATGTGTATGGGCAAACCACTTGAGCTAGAGAACCTCTAAGGAAGCAATTTCTACGCGTGGGTGAGCTAGAGTTATTCGAAGTTTCAAACTAAACAAAACTTGACTAATATGTTTTTATAGATGCTAGATTAACCCTTTACCACAATCTTACCTGACGCTAAGTGACGATGAATTATAATATGCTAAGCGTTGGTCTAGAAAGTTCAAATTTCCGAGCTTTAGACGTCAAAACAATTATGGTAAGGCGTCACCTCCATCAAAGTTTCATACTGAGTTTCTGTTGCCATAATCTTTTAAAATATAATAGCTGGATTTGTGTAGCAACTATCTTAAAATAGTACATCACATTGTGATGTCGCGAAATGAGTATCACTTACATATAACTTCACAGTGAATCACAATTTTAACACTTTTTTCAGATATTGTTCAAAGCGCCATCTATGAGCCATTAGCTGCGTAACTGCTATTGAAGCTAATTATAAATTGATGATATTTATTTCGCGACACTATAAAATTTCATCTCCTATTTTTAGGTAATTACTTATCAAAGCCAGCTATTTTATTTTAAAAGATTTTAGCAACAGAAATTTAGTATAGAAGCATTAGGAGAGGGATAACTTAAATTAAGAGGGTATGCTGGTGTCAAAGCGCCCATACAAACGTAGTCCAGTCATATTTCCAGTATTAAGCTATGAAAATCTATGAATTTTTCAAGACACAATCTAGAAACAAATATCTGTGTCGGTGGTGAGTCAGATTTCCGTTTAAATATATACTTCCAGAGTTACAGGGCGTCAAAGAATTGTATTTTACGGTAGTAAAAAGCCCCAACTTAAAAACCACCGACATCTGAAATTTCATTGGTATACTGTATTTAAAAAAATGGTTACATAATATACTGTATCCTTCAAATGATCCCTGGACTACGAAACATCCAAATAACGGGTGGATAACATCGCATAATGTATGCTGTCTCACCGTACGCGCTCGGGTAGGATAGGGCTCGGAGAGGGACAGCTACAAAACAATGCAACCTTGAAACCGACCACGTGGTCTTACCAACATAGCCTCTTAAGACTATTAGTGAGTACACATTGTGTGGGAATATATTTTTGGTTACTATTATAAGTTTGTTTGTATACTGTTATTTGTATTAAACTGAAACGAACTGTACAAAGATACATTAAAAACTTACCCGTAAACTGAATATCGATAAAATGAATATCAATTTGAATACACGAAATCTGCACGTCAACATATTGTTTATTGGTAATTAGTTTAAAGCAGATTCAGAATTGCGCCGGTCTTTTATGGCCCCGAAGACTCGAATGTTATCTTTAGATTTAGTTTTTTGATTGTTACTCGCAAACACAACGGCTTATTGTTATAAACAATTACGTGGAGTCAGCTTTTGTTTATTTTCTTCGTGTATTATTTTATTTAAAGAAAGAAAAAGAAAGCAAAGTGCATCCCAACAATTGTGAGTTTGGCTGTTGGGCGGACATACTCTGAGGGACTGGATTAGAATTATAAAATACATCTTGCTGCCCATCATACTACGCCCGCGGGATGACATGGGTGATCTTTACCTAAAACCGAGCCCACACGGAAAACACGGAGATCAAATACATTTAATATTAATAGACCGGACAAACAATCAAAAATATTTTGATCCTAATCTATTGTCACATCACGCCACGCGGCCGTACAAGACATTTGACATACGATTGACTTTTGAGATCAAAATGTTTATATGAAACGATTCCCAATGACCGCTCTATAACCTATTACTATATTTAAATCTCTCTGACGGAGATTAACCTAGAAGGATAAAATAAACCTTGGTGGAAACAGATCAAATCAAATCATTTTATTTTTGTAAATTTGGCTATTAAACATGTCGGATCTTAATTATATAAAAGTCTCTCCAAATTAAGCCGATTGAGCTATACAACATTTTAGCATAACACATAAAAATTAATACATGTCATTACCATTAATACATTGTCACAATAAAAATATTAAAGATGCAAAATATTATGCTCATGTCATTTACTTATTCCCGTCATCCAAAAACTCCTTGATTGAGTAGTAGCATTTATCTATTAATAATTTACTTACTTTTTAAAATCAGGTTTCTATATTTATTTACAGATGCTGAAACTAAATTCAAAATAAGTACCCATAGAAGCTATAAGGCATGCAATTTTTATATAAAAAATGCACTAAAATAACAAACAAAAAATGGTTTTCTTTTTTTTCTACGGTCTTCGTTTTAAAATATTAGTTCCTAGTTATCCTAGGTCTTAGTTAATTGATGATGGTCTAATAATGGTTCACGGTTGCCTAGAAACATCCTATTCACTGTGGAGTTGAAGACATCCAGGTAGAAATAAGTGCAAATATAAATCAATCAGTCCCTCTCCATGACATAGATTGTGCCAAAAACGACGAGCGTGCCCCACACAGCGCATTTACGAGTATGTCCCGTTAAAGTTCAAATAGGTAACAAAAAACTCATTCTCAAAGTTGCGATTATCCTGAAGGGATTTTCTATAAAAGTACAGACATGTAACCTCACTAGCAATTAAATCCGGAATCTCGCGGATACAGTTTTTGTACACTACATAAACAAAATACACTTGCAATCAAATTTCTAAGACTAGTGATAACTGCCCAGTAAACACTCATTTACATCCTACAGCAGGCCATCACTGTCAGCCATAGGTTTCGCTGGAGGGCGACTTGGGATGATATTCACTAAGGCTTACTTTACTACCTCACGGCTCACGGATGTATTCGTTGACGTCATACGATTATGATCCAACATGGACGTAACATGCCTAGGAAAAATCGTCAACAAATACATCCGTGGGTCGTGAGGTTTTAAGGAGAACCTCACGACTCACGGATGACTTAGCTTACGTCATTTGACATTGATCCTTGTTGCCTACGAAACTAGGGATATCCGTGAAGATGTAAGGATGTTTCTTAGTGAACTATACACCTGTACTTCTACCACATTGGGGAGCTAAACCAACCAATCAATGGGGCGTTTTCAGAGAAATCTGCCAGTTTAGTTTTCCATGGTTTCAATAGATGGCGTGGAAGAGATATACATTAATCTGTCATAAATAAAACATCGTGGCAGTCCACAACATCCCAAATTAGTCTAGTTAAATTTTTTATCAGATTACATAGTTACTTAGATAATAGCAGTTATATTCTCTTTGGCCCTATCAAAGGACCTGCCAGAAGGCTTTAATGGCTTTGCATCTTAGCAAGGAGTTTAGTATATAAACTCCTTGTTTTGAATTCATACGAAAAAAACAACAACATTTGTTAGTTAAATTTTGCTACAACGGAGATTCTTGGCGCGAACTTGAATAATGGTGGTTCATTGCAATTTTTCGTAATTCGTTAATAATACTGTTATGTGTTTTTTTGGTGTTATAATGGTGTGATATAGTGCAAAACTGTTAAGGACGGTGTTATAGTATCAATTACGCAAAATTGCGAGGGTTTCGACGCGATCGAAAGGGTTTACCATGTCAAGTACATTCGGCATATGGATTCTTTCGAATTATGTTGAAACCAGGCCAGCCTTTGAAATTCTCGTCAAGAATCGTCAAAACAAGTGATAAAATGTACACATTATACATTTTATTGAGAAAACTGAAGAAAATATATGTTCAGAGTAGGCTGTATGGATTTGTTCCGTTGCCTTCCCATTCGGGAGAATTAAACTACTACTACTACTTTTGCTACGACGTTGGGTCTACCCTTAAATGAAGAGCAATTATTTTAATTTAAAAAGAAGTCTCATTAAGGAATCAGTAAAATCTGGCTACCGCATATCGACACTGACATATTAATGTATCAAGAATGCGGTTTCGAAATATATAAGAGTTTCTATGAAAGCATCAGTCGCTTTATCCACACGTTCCATCTTATCATAGCAAAGCTTGAGTTGCGATACCAACAAATCAATAACGAAATCATTTTTATCAACTAAAGTTATCGTATTACAGAAATCACGTATTGTCTATTGAACAAGGAAATGTTGTCTTTATAAACGATAGGATTTTATTGTTTAGAATTAGTCGTTGTTTGGTTTTCTGTTACCAAAATGGGGGGACGAAATTTTTTTTGGTCCTCCCTTGCATTTGTACTTATTTTCAGTACTTTTGCTATGGCGTGTTCTGACAAAGGATTGTGCTTGGTTAGCCTTATTTTAATATCATCTACTGAGTGAATTTTTAGTAATTTTTTGTCTATATATTTCTCTATTATTGTTACAGCTAGAAGCATTGAAGGAAATGAAAGAATGCCAGAAATCGGTTCTGGCTGCGTGAGTATATTGTATTTAGTTTTATTTTAATTCAATTAAGGTTTAATTTCTGACTTTTGCCATTTATTTTTCTTACAGGGCACTCAAACCGCTGCTGTTAGAAAAAATTGGTAAGTTTATAACGACATGAGTTCGGTCTATGCTACATATGTTTGGAAAATAAGGAGCATAGCTGTTTTTTATTAGGGCATAATGTAATTATATATATTATATATACAATAAAATCTTTTTCACAGAAAAGAAAGAGATGCCATGCGCCAAACTACTTGAAAAGGAGCTGCCGCCACCACCAGCTACGATCCTACTTATGCCAGCGGAAGCGCCCCCACCGGCGCCATTGCCATGCGGTGCTTTAGCGCCCCCGTTGTTGCTAGCAGCTCCACCGCCAGCGCCTATTGTGTTGCCGGCGCCCCCTCCAGCTCCGATGTGCATGCCGCCAGCACCTGTGCCGATCTACTTACCTCCTCCACCTCCAGGACCCCTTATCCTACCTGGACCTGCACCGTGTGCACCCACTGCCGCTCCTATGTATCTTCCCGCTCCGGCTCCAAAGGCACCTCAGTATCTGCCAGCTCCAGCACCTATGATCCTGCCTCCACCATCTTCTTGTGGGCCGCCAGCGGCTCCTCTGATGTTGCCTCCACCTCCAGCTTCGTTTATGATGCCAGCCCCAGCTCCGGCTCCAATGTATCTTCCTGCTCCAGCGTTGCCTCCGCCTTCATCTCCCTACATGTTGCCAGCACCAGCTCCAATGTACTTGCCTGCTCCGAGTGCACTTCCACCGCCAGCCCCGGCTCCTATAATAATATCTCTGGTTCCCCCTAGTCCACCCCCTCCATCCGCATGTTGTTCACCTCCTCCCCCGCCCGGTATTCCAATGAGTGCCTTCCTCATGGCACCTCCTGTACCGATATCTTTGGAACCGAAGCCTTTACCTCCGTTGCCGCCTCCATCATGTGGATGCACTAAACCTCCCCCACCCCCGTGCGCTTACTGTTATGCATAAATCTTTAATACCTCTTTTTAAAATGTAAACAGTTTATGGTCAATTTCTCAAATAATTATTTGCTTACATTTGAGTACCGAATAGTGACTTCAATCGATGAAATCTCTTTTTCGGACTATCCCTATAAAATTCATGAAAATGCATTGTAAAACACCAGTTCAACGTTTTTGATCATTTTATAACAGTGTAAGATTTTAATCCTTCTTTATTTTTCGATTCCATTATTTAGTATTCTAGTGAACGGTTGTAAGTGTAGGATATGTTTTTGTAATATTTATTTCACGTTATACATAATTATAAATGTGCAATGTAAACATTACATTCCTTTATAACAAATAAACATGATTAGTGCTATTGCATCGTGAGTTTTATTTAAATAACTACCGCGGCTTCAGCTGCGAGGGCTTCTGAAATTACTCCACGCATACCTACCTACTAGCTCGATAAGGATAAAAAGTTATGTCTTTTTCTGATTCTACAATTAGCCTTATAAAAAAAATTAAGGCACTACATTGAAACTCTAATGGGCGTGTTTGTGTGAGAATCTGGATCTCTAGTATTAGAGCCATAGGGTCTGGAATGTCATCGCTCCGCGTGAGCATTTAGAAAAGTTAAAAACACACCTTATAATATAACCGTGAGGATTAGAAAACAAAAGCAAGTTGATAACTAACAATATTACTGTTACCTATTAATTAAATCAATTTAGATTGTCAAACCGTATGTTGCTTAACAATAATCTGAGGAAATATGATTTTAAAGAGGTATTTTCAAAAATAAAATATACCTTGCAAGGTAAATACATAAATAATTAAATACTTTACTTAGAGCTTCTTAGGATCTTTCAACATCCTATAGCATTACACCAAAAAGTCAGTTGATTTCAGAAAATCGCCTTAAGATATTCTGCCTCTCCATTACGACGTGAAGTAAAGACAGACAAACGGCTTATATTCAGCAGTAAATGCGGCTAAAAACTTGAAACCTATTTAACGGAATCTTGATTTTATTACATAAACACATCGAACGGTTGTCATCGGGCAATTTTCAAATAAATTGACTATTAGAAAATTGCCCGATAATTTTCCTATAATTTGTACCTGTAGTTGCAGCCCAAGCTACCAAAACTGTTTTGAATATGCATCTAATGTTAGAGTACTCCCCCTAAATCAATTTTGTTGAAAATTTAAGTGCTTTCGCAGTTTGTCGGCCAGTAGGGTTGTGGTTTTCCATTTTACTGCCAGACATTGCTCGTAAAATTATGCATTGTAGCTTCAATGATGCTGACTTCAGCAATAATCGCATTCTTCAAGTACAAATATGTTGGAAGCATTATTTTGTTGACTTGCAGTGGGAATAAATCTGGTATTTAAATTTAAATTTATTTCTTAAATATAAAATATATCGTCGGTGGTGCGGACTCTCAATCTGAGGGTTCCACGTTCGAATCCAGCCGTGTATCTATGAGTTGTTTTTCAATTCAAGTACATTATCCGATTGCTTAACTGTGAAGGAAAACATCGTGAGGAAACCTGCATGTCTTGAACAGGCATGTGAAGTCCGCCAATCCGCACTGGTCCCGCGTGGTGCACTATGGCCCATACACTCTCTGTAGAAGAGTATGCCTGAGTCCCTGCAATGGGGACATGTAGGCTGATGATGATATAAAATGAAAATGACACTGATTCCCTATAGCACTTGATCTTTCTGTCTGCTTGCTGCTTTTCCACGTGTGAACCGTCTTGACCTAACCACCTCAAACGCAGCGATCTATTTACTAACTCAAGCGTTTTGCGCTGAGGGCTCATATTACATGAAAGATTAGGTTCTCCATTTCATTGTAATATTTTTTCAATATGCAGCAATAATTCGCTGCCACGGTGTCAGATTTCGATGATTCTTTTTTAGGGTTCTATACCCAAAGGTTCCGCTGTTTCTCCGTCCGTCTTCTTGTCTCTCTTGTAAAACATAAATGACAACTACAGCATACATTTTCATTATAAGTTATAATAAAGATTTAAAGTGTGTGACATTAAGAGGGTATGCTGTTGTCAAAGCGCCCATACAAACGTAGTCCAGTCATATTTTGAGTATTAAGCTATGAAAATCTATGAAATTTTCAAGACACAATCTAGAAACAAATATCTGTGTCGGTAGTGAGTCAGATTTTCGTTTAATTATATACTTCCAGAGTTACAGGGCGTCAAAGTATTGTATTTTTCGGTAGTAAAAAGCCCCAACTTTGAACCTGATTTACAAGAGTATGAATCAATTTAGAACAATTTGGAAAAACCACCGACATCTGAAATTTCATTAGTATACTGTATTAAAAAAATGGCTACGTAATATACTGTATCCTTCAAATGATCACTGGACTACGAAACATCCAAATAACGGGTTGATAACTTCGCGTAGTGTATGCTGTCTCACCGTACGAGCTGGGGTAGGATAGGGCTCGGAGAGGGACAGCTACAAAACAATGCAACCTTGAACGCGGCCACGTGGTCTTACCAACATAGCCTCTTAAGAGGCTACCACAGCATACCCTCTTAACAAAAAATTGTGGTACAATTACATTCATGTCACAGTTGAATTGCTTTATAAGCTGTTTTACATAACTATCTATCTATCTATCTATCGCTATCTGTTTTATCAAACAACAACAACAACAAAAAAGTATTTATTGTGCAAATTCTTAGCCTTAGTAACATCGCTACATATTTAAATGTATATATATAACAATCACTTGTTACAGTAACATATGTATGTATTCTATATTTATAGAGCCTGCATGTTTCTAACAACTCAGAAACTATTTGTTTTAATTAATCTAACAGATCAAGTTAAGTTTGTTCGTGGGATATCTCACCATGGGATGAGAGTCGGCGTGTCTTGTGATACGGGCGTCCTTGATGCAGAACATCGCCATAATCTCCAAGGAGTTGTTTACATTGAAGGAGATAATGACACAGTGTTCAGTAAGGTATGGCAAGGGACAAATAATTAAGTTTCTTCTAGCTATCTTCTTGAAAACTGATTTTGTTATGTATAAAAACTATTCACTCGTTAGGTAGTAAGTGCGCGCATACATAAGCTTCAATATAATACGGCGCTGGTTCTGCTTTCTTTCAAACCGGAACATCAGTGCTAGTAAAACTGTTGTTTGGTGGCAGACTTCGGTAGCATGGTGGTATCTACCCAGGCCGGTAGAAAATTCCCTATCATCTCGCATCAGGTGAGATAAAGTGCAAATCCATCACACAATGAATTTAATTTAGAATAAATAAATAAACTACGCAATAATCACACGAAAATATATTTAAAAAAATATATTTTATGGCGAAAATGCCTAACATCATTTGGTACTCTTCAAAATGCTGGATCGATTTTTTTTTATTTAAAAAAATATATTTTATGGCGAAAATGCCTAACATCATTTGGTACTAAATGCTGAATCGATTTTTTTTTATTTAAAAAAATATATTTTATGGCGAAAATGCCTAACATCATTTGGTACTAAATGCTGAATCGATTTTTTTTTATTTAAAAAAATATATTTTATGGCGAAAATGCCTAACATCATTTGGTACTAAATGCTGAATCGATTTTTTTTTATTTAAAAAAATATATTTTATGGCGAAAATGCCTAACATCATTTGGTACTAAATGCTGAATCGATTTTTTTTTATTTAAAAAAATATATTTTATGGCGAAAATGCCTAACATCATTTGGTACTAAATGCTGAATCGATTTTTTTTTATTTAAAAAAATATATTTTATGGCGAAAATGCCTAACATCATTTGGTACTAAATGCTGGATCGATTTTTTTTTATTTAAAAAAATATATTTTATGGCAAAAATGCCTAACATCATTTGGTACTAAATGCTGGATCGATTTTTTTTTATTTAAAAAAATATATTTTATGGCGAAAATGCCTAACATCATTTGGTACTAAATGCTGAATCGATTTTTTTTCTCGACTAATTTAAAGATAATACGGCATCACCACCAACATCATCATCCACAATATCAGCTTATTCATAGTTTATAAATGAATTTAGAAGCCTGTATGTACTTTATATATATATTTATTTATTTTTCTGTTGTCTTAAACTAAAATAGGCTAATAAGATAAGAGTCCAGGAGGATCGGCCCTGCTAGCTGAAGCACAGGTTCCACCTAGTTCGGCAGCAGTGGCTAAATTTTTGTTAAAAACCTAAAGCCAAGCAATTTTTAACGAATAGGTATATTTGTATTTATTTTATATAATTACATTTAAGTCAAAATTTTATATTATTATTTTTGTGAAAATAAATAAATATTTGATTTGATTTGAAATATTTGATCTAAAATATTCTAATTAGACCACAAGTGAATTAAATTACCAAATACCAAACCACCGCACTGCTATCACTTATATATACAAAACGCATTAAAATCAGTCCATCCGTTTGAGAGCTACGATGACACAGACCGACGGACACACACAGAAATTGGCTTCAAACTTAGTACACCCCTCTTTTTGCGTCGCAGTTAAAGCACATTATTTTTCAGGTGAAAACAGAACATTTTTCGAATTGGTACAAGTGGCTGATCGTTGGTGATGAACTTCCGAGCAACCTGCAACAGATCCGTTACGACGCTGATATGGTTTTCTATAATACCCAGGTCTCTGATAATGCTGGTATGTTGAAGTGTTATAATATCTGGGTGACAGAGCGAGTTTTTGTCCAAAAGTACAATTTTGCTTTTTAAAATGGCTTAAAACACTGGAATAAATACCCAACAAAAAAGTAAAAGTTGTATCCTGGACACCTGGAATTATCGTTCTTGCACCTTGGCCGCTTGACGATTGGCGAACGATGCTTATGTCCAAGCGTGTGAAATTAACGACCATATTTTGCGTTGAATAATCGGTTACATCATCATCATCAGCCGGGAAACGTCCACTGCTGGACATAGGCCTCCCTCATGGTACGCCACATCGACCGGTCCCGAGCCACCTGCATCCAGCGACTCCCTGCGACTCTAACCAGGTCGTCGGTCCATCTAGTAGGGGGACGGCCTGGTAGACGTTTCCCGACATGTGATAATCGGTTTAAAGATCTTTATTTCTTAAAAGAATTTGCAAAATTCACTTATATAAGAAAAGTAATACTCAATGAATTATAATATAACATACGGAACTGACGTGAAACTAAATTAAACTAATATAAGTGATTAAAATAACATTGTGGTTTTTTTATATAATATAATATATATTAGACTATCCTAGTGTGGGTAGAATTTTAAATCTATACAATACAAACTACTTAAGTGTGTCACAGAGCGTGAAGCAATAGATGCGGCATAGATTAAGTTGGAGCGTACTTATTTTGTACGTAAAGTTTTAAAAGTCTTTTGAAAGTGGGAAGTGATTTAGGATTCTTCACATCATTCGAAATGACTAAACGAAATAATGCGAAAGAAAACCAACCACGTTTTCCCAGACATAAGACTAATCTATATCGATTTTTCGCCCCCGAAATTCTCCACATTCCAAATTTCAGCGAAATTTTTAGAGCCGATATATACAACAATTGCTCGTTTAAAGGTATTCGAGTAGATAGAGTTATCATATAGTGGAGTGGTATATCATCGCTTGTCCACGATCTCACTTGGTGGTAAGCGACATTGTGGTCTGCGACGGTGCGCGTTGGTTTAGAAGGAGCCCGTTCACCCTTCAGTTGGTATCCATGAACCACCAAAACCTTACTGCGATCACCAATCCATTAGCCCAATCGGGCCCCTTTTTAAATAAAAATTAAAATATTATATCAATTATTTCCCTTGCGGCACCTGTGAGTCATCGTTTCATTTTCCATAACTATTCAACAATTTCAAGTTAATAGCATTCCTGTTCCTGAGATACTTAGCTGTGACAGGCGGACGGACAGACAAACAGACACCAGAGTGAGATTATAAGGGTCCCGTTTTTCATCGGATGCTCGGAAGCCTTAGAAATCATGACTGTAACAATTTTCTGTGTAATAAATTTTTATTTTAAAAACGCAAGGAAATACACAATCAAGCTCTGACGCCCCTGTGAAGCTAGACGTCATTTATATACAACCAAGTGGAGAGGTATCATTACATTCATGGGCACATTGGCGTGAATCCGGGCTACAAGTAACTCACGAAGGTGACAGAATCTCACGGAAGCTCGACCTGAAGAGATATCCGTTGAAAATTGCAGCTCCAGTAAGTGAACACTTTAAGAGGGTATGCTGTTGTCAAAGCGCCCATACAAACGTAGTCCAGTCATATTTTGAGTATTAAGCTATGAAAATCTATGAAATTTTCAAGACACAATCTAGAAACAAATATCTGTGTCGGTGGTGAGTCAGATTTTCGTTTAAATATATACTTCCAGAGTTACAGGGCGTCAAAGTATTGTATTTTTCGGTAGTAAAAAGCCCCAACTTTGAACCTGATTTACAAGAGTATGAATCAATTTAGAACAATTTGGAAAAACCACCGACATCTAAAATTTCATCATAATATACTGTATCCTTCAAATGATCCCTGGACTACGAAACATCCAAATAACGCGTGGATAACTTCGCGTAGTGTATGCTGTCTCACCGTACGCGCTCGGGTAGGATAGGGCTCGGAGAGGGACAGCTACAAAACAATGCAACCTTGAAACCGACCACGTGGTCTTACCAACATAGCCTCTTAACCGATTCTGTTTCTCACTCAGAAATGTGTATAACGTGTAATGTCAACCGACGCGACGTATGATAAATATTCAGGACAATGGCAGCAGCTTACATGTTACTGCGAATATCAGCGCATCTACCATGAGTTTACGCAGGCGTAACGTGTATCGTTAACTATCGGTTTGTCCTTGTCACCCGCATCTCGACTGAGCAGTATTAACAATAGTATTCGATATACGTTATCGACTGCGCAAACTCATGGCAGACGCACTGTCCACTTCGTGATGATTGTAGCAAATCCTCTCTTTGAAAGTCCGATGTGGTGACCTATGAGGCTAAGTCCAACATTGTACAACATGTCGTGTCAGCTTGTAGCAGAGTATGATGAAGTGCAAGTGGAAAAAGGGTTTTCCTGAAAAATGGTAAATGAATAAAATCTATTTTACCAGGTAGTACATTATTCTCCAGACCACTACAATGGCACGTTTAAAGATTATCTTGTAGACGAAAAGTTGTTGGCAGTGGACTCTTCACTTCGAAGTGGCTATGGCGGTGCTTCACTTCTAGTTGAGGCCCTAAACGCTACGTAAGTTCAAATATTACACATTTATCAACTGGATTTTTTCGGTCATGTAAGATGGGTTTGCACTAACGTGTTAAGCGTGTGAAGTGCACCTAAAAGCCTGAAGATAATGAGCCTCTTATTTGGAGAAGGTCGTATTTCAATTCGAGCAGGACCTGGAGCTAGAAAAAAAATTATTTATTTATTAAGGCTTACCAACTAATTACACACAATAACAAAAAACTAAACTTACAAAACAATAGTGTCATATGTGCAACTAACTTAAAGGTAAACACAGCGTTGTACCGATAATAAGAAAAATAAATGTAGACAAAAATACTTACAAATCGACATTAGAAAATCCAGTTCGAAAACTACTTTTAACGGAGTTTTGAAATTTAAAAAAGAATTGCAAAAACCATACAAATTCTTGTTTTTCTCCCTCACAAAGTTATTATAAGTTTTACACATCAATACTGGGGAATTGGAGCCGAATGCAGTATGTCTAAAGTTGACACAAAACTGGTTGTAATTGATGGCACGAGCCGCCACTTTGGGAACTGTAGACCGGATACAATTCAAAATATCAGGACTGTCTATTACTAAATTTAGGACCTTATATAGAAATACCAGTGATATATAGTACCGTCTGTTTGCTAAAGAGTCCATTTTAAAATATTTTAAGCGTTTAGAATATTGGTCCTTCAATGTCCACAGGGAGGTCCTTTCAAGTGCCCAGTATTGGAATACTCTTGAACCAAACCGTAGCAGTATGCTGACCATGGTGATGTCAGACGAAGCACAGTTGTCCGGAGCTATATTGCGGATTTTGCTTGACCGGGTTAAGATTATGGACTACGTTTTACCGCTATGGCCATTTAGGTAAGTGTGCTATGTTAATAGAGCTCTATTTTAATAAACATTGTTGGTTCGTTCAATAATAACAGACGAAAGATAAAAATGACTTTCAACTAGAATTAGAAATACACTTGTACACATACATTTGACATACTTTACATATAAGAGGGCTAATCTGAAAACCAGCGCTATGTCTACTGCCACAGCAGATGCTGAGATCAGTCCTGTTTGACGACATATTACAACACAATGCATATGTACATCAATAATGTATTATTTGTAATTGCAAAATTGTTGTCAATTGTGTTTTTGTATTGTGTTGTGTGTGTCTTAGTTAAATAAATATGTTTCTGTTTCTGTAATTGATGGGTTAAATAGGTTACGTAAAATAATTTCTAAATTTGAAATGAATGTACGTCATTCGCAAAGGCGAAACGTTGAAATACACGTATCGTAGAAATAACTAGCATGGACACAAGATTCATATTTCCAAATATCGATGAAGACATACCCAGTTCGTTAAATTGTGATTTCTGGTATCAGTAACTAGCTACAATGATACAATGAACATCAGCCAGGAAACGTCCACTGCTGGACATAGGCCTGCTTCATAGTACGCCACATCGACCGGTCCCGAGCCACCTGGGGCTCTATTTTTGATTCGCTCTACGCGCCGCGAGCGCTCGATTTCTACTGATTTTCGTTCGACTTATGGAATTTGATATTTTTGAATCGCTCTCCTGCAACGAGTGGTCGGGACCACTCTTTGCGGAGGCGAGCGATAGACTAAACGTCATCGTCGAACACTGACATTACCACTTATTGACATTGACAGTAGGAACTGTTCTATGAACTTTGCGTTCCATTTTCCTTGCCGGTTTTATTTTTTTGCGTAAAACGGATAAAATTAAACATTTTAAGTTATATTGGCCACCCCTGAGGCGAATGATTAAAAAATACGGTCAAACCAGTTTTCATGCGACTTGTAGTCGATCGTGACTTAAGTCGTGTACGACGAAGCTATGTCACACGAGCGAATCAAAAATCCCCTACATCCAGCGATACAAATACTCGTATAAATCATATATGATTACTTTTTTTCAGTGTTGGCTTCACATATCTCGCAGAACGCGAGAGTAGTTCCAACATGTTTATTGAGCCTTTCAGTCCTGGGGTCTGGTTGTCTTGCCTCGGAGTCTGCGTTATCCTGGCTTTAGCTCAGAGACTGTGTGCAAAAGAACCCAATGAGAAAGAAGCTGCATTCTACGCTGTGCTGGCCACTTGGTTGCAGCAAGGTAACTCCATCATTAATACTGTTTATTCGAAGAATTCCGCTGCTAAAAAGACTGCAATAACTGTCAGAATTGCAAGGAGTGATTTTCAGTCGCATGATCCCCCATGGTTTCTCTAAATAACGAACGCAGAATTCTTGGTTTTACAGTGGATGTTTTTGAACACACGATGACATTGTCAGAACCAATTTGAATGAAAATCAGCACACAGACTGAATATGTTCTAGTTTAAACCTGCGGTACTTTTCATCCAAGAAAAGTGTTAGGTTAGACTCAATGTCCAGGAGTGCAATTCACTAGAACTAAATATTCTTACAACCTCAAACTTGGCTGACGATAGCATTGCATCCAGCGACTCTCCAGGATCTTTGGTCCATCTAGGCCGAACACTTTAAACAAACGTCGTGATATCAGTTCCTATTCCTTTACATGGAATGATGTTTGTAAACACACGCATGTGTAAGTTTTTTTTAATGTATTTAATATGTTTATTTCTTTATAAAATAATACAATTTTTACATTAATCGCCAAACTGTGGAACAGTTTGTTGGCGATAGACGCTCTATATATTACTTATTCTATATTCTATATGTATAAACTAAATCTTTTAATATCATATTTATCTATCTACTATTTTATCATTAAAGATATCCAACAACCATGCCTTTAATTTTTTCTTAAATTCTCTTTTATTTTTGCAGTCATCTTCGCATTGAAAATCATTGTAAAGGCGTGGCGTCAGATACCTTACTGTTCTCTCTCCGTAATAATTAATGACACAGGGCTCAATATATTGCGTTCGAACATTTTTCCTGAGGTTTCCACACTCTTTGCTTATTTTCAATTCAGTTTTTTGAAATTGTTCTACTGCTATTAAATACTTGACCTTTTCATGAACTGGAAGAATTGAACATTTTTTAAATAGGACATCGTAGTTATTTTTACAGTTATTTTTTGTTTTTTTATCAACTAGCTGTTTTAGAAATCTAATTTGTAAATTTTTAATTTTGTCAAGATATGTAGGAAAAGTCCGGCCATATGCATTTAAACCGTAGCTCAATACAGCATCCACTAAAGCATAATAAAGCATATACATTGTTGCTCTATTTACTATATGTTTTAAATGACTGAAGTTATATAATATTGACCTTAAACTATTACACACAATGTCTACTTGTAGCTTCCAGTTGAAACTACAGTCTATGGTTAGTCCGAGGTATCTGTACTTACTCACAAATTCAACAGCTTTACAGTTACATTTAATTTTTTTTATTATGTAAGCATTCGTAAGTATGTCCTACTACATTTATTTGGTTGTCAGGCTTTTTTAAGTACGGTGATTTCAGAAGCATGCATTTTGTTTTAGTGATGTTCAGTATTATTCCATTATCGTGAGACCATTTCAAAACGTTATCAAAATCTATTTGTAAATTTCTTTCTATAACTGCAATGTCTTTACCTGCGTACATCAAACACGTGTCATCCGCATACATGTGAGTGGAACAGTACTGCATCACGTTACTCGTGCTGTTCACGTGCATTATATACCCTACAGGACCGAACACCGAGCCAGTGGGCACCCCATACACGATATCAGCTTCATTCCCAGTCACACCGTTTATCGTAGTACAAAGAGTCCTATTTGCTAAGTAAGCTTGGAACCATTTATTCACCGGTCCACGCACACCGCACTCATGCAATGCTGTGAGTAGTTGTCCGTGGTCCAGTGTATCAAATGCTTTTTTGAAGTCTATGAACAGAACAACCACGTACTTTCTCTCATTTAATTTCTCATTGATATCATCTGTGAACACTGTCAAGGCAGTAGCCGTACTGCGTTCTTTTCTAAATCCATGCTGAACATTTGAAATAATTTGGTTCTTTTCTAAAATTGTACTAATTTTTTTGACAATTACCTTTTCCATTATTTTATTTATAACGGAGATGATAGCAATAGGTCTATAGTTAGAGTAGTCTAAGTGGTCTCCCTGCTTATAAATAGGGCGTATTTGGGATTTTTTCAGAAAGTCAGGATATAATCCTTCTTTTATACACACATTAACGAATTTTGCCAGAACTGGACTAATTTTATTCTTTATTATCTTCAAATCTTGGGTTCTTATTCCATCTAACCCCGGTGATTTTCTATTACTTAATTCATTTATAATTTTTTCAATTTCATTAGGTAACACATTTTGATATCGGAAAGATATATCACATGGTTTTACGTAGCTATTTCGATCTAAAAATGTTAGATCACATTTATGTTTTATTATTTCAATTTCCTGTGTAAAAGTTTCGGCAAATTTCGTGCATATGTTACTAACAGAGTTTGTTTTACCTATATATTTCAATACAATGTCATCTAAATTATTCTTATTTTTTCCTAGCCATCCATTAATAGTAGCCCAAATTTTTCTAAAATTTCCCTATTCGCCTATAAAAGTATACTCGTATTCGCGTGCGCCATAGGGAGGACTTCTGGCCGACGGGCGTGGTGTACCGTCGCTTCAGAGGAAAGATAGCGACCAACACCACCAGAGCGGCACCAACGTGACATAGTAAATAAGTGTGTAGAATATTATTGTAGTGTGTAGTAGTTTAACTTAATGTATTTTATTGTATTGTATATATACTTATGGGTCAGTGTTACCTGAAATAAATGAATAATAATAGTAACGATCCGTATCTGGGTAATTTTCTTGCGGGCAGAGGTGAGGCGGCGTAGTATATTAATTCTGCAGTATCATTACAGCTTAAACGTATTTAATTCTATAAATTAGGCAATATACCTCTATGTGGTTTCCTTCCTGGTTTCAGATGCTAGTGCTGTCCCGACCGGCGTATCGGGGCGTTGGACGTTTATAGTGATGTCCATATCATCGATGCTGGTGTATGCTTACTATACCTCCGCTATAGTGTCCGCGCTCATGGACAGCGGGCTCGGAGGGCCTACGACGCTGAGGGAGTTGGGGGACTCCAAATATGCCATCGCTACGGAGGATTTTGAATACATGCGTTACTTATTTTTTGACGTAAGTATAACTCTGGAACATGGGCGAATACATACAATACAAAATGTTTTAAAAACACTTGCTGAGAACAAAACGTGCTGCTCACCGCAATACTGTCTCCATCCTGAAAGAACTTCACATCAAACATTTGAAATGACACTACGTAATTAAACTGTTTTCGTACACAATATACCATTGTTTAAGAATAAATAAAATAAAATAAAATTTTACAGTTTATAAGATTGGGAACCACGTACCTGGAAACCTACTAGATGGACCGACGACCTGGTTAGAGTCGCAGGCAGTCACTGGATGCAGGTGGTTCGGGACCGGTCAATGTGGCGTAACATGAGGGAGGCCTATGTCCAGCAGAGGACGATTCCCGGCTGATGATGATGATGATGAAGGTTTCATTGCAATGCTCACTTTAGAAACGGTTCTCATGGCCGTTTGTTTATGGCCGTGCTTTCGTGTATTATAAAAGCATTTGTTTACATCTGCAACATATATTTATATAGAAGCATAGCATAAGTTTAAACTGTCAAAATATACATAAGTAATATGTAAATTATGTGTTGGTGGTGTAATTATAAATTGATTTATATATCTATCTATTATAAATCCAATACCACACGGCACAAACTTCTAAACTTTTGCTCCAAATTTAGCTCTTTTATTTTTTCCAGACCAACTCCCATTGGGATGATATGGAATATCTTAAAAAGAAAAAGATGTCCTCCAACATGTACCTGGACATTCATCGCGGCGTAGAACTGGTCAAGGGGGGCACCACCGCCTACCACACCGAGTACAACGATATCTACTTCCACCTGAGGATGCTCAATGATGAACAAGTCTGCAAGTTGAAATATGTGGACACTATACCTGAGGTATCCTTTCTGAGCTTCAATTTTGTATTCCAATAAGTAGTGGTAAGTCCAAGTTACCCTGGATCTTTTGAGATAGATTAACTACCAGGTATTCCTTTTTATCGAAGATTTCCCATAATCTAAAGATACCTATTCTTATAAGATTCATTTTATGATCTACCTGACAAACTTTAGGTGCCAGAGTTGTTGAGACGTCTAGATCGTTGACATGGCTTATGTAGCTACTACATGTCGTGTCTATCGGGCCGTCCCCCTACTAGATGGACCGACGACCTGGTTAGAGTCGCAGGGATTCGCTGGATGCAGGTGGCTCAGGACTGGTCGATGCGTGCCATGAGGGAGGCCTATGTCCAGCAGTGGACGTTTTCCGGCTGATGATGATGATGATGATGACATGTCGTAGATAGTAAGCGGGACGACAACGTGCCTTCCGAAGCACGGAATCATTCCACTTTTCTGACAATCCGGTGATTCAGCCTGCAGTGTCAAAGTGATTTATGATAATGTCCTCCGCGAAATGAACCTGGTACATTCCGTGTATGTTGCGCGTCTAAGTCTAACGATATCTCTTATATATATAGATTTCTTCTTATCAGAGAAGCCGGGCGATTTGGTATTTCTATTGACTAAAACCCTCTTGGTGGTCATTCTCAATGCAAGTCGAGAAGCTCTGACCTCGACTTAGTCTGCCGCGTAACCTTGTGTCACTGGAGGCCTAATTGATCTTTGTGTTATCATCAACAGCCTATATATATCCCCACTGCAGGGGCTCAGGCCTAGTCTCCTACATAGTGTATGGGACATAGTCCACCACGCGGGCCCAGTGCGGATTGGTGGACTTCACATGCCTGTTCAAGACATGCAGGTTTCCTCACGATGTTTTCCTTCACCATTAAGCAATCGGATAATGTACTTGAATTGAAAAACAACTCATAGGTACACGGCTTGATCCGAACCCGGAACCCTCAGATTGAGAGTTCGGGCCTTATCCAATGCGCCACCGACGCATTATGTTATATCTTTGTTCATTAACTGTTTTTTGTATTAAAATTTTATTGTGTCTTCCTTGAAAATAAATAAAATAAAATCAACAGGTGTGTCAATAGCATCTTTGTGTTGAAATAATCATAAACTAACATAACGAGTTGTTCATTCATTTCAGGCTTTTAGATGTGCACTTACCGAATGGCCTTACCGTCCTTACCATCAGGCGAAAGTGCCAATAAATTTTGCACAAAATTAAGTCAGTAAATTATTTATAATTAATATATTATGTAAATCGTGTTTTTATTTATTGTTATGGTGTTTTTCTACATTATCTTCTTCTCTAATATTACTTTTTTGTTTTGTTTATGTACATGTATGTAGGTCTACTTACAGTATATTTATTTTTTGAAAACTCCAGTGTGAGCGCCGGGAGAAATCTGTTGTTAGGGATAGGCCATCTAATTGTACAGTTTTAGTATAATAATTGACTTTTTAATTATATTACAGTCATTGACCTGGATCGTGACAGGGAAACGCAGCCAATGGACTGAGGTATTTCGCTCGAAAGCAGCTTGGGTCCGCGAGGCGGGCTTGGCAAGTCGTGTCGTCTCCCACGTCATGATACACCCAGCCCCATGCCGAGCCACCATGCTGGCTGAAAGAGTCAGGTTCGGAGACGTGGCCCCACTCCTGGGGCTGACTGCTGCAGGAGCCTTGCTCTCATTTGTAATTTTAGTGTTGGAAATGATGCTAGCAAAAATCAAGAAGAAACCAGTGACTAATTAGATACCGTCGGTGTGGGATATGGTTAATGGTAAACCAGAATTATCGCTTAGGTTCTTGTAAACCAGATATACAGACAAATAATAATTAACGCGTTCAAAAAGAACTAAAAACCGACTTCAATTGCTTTAAAATTTTGGATTTTGTTGATTTTCTCAAAGAGCGATCAATCAATTTCGATAAAATTTATATGGGACCACCTCTGAAGTATTCTCAACCAAAAATAAAAGAATTATCAAATCATTTTATCATCATATCAACATTTTTAAAACTAAAATTTTACAATCTGACGCTTCGTTTCAAGATGTTGTATAAAACTGCTAATCATTGACCTTCTGCATTGATGGATTCAAAGTGTCATTCAATTTTGCGGGTTAAAGTTCAGCTATTATGAAAAACAGTTTATTCGGCTATCTAATTGCGACATATACATATTGTTATACTCTTACTTCAATGCAACATATTATTAATAATTAGACTCAAGAGATCTTTTAATTATTAACGAGAAACTTTAATACAAATCAACAATCTACATTGGTATGACTTGAATTGAAAATATTGCAACAGTGTCCTTCAAATTGTTTGAGATTATATAACGAATAAGGTAAACTACTCTGTAATCAAGAAACACATACGATACATTCATTTGTAGCAAACACGTTCAAGCCATTTTATTGCTTCAAATAAAAAAATCTAAAATAACCTATTTTGTTTCATTATCAACAGCCTTTAAACGTCTCCACTGCAGGGGCTCAAGCCTACTCTGCTGCAGAGGTCATAGTTCACCACGCGGGCCCAGTGCGGATTGGCGGACTTCACATGCCTGTTCAAGACATGCAGGTTTCCTCACGATGTTTTCCTTAGATATATAGATTATCATTTTATTTGCCAGCACAATACAAATAAAAACGAAATACACACAAACACAAGAAGAAGAACACACAATATAAGTTAGAAATAACAGCATCGTTTATTGCAATGTGTCATGCCAGCAAAACGGCCCGAACTCAGCATAACGTTGTGGACTACGAGCCCACAACACTGGTAATTCTGCTAGAGCCTAGAAGGTGTGAAAGGAAAAGAAATGGAATATGTAATAGAAGGGAACAAAAGGTTTAACATGAAAGGTAATGAAATAAACATGAACATGGACATTTATAGGACAGTGCTATGATTAGTAGGAGAGAGTATAAAGGAGATAATTAATAAGCACCCTTCACCGTTAAGAGGCTATGCTGGTGAGACCACGTGGCCGCGTTCAAGGTTGCATTGTTTTGTAGCTGTCCCTATCCGAGCCCTATCCTACCCGAGCGCGTACGGTGAGACAGAATACACTACGCGAAGTTATCCACCCGTTATTTGGATGTTTCGTAGTCCAGGGATCATTTGAAGGATACAGTATATTATGTAACCATTTTTTTAATACAGTATACTAATGAATTTTCAGATGTCGGTGGTTTTCCAAATTGTTCTAAATTGATTCATACTCTTGTAAATCAGGTTCAAAGTTGGGGCTTTTTACTACCGTAAAATACAATACTTTGACGCCCTGTAACTCTGGAAGTATATATTTAAACGAAAATCTGACTCACCACCGACACAGATATTTGTTTCTAGATTGTGTCTTGAAAATTTCATAGATTTCATAGCTTAATACTCAAAATATGACTGGACTACGTTTGTATGAGCGCTTTGACACCAGCATACCCTCTTAAGCAATCGGATAATGTACTTGAATTGAAAAACAACTCATAGGTACACGGCTGGATTCGAACCCGGAACCCTCAGATTAAGAGTCCGCGCATTATCAACTGCGCCACCGACACTTTATGAATTTCGTTTTTCGCTTAAAAAAATTAAATTAACGCTATTTCGTTTAAGGAAACGATATTCGAATAATAGTGTCATTGTTTTATTTACACAATAATCTTCGGAAATTAGACATCAACATAAAATATTCTCTTGTGCTTTGATAGAGCTGTTAAGCTGTCATATCGAAGCTTTGATCAGACCCTGCGCTGACGTTGATATGATAATGCATTTGCTTTGATATAAAAACAGCAACGACTCCGTCAGTCCGTTCTTTAGGGCACATTCAACGATGATGCTAGTCCAGGCGATTGTTGAGTTCTTCAAATACAAAGTTGTTCACAGTATCATAGTTTTGACTTGCTCCTGGTCTGCTAAAGGTAAGAATCTAAGATTTATTTACATAAACGAGCCCGAGTGCATAATTTTACATGTACCTCCAATTCTACCTTTTTCCATGAAAACTAATTTATTCGAAGTTAATATTTTCTAACCTTTTTGACGACTCTGAATCATAAAAGTAATGCATAAATATGTTATCTTAAAGCTGTAAATATCTTTGTCATGAGCCGCACTAATAGATCGCGACGAAAAGGGGAATGCCCATGATCGCCATGTTAGCACTCGTAATGAGGCGATTTCAGAGACATCTGTCAGTCGAGTACTCAAAGATGTCTATAGATGGCGCGAAAGTGATAAAATTAAGCAGTCCACACACTCAAAAAGTCTCGTTTACAATTTTGACAGATTTATTTGCATAGCAGTTATATTGTATTTGGTAGGTGTATGACAGTTTAATGACTTTGCAACAAGGAATTTAGTAAATGAACGTGCTTTGAATTCATACGAAAAATACATTTGATAGTTAAAATGCCATCTATCCATGGATGAAGAACTATTTTCTTTTTCTTTTTTAAAGTATCTCATTGTATTAGCTGTAAAATGTTGCGATTGGCCATCTCTTAATATCATATATCTAAGTCGCATAATGAGGTGATCCTATTCTAAACTCGAACCCTGAATGCATTGGTACACTCACTCAAAAACTTATGAGATCCGTATAACAGGACTTACTTGTATCAATCCAGATCAGATCAAATTCATACGTGAGCTGTCTCGACGTGGCGTGACAGCCAGCGTGGCCTGTGAGCCTGATATCCTGGCGAATATGCAGAATTGTCACATTCAAGGAGTCTTGTATGTAGACCATAACAGAAGCAGTGTTTTGCACAAGGTTCGTATATTTACGGTAGTATGATATTTGGGCGATAAGAACCCTTCAGCCGTTTCGAGTTTTGAACGATGCTGTTTTCAAACGACTTGGAATACGGTACCTATTACTTATAATTGCTAAGTTCTTTTTGAACGCATTAATTATTCCTTAAAATTCCGTTCGTTAATGATTCACCTTAAAGATGATTACTATTCACGACATATTGTTGTTTGACACGGAATATATAATTCGTCTGCCCAAAGCTCTTTTGAGAAGTAGCAATAAACAATATAATCAAACCTAAAGAATCGTGGCTTTGGAATATCTACTAAAATATATTAGATAAGCCATGTTAGTTCAGTTAGGTAGAGCGCCAGTCCTTGAATACTCGAGGTCTGAGTTCGTTCCTGGCTCGTTCCAATGATTTCTAATGTGGAATTTTTGTACGAATGATAAAAATCATTATCATTTGCTTTTCCGTGAAAGAAAACATCGTGAGGAAACCTGCACACTCCTGAGAAGAAATTCAAAGGTGTTTGTGAAGTCTACCAATCCACACTGGTCCCGCGTGGTACACTATAGCCCATACACTCTCTGTAGGAGAGTAGGCATAGGCCTGATGTATATAGGCTGTTGATGATGACGTATGTTTTAAATATAAATAAGCAGACAGGATTGTTTATGTTGGATTGCAGGTGCAACCTGAGTACTTCTCTGCCTGGTATAAATGGCTGGTTCTCGGAGGAGATATCCCCGAAGTCTTGCAGCAGATACGCTATGATGCTGATGTGACCCTTCTAAAACTGAATTATGGTTTAGAAATGGGCAACAGTGAATATTTATTTTTCATTGAGTCAATATGGAACCTAAATTTGCTAGAGATTTACACACTGGAACTACATTTTGTATAACAAGGCAGACAGTTCGATTGACAATCAAAAGTATTCTATGCGTTGATCCACAGAGTACTAACACAGCTTGATCTAAACAGAAACAGAATTACATTCATTTGACAATACAAACAACACAAAGAAAAACACAACAAAGAAAAAAAAACATGTAAAAAAGTAAAAAATAGCAATACATATAATTATTGTCAGGCCGTCCCCCTACTAGATGGACCGATGATCTGGAAGTGAGTAGTCGCTGGAAGCAAGTGGCTAGGGACAGGTCATCGTGGCGTACAATGGGAAGGCATATGTTGGCGTTGTGTTGCAATCTGACGAATCTCAGTATCTGCTGTCGCAGAAGCCACATATAAATAAAATACTGTTGTTCCATAAACCTTATCGAGTACCTTGTTGTTGAGTACATTGTTAAAAACTCAATATTTTCAACTTCAACTCGATCATAAATATTTTTTGCTTTATATGGCTTCTTTTCAGGGTTTTAAGGGTAACCAACGGGACCCTATTACTAAGGCTCCGCTGTCCGTCTGTCACCAGGCTGTATCTCATGAACCTTGATATGTAGTTAGACTGTTGAAATTTCCACAGATGATGTATTTCTGTTGCCACTATAACAACAAATACTAAAACACAAAATAAAATTAATATTTAAGGGTCGCCCCGGTGTGGGCACAACAAATCTGATTTTTTTGAGACGTGCGTTTTAACTTATTTGTAGCTCCATCTAGTGACGAGTAGCAAAACAAAATTTTATAGAACCCTCGTTGAGCGAGTCCAACTCGCACTTGGCCTGTTTTATTTCGAATATGATTTGAGCTTCATAATTATAAAACATTCTGACGGTATATCTCCTAGTCTAGTCTAGGAATATTTAAAAATTTCCTATGCATGATTCCAGCTGCCTCAGAAGTTGACTCCGATCCCACCCTCTACTTCTACGACATCTACATTCATCCTAAAGCAGGTGCTTCTCTTCACCCCTGGGCTCGCTGGTCTGAAGGACTCCATGTGGAACATGAACACGAGAGAACTCTAAGAAGACACGATTTGAAGCAACATTCATTGACAATGGCTGCTCCTGTATGTACATCACCTATTTGACTTTTTTGCATTGAACTATATCTTGTATCGGAAGTGTCGGTGGCGCAGATTAAGAGGGTATGCTGTTGTCAAAGCGCCCATACAAACGTAGTCCAGTCATATTTTGAGTATTGAGCTATGAAAATCTATGAAATATTCAAGACACAATCTAGAAACAAATATCTGTGTCGGTGGTGAGTCAGATTTTCGTTTAAATATATACTTCCAGAGTTACAGGGCGTCAAAGTATTGTATTTTTCGCTAGTAAAAAGCCCCAACTTTGAACCTGATTTACAAGAGTATGAATCAATTTAGAACAATTTGGAAAAACCACCGACATCTGAAATTTCATTAGTATACTGTATTTAAAAAATGGTTACATAATATACTGTATCCTTCAAATGATCCCTGGACTACGAAACATCCAAATAACGGGTGGATAACATCGCGTAATGTATGCTGTCTCACCGTACGCGCTCGGGTAGGATAGGGCTCGGAGAGGGACAGCTACAAAACAATGCAACCTTGAAACCGACCACGTGGTCTTACCAACATAGCCTCTTAAGGCACGGACTCTCAATCTGAGGGTTCCTAGGAGGTTTTTTCTTTCAATTCAGGTACATTATCCGATTGCTTAACGGTGAAGGAAAACATCGTGAGGACAACCTGCATGTCTTGAACAGGCATGTGAAGTCCGCCAATCCGCACTGAGCCCGCGAGGTGGACTATGGCCCATACACACTCTGTAGAAGAGCAGGACTGAGTCTCTACAGTGGGGAAGTATGTAGGCTGTTGATGATAATTATATCTTGCATAAATTGAAAGATGTGGTTTACAATGACCTTTATTCGTATCTTAAATAAAATTCGAGACGTTACTATTGATTTCCTTAGCAAAAGAATGAGAAAACTATGTAGGAGATGAGCTGCAGCATTTACCTTTGTAACAATATATTAATGCGAAGACTAATCTATCTGCTAATCATGGTGTCTATTGCAAATACCTTAAATGGAAAGTTTGACGTGGCGGTATAAAAGGGAGAGTCAGGTCCAAAAGTAGGTTTGCGCAGCGAAAAAAGATGTGGCCCTTGTATGAACTGCTACTTTATATTAACAATGGGAATGATGTTCTAAATTCCAAGTTTCTCGTTCAATCAATCTGTGAATCACGGAAGGATTTTGTGTACATATAGATTTTAATAATAAAAAATCCAACCACAGGTCCGTCATTTCGATAAGAGCTGGTACAACGGAACGTTCCATGACTACCTGATGGATGAGACTATGCCTGAGGTGGACTCCGGAGTCAGGAGTGGATACAGAGGATCCTCGTTAATCCTCCAGGCTTTAAACGCAACGTAAGTGGTATATTACGTATTTTAGAACAGATTTTAAAACAGAGAATCGTGCCCTACCATGGTGGGGTCCTGTGTTCAACGGATGATGAGGTCAAGCAAAGTTAAATTTAGAAGTCTTATTGAAGTCGTTTCCATTGTAAAACCTACGTATGTATGTGTAAGAATGTATTGTAAATCAAAGTGAAATTAAAAATAATCCAGGTTGCTTTCTTGAGGGAAAGTACCACGATCAGGATCACCATGCTTTGATGGTGGACTGGCGATCGTGGAAAGATGAGATAGATACACAGGCAAATATGGTGCTGCTCACTCCCTGGCGCAACACTGTTCGAAAGTCAGGACTACAATGGCAAAAATATACCATCATCATCAACAGCTTATATATGTCCCCACTGCAGGGCAGGCCTACTCTCTTACAGAGAGTGTATGGGACATAGTCCACCACGCGGACCCAGTGCGGATTAGTAAACTTCACACACACCTTTGCATATCTTCTCAGGAAGTTTTCCTTCACCGAAAAGCCAATTTTTTATTTAAATTCTTTTGTAGTGCAGTTCTGCAACAAGCACAGTTCTGGCTACCACCAGATTACAACAGCAGCATGCAAGGGATGATAGCAGAAGGACGAGTCCAGCTGGCTGGAGCAATCCTGCGCATCAACTTGGACCGGATCAGATTTTTGGACTACATTCTGCCAATATGGCCTTACGCGTACCAATTTCATTTATTTTGAATTAGAAAAAGAAACATAATACACACACACACACATCATCATCATACAGATGCAGAATTGAAAATTTCAAATTCATCCTGCACTGAAGTAAAATACGAACGATAAAAGTTTCACACAAATTTTTTCCCCATATTTTTTGGAAATAGAATAGCTGGCTTTCCATAGTAATTATTTAAACATAATTCGTAGATTATAGAATTGCAAGGTCGGGAAATATGTATCGTTAACAGCCTACTTTACAGTGAATCACGATTTTAATTGTTATCATCAACAACCTATATACGTCCCCACTGCAGAGGCTCAGGCCTACTTTCCTACAGAGAGTTTATGGGACACAGTAGTCCAACCACGCGGGCCCAGTGCGGAACTGCGGACTTCACATGCCTGTTCAAGACCGTTAAGCAATCAGATAATGTACTTGATTTATTTTTATTTTACTAATTTTTATATACTTTATTTTTATTCTTCAAAGCATCACCTGGGGGCATCAGCTGCATAGCGGCCATTGCAGCGTATTCATAATGAATTTCACTAATATGACGACATCCGTCCACAATCCGATATCCTATTTTTTGGTAAAGACTACAAAGTTATTCTATTTTCAAAGATTACGATAAAAAAATGTTGTATGGAGGTATTCTGAGCGAACCGTTAACAGCCAAAATATTTGAAAAGTAAAATAACTTTTTTAAATGTCCTAACATACGATTTATTTCACCTAACCTCAATTCTTCCATGTAGATGTCATCTAACCTATAGTTACCTAGAAGAGATCGCCTGAACGATAATGCTACCTCAGAATTACATACATTGATTTGGTACAGTTAAGCATGTTTTGATTCGATTTGTTTTCAAACAGATCTGGCTTTATTTACCTCGCAGAGCGAGCGAGCAGCACCAATATGTACGTGTCCCCCTTCAGCCCTGGGGTGTGGTGGTCAGTCCTCGGAGTAGGCATCCTACTGGTGTTTGTACAGAGACTGACGGCAAGAAGACCCGAAGAGAAGGAGACAGCTTATCTGGCAGTTCTGGCTACTTGGCTGCAGCAAGGTAATAACGAAACCAATTAATTTCACATCGTTCAAGCCCTGCTCGTTACCCAAAATCAGAAACGTTCGCGGGCGCCGCCTGGTCTATTTTATGGACACCATTTCCTGTGTTTTCTTTCCCGTCAGGGAAGTGCCAGTGCATCCCCTGGCAACCTTTCTGCCGGGACCCATGGAAACATTTTTTCAGCAGGCAAACGACGGTTCTAGTCCGCAAGATGTCGGCAAACTTATTTTTTCTAAGCAAACTCCTTGAAGTGGTCCCAAAAAACGTTATTGTCCAAAAAATTAAAATTTATAATAAATCTTTAAAATAAGACGAGGAAATTTTAATATGCACATTTGAACATGCAGAATAACATTTGACCACTATTTAGAAGCTTTGCGGTAAAATAAATGCTGGTGTTAATTTTAATGGTATTATCCCGTTTCAAGAAAGTAGCAAAAACTAAATAGCACAGCGTAACAAAACGTTCAAGTGTGTGTTTGGTGGGACGTCGAAAAAGTTTAATCCCACCAGTGGGACATTGCAGTGCAACTGTATTGACCACTTATTTATATCTAATCAAACGAATATCGGGTTGAGACGGAGTTTTACCGCATTACACTATTCTAGTTAATTTTTCTAGGTGCAGGAGATGTAATTTATTTTCCATGAACCAGCAATTATAAGCGTTTATAAACATTATTTTTGATAGAACTGTACTGAAAGAAAAAAGTGATGAAGTGAACGTAAACGTAGACTTACTCAGTTTACGTTCAAAATTAAAATTCGACGGCAAATCCTAAGCTATTCGTCAATTGTTCAAGATGCAACCACAGTACCTGTCGGGGCCTCTGGGAGGTGGTCTTTCCTGGTGCTATGCGTGTCTTCGATGCTGGTCCACGCATATTACACATCAGCTATAGTGTCCTCACTCATGACAACCGGAATGAGCGGCCCAGCGACCCTCGAGGCGCTCGCTGACTCCAAATACGGGATATCTTCCGAACCGAACGATAACTTCAGGGCTCTATTCTTTGATGTAAGTGTAGTAGGCTAATCAAAGTAATACCTTCATAAGTTCACTTTCTATTTACTGAATCGTGTGGCAAGGTAGCTTATTGTGTGGTGATGTTTCAAACGACTGCAAGTCAGCAGTGCAGAGTGCTCACAGCAACTCCTAAACACGTGAGTTTCTTCGTCGTGGGTTCGTCGACCCTAACCAGGTCGTCGGTCCATCTAGTAGGGGGACGATCTGGTAGACGTTTCCCGGTACGTGGTCGCCACTCGAGAACCTTTACTCCCCACCGGTTATCGGTTCTTCGAGCGATGTGGTCTGACAATTGCCACTTCAGCTCACTGACTCGTCGAGCTATGTCGGTGACCTTCGTTCGTCTACGGATCTCCTCATTCCGGACCTTATCACGTAGAGAAATTCCGATTTAAAATTATTATATAGAAATTTAAACTTCCCAGGTGAAATCCAATTGGAGTGGCCTTGAATACCTTAAAAAGAAGAAGATGACGTCAATATTTTACCAGAACATGGAGAAAGGCGTGGAGTTGATAAGAGAAGGCAGGATGGCGTACCATACCGAATACAACACTTTCTACCCACACATTAAGACGTTCTCTGACGAACAACTTTGTAAACTGCAATATGTCGACACAATTCCTGAGGTAATATTACTTGTAGAAAAGAACTGCTTCCGTGGCCTAGTGGCTACAACTTTGGACTCACGATCTGGAGGTTCCGTCGATACCCAGCGGGGTACCTGTACGTACCAGATTTGGTTGGTGGCAGAGTTCTATATCCGCCTGGCTAGTAGAAATGCACAAAATAGTCCTTCTTAAAGTAATGTGCTATGTCATTACATTTTTTCTCGCGTAAGGTAATGAATAATATCAGAGCCAGGGCACACTGCACATTGCAACATAAGCTCCTTTGACAATAGGCTCGTTACATTGAATAGAATATAAGACTCTATCGGACTGCTACAGGCTGCCTTGTGGTGTTCTCAGACCTTTTTAATATCTGTATGAACTGATCGAGGTTCTAAGCAACCTGTCCGTGGCAGGGCTCAGTCAGAATGACAAGTATGTCAACAATCTGAGCTGTTCTTATGCTTACGACATGGTGCTGCTCAGCCTCCCATCAAAGAATTGAGCAAACTCCTGTCTATGTTCGCAAAACTTAATAGACCATGTGAAAAATAACTAGATAATGGTTTTCAGGTCGGGTATGCTTGCAATAATGTTACAGGTAATGACATGGATTACAGCACCAAAACGCAGCCAATGGACTGAAGTGTTCCGCCGTAAAGGAGCTTGGATGCACGAGACTGGGCTGGCCAAGCGAGTCATAAACCAGCTGAAGATGAATCCAGCCCCTTGCCGCTCCGCTCTCTTGGCTGAGCGGGTCAAGTTCGGAGATGTGTCGCCTTTGCTAGGACTTACAGTTTTGGGCTTTACTCTGGCTATCATAATTTTGGGCTTGGAGATTTTGTTGGATAAGTTGAAGATGACAAGAAAAAGAACAAAGATGGTTGAGGGTCAATTTTTTGTAGAATACAAAAATTAGAATTCTTAAATTAAATAGAGTTTACTAAGTCGCATAGGTCCAACAAAATTATTTGTCGGCTATTTTTAGACCTCGGCGCAAATAGAGGGATGTTATAAGTTTGACGCCAATGTCTGTCTCTTTGTCTGTCTGTGGCATCGTAGCTCTCGAACGGAGGGAAGCAAGATTCCTTGCGGTGGTTCGTCGCTATATTTGGAAAAGTTTTATCAGCAGCGTAAGTCCACTGTTGAACATAAAACTCAACATAGATTACAAAGTCGGATCTCCCATTTTCAGAAGTAAATAATTCTCGAAATTAACTTCTTTGAAGAAAAAACCTCTCACCGAAGGTTAAGCAACGATGTGGCCTATTCACTCTAGCCTTGATACCCAGGTCGTAGCTCTCGGGAAACAGAAGCCGGCAGGGAATTCCACTCCTTAGCGCATAATGAATAATGTGGTGGAATGTCAACTAAGTAGGGGTGGAACCCAGCCGTATCAGCCCAACTTCTTATAACTTGCATTGCAATATTAATTTTGCTCGCAGCTAAAGTATATCACGTTAGTCAGCTTTCATTATTCATAGTATGGATATTAGTACTGTGTAATATGTATTTATATCATCAATCATCAACAGCCTATGTATGTCCCCACTGGAGGGGCTCAGGCCTACTCTCCTACAGAGAGTGTATGGGCCATAGTCCACCACGCGGGCCCAGTGCGGATCGGCGGACTTCACATGCCTGTTCAAGACATGCAGGTTTCCTCACGATGTTTTCCTTCACCGTTAAGCAATCGGATAATGTACTTGAATTGAAAAACAACTCATAGGTACACGGCTGGATTCGAACCCGGTACCCTCAGATTGAGAGTCCGCGCATTATCCACTGCGCCACCGACGCTTCAATGTATTTATATATTATACACAAAATTATATAGTTCAATGAAAGCTTTACATTGCATTTTTATTTATTTCGTTATCTATGATAAAATTCCCTTTTAATTAAATTAATATTCCCTTCAATTGCCCTAAAAGTCTACTAAGTCAAATTTAAGATTTATATCGTTTTCTCATGGATGCCGTTGTCAGAACTGGACCAAATCGAAAAGAGACCACACGGAAAGCACCACCTTTCAAATAAAGAATCATCCAAATCGGTTCGCCCAGTCAAAAGTTATGAGGTAACAAACATAAAAATTTTAAAAAACATACCTGTCGAATTGATAATCTCCTCTTTTTTTTAAAGTCGAAAAGGTTTAGAAAATCGCCTTAAGGAGCCTAGAGTTTACAAACAAACGTTTGCTTTGACTTTACTAATACTATTAATATGATTCGTACAATGACGGTATGTATATTATGCTGAAACATTGAAAACCAGTTTTAATAACAATGGCATGCGAGTAGCTAAGTAAAGTCGATGCCAGAATTTCATCGGCTAACGTGTGTTAACTTTAAATACTGACGTGCATTATAGTTCCAATAATTAACGAGTTCAAGAAGAACTAAGAAACCGACTACAACTTCGTTAAGAGGCTATGTTGGTAAGACCACGTGGTCGTTTTCAAGGTTAAATTGTTTTGTAGCTGTCCCTCTCCGAGCCCTATCCTACCCGAGCGCGTACGGTGAGACAGCATACATTATGCGATGTTATCCACCCGTTATTTGGATGTTTCGTAGTCCAGGGATCATTTGAAGGATACAGTATATTATGTAACCATTTTTTTAATACAGTATACTAATGAAATTTCAGATGTCGGTGGTTTTTCCAAATTGTTCTAAATTGATTCATACTCTTGTAAATCAGGTTCAAAGTTGGGGCTTTTTATTACCGAAAAATACAATACTTTGACGCCCTGTAACTCTGGAAGTATATATTTAAACGAAAATCTGACTCACTACCGACACAGATATTTGTTTCTAGATTGTGTCTTGAAAATTTCATAGATTTTCATAGCTTAATACTCAAAATATGACTGGACTACGTTTGTATGGGCGCTTTGACAACAGCATAGCCTCTGAGAATACAGCATTCATCCAATAAAATGTTCACTCTTAGAGGTCGAATTATCTGAGTATATATTTTATTTTTGATGATTTTTTCAAAAAGCGCTAAACGAATTTCTATAAAATTTACAATGGACGACATATGAAGTATAATCTACCAAACAAACAAAAAATCATCAAAATTGATTCGTGTCTGGCGGAGTGATCGCGTAACATACATACAAAAAACATACAGTCGAATTGAAAACCTGCTTCTTTTTTAAGTCGGTTGAAAATGAGCCCTAACTGAGAGGCTTTAGAATTCCTGTATCCACCCTTGCCTGCAGGGTCAGACTAGCTTAGTGGTGTCATATTATTATATTGACATCTTTAGCCAATCCACAAAATTTGACAGTTTCTGACAAATACAAGAGACCTAACATAAATCGTGTAAAAAATCTGTAACGTTATCAGTTTTTTAATAACAAATCTCAGTCACGAACTTGCAATCATTATCAAAACCTAACATATCACAAATGAGCTACTTATCTCGAAATCATCTCAGCACGTTTGACGACGATTACGAATCAACAAAACCGATTTAAATGCCATCCAATGATTCAAACGAAGAGAGGCTGCGAGCTAGTTAAATAGTATGAAAGTGTTGATAATATAAAAAGTGAAGTTATTGGTACAAGTGAAGGAGAAATCCGTGAAAATGCTGAAGCTGCTCATTCGGTTGAGTGCATTGACTATAGGCCTGAGTTATGCGACCTCGACGAGCTGTCACGCATTGCAACAATCACATGTAAGCAGTTTTTAATACAAGCTAAAAGTGCCTACGTTTTATCTGTGTCTTTTGAACTTTTATCCGCCGTTTAGCCTGGTGGCTGGCTACTGGAGGTTTTACCTATTGGTAATTTTCGACTCGCCCTCGACCGTGTTCAAGAAATGTTTTCTTCTTTCAGCTGGCTAGTCTCAACGAAAGAATGAATCAGATGATCAGCGCTCTCTATTCCTCACGTAAGTTGTATTTGATCTATTAAACTAGCTGTGGGCTGCGACTTAGTCCGCATGCACTTTAGACTGTATCTCACTGGAACTACTTGTTCAATCATGATAAAAAATAGCCCTTAAACTATCGTTATACAAAAAGTCAAGCCTTTCTTCCTATCCGTTACGTCATGACAACAAACGAACAAACAAATCCACTTTTTCGTGTCTAATATTAGTGTGGCATCACTTCATCGTCGTGAAAAATGTAATGTACTAAAGTTTGTTTCAATCGAATGTAAATAATTGTAAACAAACAACAAAAGTTAACATAAGGCTCTTTGATAAAAGTTTCATACTAAAAGAGACGTTTCCAATTCCTGCACTTCAAGCCTGCAATTGTCCTGCAATCGCTATCCTCGTCTGACAAGTGATGTTGCGCGCTAACTCTCTTTCACTCTACCTCTCTTCCACTCTACCTTTTAATATTTAATAAATATTAATTATCATCTTTTACAACCCGCAACCCGTATTTGCAGCCAGAGTTAATTAGGCACCCTTATATCATTGCAAATAGGCAAAAATTAGCTTTGATTTGATTTAATTTGATATGTAACTGATAAATGTACGTTATGAACTCGCATCAAATCATACCTGTTTAAACCTGGCTGCGAGGAGGTGCGGCCAAGTGCGCAATGGCAGACTTCACTTTTCAGAGTCTTTGCATATATTGCCGTGAAGTGGATGACATTTTATTTAAAAAACAAATGAACGAAATGTTATCCCAAAAATCAATTAACAATAATTTAATTTAAAATACTAGCGGCCACATTTTGATAGGCACCCTAGTAGATATATATTCTCCTAATCATAAATATACGTAAAAAAATGGTTTTAACGATGTACTCAACGGATGATTGGGTTTAACGATCACAATCAAACGAGAAGCATAAGAAATGTGAACAGGTTAATCTAAATCAAGGCTTCTAAAACCGCGTTATATCTGATAAATAGCTATGCAATGTGTATTAAAATCTTTAACGCAATACCTTACGAAATAAAAGAATTATCAAAACGACTATTTACGAAAAATTAACCGTGTGGCTCAGAGAAAGGGTTCAAAATAAAAAAGACGTGAGGCACTCGGGGACTGCCGCGGTAAAGCTATTGCATAGCATTTTGTATCAACTTATGCAATTATAATTATTTATTTATTTTATTTATGCAGTATTTATTTTTCTTTGATATTAATTCAAGTTACACTTTTTGAGCGTGGTGACCGATAAGAAAACAAATTTTTCTTTTATTAAATAAATAAAAAGAAGTGAGGTTTTTATTCATAATATTTTCATGTGTCGTCTAAGTGGCCAGTGACCTTTTTCGGTTTAAATTAAAGAAAAGTTTTTATGTCACGTACATAAATATCCCCACCACAAAAATGTAAATTAAATTACAAACAGGAAAACAAAATTAAATCAATATTTAGCTAACATAACGGATTTGCTTTGCTATATCAAATTACATACTATTATACTTAATAAATTATAAAACAGTAATACGTCTAATCGCACGCACACAACGCCGTGTCGAAGACTGCCGAACTGAAACGACGTTAGACGATGCACGGCCTCCAAGCCACACCTCCGTGCCCGTCGGAGTGGGGAGCGTGAGGTTTTTTCGTTACGGAATTTCTCGATTCGGTCCCCGCGCTCAAGGCCCGCGATAGAAGCTATGCAATAGCTTAATAATTTGTGTATACCTATCTTATTTATTTAATTAAATATTTTGTACGCCATCAATATGGCTAAATGTGCTGTAGTTTCATAATGACGTAACATCTTTGCCTGCGAGCAAACCACAACATTTACTGCAATAAACGATTTATATTCTATTCTACTCGATGAGTGCAGTAATCTTGCAGCGGGATCTTATACTAATTAATACATATGAATCGTGTATGAATATTCTATTCGGTTGAAACCAACCATATGTAATAAGGTAAATAAAGTTGTATCTTGTATGTTCGTAATGTTTGCAAATAAATACTGATCCGATGTAATCAAGCTGATTCAACAACTTGATAGAATGCTTAATTAAACATTTTACGTAAACAAAAACGTGATATCTTCATGCTGTATTACCGCAGAGGAACAAATGGAGAGTAAGAATGACTTGATTTGGTGTATTAGGGTAGTTGAAGGGCAGGAAAAGGACATCGGACAGTTTTCATCCCTATTGATATATCTTTTATGATATTTTCTGAATTCCACGCAGAAGAAGCCGCTGGCAAAGGTTAATATTGAAAAGTCAATATTGAAACTTCTGACTATGATTCCTAACATAAGGGCCGGTAATATTCTATCTTTAATAGCTATATTTTTAACTAGCTATTGCCTTCGAATTTATCTGCGTGTAATTTAAAAAAATTGCCAAGTGCGAGCCAGAATATGGATATTTAACATTCGGAAAACCAATCTAAAGAATGCATCTCGATTTTCGTTATCGATTTAGTTGGGAGCCTCCTAAAATATTTATTTTATTCTGGTTTTTAGTATTTGTTGTTATAGCGGCAATAGAAATGCATCATTTGTGAAAATTTCAACTCTCTATCACGATTCATGACAGCTTAGTGACAGATGAACGGACAGACAGCGAAGTCTCAGATTATTAAATATTCAAGTTAGTTTTGATCGTGAAGTCAAAAACTGTTATTTATTTTGCAACTACTCGGTTTATTTTATTTTTTACTGTGACGTAGGTTTAAATTTTATACGATAGTAAACTAAACCACTTTATATTATTTTTTTACGAATATGCGAAAAATAATATGAAATTATTTGAATTAATATTAAAGGAATTTATAGACATGTAAAAATTGACCAACTTTTTGAAGTTTAATGTTATTTAACGCCTTTTTTCAGCGCTCATATCTTCAAAAACATCTTCGTCATCATCAACAACTTCGACAACCACGCCATCACCAAATGAATATTCTTCAAGCCAAACAACATATGAAACTCAACCGTACACATATCCAGCAACACAAGGATACCCATCGAATTATTCTCCACCTGTGACGTCATCTTCTCCACAAGTGGTCTATGTATCTGCTTCTCCACCTCAATCACCAACCAGCGTCGCTATCTCACCTCCTTTGTCTTCCAACCCTACTGTCACTATATCTTCTACATCATACCCTGGTTACTATGTTCCTGTAGAGTCTACGGAATATAGTACAGGATGGCCTCAATATCAGTATCCATCTTATCCACCTCCAGAATCATATCCACCTTCTACATCTTACCCAGCAGCTTCATCTTGTCCACAAACCTCCTACACTTCAACTTCATCCTACCCACCACCTCCAAATTATCCACCTCCCCCACCCTACTCACCACCTCAACCCTACTCACAATCTTCATCCTATCCCGCACCAACCTACTCATCTGCCCCATCTTACCCACCACCTCCACCTACCCCTCCAACACCTTACTCTTCCGCTCCTTATCCACAACCTTATCCTCCTCAATGTCCTCCAAAGCCTTGTGAATACAACTATTCCTACTCGAAAACTTCTTACCCACCAACCTACCCACCACCATCTTATCCTCCCTCATCAAATGGACAGCAGTATTCTTCAAACCAACCTAGCTATCCACCACCGTCCTATCCCCCTGCTTATCCACCCTCTTACTCCCCTTATCCACCTCCTCCACCCCCAGCTCCTCAGTCGTACAGACCTTCATACAGTCCTAGACAAGACATAGTGCCTCCACAGTACTAAATACATTATCATATTATTTAAATGAGTTGTGAAGTCATTTTGTAATATAAAATAAAGTATTTATTTTTATTTCTAACTTGAGTACTATTTTTTTCAATTGTATCATCTTAAAACTATTTATTAGTAAATTATGCAATTAAAACGATTAATGTTTTTCTTTTACATACAACCGCTTACAAAATTTTGTTACAAGGACAAATCTAATACTTGCCAATAGGTGGCCAAAAGACCCAAAGAAAAATAAGAGGAAAACTTTACGATTGCGAAGTTATGGCTTATAACCTTTTAACACATTAATAAACAAATCAGTTTAGAAAAGATTCAGCGTCTCAATAGAGCTTTAAATAATCTGGCAATACTCCAATGTATCAACCATTGACGCCAGTTATACGAAATTGACAAAGTATGAAAATATTCATCAATTCAGTCTCTGGATCATGAGTGACATATAATATATGTATAACGTGACTGTCAATCCAATAAGGCAGAAGCTTGACGTCATTTTAACTTTTGACTTTTTTATATATGTCGGGAAAGGAAGAATGTTCATGCTCCGACATATTTATCACATTATTAAATAATCTAGCTCCCTCATGAGCCAACTACATGGATACTGCAAAACGAAAGACAGTTCCTCGGGCTTGTTCTCCGTCTCATGTGTTTTGATAGTCCTTCACCGCGCCCGCTACACCGAGACTCTGTTATGCGTCCCAAACCTAACTACTGGTAACGCTTGCGTTTTGTAGCAACCATCCTAATATGACCATTCTGACTTAATTATTTTTAAGGAAGACATAAATCTCCACTGATATATAGTAGCTTACTAAAGTTTAAACTAAACTAAATAAAACAAAAACACATTGAAATTGATCGATGACTTGAAGTGAAATACCATTGGAAATGTATTTGACTGTGCTCCTCAAATAAATACTAACGTTAATACGCAATTTACTAAAAAGACTTTTATATTTCTACCGGGCCCCCTACTAGACGGGTCGCTGGATACGGATACTGGGCATGGAGGAGGCCTATGTCCAGCAATGAACGATTCCTGGCTGATGATGATATTTTAGTCGTATTTTCCATACTGTCACACCACAATCTCATACTCTGTGTAATAATCATATGGTCAAAGATGGAATATAATTTTTTGTATAGCTCTTACTCAACGGTATCAGAATAAGCTGTAACACTTAAATGACGATACAGTGATGCAATATGGTTTCACACACATTTTTCAATTAATTTCTTAATAAATGATAGTGTTTATTATAAAATGTGTTTCAAAGAAACGGAAGCAGCACTACGTGGTGACCATGGCACGCATTTGCTACATATTCGTCGTGGCTCTGATAACACAGGTAATATACTTGTCTTTAATTGATTTATCACTTAAACCCGTCGAATCCCTTCAACACCTTGCGGCGACAAAAGCGATGAACCTGTAAAAGGTCAAATTTCCTTGGACTGTGTTATGAGAATCCTATAAAACTTTACACTCGATTCTCAACCCCTTTTTTTCGAATTTTCGAAAATCATTCTGACCATCTTCTTCTAATTCCTCTAAAGGGCCAATTTCTCTTTTAACAAGCTAGTTCAAGTAATTTGACTATCATCATCATAATGAGCAAATATCACGGCGTCACATGGATTAGTGATTGATCGCAGTAAGATGTTATTGACACATAGGTAAACGCTGCTTCCCGTCTCCTTTCTTTTAGTTGGTGCGACAAAATACACATACGAGCAGACTGTGCCCTTATTTATTAGACCTCTCAAAATATTGCCAATTAACATCGGTCTTAAAATGAATATAAAACAAATTTAACTTGTTAACCAGCCGTAATTTTTGCCCTTGCAATTTAAATACGGAAACCGAAATGCATTCAACAACAGCATTAGCAATTCTAATTGATTCATTGCAGTAGAGGTCGACTTTAATTCACAAACAAGTTCAAGATCCTGCATCCAATCAATTGAAAACCAATGTATTCAGATATACAGTAAATGCTAAGTACAGGTGCGTAAGTCACAGATCAACTACCCGCGACGAGACTTTAGAAAAACGTTTGATGGTTTTGCACTTGGAATTCATCTCACCTGATGATAAAAGATCATACGGCCGTCAAATGGTAAATCAAAACCCAGAAGTATCCATTATTTATTGTACAGAACCGATAAACATGTTTTACATACGCAAGATTGGTGTTTAGTTTATATATAGATTTCTAGATTTCAATAGAAATGATTTGAATAAGATGTTAGAAAAGTGAATTTCATAACGCTTATCAAAATCATAGCTCTAATAAATGTTTCATACTTTCTTCAGAGTTCACTGACCCTCGCTGAAGATGACCACGAACCAAAAGATTTAGAAGGTACCACAAGCAGAGACATACTGAGCACCAAGCCAGAAACCGGTGATGAAGTAGTCAAAGACTTCAGAGGAGCCCACAAAGACTGGATGGACATGTTTATGATGCCTGGTGGCAACATGTACCCTACATCATCAGCTGCTCTCATGGCCCACCTATCTGACTCTGACAAAACACCTGAGGAACAGCTGGAAGACATAAAACAAATAGCTAACAAGATCACTCTAGCTATTCAAAGTGAATTAGCTAACCTTCTTTCTTACGCTTTAACTGCCTGTGAAAAAGACATAGACGAAAATGGTTTAAGGAAGAAGAGATCAGCTGAAAATCCAATGGATAGCACTCAGCTGGTAATGAGACTTTTAAAGCATATTAAATCTAATAACGAATACCAAAACATCGCTATAGAGAAGATGATGTCAGCTCAAGAGATTGCTGATAAGTTCGGAATTGAATTCAACCCTGATACCGAAATCCTGTCCGATTTGGCATTCGCTGCAAACGAACAAGCAAAAGAAATGACTTCTCTTCTTAAAGACGCCGTTGAAGCTAAGAACGCGACTAAGGAAATTGTAGAATTTGTGCCTATTGAAGACATGTGCCCTCTTGTGCAGAGCCCCACTGAAAACAACACTTATTACACGTACTCTGTGCATCAGCCCGAAGAGGATCAAGAGATGCAGCAAACGCCTTTTGCGCCTTACGAGTATGCTCCTCAGCAAATCCATATTCAGCCAAATCGCGTTCAACACAATCATGAACCAGCAACCCACATCCATCCGCATCATCACATCGGTCCTCAATATTACCCACACGAGGCACCTCATTACAGTGCACCAGTCTCTCCTAAGCCAAGCTTCTTCGACTCCATGATGGGTTTCACACCAGCTCCAGAATTCTACCACCCTTACTTCCCTGAACCTGTCACTACAACCACAACTATAATCCTGCCGATTGACGAAGTTGTCGAACCAGAACCAGAGCTGGTTGGGGAAGAATTTGAGGAAATAATTTCTTCAAAAGTTATTGTTGAGGCCGATGAGGAACCGGGGTCTGCCACTGTGAATCATGTCATGACCTACACTCTAAGTGAAAAGGCTCATTTCAAAGCACCTGAAATACAAAAGATGCCCCAGCAGATGCAATACACGTTCTTTTTAATGTAACATATACATGGTTTGTTTTAAAATTCGTTATTTACTCGTAATATCAGAAATGTTGAAAGTATGATGTCCAAATTTTATTAATATTATACCGGTGCTAAGTTACCTCCGATAAAAACTTGTCATATTTTATTTGAAAATTAAAGTGGCAATTTTGATTTGAGTTAATTCTAGTGTTGTCGTGTACTTTTACAATCCCCCTTTCCTCCTATTCCTGCAAATCTTTGTCTATTGAAAAATTAAACTAAGAGAAATTCCAGAAGGTGTACTGGATTGTACGGCAGTCAGCATCATCTTTAGCTGCAGTCAAGTCAGACTTTCCGTAAGGGGGTATGCTATAATCATCACTATTGTTGGCGGATTAAAGATCGTGATAAGATGCGTAAGCGCACATATCATTGTGATAAATGGTGATCAGTGATCCAACGGCCAACCGTAGTGATAAATCTCTGTGAAAATGGAGGTTTATTGTCAACATTTGACTTATCCAAAAGACGGCAGCAAGACAAGACGACATTTAAATATTTTTCTGTGTTTGTTGTCCATGTCATTTGAAAATTTTTTGTTTTTAACATTTATTAAGTTGAAAGTAGCTTTTATCCGCGATTTTGACTGTTTGGACTCTAGAAATAAACCAATGGGAACTGATAAAGTAACCCATATCTTTGTCTGACCCTTCAACAATCTTAAAAGGATTTATCCTTAAATTATTTCTCGTCTTCTGACACCCTTTTACGAAGTAAAGGAAGGACAAACAGAGGAATACACTTTCGCGTTAATAATATCGATATGGATGGTCATTTTTGCTGTCGGTAATGTTTATAAAATCAAATGCTAAATGTTCTTTCTTTTTCTTACCGGAAAACGTCTACCGGGACGTCCCCTTACTAGATATAATGATGACCTTGGGACCGGTTAATGTGACATACCATGGAGGAGGCATAGGTCCAGCAGTGGACGTTTCCCGGATGATGATGATTATAAAATGTTCTTTGTATGGATATTTGTATTGAAAATAAACAAAACAATGACACGAATTAGAGAAAAATTTTAATATATTTTTATAAATTACAAACGTAAGTACTATATCTTAGGCACTTCTTTGGTACTGCTACGCTTAAAACTACCTTGGGTTATTTGTGATTGGTTGTACTAGATTTATTTCATTTTCTATTAAACGAATTTGAATACAATACAACAAACCTTAGAACCTTATAATGATTTTCCATGTAGCCGTTTTAATACAATTAAATGTGCCCAAATCATTTTATTTTAGTGAAGAACTGAAAAGAAGCTTGAATTCACTAAAGCGGCTAGGTGTGGTCATAAAAAACATAGAAGATACTAGTAAGTTAAATTGAGCAATGGAGACAACTCTCGAAGAACTATATACTTCAAAATATTCTTGGGTTAGATGGTGATGAGTTTTTCATAAATTTATTGTGTTGGAAACCTGTTACACAAAAGATCAAATCACACAAAGATTCAAAGCGAATGATATTTTTCCACACATTTTTCATTATAAAGCAAAAACTATGCAGCGTAGACAATGACAAAAATATTGTTTAGGGTGCTTTTATTATGATACCCCTTGGCCTATAGACCAACCGCTTAAATGAGACGCCTGCGCCTGCCGCCCGCTTCTCTCTCTATCCCCTCCGTCGCTGTTCCCTAGCGCCCCTGTATCGCGCGGGCGAAGTCGCTTTTAAGCGGTTTAACTATAGTGACTCCACTTTAAAATTTCGACCCTTCTTTGCCCTATTTAAAATAATAAATAAAAAATATGTATATTACCAATAATTTCCTTTGCAGCACCGGGGTTAGAGTGTGATAAAGGGGGCGCTGAGAAAAAAACTTAGCGTCAAAAAGCCCCGTCTTAGCGCCCCCTTTTGTGCACTCCAATAGATCATTTCCCATAACTGTACCAAATTACGAACGGCAAAACAGGACGCCAGAGTGCGATTATAAGGATTCCTTTTTTCGTATTTTTCGAACCCTCAAAAACGGATCATATCCATATTATTATTATTTCGAAAGACAAAATTACTATCTAAATGATTTGTAAACGTTGATATCAAAACGGCTACGTGACAGTTCTTCAAGTTATCAGTTTTAAAGTAATAGTTAAGTAACTATATGGTAACAACTTAATCATATTACTTATTAGAACATGGCTTATCTACGAATATTACTATCACATTCAAAGGCACTGATTTCTGATTGACTATTATATCTATAGATAAAATTAAAATCAATGTAGATACAGACATCAGAATGTCCAGACGCCGTGTTCAAATGAACATGTACGAGGGAACTACATCAGACACTTTCATTTGTTACACGCATAAAACTACACCAAACATCAGACACTCAGCCGTCAACCATAGCACGTACGTGGTTTGTAGTGTTTTTGTTGGCCTCACGCATTGTTAAAAGAGGTTCTGTCCATATATTATTTTCGAAATGTGGTAATTACAAAGTAATTATTTGGTAAAACTTTGGTCATTTTTGACATACAAGACTAGTGTGTGTATATGAAATCTACAGCAACTGTAGAACTTAATACATAATGACTTTTCGTTAAAGTTACTCGTATTAAGAAAATATAATGTACCTCTTGGCATCAATAGATGGCGCTGATGTGTAGTAATTTATTATTAAAAGTATTATTAATCGGCGCCATCGATCGCAAGAAGTACTTATTACTTTATTTACTTTTATATGTTTTTACATATTTATGTGGAATTTCTTTACCTGGAAATAAATAGCGTATTCACAATATATAAAAAAGCATTATGTTTGGTAGCTTTTCTGTGACATTTATTAGATAATATTTTTTATGACAGGATTTACACTAGACCACGTTTTTAAAATTCTCTGTCAAAAAAAAAACTCTGCCATAAGTAGGAATTAATCACTCAGTACGCAGGTAAATTAAAAGGTTTTAATCTCATTTTCCAAATGTCTACAATGAGCGACAATAGAGCTTGCAGATTCTGTAAGGAGGATGAGGAGACGCACATCTATATCCTCTGCCATGTGATGCTCTTCATCACAGCAGAAACAGACACCTCGGAAGCCATACTGCCACAACGGACCGCATCAGGACCTCCAAACCCAGACCAATCGTACGGTTCATGACCGATATTGGCCTCGGGGAGGTGATTTGATCAATAGGGGATTGCCACAATAGATCTGCAAAGGTCGCAGTGACTTGCAGGACATACAGACTGCATCCCTCATGTCCAAATAATAATAATAGTCAGTACATAGCATGTAAAAATTCACGTAGGGCAGTGGAAATAAATTCACGCCATGCTGGTGAATGGAAGTTGGCCGGCCAATCACGCCGCTCAACGTCAAATACTTTACGTCAAGTTTTCAAGTATTATTAGATATAAATTATCATAATTGATTGTTTACGAACTGCATTAGAACAGCTCGATTTTTATGCAGGTAATTTATAAAATACGCCTCAATCTAAATGTTATTTGCAAATAAAATTAAATATTTACATCAACCACCGGTTGTCTTTACAATTCTCTAGATTACATTATCAGTATCACATTCCTCTCAGGTTTGATATTGCTCAATGGTAAGCTAAATTAACATTTCCCAATGGTCGATGGTGAGCTACCTATGAGCGTAGTAAGCACTGTACGCGCCGTTGTGGCTGGCATGAGGTTGGTACCTGAAAAATAAAAGATAAAATTATTTTATAAACCATCAATTCCGTCGCACTTCCATTCCGTTGCACTTCCATTCCGTCGCACTTCCATTCCGTCGCACTTCCATTCCGTCGCAATTCCACCTTTTCTCATTCAATGGTGCGAGATCTTGTGTTTCTAGCTTATGGCTATCTATCGGTACTCGGTTTGGTTGTCGGTATTTTCTATGTTCTCCTGGCTAGATACCATGTTACCTGAGTCTGCCACCAAATAGCAGTGGTAACAGCACTGTTGTGAGCTGGTATGAAAGGAAAGCCAGCGCCTCATTAGCTTGATGACTACTGGGTGCGCACGCTTACCATCCAACGGCCTTATCTTCACTTACCATCAGGTGAGATGAAGGCCGAGTGCAATCCCATGTTACATTATAAAACGGAGAAGGACATAAGCTATTTTTATCCTGATCCATTTCGTGGTTTCGTTGTACTTTTTATAATTTTATCAGGGATAATCATATGTAAGTGAGCGGTTGCACCTACCGCACAGTATGCGCGTGCGCATATAGCGGCCCGCAGGCGCTGGGCTCGGCGGCGTAGGGCTGCGCTAGCTGCGGGCAGGGCTCCGGTGCCGCTTCCCGCCGACGTGGAGCGCTGCGCTGCTGGCTCTGTTCAGGCGGACTGGACACACAGACAGACGATTGAGTTGCAAAATTTCGTTTACCATTATTAACGGCTGCGTTTACGAAGTGAAAATTCTAACGCATAAGGTGACACTAATCGTAAGCAAAATATGAAACAAAGCATCGCCCGCCCAGTAGGCGGAGTCGCGTTACTCTTCTCGCGTTAACTCCTATTTTGACAGCGAGCGACAAATGTTCCTCGTACGTCACAGTTATTAATCGATGCTACCAGGAAGCGACGAAAAAACTTTATGATACCGAAGTTTTTGTGCCCCTCTAGCTGTTTGTGCACGTGGTGTTTTAAAGTTGTCTTCGGAATCGAATAATTGATGAGTTTCATGATTTATGTTTGTACCGTTTGTTGGAATTAAGCGGTTTTTTTATATATTTAAGAATTTTATTGGATATGTAGAAAAAGTTGCGATGCTTGTTCATGACGCCTCGTTGTGAATATCAAATCATTTGATTTGTGTTAAATCTGTTTATATAATATTAGTGTAGATCAAATTGTAAATTGGCGTAAAATGCAGTGTAACGTGGCTTTAGAGACGATTATTCACATTTTTCTGTGCAATTTTGACATATAAAGGCCTTAGAAAGAAGAACGTACCCAATTTGTTAAATATATAGTTATTATTATAATTATAGGTAGGCATATTACCTTGACTGATACTGCTTATTTCTGCCTTAAGGTACGTGTGCTAAAGTCAAGATAAGTTCTGCCTTCTTAACCGTGAATGCCAATAAAAAGGGAAAGAGATACTGTGTGTTTCTTTCTAATTTATATCGTTGATTACTGTTTAACTGATAATGTTGAAAAATAAGAATCATCATCATCAACAGCCTATATACGTCCCCACTGCAGGGGCTCAGGCCTACTCTCCTAAAGAGAGTGTAAGGGCCATAGTCCACCACGCGGGCCCAGTGCGGATTGGCGGACTTCACATGCCTATTCAAGACATGCAGGTTTCCTCACGATGTTTTCCTTCAACGTTAAGCAATCGGATAATGTACTTAAATTGAAAAACAACTCATAGGTACACGGCTGGATTCGAACCCGGAACCCTCAGATTGAGAGTCCCGCGCCTTATCCATTGCGCCACCGACGCTTCATCATAATAAAATAAGAATATTTCTTTAAATATGTTTGTAACTCATTTTTAAACCATTTATCTTATCACAGGTATTATAAATTCAAGGTAACTCTTTCGCTATGACTGTTTGTTGCATTTTCACCACCGAATGTCTTCATTGAACTTGAAGGCTAGCATATATTATATAGAAGGACATCGGCTTATATTTCTCCCGAAAAGGATTATTATTTGACAACTTTTGAAGACACAGATTACGTTGCGAGAAAAAAATGCTTATTGTTAATCTATAAAAGTGTCTAGGCAGCATTATAACTTCTGTCACTTTTATATTAGAAGAAAAAGGTATTTAATCATTAATTTTCCGACATGAAAATCCCTTATGTACAATTGTATTTTATACTCGGTTACTTTAGTTATGTACGCATATATACCAGTTATTTACCACCGCCTACTCTGTATTAAAACATCTCGCGATTGGCTAACATATCCCATAAACCTGGCTAAACCAACACGGCAGTTTATCTCAACATCTGGCAACACCACAATCAGCCGTGATTTATGCCTCGACCAGCGTCCAATGCACCGGCCACACCGGGCGCAGTGTAAACACGCTGCGTATGCGCTGCAAATTGTTTATTTTATTTAAAACATACTCGTACTGTATACCTGTGTACTGACGGGCACGAATTTTTCATCCCACGGGAGTAAAAAGCAGCATATCGTGTCATTATTAACCGACTTCAAAAAATTATTCGAATTCGACGAGTGTTTCTTTTTATGTTTATTACCCCAGAACTTTTGACTGGATGAACCGATCTGGATGATTCTTTTCTTATTTGAAAGCTGGTGCTTTCCGTGTTAAAAGTAGACTTTTAGGGCAATTGAAGTCGGTTTCCAGTTATTTTTGAACGCATTTACTTGTTCATAATCGGATGCATTGTGTACACTGTTGGCCTGCCTTGTTTCTGCTTACTGCTTCATGGCACGTCCGTCGTGGCGATCTATGACGGAGGCTCAGTCCAACAGTGCACTATGCAGTCAATTATGAAACGCGTATTATGTAAACCCACAGTTTGTTCGGAAATGAAAAGGAAAAAATATATCCAATATTTATCTGATATTTTTACTAAAGTAAAATTTAAAAAGACTTTGTATTTAGAAGTAGATTTTTTAAAATGACAATCATAGTTTTATTTTAATAAATATGTTAAACCTTTAAATAAAAAGTAATTTAATTTAATTTTTTTGTAAATTTTACAATAAACAATTTATCAATTATTTGTCAATTTATTTATTTTTCTAAAAAATAAAATGAAAAATTGTCATGACCCATAACTAATTTCGAAGTGCTCTGGGTCGTCAAAAGAACGTAAAGGTGCTGTCGCTCTTTATACAGGTCATCTGTGGTCAATTCCGTCTACCCATGTCCCAATCACACTACCGTCCGCGTCTGTACCGCCTTACCACCACCACATTATATGCAATCACTACCTATACATAGCTATGTACCACTTTTATATATTTACACACTAAAGACTATAAACTGAAAACAAACAGTGGCATCGTAAATCTCTGCGCCTGCGCCGACCGACCGCCATTGGACGGGAAACAGGCGCGAGTTATCTCGCAAGTGAAGTGAGTATAGTGCATTTGTTTGTAGAGGCGGGTCTGAGAAGTATGAGATATTTATTTGAGGTGATCGCAGAAATCTATCTATAAACTTTCTAAAGTCTATATTTACTAGTTGATCCGCCTATACTTTATCCTCATAGTTATTGGCTTGAAACATAAAACCAAAATCTGTAAATCACGAGTCCAATGTCACACTCGAGGGCCCTTTTCAATCGTTTTGCGTATTGTAGTCGCCAGTTCCTTTTTTGAATAAAATCTTTTTTGTGTTGATCTCAATTTGCGCACGGATGTTGTATATTTAGCTTATTTAAGAATTTCCACTTGAAAAAGTTCTAAATTCAAATTACATGATTTAGCCGTTCCCATAATTACCCTAACCCTAAAGTATGCCTAGGGTTATTGGTAGGAAAATAATGCCCTCTTGAGGTTAAGTTGGCATGAATCGAGGAGATCGTGTGAAAGACATGTTATAGCTGCATCAGACCACACATCGTAGAACTGCGAGCAGAAATCTACCAACTCTACAGCTACAAAGATAACTCTGTCTCCATTTTATTGGGTGCAGCCGACATGTCCGCCGTAACATTGCCGTAACTGTCACTTAACTCTTCCTGGCTGGCGGCGGTCATAAAATTAAATTGTCGCCGGGTGTCGAAGCTTCGGAAATAAAGCGTGGCTTGAGGGAGTTGTGGCAAACATGGTGGCAATTATGCGATCGTAAAGTGCCCCATTACTTGTACCTACTATGAAGCCGTGGTAGCTCAGTTGGGTATCAATGTCTGGGTTCAATCCTGGCTCGTACCAATGAGTTCCAATTTGTTATTTGGAATTTATATACGATTGATAAAAATCATCACCATTGGCTTTTGGTGAAGGAAAACATCGTGAAGAAACCTTCACACTCCTGAGAAGAAATTCAAAGGTGTGTGTCAAATCTACCAATGCGCACTGGTCCCGCGTTGTGGACTATGGCCCATGCACTCTCTGAAGGAGAGTAGGTCTAAGCCCCTGCAGTGGGAATATATACTCGTATATGTAGACTGTTGATGATGATAAGCAAGTTTTCGATATTTGGGCTGTATTGTACGCCCCACAGTATACTCAAGCTGTCTCGTAAGTCTATGGGTTGGTTTGCTAAACGTCAGTGACTGAAAGTGTCAGAGCGATGGGTGAGTGTAGAATTTTAGCAGTACCAAACACGTGGGCATTACCGAGCCAGTGAAGTCAATGTTTTTGTGCGAGCTGTATATAAATAGAATATTTAAAAGTTGAAATTTAATCTCGAAATTATTAAACAAATATTCTTAGCCTCTTAATATAAAAATCAGGTCACAATTGGACAAGATATCAACCACCATCAAGTTATACAACGCGAGCCACCCGCCACAAAATTTAAAACACGCTTGGCTTGTGTGTGGCCCAGTGGCGGCCACAAGAGTGCGGGCAGTCTCTTCAAAATGTATGAAAAAGGCGTGTCAACTGCTTGACGCTCGCTTCTTCATTATTACACAATTGGAGGCAGTATGAGGTATCAAACATAGATACATTATATTATGTTTATTATTACGGGGATTACATATTTTAAATGCGTTGGGATGACAATAAGTCACAGAAAACTTTAAAATGTGTTTACTGATTAGTTTTTCATCACTCAGCAAACACCTTTCATAACTTTGAAGATATTTCTATAAAAATTAATATCTATATGTTATCACTCACCAATCGTCGGGATCACAGTCTCGAAACCCTTTCGCGAATGGATTGCTAGCGATCTTCAACTGAGTTATCTGAAACATGAATAAATTAAAAGTTAATAAATTAAAAGACGGAAATTATGGTGTTCAGGTATGGTAAAGGTCCTGATACAATATTACCCGTCACACTAGCAGGTTCTACTCTGAAAATTGTAGATAAGTTTAAATATCTTGGACATGTCCTGACAGACAATTTAAACGCCGACTTGGATCTAGAACGACAAAGAAGAGGAATCGCTTGCAAAAGCAACATGCTAGCACGACGTTTTACCCACTGTTCGAAACAAGTCAAGGTCACCCTGTTCAAAGCCTACTGTCAGTCGTTCTACACGAGCCAGCTGTGGTACAAGCACACGAAGAGAGCCTACAGCTGTCTTCGTGTGCAGTACAACAATGCATTCAGAGCCATGCTCAACCTGCCCTGGCGGTGTGGTGCGTCTGGCATGTTTGCTGAGAACAGGGTCGACGACTTTTATGCCGTAATGAGGCGACACAAAGTGTCTTTCTATAACAGACTCGCGAGCAGTCAAAACAAAATTGTGGCCGCTGTATTCCTAACTGTTATCCGCTCCATATATATGTGCAATATATGTAAATAAGTAAGGATTAGTTTAATTTAATTTTAATTAAATTTAAGTTTAATTTAATGTAGTTAAGTTTAGTTTAAATTGTTATATTTTTATAATGTAATATGGGCAATGCTTTTAATAAAGAACTTTATTATTATTATTAATCTCATCTTCTCGTGTATAGGGTCGATAATAATCGACCTCACGAGCTCTATTTGTCAGAGTTGTTGCGCCGCCACAGTGCTCTGACATGTCTCATGTAGCTACTACCTGTCGTAGATAACCGATAACAACGGATTAACGTGACCAACGAAGCAAGGAATCATCTTACTGTTCAGAAAATCAGATGATTCAGCCTGCAATGTTCTAACCAACCTGGGGAAAGTCTCAGAAAGTTATATTTGCTAATGTCTCCACAGGGAATCGAACCCTAAACCCGCGTGTGTGAGTCTATAGCTCATACTACTGCGCCACGGAGACCGAGGTGAAACCGAAACAGATCTGAATATATCCTTCTCTGTGGCCTAGTTCTTACGCAGGACTCAAAATCCAGAGTTCCATGGTTTGATTAGCGATTTAATAATGTAAGTAATAGATGTATGAGCTGCTACTTTTCTAACGTTACACTTCGGTACTTTAGCCTTAACGGTAGACACAAGCCAAATGGTGCTAGTTAATTAAACATAGAAAATGCTCTAAAACAAACCACACCGAGTAACGATAGGAAGGAGGATACCCCTCGAATAAATATATAATGGATATGTATCATTGAACTCACTCTATGGTTCTGGTAGGCAGTAACCGCAGTGAAGCCTGTCTCCTGAAACACGAAGGTCCTGTAGGGCACCGTGCCAGGCGCCGCGGTCTGGCCCTCAGCTGGTAGGTAGACCACGTGCAGACGAGGCTGGTACCGGTGCATAGAGTTCAGTATAATCTGAGGAACAAGTTCATGAACAATACGGGTATTGTGAAGGCCACTATAGGTAAACCACTTAAATGTGCTAAAACGCGTAATGCAAAACGAACAATTTCAGATATATTCTTATACACTTTAGTTAAAACCCAATCAACGTGAATTCGCCTTCCCCTCTCCCCCTACAAATAATTAAAGTTTAGCGTCTCGTGGGTCTAGGTAAGAATTATGACGAAAATTAAGATTTGAAGAAAAAATATACATACATAAATATATATAACTAATTCACTATTATTTTGCGTCGGATGATAACAAGAAGAAAGAAAGCAAGACATAAAAAAGATAAATAAAAGTCTTATTAATATTTCTTTCTTTTTGTAGCCTGCGGGCTGGCAATCCAATTGCTGTATGTATAGGCATGTATAGGCCTATCTCAAAGAATAGTTGATAGAAGTATTTTAATGTTATTCCTGACCCTTCATCTTTTTGTATAGTTGATGGAAGGCTGTTACTGTTATTGTTGACCAGTCATATATCCGTGTAGTATAAAGTTGTTTTCATCTTACATGTCCATTGTCGTCGAGCTGGTTGTTTGTGAGCTTGAGCTTGTCAAAGGAGACAAGCTGCCGCATCCAGTGGGACCCGGGCGCGGGGGAGTCGGGGTGCACGTGGATGCGAGGGGGGGAGACAGGGTCCGCCTTCCCCGCTACCACCCAGCTGGAGCTGTAACAAGAACACATCCGGTATTGAGCGAGCACACACACGAGCTTGAATCAAAAGAAGTTTTGAATTCGAATGTACTTTTCTGTCTCCAATTGTTTTATGTGGTCTTGGCTTTAGATGGCCATCCCATGTCATCAAATCCAACCTATCCAATAAATTACACGTCGCAGCACTTATATAGCAGAAGTATTCTACATATCACCAGAAATTTGTATTAAGAAGACGTAACAGATTATAATATTGGAGGTCTTCCTTGATTTTGTGGTATCTTTTATTACATTTCATTTGTTCGCAAACAATGATACGCCGTTGAACATAACTTAATCTAGGTACATACAATCACATACATATTACAATTTCATAATGTCATTTCATCGTCATCATCAGCCGGGAAACGTCCACTGCTGGACATAGGCCTCCCTCATGGTACGCCACATCGACCGGTCCCGAGCCACCTGCATACAGCGACTCCCTGCGACTCTAACCAGGTCGTCGGTCCATCTAGTAGGGGGACGGCCAGGTAGACGTTTCCCGGTACGTGGTCGCCACTCGAGAACCTTTACTCCCCACCGGTTATCGGTTCTTCGAGCGATGTGGCCTGCCCATTGCCAATTCAGCTCACTGACTCGTCGAGCTATGTCGGTGACCTTCGTTCGTCTACGGATTTCCTCATTTCAATGTCATTTAAAATTTTTAAAAGGTCAAAGCGTTGCATGACAAAACTAAAACGAAATAAACATAATTTCATAGTATCTTTTTACTTCCTTCCCTGATTTCCTCATATCCCCTGCAACATATCAATCAAAATACAAACCTGTGAAATGCATATCGGTATCTCTTGTCGTCGAGTGGCACAAAGTCAACGAGGAGCAGATAATCAGCATTTGGGAGAAGACCAGCCAGCCTGGCCTGCAGGGCGGGGAACATTCGTCTCCCGGCCTTGGTAACGATCATCTCCGTGCCTAGCTCGTGGAAGCTGCGCCAGAGAGCAGCCAGCTCCAAGGTCGCAGTGCAGCGGGACACGGCCGGGTGGAGGGTCATGTTTTGGGTGCCTGATACCTGGTGGATAAAGACAAGAGCTTAATCTTTATAAATAAAACAAAGTCGGGTTAGTTAAACCATTTATAACTCAAGAACGTTGTCTAACGATGTCCTTCCTTAGTCTTTTAACTATCCCTATCCAAAAATCAGTCATTCTGACATTCTGTTAGGTCGTGAATGTATAAGTATTTTTTTTTCATTTACCCCATGTTTTAATAATCATTCTGCTGTTCAGGGCGAAGACAAATTCAATAAATCAAATATAATAAAAATCGGTTCCGACCTTTCATTTTTTCTAAGCTATTTATGCTACGCTTTAGTGAACCATATGGACCCAATAATGGCACAGTAATACGCTCGCGGGTCTAGACTTAAAATTAAAATACTTTTTTTTGTTGTTTTTTGACATCGTCAAGGTATGCGTTGTAGTCTTGTTTCGGTGTTTGTTTATGATTATTTCTATTTGGTTGAAAATAATATTAATTATTCAATGCAGTATGAAATACTTACGACCCTGGGCGGGGGCGGTGGCGGGGGCTGGGCCGGGGTCGCTGAGTGCGCTCCGTGGTCCCTGCATGTGCTCTCGCTGAGCGCCTGCAGCGGGGAGTAGGTGCTCCGGACGCACATAGAGCTTTGCTGAAAATTTTCATTCAATTACGACTTCATCATCATTATGTACAGCCTGCAGCAGTCCACAGCTGGACATAGGCCTCTCTCAGAGTGCGCCACTCGATTCAGTCCTCTGCTCTCCGCATCCTTTCACGTCCGGCTACTAAACTTAAGTCGTCCACCGCTATACTACGTTTGCACAGGCGTGTTCTCCATTCGAGGACTCGTCTACTCCAACGATTGTCGGTCATTAGGCAAAAATGACCAGCCCACTGCCACGTCAGCTTGATAATACGATAAACCGATAAACTATGTCAGTCACTTTGGTTCTCTGACGGATCACTTCGTTCCGTTTTCGTTTTCGGCTCCGTAAGTCATCACAGGTAGAAGGCACTGGTTTGTCTTCAACGTGAAAATACGACTTGCTACTAGCCACTCTTATTTGGGTTGGCTCTTGGCGTTCATCTCAACTGTTAAAAGAATTCTCACCCAAAAGCTAAAGAGACACTTGACCTACCACCATTCATACTGGAACACAACTGTGCTATTAGCACTGCCGTTTGTGAGTTTGTGCGATGATGGTAAATGGTGGTAGCTAGCCAAGTACCTACAAGAAGAGGTTTAAGATCAAACATGCGGATGAAAACCAATCTAGATCAAACTCACATCTCTAATAGGATGATGCAGCGGAGGCAGCTCTTGTGTGTCATGATGCCCAGCGATACGATCTGACAGTGGCTGAGAGAGGAAGCTGTTGCGAGGACACTGGCTGCTTGGGACTAGGCCTGCGGACAAAACAATATTCTTTGTTCATCATCAATTGCTATATATCTCCACTATAGATCAAACCGTTAAAACTACATTAGTTACAAAGGGATTAAAGGTAAATAAGGTGGCCTGTGACTAGCCGCCATATTGCATTTTAACAAAAGTTGTGTCGCACTTTGTACACTGGTTGTTCCTAGACCCTCAATATTTTTGAAAGACCTTCAACGGTACCCCACACAATGGGAACGCAAAAAAAAAACATCCACAAATTAAGTGCATGGGAGACACCCTTAAAAAATTAAAAAAGTAAAGTAAGAAGTGTTTATTTCTTAAACAACTTTTACAGAGTTTTGCAGGGGCCTTCCAGAAAGTAGTCTTTCGACACTTGTGTTGGAAGTGCACCGCGTCTTCCAGACGGATTTACAGAGTATTATTTAAGAGGGAACAGCAGATAAAAAATTTCATATGAAATTAAGGGTTTGGGATATAGCTGTTTTCTCAACGAAACGTTAGCCAAATTCAATCATTTTGATCTTATTCTCTTTATCAAAGAATAATCTAGGCCCGTTGGTTTTGCTTTTTTCAATATTTTGTCTACAATTAGAATTATGGGCATCTCAAAACTCAAAATTTCAGAAAAAATTTCTTTCAACTTATGGTACTCATTATTTAGAGTAAACGTAACATTTTCAGAAAAAGCAAAACCAACGGGCCTAGATTATTCTTTGATAAAGAGAATAAGATCAAAATGATTGAATTTGGCTAACGTTTCGTTGAGAAAACAGCTATATCCCAAACCCTTAATTTCACGGCAAAACTAGGCAAATACCAAAAAAAGCTTCAACTGTCCTTCTCGCACAGTTCGGTTCGGGAGGCAGGGTACACTATATCACAACTATATACTGTGTATTATATGTATAAAAATAAAGTAAGCATGCATTAGTGATGTCAATAAGCTTTATCGATTTTTTCGACTAATAGTGGTGGGAAAAATATATCGATAGATACCCTTTCTCGAGCTATAATGGTTTTACCTGTTAGTTTTAATGTTTAGATTGATCTAAATAAACAAATATAAAGACAAATAATTCTAAGGAAATTTATTTTATCTCTAGAACAGAACATTTTCCCTGAAATTCTTAGTTGTTGTTACGTTTTGTTACGTGTAAATAATTAAATATGATTTATGAATAAGTGACTTATGTTTCAAATATTTTTTTAATGTTAAAGTTCGAGTCGGACTCGCATACAAAGGGTTCCGTACCACTGTAAAATATCTAAACAGAAAAAAAACACAGAAAAAACATAACATTTATTGCATGGACATCCGTTTATTTATAACTTTTTTAAAAGCTTTTTTATATTATTTTTTGTTATTTATTATTATTGAAAGTCTTGAGAGAGAACGAGAAGTTATATGGACATCGCATGTACAAATCGCTACGGAGACTATATGACCCGACACAGATATCCCGGAGATCAGCCAGCAAGAGCTTGAAATGGCTCTCCAACAACTCAAAAACCGGTCAAGAGCAAGTCGGACTCGTGCACCGAGGATTCCGTACAGAATATGAATTAATGACATACTGAAAATCATAAATAATAGGTATGGTAATATGCACCCAACAATGCTCTACCGAAAATGAAATTCTAAGCTAAATTACATATTACGAAGTTAAGTTTGTAAACATTAAAAAATCAATTTTACTGTGTTACAATTAAAAAATTCAGATTTATTCCTATGGTTGTGCTGTAAAACCTTTCTTCTTGCCAAATTTCAAGACATTAGGTCAACGGGAAATACCGTATAGATTTTGGGTTCATTGCATTTTGTACGGAAATGGTCTAAAATACAGCTATATCTTTTTATTGCGTTGACCTATAAGTTTCATTATTTGACAGATCTAAGGGACAGCAGACTGGAGTATTCGATATCACAGTGATCCTATAAGGATTCCTTTTTTCCTTTTGAGGTACTTAAAATATAATAGTATAATATGAAGTATGACAGTAGGAAATACGATAGATTTCGACGATATTATTATTCATGTCGACAAATAAAAACTTGAAATATTTTTTCCCAGTTATACATCTCATACACTTAAGACGGGATTTTTAACTCGTCTATTCTATTGTGTGAGGTGTCGTGAAATTACAGTTTTTTAACCGACTTCAAAAAAAGAGGTTATCAATGCGACCTGTATGTATGTAATATTTCCAGAACTGCCCAGTTTTCATATATGTTAGTCTATACCAGCTTCTAAAGAAGTGTGCCAAATTTCTAAAGTGTATGTTTGTTTGTCCTCGCATATATCCGGAACACACACACAAAAGAAAAACACACATAGGGTTCGTGGATTTCAACAAAGCATTCGACACACTCGAACATAGATTTATCTGGGACGCACTGGAAAAACAAGGCGTACATGCAAAATACATAAGAATACTGAAAAACATATACACAAAAAGCACCGCACAAGTGAAGCTAGAATCTACAGGCGAAGAATTTTCGATTGAGAGAGGGGTACGCCAGGGAGACCCAATTTTACCAAAAATATTTTCAGCTATCCTGGAAATGATATTCACAAATCTGGATTGGACGAATAAAGGACTAAATATAAATGGCAAAAAGCTGAGTCACCTACGCTTTGCAGACAACCTGATCTTACTTTCGGAAAACCCGAAAACCCTACAGACAATGTTCCAACAGTTAGCGGAAGAGAGCGAGAAAGCAGGCCTGTCAACGAACTTAACGAAAACAAAAGTAATGTCAAATTCCTCACAAACAGAGCCCATAACAGTAAATAATGGAGAAATAGAGTATGTAGAAATGGACAAGACTAATAACTGAATGGCAACCACGAGATAGCAAAAGAAAAAGAGGCAGACAGACTAGAAGATGGGAGGACGACATCAGACAAGTGGCGGGTCCAACATGGACCCGCATAGCGAAAGATAGAATAGAGTGGAAATCCTTAGAGGAGGCCTATGTCGAAAGACAAGCTGAAATGTAGGAACGACCGGTTACTGATACTTAATATAAAAAGATAAGTAACGTATAAAGTAAGCATATTTTTAAGAAAATTAAAACAAAAAATTAGTTCAGCAATAAAGGCTATTTTATTTAATTTATTTTTTATATATCCGGAACTACAAGTTCGATTTAAATAATCCCTTTTTTGTTTACCTAGGTATTGTAAAACTTAGGGAAGACTGCAAGTTTCATCAAAATCGGTTCAGTAGTTTTTGAGACTGGGAATGTTAAGTGTGTATTTCGGCGTTGCAGTGCAGCAGAGCAAATTTAAAATTAATGTTTTAACTGTACTGTAATCTGTATGCCGAATAAATTATTTCTATTCTATTCTATTAGTTAAATGTTTGTTACCTCAGAGCTTTTCACTGGGTGAACCGATTTGGATGATTCTTTATTATTTGAAAGCTGATGCTTTCCATGTGGTCCCATTTCAATTTGGTCCGGTTCTTAGAATGGAATCCATGAGAAAACAATATACATCTTAAATTTTCCTTAATAAAAGTAGACTTTTAGGGCAGTTGAAGTCGGTTTCTAGTTCTTTTTGAACGCTTTAACTTGTTAGTCCTTAGACTCTAGCACTCTAGGTACTAAAACACCTCTAGGTCACCTAAAGTATCGTTGGAAGACGAACGTTCGGATATGGTGAAACTAAAAGGTTTCTTTGTTGACCGTAGAACCCTAAAATAGCAACGCCATAATTTATATTGTATTTATATGTGATAGGTACTTACTAGTCAATTATATCAAATACAACCACAGTATGTCGAGACTAAACCAATATGCGAACAATAATTTCTCAAAACGTAAAACAAGGGTTGACGCACGCTCACGTCAAGTTTATTATAATTTTGAAAAATACACTCTAGCCCAGGCGGAGGGGTAGCGACTATGCGCGGCTCGCAGGGGCCTCTTTGGGATGTTATGCAGCGTTATTTGTGTGAGTGAAAGCATGTGAAAGGCTGTATGTGTGCGTACCGAATCGCGACAGCAATAACATATTCAAATACCTACTATTCTACGGAGACTTTGCTTCATTGGCGTCTTAAGGAAAAGACTTATTGTTATGTTAGTAAAAATTAACCTGTTTTAAATATTATGGTTTTCTTTTAATCTTAGTTCCTATTTTAAGTTTGCTATGCTCATGTGTGTGTTTGTGTGTGAGTTGCGAGAAGAATTGCACAATCCTATGCCCTACGGATACTGAAGTTCCTTGGTTTATTTTTCAAAATTTTATTCTACTACTATTACCTATTACCTATTACCAAAGTCAGTTTCCTCCCGGTGTGCGGATTGTTCCAACATACCTACAAGACTCAATACGAGTAAACTTCACACATTTGTTTTAGAGCCATCGTCAAATTATAAATTATTACACAATTTCTTATCACACACACTTCTATATCCCTACCTCTAACATAAATACCAACCTTTAACACATTTACAAACATAACATTAATCTTTTACTTACATTATATTTACTTACATTACATTTACTTACATTAATATTCATAAATATATACAATTTATCTAACTACATCCCATTCATCATCACTCATGCATCAACTAAACATTAGTTTTATTTTATTTTATTTTATTTAATTAGTATAACAGTGTTACTAAATATCTCTGGGCCTGTCTGAAAATCAGCGCTGCAGCTACTGCTGCCGCATATGCTGAGACAGGTCCATTTCGGCGTTGCAGTGCAGCAGAGCAAATTTAAAATTAATGTATTAACTGTACTGTAATCTGTATGCCGAATAAATTATTTCTTTCTTTCTTACTTTGTCAGTGTCGCCCGTGCCAAATTACAGCTTTCTAGTGGTACGAGTAAGAGTCTCTGCACTCGGACAGACGAACAGAGCGAAACTGTAAAGGTTCATTTGGTGTTGGGAGGTTTATGTTGGAATGAACACTATAACGTAAAATAAAAGAGTATTTACTCGAGTTTACTCATTAATTGCTTTCATCCTTTACCAAACAAGATATTTCAAACTTTACTAGCAATAAGTTGTTACTAATGAATATAGAATTTTATAATTACAAATAATTTTATTGTCCCAGGAAAATGTCACCGCGGCCTCCACACTAGGCTGAGCCTGTATCGTGGAGACCGGATACAATTTGCATATTAAGAAATTAAAATTAAGTTTACATTTAATTATTAAAAATAATAATTATTAAAAAATGACACCGCGAAAGCATATGCGGCAGAAGATCGCTTTTTCCTACCAAACTACCAACGCTCATTGGTCGATTCGATCCATAAGATTAGTTTAGACAATCTGAGGAAGGAGATAAACACTACGTTATTGTATCTTGCTAAAATTATAAGCAACATAATTGAAGCATGATCGACACATGACTTATATTTATGGTCTCAAAGTGGCTATTTTTACCTGGCCAATGTTACTAATACAATTGTAACAAGAAGGTAAATCTGAAAACATCGCATTAATAAATATAAATTAAAGGATCCCTTTTTCAGTCAATTATACTTAAAGATATAGATTCTTAAGGTTATTCCCTGTTTTATTTTAAATTTCTGTTGACATAATATTTTAAAATAGAATGGCGGGCTTTGTGCAGTAATTATCTAAAAATAAGACAGCGGATTATAATGTCGTGAAATGAGTATAATTAAAAAACCAACTTTCGTGATCACAGTTTTCATTTTCAACCAGCTTTAAAAAAGGAGAAGGTTCTTAATTCCAATGTATGTTTTTGTACGTATGTTACACGATAATTCTACCATTTATAAATCGATGTTGATGATTCTTATTTTTGGTAGAGCATACTTCAGAAATGGTCACATATAAATTTTATCTAAATTGATTCAGCTTTTTGAGAAAATAAAGAAAAACCAAATATGATAACTCTACCTCTAAGTGTAAACATTATAGAGGTTGAATGGTGAAGACTTTTAGGGCAATTGAAGTCGGTTTCTAGTTCTTTTTGTACGCGTTAATTAATACATAATATTCATCATACATCTTTTAATTTGGTTAAAATAGAGAAAATAAACAAAATACGCACCGCATAACAACCAAAACTATGAGAGAAGAGGCAACACCATGAGAACACCAAGCTAAAGACAACACTACTATCATTACTTCACAAACCCCTCAAGTAGAATACCGAACGAAAAACAAAACCGTAAACAACACGAAAAGAATAAATAAACATTCACATAAAAACCGTAAGCGTCTACTTCTCGGCGGACATCTCACTCAACTAATTGGTGTAATGGCGGGAAACTCAAAATGCGTTCAAAATGGCGGCAATAATTTCATCGCCTGATGTCGAGATGGGATTATAAATAAGACGGGTGATGAAAACTATACTTACGTAGAAACGACAATGATCTTCGTTTTATTTTGAGATTATGTTCCAGTAAACTTTGTTGTGGTGGTTGAAGTTATACGTTACCTAAATTTGAAAGTGTCGGTGCAGGTGACATTTTAAGTTGATCTTTACGATTGTTACTAGCAAGTACATGATTCCACTCACCCATAAAAGCTGTATACTCGTACATAAACAATTGTCAGCAAAATTTGGGTATACGTCTTCGATTCGAATTTGCTAAAGCGTTTGAGTCAGCATCGGTGTACTTTATTCAATTGTATTTGATAAAACGTATCAACAACCATTAAAACTTTTAACTAATAGGTAAAGAATGAAACATTATAATTGGTAAAGAGTACAATTTTAGTTACAGTTTACATCAAAATTAAACAAAGTGCAAATACCACGCAAAGGAGACGCTTTGGGTCCGCTACTTTTTAACGTGTTGTCATCATTTTATATCTTAATAATCGTGTTACAGTCACAAGACCTGCATGTAATCGGAAACTATAAATTTTTTCGCTTGCACTGCGTAAGCGTTAATTGTCATCTCATGAGTTATTTTCTGAGCCAACATAGTCTCTAACGTGTCACATTTGTCGATAAATCATCAAGAATAACGCTGGGAAGTTGTATTTTCGTTTTAAATTGTTGAAGAACGATTTGTGACAATTTATATCGACTTAAATTTTTGGAACATTAAACTGTGACAGCGTGAATATTTATGTATTGTGCCGGAAGATGCATCATAATGTTTAAATATTTTGAAATTTCTCTTGTAAATTATATATGTATATTCATATTTTATACATATTTATAGATAGTCTCGTGTTATTGCATAAAGAACAAAACCAGACGAATTCCGAATTACAGAAACAGAGAGATTTGAAGGAAAATCTATGCAGGACGCTTTTCCGAAAAAAGGTTGAACGTATTAAAAAAAACATTTTAGTTTTTATCGGCTTTGACCCAGGCAACCGAATATTAATCTATACAAGCATAAAAAAATTCTTCATAATTAACTTTTCAATAATGTCGAGATCGATAAGGTCAAAATTGTTCTCACATCTTTGGAAGTAGTATTGTTTTTTATGTGTAGAACCATACAGAACGGAACAAAATAGTTTATAAAACCGGTCAAGTATATAAAACCGCGAGCCGGACTCGCGCACCGAGGGTTCCGTACATAATATAAATAATTAACATACTAAAAATCATAAATACTTAATAGGTACGGTAATATGAACCCAACAATGCGCTACAAAAATTTATAATTCTGATTAAAAACCAAATTTAATTTGCAGCTAAATTACATACCCGATCTATGGCACCTAACTACATAGTTAAGTTTGTAAACATAAAATGCTATTTTCACTGTGTTATGTTTATTGCATTTTGTATGGAAATGATCTAAAATACATATATATATATATATATATTTTTATTGCGTTAACCTATAAGAGTTTTTTTTACAGATCTAAGGGACGGCAGGCTTGAGTATTCTATTTTAAATTGAACTTCCTGAGAAAAATGTCCGTAACAGACAGACAGACGGACAACAAAGTGATCCTAAGAGTGCTTTGAAACCCTAAAAACAACTAAAATCTATTGATATTTCAAATATATTATTTTCCCTAAAATAGTAGCCTTTGATTGATGCTATTCTACTTCCACCGCTTATTCAAGATCAAGGCATACTGTGTGTCGGAATCCCATTATTACATTACCTATGACAGGTATGTAAGTACGTGAAAGGATGATCCAGTATTTGGGTCAATCGCTTCTCGCATTTATCGGAACGGTAATAAATTTCAAAGGTATTGACAGCTAGATTTCTTCTTGTAATAAAATTTGCTGTACTTGCCAACTGTCAGTTAGTAAATAATTTTGGGTTGCGATTGCAAATCAACTTCGTACAACTACCTACAATACTATACTCGCATATGTATAGTGCAGGAAAGTAATAAAAGGTAACAACATAAGTTTTTCTCCAGTTAAACAATTTCAACATTAAATAGTTCAACTTAAATTAGTTAAAGTGTATTTCTGTCGGGCGTCACAAGACGCACACGTTTTTTACTCGTAATGTACCTACAATTCGTTTGCTCTTGGTTTTCATCTGACCTGATGGCAACTCTTAACTGATAACCGGTGGGGAGTAAGTCCTCGAGTGGCGACCACGTACTGGGAAGGCGTCCCCCTACTAGATTGACCGACGACCTGGTTAAGGTCGCGGGGAGTCGCTGGATGCAGGTGGCTCGGGGCTGGTCAATGTGGCATAACATGAAAGAGACCGATGTCCAGCAGTGGACGCTGCCCGGCTGATGATGATGATGGTAACTGACGATAAGGTAGTTAGACGCAAAGTTGCTCATCCAGAAGCCTCAATGAACACAAAACTGCATGTTTGGCGACAGAAGTTAACCGAACCGAATATCAGAGACAGCTCGAACTATGTATCGTACGAAACCTTACTTGGTCAAAGATAGTTAAGCTTAGGGAAACATTATCATTATCATCAACCTGGAATCTTCAACAGATAAGAAATGGTGATCAATTCAAAAGTACGTAAGTAAAATACTCAGGTGGTACGTGGTACGCAGCCAATTATAATAGTAGTTCTAAATTAAGTGTCGTTTGTAACAAAAGGAGAGAGCGACGTCGCGGTACTTCCTCAGCAATAAATCCGCATTGATTGAGCGCTATAAATCTACATGCGCGGGCGCCGCTCCCGGACCGGCACAGCTTGCAGGGCTGCCATGATCTACGCTCTTGGAGCTTTTATCGATATTGCTTTCCTGCAGAACGACTTTTCGAAAATTAGAAAAAAATTCGTTGCTTATTATTACTATTTAATTACACGCTTATATCAATTGTATATTATGTGATCTGTTCCAAAATGCATAATTTAAATGTTTCATTATTATATATCATAATTATTTAATTTAAGATTTTTATGACTTGCATTAGAAAAAATATCGTATCGATGAAGTGAGCTGATACACAAATGCAATTAAAGTCAAAACAGATTGTATGTACCATTTTAAAATTTTCAGGTACAAATCACTAAGCTGGTACGAAACCAAATGAATTGAAGTGGTTCAATCAAAAAAATATGAAATGTTCCACTATTATGCCACTGGTAACTCTAGGTAACTTTTCAACTCCGGGACCGAACGCTCTCATTGGCTGGCACCAACTGAAAATCGGAAAAATTGAACATGTCTTGTGCCACGATAAAAAAGTTGTGTTTGAGACATATCATTGCCACATTGGCTTTTCGGTGAAGGAAAACATCGTGAGGGAACCTGCACACTCCTGAGAAGAAATTCAAAGGTGCGTGTAAAGTCTACCAATCTGTCGCACACGCTCTCTGTAGGAGAGTAGACCTGAACCCCTGCAGCGGGAACATATAAAGGCTGATGATGAGAAGTGTCACATTTGCTTAAATTTATTGTAAGTAGTCTTAAATTATTTGTAAGGTTTTATGGGTACAGATGTTACGGTCATATATTTCGACGAACAGATGACCATGTCAGAGGAAAATAGGAAGACATCAAACTACATGGTTGACGAAGGTCCAAAAGGAGATGAGGGAGATGGGTCTTACGGTAGACAACGCAGCAGACCGAAAAAAATGGCATTGCATGATTGAGAAAGCCGACGCAGCGAAACGGGAAAAAGTGAGGACAAAGAAGTTTTATAGGAACTGTATAAATATTACTATATAGATATTATTTCCTGCTTTGTCTTTCAAAAGCTGTTTCATGGTGATGCTTTCAACTCCCCACATCGTCGTAGCTATCTACGAGGGATTCTCATGTTCACAAGTGGACATGGAGCTGACAATGATGAAAGTACAAGAGAGAATAATCAACTTCGAGAGCATAACAACCCTACGTTTGTTAAAGACACGTGTGTTGCGGTGTCGCTTCTTGTGAGACATGTTTGATTTACGCCCTCGCCTCAGCCCGATACAAATTGCCTGCCCTTAGCCAAACAAACGCATATTATACACAGATCCGAGACCGCAGCGTTACTAAATCGACGATGGTGTAAAAATAAACCAATGACGGTTCAATTATGATTAAGAACGGGATTCGCAAGTGTTTGCGTCAGTTTAGTGACGTTTTTAGGTTCATTCTTATCGTTGGTTTGCAATAATTAATACTAAACTATTTTATTGACGAAATAATAAAAAAAGAAATAATCTAAAAGCGAACGTAACTATTACGTAGGTACTCGTACTATGGACCAAGAGATCGTCAAGCGCAAGCAAAGCGACGCCGTTTCAGCTGGGGCGAAATGCTTTCGTATAACTTTCCGGACGGCAGATGTCCGGCTCTTCTTATCTACAGGTCACATTTTTCTCAACCGATTCTCGTGAAAGTTTGCGAGCAGATTTGATAACTGCGTGGAATATTAATGTAAATTCAGTTTTTTAAATTTTTTCAAAATGGCGTAGATAAAGGGGTTGAGAACGTAAAAATCATATTTCGTCGTGAAGATCCAAGGGACAGCAGACTTGAGTATGCGATATTAATTTCAGCTAGATATCTTTACTAGTTCCTGAGAAAAAGGGTCTCGACAGACGGACGGATAGACGGGCAACAAAGTGATCCTATAAGGGTTCCTTTATCCTTTTGAGGTATGGAACTCTAAAAATGAGCTAAAAGTAATGTCCGTCTTACAATGTGTAATTCGTAAAAAGCGAATAAGAGAAAGTTTCAGCATACTGAGAGAAAATCTTTCTGTCGTGTTTGTAACGAAGCGAAATCTTCTAAATCAGTGACAGTGGCATTCTCCTCATGGAAAGCCGCTAAACTATGTAGATATTGCTCATGGTGAAGAATAACCAAAAATGCTAATTAAACACATACCTAAAGAGCAGAGCATATAGTATTAAAAACTAATTGGCTTAAATAACGTGAAAATATTTGATACTTAAACAAAAATATGTGGCGCTAACCACTTACCTTACCTTCTCACTCGCGTGTGGTCCATTAAACTTCACACATCACTCACACCCACACACTTTAACTTTGAAGGGCCCAAACAAAGTCTAAATCCAAATGAATCATACCTTTGCCACTTCAAACCCTTTGCTTACAAATAGAAGAGCGGACAAGCCTGGCAGTGCGAATTAGTTGCGAAGCAGATTGTCTTTGATCATCGGGTGATGTCAGAATTCCACGCAAGGCTCATTAACAGTCCAATTGACGTGCGTCACGAGGAGAAAAAAAAACTCTTGAAATAGTTGAGGACAAGTTGGAGTCAAGAGAGAACTAAAAACTGACTTCAACTGTCATAAAAGTCTATAGCATTCATCCCCTAAAATGTTCAGCCTTACAGATTTAGAATTATCTGAGTACATATTTGTTTATTGTAGATTTTCTCAAAAAGCGCTACATCACTTTAAAAAAAAATTATATGGGACCTCTAAAGTTATTATTGATTGTTACAAAAGAACTTAGAACTCGATATAAACTGCCCTAAAAGTCTTTATCTGCTAGCTACTGGGAGCTGTCTGGAATATATAATTCATTAACTTGTAAGGAAAGTAAAAGTAGGATAATTTTCAAAAATAAAGTAAAAGTCGATGACTAATTTTTATTTCTTTCAGTTCAACATTAATTTTGCTACAACTTTTTTACATACTGTCTATTTGCATTTGATTGCCAACAAATAGATTTTCAGTTTTTTTGAAAAATTTGAAATGTATTACTGTAATTTTAGTTTTGGGAAACGTCTACCCGGCCGTCCCCCTACTAGGTGGACCGACGACCTGGTTAGAGTCGCAGAGAGTCGCTGGATGCAGGTGGCTCGGGACCGGTCGATGTGGCGTACCATGAAGGAGGCCTATGTCCAGCAGTGGACATTTCCCGGCTGATGATGATCTATCTAAGCGAGCTGACTGTACCAACATGCTTCCGAAGTTTACCCCGTGATCCCCTGTTCCAGTAATTACGTATGATTCTAGTGAATCAACATAAATAGTTCCATTATCATCACACGATGGAGCAGGATCCAGGAAAACTCGAACGAACAATGACGTAAACATAGCAACATGTGTCTGTATCGATCGAATCGTGCGCAGATCGATGCACCGAGAATAGCGCTGGATGGGCGCATCTGTCACTCAGCAGTCACAACAACGCATGCGCAATGACAGCGACACCTAGCGAATGCCTTCCTAGAATTGCAGAACAGAAAGAGACAAATGCGAAGGTGTGGTTGTTAGTTTATCAACTGTCTGAAAAACAGGAGGCGGTTCTCAATTCCAAGGGTACGTTTTTTTATGTTTGTTACCTCAAAACTTTCGACTGGGTTAACCGATTTGAATGATTCTTTTTTTATTTGAAAGCTGGTGCTTTCCGTGTGGTTTCATTTCAATTTGGTTCAGTTCTGACAATGACGTCTAGCAAACCATATAATAAACCATCTTTGCTGTAGACTTTTCGGGCAGTTAAAGTCAGTTTCTTGTTTTTGTGGAAAGCGTTAACTTGTCTGCCATACGATGACTTGTACATTCAAGTACAAAAATATGTAGCCCTTTTATACCTTGTCAAATTTACCTTTGATTAACGTTTCTCTCAACACTTTGCAAAGAAACAAGAAAGGATGTATGTGACATGGTACAAAAGTGATACGTGTACACGAAAGCGATTTGAATTTAGAACTTCCGTGAGGGTATACCCATGATCATCACACTTGGCAGATAATCACAATAAGATGTCCAACAATGCTACAACATTCTCGTCGCTCTATAACAAAACCGGAGATGACACAGGTGTCGCAACTAAATTTGTTGTGACTGCTGATTGCCTGATTGACTGTTGCCAAGTCAATCGCCAGCTGCGACGCCCATCGGCCTGCCTTCTTGACATTTCGCGTCAGCAATTGCATTCTGATTACGCAACCACGCAGACCTGCCGATCTGTAGATGATTTGTTTTTACCAGTAAGGTGCTATGCTATGAGATACACATCATGTGTTAGATTTAGGAGAAATACACTCAGAGTGCTGCCATACAAAATTTCTTTTGCCGTAATCTTTAGCGTATATTTCTATTTTATAATGTGAACAGTCAATACGTGCAAGAACCGAGTGAAACAGTTGCCTTAAATAAATGAAACGGTCCTTTTTAGGGTTCCGTAGTCAAACAAGGAACCCTAAGTTTCGCTCTGTCCGTGTGTCCGTTCGCGGCTTAGCTCAGATACTATTACTATTAGAAAGCTGTAATTTGGTGCGGGTATACATATTAATCACGCCGACAAAGTGGTAGAATAAAATCTTTAAAAATATTTTTAGGGTCGCTCCTACATGTAACTTGGGGATGAAATATTTTTTTAACATCTACTCCATTTTGTGGGGTATCGTTGAATAATTTTTTCAAAAATACTGAGGGTCTAGGAACACCACTTTTCTATTCAGAGGAAATATTAAGCTTTAAACTGATAATTTTTGTCAGGGTCGAGCGTAGTTGTAATTTATTACATGAATATCAAGAAGAAAGAAAATTCTACTGACAAGTAATGACTTTGTTACAAAACTTTCGCACAACTTCCCATGAACCAGGAAAAGCAGAATACCCCACTCTGTTACCAAAACTATCGCTAGCGACATCAAGCGACAGATAAATAATCCTATGAATACTTTCTACAAAAACCTTCGTTGAATCTATGACAAGTTTTCATTTCGGTATTTTGGGAAATCGGGTAGCTATATTTTGATTTTTAAAATACTTTGTTGCGAATGCCGTGGCATCTCGACGCGGTTGTAAGAAAAGGCGACTAAACAAAAACTATTTAGGAGATGGGAAGCAGTTTATACCTAGGTATTTACTCCGCCTGCCTAACGTGGTAATGAAATTGGCGTTTTACAGCATGAAGGATTTCCTAGGATTAAGAATTAGTTAATAAATGTGTCTAAATAAAGTTGACATATTATAACAAGAGTTAGTAAAATTCAATAGAATAGTATAGAAAATACGCTCATAGAAACTTTATGTGGCGAACTTTAACGAGTTTATTGTACACACAATAACTCTATTTAAATCAATGAAAGAGTAGGGAATTCCCGTTAATCGACCACAGAGGCAATATCATGCAACATCGTTGACATTCCGCATCAAGTTGCCACAATTCTCACGCCACCAAACAAACGATATATTTCAAGTGGCCTAAAAAAACTGAAACAAAAAATACGACGGTATTACTAACGCTTGCGAACGAAAACAAACAATGGATTCTGAAATTTATAACGGTTAAGGGCAGTGTCACATGTGGCGGACTCCGGGCGAATCCGGAGATCGAATGTGAAAGGACGAATATGGAACATATGCTTTTAATGGGATGAATTGACCACCTAGGTTGGCTTGCCACTTACTTGTATCACTTTACATTCTATTTGGAGGTTTAGAGACAAGGGTTTCTGTTTCGGTTTGGATGCAAATTGTATGAATCAAATTGTTCGAATTTCAAATGGTTTCGATCGGTCGTTTTTCATGGTACCAGCCCAGATTCGGTATTGTGACGCACATAATGTGTTTACAATATAATGTATTTAAACTTCTATATTTAAAAGTAGCTGTAATGTTTCTTTTGAACTTTCCTTTCTGCAGAACGCTTTTTTAACAATGTCAAAAATAATTTTTTTAAAGAAATTTTTCATTACAGTTTAATTAAGGCATTGATTACATTATTTATTGTCTTACGTTATACGTAACGGAATGCGTCGGATGTAATTTAGACTTAATAGTGGTGTCTCAGAAATCAAGAGGATGTTTTTTTTATTTTTTTCGTCGCCATGTAAGTAGAGTCTATACCCTTCACGGTGGCGCTTGCTCGCTCGCACGGTCCGGTCATGGCGGATTTAGATCTAACTGTCTGTCAGACGCTTATGATTTACTAGGAATATATTATTTTCGGCATCTCGGCTTATTCAGGATTACCATCCCGTCTAAATCGAACGCTGTTGTTTGAAATAAGATTGATTGTAATGGAAACGGCGCGGCGGCCGGAATTTCTGTGATTTTTTCAATAGAATCTCAGAATGAAAGAACCGATAAATATACGTTTTAAAAGACGCTTTACAATAAATATTGTGTATCCGTACATTATATCTTAACATAAAAGTACAAAATTAAAGGACATGATTCGTATCTAATTTAAAATGTCATGTTACCGTTTCAATACGTGTATAAAGATTTTGATTTTTTTATGTCTTTTTATAGTAATAATAAAATTCATTAAGATAATTGTTGACCTCATCCTGAGCCTAACGGCATCCAACTATAGTCACGACAGATTCCACGATGCGGGTTCGATTTTTAAACGCTTGTTTTTAGTGTTCTCTCTTTTTAACACACTCCAAAAATGGAGGTTTAAAATTATTATTTCCATTGTTCAAGGTTAATCCCATTTAAATTTGATTTCACCTCTGAGGGTGATACCTGCCGTTGGTAACAATTTCAGCCTCTTCTCGTTACCCGATTATAGGGCGATTTCGTCAACAAAAGTTTCATACTATATTTCTTTTAACATAATCGGTTAAAAAGGATGAATTTGTGCAGTAATTTTCTAAAAATAGAACGAGTATACGATACGATATTACAAGTATCGTAATAACGTCGGAAAAGTTCTTGGTGAGTCGCAATTTTCATTCTTCATACTACATATTTTATTTTTAACAACCGACGCAAAGAGAGGCGTGTTATAAGTTTGCCACCGAAAGCAAGTTTACGTGAAAGCAAGTTTTCTTGCGGTGGTTCTTAGCTATATTTGGTAAAAATCGATTTAGCTGTTTGAAGAGTATCAGCTAATGTTAGGTATTTTCAGCGTAAAATGTGTGTGTTTTTTTTAAAAATATTTTCTTATGATTCGTATGATTATTACGTAGGCTTTTGAGGAAGAGGTTGAAGGTTTCTTTTAAACACATTATGTATTACTTTTACTTGCACCAGTGCCTTTCATTTCGTAACCGGAATGACTGTACTGTTAATCTTTGGGAACTGCAAATATACAAAAAAATCTTTGCTGACTGTACAAAAACATACACACGAGCGTTATGAAACCGATATCAATTTTATACGTGAAGACGTTTGTTTATTTTGAAAACAACTGTTGCATCTGAAACTGGACGTAAATTATAATCGTATCGGAGCGGTTGTAATTCGGTTACGACTGATGTATCTTTTATAGGGTGTCCATGTTTTCAAATCTAAACGACACCTGTTTTTTTTTCTTCAACAATTTATAGTACACCGATACACAAGAATAAACTTAAAAATTAAATAAATACAAAAGGAACTGACATTTTTTATCAAATCATTCAGAGTCATTTTAGTTTGTATAGTATTTGAATATACATACAAGAACCCTGTCAGGTCATAGCAAAATGTATCCACAAGTCAAATTTTATACAATAATAATTTGTTAAATAAGGGATAGGGGTCACGATGTCCACTATAGATCCTTCTTGGTGCAAAGGCTGTCCACAGCAATTCAACGTGGAAATACGGCGCGCGTTATGGGCACCTTTGCGCCAGGAGCAACCAGGAGAGGTTTATTCGAAAAAGCTTTTTTTTATAATCATTGTGATGTTTTTTTCATTATCCTTTTTCCCTCCCTTGGTTTCCGTTTTCAGTTTCAGTTTGGTGTAAATAATTTAGTTAATTGTAGTTTGCTAAAGTTTCCTTTCGTATACATTTAAATGTGAATAAAGTTTGTTTGTCAAATTAAATATTTTCAAATAATTAATGAATGTCTTCAGGTGAAATACACATTTGACTCGTTTATGCATTGTTTCTTTACGAACTTTGAAATCTGATTTTACGAATAACATTTCAGTACTCTTCGAGTTGACATGTGACTTATATTTGAATAGACTTGGTATGGCAATGGAAATGGAACAAATCTTGTAAAAATAGAAAAATATTTTGTACTATCTTTTGTTCGCGACTTAGTCCGTCTTAGACGTCACATTTGAGGTTCGGTCAAAAGTGTACAATTATATGTTTTTAGTGCAGTTTCGTCACTAGTGACGAATGCGTACTGAAATTTAATTAAAGTTTGTTTCTGGCACTGGTGTCAAATGTGAATTCAAAATAAATTTGAGCACATTTTCGTCAAGTCATTCTAAAAAAAGTACACATAAACAAACTCACTATCGCATTTATAATATTGGTGTATTGATGTATTGATTTTCCTACATTTGTTATCAGCATGGTGTCCCTACTAGCTAGCTAGCTTCGTCTTCGCTGTACCACGATACACCGCCTCTAACACAACAAACGAGCTCTCCCTCCGTCCCGTGTTTATTGTTACAATATTTTAATTTGGAATTGTTTGTAGTGAGTAGCCGCTTTGAAGTACCTTGCACTGAACGCTCACGCATTCTTCCGACAATTTCCACGAGATATGGTTACACGAAATATATTACAAAGATTTTTTAAGCGATTAGCTAAAAACGGATGGAAGTAGCGCTGTCTCTCTGTTCACAATTTCTCCCTTTCTCTTTATATCTGTCTGTCTATTTGTTGCCTTATCACGGCTAAATGATTACACCGAAATTGAAGATTCGAAATGCTTTCCAGAATTCAGCACCACCAGCACCACCTAAATCTAAAATATGCACTAAAAATATTTTTTATTCCCTTCTACTGTAGACCTGCGATAGATCTGAATTATGTACGCATTTATCAGTATTAATTCAAAGCAATAATCTAAGAAACTCCAACGACCTACCGGTCTGAAAAGCGGAAGGGGTTTTCGCAAAAGGCTTCTTGAATGCAGATAACTTCCGAGGTAGCTGAACATTTTTAGAAGGTAGTTGCGAAATCTTCCGCAATTATAATCCAGTGTAATATTTTTAGATAATTATTGCACAAAGCCAATCATCCTATTTTTAAAGATTATGTTAAAATATATTTAATATGAAATTAAACTTTCTTTAAAGTGTATCATCATCAGTCAGCGCCATTTTCCGCAAAAAGCAACGAATTATACATATAAGCACGAATGTATTTTATGTAAATTTTGTGGAGATAAAGATTTTTATCTATCTTTATCTATCTATCATACATGCGTAACATGTAACGAATATGTCACCCCTATGGTTATTAGACGATACTCATATTTTGGGGGGAATTCCACTAAATGTCAAACAAATAAATCGTAAGCGCGCGCGCAGCGGAAAAATAAATGTCTTTTGGAAACACTTCATTACCCCCGGACGCGGACGGCTAAGTTAGTATAGCGGAGGGTCTTTCAGCGCATAATAACTCGCAAATAACTGTGAATATTACATTTTATTATGTAACAAAATATGAATATTGCTAGAATAGAAGTGTTGAATAGATGTAACATGTCAGACATACACTGCTTAACTCAGTGAATTATTAAGAAATCCCATGAAGATACAGATATGAAAATGCATATATTAATGAGTGCTTTTAATTTAATTTAGAATTTATGTAATTCTAGCATTTGCCGGCGAAGTCCGAAGTCGCCGGCAAATGCTTATGTGTTTATGTACATATATCGACACGGGCTACGTGCATGCAAAATTTCATTATGACTGACGGTGTCTTTGAGCAAAACAATTTATTCCTTCCAATTCCAATAACACTGTCTTCTTTGCTCATTAAACTTCTACTACCGAGGCCTCGCAAAACTGATGTCGCCGACATCTACATTTTGATCTAGCCTCACTACTACCATTTATCGCCTTAAATACAACTTTTGCAGGTGTAGTATGGATAATGACATACTCGTAAAATAGATTTTATTCTGGTCTATAAAGCGGCTTCGGATAATTTTTGTAGTTAACTCAGATGAAGTTGATAGTAGTACTAGCGTCAAGTCAAAGCCTGAAAGTCTGAAGTACTCTAGCCTCAAAGCCTGAACGCTCTAAGCAACATGAACGTATCAAATCGTTCTCCATACAATTTGTCCTGAATACTGCAGTAAGGACTGCAGGTATAGCTAGAATGACACAGGGCGGGAAGTGTCGAGCTGACTACCTTGACAATCCAGAGGCCCCGGGTTCGTTTCCTGGTGGACGTGGGTGGTTTGGTTTTTTGTTTCCTTTGTCCGCCTGGCTAGCTACCACCATGTTATCTAAATCTGCCGCCAACAGCACAGTTAAATAGCACTGGTGTGCTTCGGTATAAAGGTAGCATAACCAGCACCTCATTAGGTTGAGGCTTCTGGGTACGCATGCTTAGCATCCAACGGCCTTATCGTCACTTACCATCAGGTGAGATGGAGGCCAAGTGCAAAACCTCATACATAAAAAATTGATTTCGGCCAAACTTACTTACTCATGGTTAACGCACTGAAAGTGGCATTAAAATATCAAATAAAAGAGAGGATAGCATCAAATACCGCGTGTGCAACCCGGTGGCGTCTGCGCACGACGCTGCAACTAATTGGTACAATTTATCCTTCGGGACGTGCGCCCGCGCCGAAGTTCAGGTTACAGCGGCACGATCGTGATTTGTAACTTCGGTCTGATATTTATTGTTACCCGGTAATTTTGGGATTTCGTTTAACTGTTTGGTTATTATTTGGTTACAGAAACAAGTCGTTTTGTAATGAATAAAATTTGAAACTATTTTCTAATCTTTATTTTTTGTTATCTTTGTAATTCGCATCACATTTCATGATTCTGACATGAACCCCAATGTAATATCGACAAAGCACCCGCCTGGTCAGTTTCAAAACCAAGTTGCTTGCATGTTGTGATCTTAGCTAGACCCGCCTTTTATTTTGTTCAATAAGGAGAGACGAAAACGCTTTTGTTTGTGAGATATATGACTTTTTATGGTTCATTGTAGTAGTTAGTTATAGTTTAGGGTCATTTTATAAAGCATCCCTGTTCCGTTTTACAAATACAACAATGCTTTCTTGTTTTTTATAGTTTTATAATCTATCCCAAAAAACTAGCAAGGCCGGAGCATCTCGAGCCACGACAGTAGGCGAAACTGGCCCTAATGGTGGTCAGGTGGGTACTTTGTCGATAGTACTTCCCTTTTTATGTATGGTATGATATGATTCGCGTGCGCATCCAGAAGCCCCAAGCTAATTAAGCGCTGGCTATCCTACCTTCCATACCGGAACACAACAGTGCTATTAACACTGCTGTTTGGCGGTAGATTAAGGTAACTAGAAGCTAGCCAGACTGTCATACTGGGAATCGTACCTGAGACCTCCGGGTTCTTAGTTCAATAGCCGTTAGGCCATAGAAGCGTTAAAAAATTCTAATTAACAAATAAAAAATCATCGTCATTTGAAGTACATACTTTAGCTCTAGAGGTATATTTCTCAAGTGGTCCAGAATCAGAATATTTTATTGGAATATAGGTGGTACAGTGATGTTGGCATACATAGCATCTCTATATCCTACCCGAAGGCGTACAACATGTGTGAATTTATAAATTAATAAACAAAAGTCCTCCATAAAGCTAAATTAAAATTAATACAGATACATTGGCAAGGTAACTTAAGCAATTACAATTCGCATGTCAAAATATATTATCTCTAAACGAACATTTTAAATTTACAATATGCATTGGGTTGTGTGTGTCCTAGTCAAATAAATATTTTTCTGTTTCTATTTCTATCACTTTCTAACATTTTGCGTGACGTTGCGTAGATCTAGCAGAACGAAGTGTTCTCACTAATGATCCCAGTAGAGGCTCGGTTAACAGTAAACGAGGCTCGCGACACAAATCACCATTATGGGGGCAGGCGCAGCGGGCCGCGACCATACGCGCGCGTTCCCAATAACGACGTGATCCAGTTTGTAATAGACAAGATAGAAATAAAGACAAACTATGATTCTTGGCGCGAACTTGAAAAATGGTGGTTCATTGCAATTTTGCTAATTGGTTAATAATACTGTTATGTGTGTTTTTTGTGTTATAATGGTGTGATATAGTGCAAAAAGTGTCACGGACGGTGTTATAGTATCAATTACGCAAAATTGCGAGGGTTTCGACGCGATCGGAAGAGTTTACCATGTCGAGTACATTCGGCATATGGATTCTTTCGAATAACGTTGAAACCAAGACTGGACTTTGAAATTCTCGTCAAGAATCCAAAACACAGCGATAAAATGTACACATTATACATTTTATTGAGAAAGCTGAATAAATGGCTTCGGCATAGTTTATAACCTCAAAATTTATTCACCTAATTTTACTCGTCATTGGCTTGATAACCACTGGTTAAAGCCATTATTTAAAATAAAATAAAAATAGGGAACCAACATCAATTGCCCACGTTTTACCGCCTTTTCACTGCCTCCGTGGCCGAATGCCTACACGCTTGGATTTGCAATCAATACAATACAATCCTAGGGTTACCTATCGGTACTCGGGGGCAAGGGCTTTTTCTATGTCCACCTGGCTAGCTCCCACCATGTTATCTAAGTCTGCCGCCAAACAGCAGTGTTCATAGCACTGTTGTCCTCCGGTATGAAAGGTAGAAGAGCCAGCACCTCATTAGATTGAGGCATTATCGTCACTTGCTCTCTCACTCTCTATCTCAAGTGAGACAAAGGCCAATCGCAAATTTTAAACTTTAAAAAAGTCAACGGTTTTCATCCCATCATTTTCTACCCTTAGCGGCGGAGTATACTCTTCGAATTAAAATGAGACTCCTCTCCATATTCGTCAAATCGTACAATGAAAAGGTGGATATTTAATAAGAGACATTCATCCCAGAATTTACACTCTATGACTTAAATAGAATTGAAAACGGAAGGCTATATGCAATACAAAATATACCGACCGTCACACACCTAGGCATAACAGATAGGTATACGATGGGGCTTAGGAATGGATAATTTCCTTTAAATACACTGAAATACAATTACAAGGTTCATTACATTTTGTTCACAATAGGCGATGACTACACAAAACGTGATGTATAATAATCAAATAACATTTTACCTCCTCAAAACAAAACAAAAGGCCGTTCAAGGTAATTCAAATGCAAACAATTTTGGTAAATACGCAGACAAAAACTAATTTTCCCGTTAACTTTTACCTCTTTCTATACGGGTAACTAAAATATAATCCCTTCTCAACCACCCACGCAGAATTACTCTACCGTATATTTGAAATTCCGAACACTCATTCCGATCGTTCCAGATTCAAATTCTCCAAACATTTACAGCCAGCCAGTGTTTCAGTGTTGTGGGACAAAACGTTCCGAGTCACCCAGCAAACGACATGCGACGAGTGACATATCGCCCTAATCGTTTCTTTACGACCTACAGAGAAAGGATGGGAAGTGTTTACGAAACGGAACGTCGAAAATAAATATATTTTTGTGCTATTTTTATAAGTGCAACATTCACATACATTTTTGATGTTTTTATGTCATTCGAAATTCGAAGTAAAGTCCGCATGCCAACCAAATGCCAACTGGAATATAATTGATCATTACATAAAACTTAATAAAACATTCGTTCTAAAACTAAAATATTGCCGAAAGTTTCCAGCCAGCATGCTATGCAATGAATTTGTTCTATTTACTCACTGTGTTCCAAATTTTAAAAGCAGTGCTGTCAGCCAGTTTTATTGTTACTTCAGGCCTGGTTGACATTAAAAGTACTCAAACGTTCTAAAATCAAACAAAAACTAGCTGTAAATCGTCATCATGCCACAGTCATAAAGAGTAATGGTTTTTGGAAAGAAGATAAGATAAACACGTGTAGCTGCCAGTGTTGAGTCTGTGAACTGTTGAACATTTTTTCAACCCCCAGAGGACGAATGTGTTTGTTAAAAACTTTATTGTGCTATTTGTCTGTAAAACTATTTCCGTGGAATTCAGAAGCAGAAAAAAGTTTATAAGCATTTTTTCCACATTCCATTGTGTAGACAGGATAAACTTGCTACACTAAAGGCATAACCAGCTTAAAAGAAATGACTACTGGGCAACCTTTGGTAAATACGAACGTTTATGCCAGCAATTTCTAATAGCATCAACAGCCTATACACGTCCCCACCGCAGGGGCTCAGACCTACTCTTCTACAGAGAGTGTATGGGACATAGTCCACCACTCGGACCCAATGCGGATTGGTAGATTTCACACACACCTTTGAATTTCTTCTAAGGAATGTGCAGGTTTCCTGACGATGTTTTCCTTCACCCAAAGCCAATATGTACGAAAAATAATAATGGTTTATTATTTTTCGTACATACATTCCAAATAACAAATTGGAACGACACAGGATCGACTCGCTCTACCCAACTGAGCTACCATTCTGGTTGAACGCGTCGCCGATATGGTCCTCGGAACAAAAGTGGTCAGGCCGATCAAATCAGACCGATAAGGTTGGATTGTTTTCATTGGGCTGACCTGAGTCTGACCAAGGGTTTGGTAAGAGTATCCAAGAAATGTAAGAATAAAACTACGAGTAAACCGCGTTTTTGATTAAAATAATGACGAGATAACATAATTATCTCTTTCCGCTTCGGCCGAGCGGCACAGGTGACCCGACCTGTGGCCTAGAGTATTCCCTAGGGTGTCCTAGAAGCGTCTACGATCTCATTTGCCAAACATAGTGATTATGCCAAAGCACTAGACGGAAACTCTGTTCATTGTAGCGATCTTATCATATACCAGCATATTTTTGAGTATGCCGTTAAAATATACCCGCACGCTTTATCCGCCCAATTTGTTATTTCGCTCTTAAAGTGACGGGTAACATGTGCGTGCGCGCAGATTCCGAGCCCTTGAGTTACCCCTTCTTAGAATAGCATGACATTAGTTATGGAGATAACGCTATCTCCCTCAGCTTAGCACTTATTCTTTACGAAGTTTTAAATTAGCTTTTTCCTGCCAGCTCTACTCGAACATTGTTTTTTTTTTAAACTGACCATTTTTGCGTGTCAGACGTCTATGAAAGATACCGTAAAAAGTCAATAATCGAAGAAGAAAAAAGTGGATGAAGGCCAATAATAATAATAGCAATAAAGTTATTTTTACTTGGACTTCATTTCCGAAAGTGTTCAGATTAAACGCCTCGGTATGGTCTAATGGCGAAACGCGTGGACTTAAGATCGGGAAGACTGAAGTTAGATAGATAGATATAGATAACATCTTTATTCGGTGACTCAAATTATTTACAAAAAGAAAACTTAAACCTAATACTTATGTAAAATAACTAAAATAAAGTTAAACATTAAAAAAACAACTAAAATTAGGTTCGTATATATAAATATAAGTCGACCGAAAAGGCGCTGACTCAGCATGTGCTGCAGGAGTCCTGCAGCGCTGATATTCTGTCAGAACCCTCCATCCAACCATCACCAGGTGACAACAAATTATTGTGTGCAGTGTATTATGTCTTTGTGTACCTTACAGAAGTGCTGTTTACTGTGTAAGATGTGTGTGAGAGGAATGTGTATGTATGAGTATGTAAATAAATAACTATTGTATATATGTACATATGCAGGGAAAACACCAACTCGGTAACATATATAATAATGAATATTACTTAAAATAATGGCATGGGAAGATTTAGACATCAGGTTTCATTTTTCTGGGCATCAAGTAAATACTGCCTGTACTTCATTTTAAAATAGATCTTAGTTTTCAGATTACGTAAGTTAAATCCCTATTTATGATACCGATGATGGTATTTTATATTCTACCTGTGTGTGTGTGTGTGTGTTAATAGCACGACAAACACAGAAATATCGTGAAAACAGTCGCAATGGCAAAGTATTGTATTTTTACAAGCCACAGGACTTACCATGACTTCATTGTTTCAAAATGGTTTCACGCCGTTTTTCTAGTGTCTCTTTCACGCAGATAGGTTTTTCCGTAAGTGTTGCTTTCTTACTCGCATAGATTAGCCATCTATTCTGTGAGTATATACAGTTTTTTGTAAAAAAACTTAATGCAAATAAAAAGAGCCAATAGCCATCACGTAAACGATTAGTAATTTAAAAATAGAATTAAAAAGAACGTGAAGTGTAGTGCGCTTTTTGTTGCGGCCGCGCGGTCTCTCGGCTAATTACTACAAAAAATGTCGCCCACCCTGTGCACTCATCAATCAACATTGACGTGTTTTGTGGAACACGGAACACCCTGTTGTTTCAGATATTGTACCTACATTTGCAACCGACATCAAAAAAGAAGGAGGTTCTCAATTCGACGCATATTTTTTTTTTGTGTTACGCGATAACTGCACCAATAGTGAACCAATTTTTATAATTCTTTTTTTGTTTGGCAGAGAATACTTTAGCGGTGGAATTTTATCGAAATCGATTGACCGCTCTTTGAGAAAATCAACAAAAACAAAATTTTTAAGGCAATTGAAGTCGGTTTTATTAGTTCTTTTTGAATGCGTTAATTATATTATAATCACGACTTTGTGTGCAAAAATTATAACACCAAGGACAAGGCGGGTAGATGAATTTTAAAATGCTACTGATACGAAAGTAGATAGATGGTCATGCGCATCTCTTTACAAGACATTTCTTCATTTCAATATACCAGTGAGAAGTCTACCAATCCGCACTGGTCCCTCGTGGTGGACTATGGCCCGTACACTCTCTTGGAGAGTAGGCCTGATCACTTACAGTGGGGACTGCAGGCTTTTGATGATGATGATCAATATACCAACTGCCGCGTGGCCACCCTAGGTGGTAAGTAGCAGCATTAGAAGAGACAGAAAGAGAGGGAAGAAAATGTTAGTCTTTTTTAAGAAAAAGTTAATCTCACTGCTGTGTAGTAGGAACAGCTTCTTAGAATGTCTTAACAAAAGTTGCTGTTTATTCAAATGTATTTACGAACGGATTTTTCTGTACTGTATTCTGTGACACTTCGCAAAAACATTTATTTAAATTCTACTTGTGATTTCAGCGTGGACTTCTGAAATCATTTTACCGGAACTATTGAACTGGATAAAAAGTAAAAGGATCTTATGCCAGTTTCTGGCTCCAAACTTCAGCCTTCCCTATACAAAAATTCTGACACTCGGTTGCAGCGTGAAGCAAGGACAAACAAACTCACTTTCGTATTAATAATAGTAGTACGATTCTGTAAATTAAAAGTTGGTTCTCATCGGTGAGTTACTTGGTGAGTATGCAATTTCCGATGTCATATTGAAGTGACTATGTCGGTGAAAACTTTTGTGAAAACTTTGACATTTATACAGTCGTTGACGTCTGGATTGCGATTCCGTAACGTACTTTACGATCATTTTGCTACTGGTGTAAATTTGTGAAATGATTTGAGAAACTTTCGAGACAACTGCAAGTCGTCAAAGAAGGTCGGCAAATGAGATGACATTGCTTTATATTCCGTTGACAGACATTCTGTAAATACGTTGGATACAGAATTCCTGCAATGTAGAAACTCTCGCGCAGTCGTCCGTCGTCGAGCGCCGGCTCACGAGTCCAATGACGACGGATGGATGAATGAACTATATCACTAACGACACACCAGCATTGAGGAAATCTCCCTACAAATAGTGTGTAGCTAAACGGTATGGTCAACGCAAGGATCGAGGCAGCGATAACGAGGTTTTGTTATAGGTAAAACTCATTTGAGGGCGAGGTAAGCTTTGACAACGAAAGGGATTTCATAGACACTCTCGGCAATTCAAATGGTCAAATTAGATATTGGTCGTAACCTAAAATGGTCAAATACTTGATTAGACAAATTACCAAATCGCTAGAGCTCTTGTAATTATAGGCCTAGCTCAAGTATGTAATATCGACAAAGCTCCCGCCTGATCAGTTTCAAAACCAAGTTGCTTGCATGTGGCGATCTTAGCTAGACCCGCCTTTTAGTTTGTTCAATAAAGAGACGAAAACGCTTTTGTTTATGAGTTTAAATGACTTTTTAATAGTAGTACCATTGTAGTAGTTAGTTTAGGGGTATTTTATAATGCATCATTGTGGCGTCCAACTTGCGGGACTTTCACAAATAGAACAATGCTTTCTTGTTTTTTATAGTTTTATGATCACCCCCAAAAAACTAGCAAGGTGGAGCTGACCGAGCCACGACTGTACCTAACTGGCCCTAATGGTGGTCAGGCGGGAACTTTGTCGGTAGTACCTATACTACACTTTGGGAAAGAAATCAAAGGCATATTTTGTTTGTTGTAAGAGACCACCATAAAAAAGGCATCAATGAGCGTGTTCCAGGTATTAGAAATTAGAATACTGTGTTTCATTAAATTGTATACCTGAGAAATATTGGCCAGTTTTTATGTTTTGTTATTTGTGGTTTGGTGGTTTGGGTGTTTTCATACATTCCTTCAAATTAAACATGTTTGGACTGCGCCTAAACAACCATGGATTTTTCAAGATGTCGGACAGTAGCTATGCCACTCTTGTTCCATGGCTAGATAGATTACTAAGTTTCTTTAGTTCATAAATAATGTGTATAAACAATACTCATCATCATTGCCCTGTACTTATCCCGTTTGTCAATCGACTTCGGCCTCTTAAGCAATAAATTGCCCTCGCGTTGATGTCTATTGTATGGAATTTCATGTTTATACGAATTTTCGTATTTTCATATTTTCGCTTATACGCACAAAAGAGGGCGCTGAGAAAAAAAACTTAGATAAATTACAATCGCTTGCAACATCCACTAGTTCAAAAGGGACGTCCCCGGAAATAAAATAAAAGAACAGAGTAAAAATTGTTAAAGAGTTACACGAATTTTTAAAGAGTATCAACAGTACAATAAGACTGTAGATTCACACGTTTGTAAAAGCGCAGTCTAATAAAGGATTGCTGGCACCGCGAACTGTCGAAGCTGTTTAACAAGGCAGAACGTATTATAAAATCATGGATTGTCTCAATAGATCAACAAAGGTCGCAGTGACATGCAGGACACATGGACTGCACCCCTTATGTCCAAATAATAGTATCAACAGTCCAATAAGGCTATAAATGGACACGATTACAAAAGCGCCGTCTTATAAGGGATTGCCGCCACCGCGAATTAGCGAAGCTTATCGTGATATAGATAAAAGCGACTGACCATCAATCCTTGGCTGCTGCCATTCACTCCTCCACTCCTGTCCCTCCATCACATGTCCTCACCCGATTATTTTTTCAACGCGACGCGATAAATCAGTTTTCTGGTGTTCAATCACGATGCGCGCGCGCAAGCCGTGGCGCGAGGAGACCGCTTCTGTCGTCAGCGCGCGTCGACGCAGCCGCTCACGCCCCGACACGCCCACCGCCCAATCCCGAGCTTTCCTTCCCAACGAAACTTTTTATTTGTTTTTTAATGTTCGATTTATATAGTACGCTAGCTCCGTCTGGTTTTCTGACTTGATACGTGTAGTGTTTGAGAAATGTGCCTATTACTTATTACATTTCGATTGTGTTTTCTGGGTCGTGATTTTATTTCATTTTTGAATTGTTTTAACCGCCTCTGTGGCAAGATTGCTACGCGTTTGGACTTACAATCCAGAGGTCCCAGGTTCAATTCCCAGTGGAGGCACCCGCCGCCAAACAGCACTGCTAAACGCACATTTTCAAACGACTTCAAAAAAGTTTTTCAATTCGATTGTATGTTTTTTGTATGTACATTACGCGATAACTCCGCTAATTGTTAACCGATTTTGATGATTTTTGTTTTGTTTAGTAGCAAATATTTTAGACGTGGTCCTGTATAAATTTTATCGAATTTCAACTAAAACCAAATATGTGCCCAGATCATTCTACTTCTATAATTTAAGTCGGTTTTAGTTCTTTTTGAATGCTGATATGAAAGGTAGAAGAGCCAGCGCTTTAGCTCGAGACTTCGGGCTGTGCATGCTTAACATCCAATGACCTTATCATCATCATCATCAGCCAGGAAACGTCAACTGCTAGACATAGGCCTCCCTCATGGTACGCCACATCGACCGGTCCCGAGCCACCTGTATCCAGCGACTCCCCGCGACTCTAACCAGGTCGTCGCTCCATCTAGCAGGGGGACGGCCTGGTAGACGTTTCCCGGTACGTGGTCGCCACTCGAGAACCTTTACTCCCCACCGGTTATCGGTTCTTCGAGCGATGTGGCCTGCCCATTGCCACTTCAGCTAACTGACTCGTCGAGCTATGTCGGTGACCTTCGTTCGTCTCCGGATCTTATCATTACTAACCATCAGATGAGGGAAGCATCGGTGGCGCAGTGGATAAGGCGCGGACTCGCAATCTGAGGGTACCGGGTTCGAATCCAGCCATGTACTTACCTATGAGTTGTTTTTCAATTCAAGTACATTATCCGATTGCTTAACGGTGAAGGAAAACATCGTGAGGAAACCTGCATGTCTTGAACAGGCATGTGAAGTCCGCCGATCCGCACTGGGCCCGCATGGTGGACTATGGCCCATACACTCTCTCTAGGAGAGTAGGCCTGAGCCCCTCCAGTGGGGACATATAGGCTGTTGATGATGATGATGAGATGAGGTAAAGTAAAGACCAATTATGCATTACAAAAACACAGCGCACGAGCTTTTTATTTTGTTGATTCTGACATCCGTATTTTCTGTTGCACTTCCACATTTATTAAGTCATACTTTAGCCGTGGGTTTGTGACTTCTAGTAGGTTTATATCTCTATATGATAGCTTGATAGCAACTGAACAGTGATTTATAAAGACTGCGCAATAAGTACACTCGATTCAATCAGCGCCCGATGTAAACAAATCTTGCCCTACGGACCTACTGCTCTTGATTGATTCATCAAACGTAAACATTTTACATTGCATTGATAGGTGATGATGATGACGTCAGATCTTACACGTGGATCGTTTCCACGTGTAATACTCGTACATGAATACGTTCAAAAATAACAGACTCAGGTAGGAATACGATTTCGCCATATAGTTCCTTTAAAATTAAGCTCAAAGTTTTCTTGAAGGGAAGGCTTCTACACGGTACAAGAATTTATACGTCGGTGGCGCAATGGATAAGGCGCGGGTCTCTCAATCTGAGGGTTCCGGGTTCGAATCCAGCCGTGTACCTATGAGTTGTTTTTCAATTCAAGTACATTATCCGATTGCTTAACGGTGAAGGAAAACATCGTGAGGAAACCTGCATGTCTTGAACAGGCATGTGAAGTCCGCCGATCCGCACTGGTCCCGCGTGGTGGAATACGGCCCATACACTCTTGGTAGGAGAGTAGGCCAGAGCCACTGCAGTGGGGACGTATATAGGCTGTTGATGATGATGAATTAAATGTAAATTTGACATGTATTATTAATTAATCAATTAATTGTAAGCTTATTAGTAATATTCGTATTAAATTTCATACACAATCAATAATCATTATTCTTATTAAATCAATTTCTCCTGTTTACTGTACATCGTCTGGTGCTTAGTTGTGTTCAGTGGCTTCTATATATTACAGGTCTAACGTATAACTGAGTCTGTTCCTGAGGTATGGGAGCAGTACGGGAGGCTGTGTTATACGCCGTCTATACATCGTAATTAAATAATATTTTTTTTGTGAATTGAATGCCTAGGGACGTTTCAAAGCCATCCATCCTAGAGAGATTTAAGAGTATAGGTTATAGAGGGGGTACTGAGATTTTCATTTTCATATGAAAACTTTGATCTTGAAAGTCAATTACGAGTACATCAAATGTCTTGTACCTTCAGGTGGGTGACGTCATGTAACACTAGACAGAGTGAGTTAAAATTTGGTAAAAAGTTTAGGATCAAAATTGTGTTTGTTTTGTCTATCCCTTCTAAAGGTACTTAAAAATTACAAACATCCTCATCGTTCTGTAGATGGCATTGTTTTTTTAAACATTGACATTGGTCCTTTCCGAAGCTACAAAATACGACCTACTCCAAAATTGATTTTTGAAAAAACGGCCAAGTGCAAGTCGATCTCCCGCACGAAGGGTTCCTTACCATTATCTATAAAACGGCAATAAATGTTGTATGGGATATTTAAATATTGTTTAAATATCACGGTTCATGAGACACAGCCTGGTGACAGACAGACAGCGGAGTCTTATAAATAGATTCAGTTTTGCCCTGTGTGTACGTAACCCCTAAAAGCACTAGTTGTTTCGAAAAGTCATTTTTTAAATAAGAAAGGACAATAGAAACCCAACAACAGTAACATTCTAAACCTTCAATATTATCCTTTCAGTTTCCTTGCATTACACTCTACGAGCCTACAGTAGTTAGTGAAACCCTTTCACAACCAAAAGCTTTCCAACGAACGGCCGTTACTCCCTCTCCCCTCTCCTTTGCTCGTAATATTCAGACAAAGACAGAATACGTGGGTGGAGCTTCGAGCTCGGGTCGCTGCCCACGCGCAAGTTCGTAGGAAAGTTCTTAGAAAAGAGAAATAAAACAAATTGCCAGCTAATAGATGTTAAATGTCAGGGGAAACTAAGTAGCTTGTGCAGATTTGGGATGCTATTATAATTTGATTAGAACGTAAAGTGTGAATTTAATTGAAATACAATGAAGTAGCAAAGATTTTGTTTGAGCATGTCACACAATTTATTCTATCTAGGTTAGTCAGTTTTTGTTTCGTGTGCCGAAAAAAAAATGCTTTCTGTTCTTTCAAATAATTTAATGCGGGTGAAAATTATTTAATGGTCGACAAAATATCGTAGAAATGCTCATATCCTTTCCCTTTTGTACAATATCCTAAATAACCCTTCTTATCCTAGCTACCTAAGTGAGCGATTTACATACTCGCATCCTACTGACCAACCTTGTCGAGCTCACATTAGGACAATCCTGTCCATCCCTTCCCATCACTCCGATTTCTATTCCTACTCATTCACGGTTCATGCAGCCAGATTGTGGAACTTGTTGCCTCACACTGTACGCGACAGCAAAACTGTTTCCGCCTTTAAGAAAAACGTCAAGGAACATTTTCTATCACTATAAGTTAATATATAATTATAGTATGTAAAGTATGTATGTATTATTATTGATATACAACGTGTACAAAAAAGGAGTGATAATACTTAAAGGTGGGTATATATCCCTTGTAAAGAATGCACTGTGAAAGTAGCAGCGTTGTAAAGGTTAGTTTAAATTTCCATACATTTTTATTTCATAGGTGTAACGTCGTAATTTTTGACAACCCTAAATGTTTGTTTACCAACGCGAGCACTGGGGTCAATGATGAATGATCTTATCTTTGGTTTTAGGGGTTATTGACACATGTAGAACTAGGATAGGGATGAAATTCAAAAATTTCAATCAATATTTTAAATTCGTTTTTCTCCAGATTCGTACGGTTTTACAGATGTCTACTACCGCTCCAAAGGTAAAACCTTACCTAACATATACCGCACTTAAGTTTTATCACTCCTTTTTTGTACACGTTGTATATTAGTTTGTTTTTGTATATCGTATTTATGTAATCGTCTATTATATTTATTATATCGTACACGCCTAACTGCCCTCCTTTCTTTAATATTTCTCCTTGACCTAGGACTGCTGGAAGAAATTTCTTTTAGAAATAAGCTGTTCCTTTTGTATATATTTTTTCTGTTTCTTGTGTTATGTAATGTTTCCGTGTACAATAAACTGTTTAAATAAATAAATATGGGCACACATGACAGAGCATAAAATTAAAGACAAGGCATTTTCTATACAAGCTGCTGTCACCAGAAAGTCACAAATAAAACCCCTTGTGACCTCGACGCCTTGATATAAATAGCCAAATTCATAGCGGCCTGCTTTGACTTCGCAGAAGCATAATTTCATTAGAGGCGGCGTGGTGCCGAAATATATCTAGACGAATCAAAATGTTAGCATACATTCATCCCACTTGCCTAATCCCCTTACTCAATCAGGGCAGGTGTTTTTGGTGGTTTATTTGAGTGTCAGAATTTCATCAAGTCACTCGAAGGTCTCAAGTCATTCTAACTTTGCCACCGCTTCCTTAGCCTAGTAGCTATATTATACACAGTTGGATACTCTCACTCTAGAGGTGGTGCGGGGCGCAGGCCCAGGCGGCTAAAAACTAACTTTAAATTACGCTATAGTTTGTCTGGTATTGGTTTAGTGAGAGAGTGTATGTGTGAGTGAGAGTGTGTGCGCTAGCTGCGCGGACGCAGGCCGGCGATGACAGCGCTAACTGCGCCGTCTTCCTGCGTTTGTCTGTCAGCAGGTCGTGCCCGCGCAGCGCCGGATGCACCAGGGAAAAAATGGAGCGACTGCTGTGACCACGCTGTGGCATAATAATGAACGGCATTTGTCAAAGTCATTATTTGCAAATAAATACCATAGTAACAGTGCAAAATGTAATGCATAATTAAATCAGAATCAGAATAATTTATTGCAGAACTGGGTGGTACAGAGATCTTAGGTGTATAACTATTACAGAGTTTCAAATAATAAATTTGTTGAAGAATTAATAAAATATACATGTCACCTGGTTTGCAGTTATAAATACAGTCTTAATTGTGTCTTATGGCTATCAGCTCTAAAAGTCGTCACTCAAAAAATCATTTATATTATAATAGCATTTGTCAATAAGTAAATTGTTTAATTTCAATTTAAATTTTTTCAATGTCAATTCTTTTAAGCAGTCAGGTAATTTATTAATAAATTTTGGGGACATTACGAACGATGTATTTGAAAAAAATGTAATGTTTGGCCGTTGTCGTGGTAATACCTGTATCTTATTTTTCGGTACTTCTTGGATGCCTAGCTTCCACCAGCTCGAATTCGTCTAGGTGAGCTCTTACAAATGTACACACTTCAAAAATATAAATTGCAGGCAACGTTAACAGTTTTAGTTTTCTAAAATATGGTACACAACTATCTCTTTGACTGGCACCGAACATAGCCCTGACACATTTTTTTTGTGTTCGAGACAGTGGTAAAATATACATTCCTACGGCCATTCCCCAATGTAGTATTCCGTATCTCAGACTAGAAACAACATAGGCATGATATGCAGAGAGTGCAGTTTTCTGTGAAGCTGTCTTATACAATTTTCTTAAAACAAACACATATCGACTTATTTTTTATTCAGGTTGTTAATGTGTTGTTTCCAGTTCAAGTGACTGTCTAAAGTAATTCCCAAGAACTTGGTTTCATTAACTTGTTCTATGACATGGCCATTATAACTAACTGTTACATTCTTTGGTCTTGATTGTGGTAGATAAAATTGGACATACTTTGTCTTTTCTAGATTACATTTTAAATTATTTATTTCAAGCCATTTTATGACGTCGTGTAAAGTTTCATTTATATTACTTTCATATTCATTTTCTTTTGTACACTTAATTGACACTGTGGAGTCATCAGCAAAAAGAACCATTTTTTGTTTAACATAATCTGGTAAGTCATTAATGTAAAGTAGGAACAGTAACGGTCCTAATATACTGCCTTGTGGCACTCCGTGTTTTACTGGTCGCAAATTTGATTCAGCTATAGTTTCAGTGTTCCTTGTATTCAGATAGGTTACGTGCGTTAATTGTTGACGATTCTCAACAAAAAAAAATGGAAGTAAAATTTAAAAATACATGTGTGTTAACTTCTAAACTTGTAACAAATCTGGCCACTTGACCGATGTTATAGCGGCCAAAGTCACACATTTTCAGTGATAATTTCAAGTTTCTACCTATTGCGGTATAAAGATGAAGACGGACAGACAAACGAACACACTCTCTCCTTTTTTTCTGTATTTACATTACCTTTTCACGACTGTAAAAGTCTGAACAGATCTGGACGTACCGATCACGAAGTAGAAATTCGAGAAACACAAAAGTCACAAAATAAAACCTGGGTTTTTAATATAAAAAGGTTCGTACTTGGCCTTCATGTCACCTGATGTTCGTATACGATAAGGCCCACGGATGAAAAGCGTGGTCACCCAGTAGCCTCAAACTAATAAAGCACTAGCATTGCTGCCTTCCATAAACGAGTACCTTGGGATTGGCTCAGCACTTGGATCCGGTACTATTCCTATTACTCACTGAATTCATGGTGCCTCTACGCAACTACTTTCTCTGTAAACAGAACCACTGAACAGTAGCGTCTGTTTACCGCAAACACTTGAGTGGATGTTGGTACTTACACACTCACTAAAGCGGGGGTTTCTAGCCCTGCGAAACTATCCCGGAAGTCCTTAAACACGTCATTTACAGGGCAATTTGAGCAGCAGACCTGCTGCCAATTTTACCAATCAGATTGTACCGTGTAGCCCCTAATTTAGAAATTGGATTTGAGCTCGAATTTCCCAGTTTGCGTGTGGCAAATTGTCAGAGCCCAATCAACCTATTTCAAATCAGGAACAATTTAGGATCAGAAATTGTAACACAGATTCATAAGTCCACTGTCGGACATGCCTACCTCATAGAGCGCCATGCTGCCATTCCGTGCAGAGATTACTCGTAATCACTAAACTTGGCTATCAGATCGGGGATCGTAGTAAGATGCTGACGAGCTGGCAGACAAGCCTTAGTAATAAGGTCCTGTTTTGCAAAGTAATTTAAAACAGACTTAAAGTTGTGAGTTGTGACTATAGCATCTGAACACATCCCCATTATGCCGGATGTTTCGCCAAGATTGAAATAGTATAGCAATAAACGAAAGTGACAACATCAGATCAAACCGTACAACGACCGAGTTTCAGTTTTATTCTCCTTGGTCAAGGTGCTATTATTTTTGCCGTCATCAAACAAAACAGAGTCGCACCGATAAACCTTTCAACGGCCCTCAGGTGAACGAACGGCCGGGCGCAGCAAGATGGCTGCCATATTTCCGTCAACGGTTCGTCTGATGCGCGCCAAAATAAGATTATTGGAAATTTGACACACACGAGAGGCTGAGTTTACGATCGACGCCATGAGAAAAGATGCGTTGACGCACGTAAGTGGCCGGAGTATTTCTGGTACGGAAACTATTTTCAAAGTCTATTCGAATACAGGGCCGGCCTTTGATAGGAAACTCAGAGCTTCGGAGCTTTTTACGTACGAGTACACGTTCGCACTTGGCCTTCATCTCATCTGATGGTAAGCGCCGATAAGGCCGTTAGATGGAAAGCGTGATCACCCAGTGTCGTCAAGATAGTATCATATAACTAGTAAGACTGACATATAAAATGGTAATCGAACCTGGGAACTCTAGATTGTGAGTCCAATTATCCAACGCATAACTGAGTCTATTCCGGAGGTATGGGAGCGGAGGAGAGCTTTTTTCGGAACGTCAAACGACGCTTGAATAATAGCGACGTTTGACGTTCCGGAAACACACCCTCTGCTTCCATACCTTAGAACTGCTGCCCAGCAGTGGACTACCAACTACAGACTTCTAATTTACACTAATAATGTAAAAATTAGTTTGTCACTTCTCGACGCCTTATCAAATATCTCACTGTGATTATTATCCAATTGCCAAAAGTGATGATTATGTCGAATTCTCCATGGAATAGCGGATGTGGCGATTGTATGACTCCTATCCAACGGTGGACTAAAGCCGCAAATCGTGATACAATTTAGCAGCAGCGGAACATCATTATGAACGATCGCGAGCCACTGACATTGAGCGTCTCCTTGAGATGTTTTATATCCAGGAATACTGTTATTTATTCCAGGATTGTTTTCTTTCTGACATAATAATAAATCATTTTCGAAGTAATCTTATTTATTTCTTAGCCTTACAATCAAAACAAATAATCCCGTTTCAATCTACAGTTCATTTACAATAAATACAATTGCAAACGTGTTTTTGATTAACAATAGAGAGCAAACACTTTTTATATCCTTTACACAATAAATGCTAATGAGTTCGTCTATTAGGTACCCTTTTTCCACTTCGACGATGCCTTCATAATATTAGGTTCAAATATCCTGTTCAGCATTCTTCAAAAGATCTTCAGCATTTATGAAATAAGTTTCACATAGATTCTTCTCTTCGAACTCTTTTAACACTTCGCTAGTCAAATATCTGTTAATGTGTGCAGCACATGTGAGGTCTTGAGCAGCATACGACAAAGGAGATTTCAACTCATGAACTATGGCAGGTTGTTGGGAATATTTCTGCAGAGCTAGCTCTGGGTTGTCTTGACTCAAACCCTGAGCGTGCAGCAGAATCACCCTTGACTTCAATTTCTTAGGTTCTATTTTGTATCTGCGTACTTTTTCTATTTCTTTCAAGGCAGATTCTATTAATCCTTTTGCGTATTCAGCTGAATGGTCAACTCGTCCTAACAGTATTCTGACACAGGTCGAAACCTTTTGTTCCCAAGTGTTCTCCTTCTTAGCTTCGTCTATTCCATCCGTGTTACCAGTAATAAGTTTGTACATGTGTCTGATTACTGCATCTTGTAGCGCATCATTGTCAAAGCGGCAGAATTCCTTTTCTACAGTTGCTTGAACTTCTTCAGGAGTTCCACCGATAAGGAAGATAGTACCTTCTAGACCTGAAACAATTTGTCAATGAATAACTAGATTGAATATTCATCTAGACCAGTAATCAATACTGTCAGGCACGTATAAAATACCATCCACTGAGATAGAATTACAAGTGATAAATTAAAAAGAATAATAGAATTTACGAAGATGATCACCAGAAAGTCCCAATGCGTCCCAAAAATTGCAGGTATACGTAAATTTTGTTATATTTGCTGTTGTCATTTTAAATATCTGTAAAACGGTTCGTTTTACTCTGTATTTATTGCAATTAACTGCATTTTTAATTAAGGTACGAGGTAAGATAAAGTATATGCTCATTTTTCACACACTTGTTTCACACACTTGTTTACAAAGTTTTACCAGCAGAGTGTAAAACAAGCCTGATATGGTAAGGTTGCCCCGTGTTTCAGGACACCAGGTTCTCGCCACACAAACAATGAACAAACTTTTACAGTATCCAATATTTACTGACCATGTTCTTCTAGCATGGCTGCTATCTCCAAGACATCGAAAACTCCACATTCGTATCCCAGCAAATAGAAGTTGGTCTTAAGCTTCGTTTTTTTCAGGAGTACCTGGTAAATTTGAAAATGGAAATTATTTGTTCCAGTTAGTTTGGGAGGAAATATATTTCGTTCCAGGCTGTATGTTAGTAGTTTGTTAGTTATTTTCCCACACGTTACAAAGTCAAAGAAAATAAATACACCGTGTAAAGTCTCAACAGTGGCCCAAGCCTGACCGAAACAGCCAAGAAAACAATCACAATAGATTCGACCAGAACGGTCCAAGTTCTACAAGTGGTATATGCTATTATAGTGAGTTCAATGCATGTCAGTACCTCTAGTGAGAGTTTTTAATCGATACTATCGCGTCTTCGTTCAGGTCAAATGTGTATGAAGAATTTTCGTAAACGTGCCGCTAGAAGCGCTGCACAATTCTTCATACAAATTTGACGTAACGTAAACGCGATAGTATTGGATAAAAACTCACTTGTAGAGTACTGGTCTGTCGCACTCCCTTGTTTAAATACGAACTTGCCACCGTATTTCTAAACCCACTCTGATTCGTAGATGATGATATGACGTGATGGTATGTCAGAAAAGATGCAGTTATGAAATATACATTTAAGCAGCTAGGTGGTAATAATTTGATATTTTTGTATTCCCTCCCTAGGGCAATTTTGTTTCCTGACAATGATCATTCATACCTTAACGTATCTTTCAGCTCTCTCACGGATGGTCTCATGATAGTGATCAAAACCTGGCTGCAGCACCAACGCTGGGAGCTTCAACCTCTCACACAGTACTCTGAAGCGCTCGTGACTGCCTTCCATACCAGGTATTATGGACAGGTGCCCTTTTTCCACATCCATTTCTTGATCTCTCTGTAAAAAATAACTCTTATAGACAACTTGCTCTTCCGATGTTTTTCATTTGCCATTTATTGAATCGTATGGCAGTTCATTTTTGCCATGGTCGTAAATGACATTATGACAGCCAAAGCTACTGCTATATTACCTCCACCATTGGTACAGGTAAAGTGCTACGTAGAATCCTCTCTACCACAGTTATTAAATACATTATAAAATATAAAGGTTACCCTATCGTTGTAGTCACCAACTGTTGGTAAGCTCAGAACGTCTATAGAAGCCATTAACTCATCAGGATTGACATGTGTGAAGAATATTTCCAAGCCTTTCACATCTTTGAATTCAAATCCAGATATATTTTCTTCGAGTTCTTGTATGCTGTAAGACAAACCACAATTACTTATATGATACGCATCCATGACTTCTGCACTTCAAAAATATTACACGAGTGTTTACTCACTTTGTACTGGATTAGATAAAAGTGAATATCAGGGAATGGACATCAATCTCAACTTTTAAACATTATATATATTACTAATTATCATCTAAACCCTGATATAATGTAATTGATCTTAAAAGCTACTTTCTGTGAGTTTCTATGTTTTCCTCTACAGGTTGTATTTCGCAATCGATCTGGACAAAACTTGGCATATAGGTTAAACGATTTTTCGAATTATTTTTTTGACATCGGGGATTTTTGATTGGAGGCATATTTTCTCCAAAAAGTGGTAAAAAAGGGGTACTGGATATCTCCGCCATATGATATTCGATTTCAATGCGGTTTCTTATTATTGGAAAGTTAGTTGAGTTACAAAGTGAAAAATCGAAAATTTTTGTGTAGCTGTCTTTATGCGGCGATACCGGCTATAGGCTATCGTCATCCGACACGATCCGATCCGATATCAGATCGGATAATGTGAAAACGCTCTTAGCAGGGGCCTTTATAAACTAGTATGCAAATAAACTCTCTATGTCTTTGTCGCAGTTGGATTGCCTTATAAGCTGTTTTACATAACCGCTGTTTTACGAAATATCTCCGTTATGTGAAACAGCTGTACAATGTTGAGCTAGATTGTCATTGCGTTGCATTTAATGAAACAGTTTAGAGGTAACCATCCACAAAAAGCGTTTTTTTGCCAGGCCACACTTAAATCACTGTTTTTACTTCAAGGTGAACTTTCATCTGGGACCAGCTCGTGGAACACTGTTTTAAAATAAAGGTGAAAATATGGGAATTACTTTGCTACACTAACATTTGATAAAGTTTGAATATTTTTACACCATATGTAGAAAAGACGCTATATTTAGGCTATATAACAAGGTTCAGTTTCTACGCGGATGAAAATGCATGTATCAGCGTGAGATAATTTAAAGGTTTATATAAATCGTTTACTTTTGAATAGTCATCATTGGTATCTCCTCCTCTGGTACAGCAGTGTTGTGTATATCTCGCAAGAATGAATAAACCAGCGGCACTCTAGACAGTTCAAAACCTAGTTCCAGCAATGTTGTTGTCTTAGACGTCTCTTCTGTTACGTGTATACCTATAAAAGAAACATAATTACAAGCTACTCGTATTATCTCATTTACTACAAACATTGATTTGATTTGTCGGATCAACGGATTCCGTCTCGTCGAATAAAGCGTGAGGTTAAAAAATACTCTCACACGTGTACTGACACTGCGTGCATATGTCGTCTGAGTGTCTGACGTTTGGTGTACTTTTGTTTGTGTTTACCTTGAGTATAACAAACGAACACGGCCTCTGGATGTTCTTATCTCTGTGACTACAAGATACATTTGGAGTTCGCGCACGAACTATTCATTCATGTTGATTTCACCATCCAAATTAAAGTACCGTTATAATAAACTAACAGCAGGGCTCCTCCAGCATTAAGTTAACATCCTACGCACGCACTTAGCCTTTTTCTTTTAATTTTATTATTCATAGAGCCAAGGAGTGGAACGCACTGCTGACACCAATTAGTGTGTTCTTTATAGTGAATAGGCACCTTCTAGACCTACGCGTACCATCGTCAGTCACATTGTGGCTTATCAGGTTAGATTGTGGCCAAGTGTTGATCTCTTTTCAATATATATTCATAAATATATTCACTAACTTATCCACATACATATATTATGGTGTACCTAATGAAAAGACAATTTTTATTACACTTTCAAAGTGTGTGCCGTAGACAAAAAGAACCAAAATGAAGAAGAAAGCCTTTTTATTACGCTGGGTAAAGAAAGTGGTGGAATATGGTTAATCGTTAGATTCAAGTTGTCGAAAATGTATAATAATATTATTTAAATGCCTTACTTTCCTAAAATTTGCATTTTTTGTTCTTTTAGGTAATAATGACTTTACGCTTTCATGACACATACAAAATTGGTCATTTTCGAAGGGATGGTGCTTAATTACGGTTTTACATCTTTTGCATGTATTTAAAAAAAAATAAGAAGTCTTACTTAATTTCTTAATCATCTTTGTCAATCAAAACATAAGTATTTAGCAGATAATCTCACCAGCTACAGAACAAATCTGTTGCACCAGCGTTGGAGTCGGCTTGTGAGTGGAATATGCTATAAGATCGGGTTGCTTCGAACACAGGGCTCTTTCTATCAAGTCAACAGCACAACGCCACGACATCTTATCCGGAGTCACTGGATCAGCAATCTGAAGAGAAAAAAAAATAGTGACAACGATTTTGCATCATAACAAACATGAGAATTTTAAAAAAGGAAGCACCTAGCTTCGTCGAAGAGTTACTTACATTGTTTAATGAAGGAAGGTACAACTTCGTTACAACATGAGAATTTTAAAAAAGGAAGCACTTAGCTTCGTCGAAGAGTTACTTACATTGTTTAATGAAGGAAGGTACAACTTCGTTACAGGCAAGCCATCTTGAGCTCGTGAATAACTTGTCTCTCTACCAAAATTGTTGCAATTACTTATGACTGCGAAATACCTAAAAAATTAAAATTAATAAATTCTGTTCGTATGTCGTCAAAAGCCATTTCAGGAGGAACACTTCTTCATACAGCATCAGCTAACCTAACTAGGTCCGAGTTACTCGTAGCACAAGTTAAGCTTATTACAATTTTTACTGAAATACCTAAAAATACTTCTAATAATAATATTTGACTAGTTTTCATATTTCAACCAGCTCTTATTTTTACTATTTGTGATACATATTTACCTAATACAATGACATTTTCTAGATGCTCTGTCTAGAGCTTCTAGAATCGGGCTCAATTTATTTTCTGTAATTTCATTTTTCGCCGTTGATACCACATAAATGCCTTCCACAGCTCCCATAAGATTGCTGTTAAACAACTTAGCCACATTTGTTGTATTAAGATCTTCACATGACACCATCACATCAACACCAGTAGCAGTCCAAGATCTGTAAAGTAAGTTAAATTATACAGTATTCGTAAGGCAATTTATCAATACCATAAAACAGAACATACCTGGTTTTATATTGAAGAAAACCAGATGTTCTCTCAGTGTGCAAATATAGCTTTCTAGTTCCTCGAAGAATCAGTCTATCAGCCAATTGAAGACCAAGTTCATGAGAATCGCAAAACAGTAGATGATATCCACCAGAGGAGCACGAAATGCTAAAATCAAATTTGAGGATCAAATTAAAAGGAACAAGCAAAAGATACGATGCAGAAATCAGTTGCCTTCGTCAGAGACAGTGAGCAACGAAATGTTTCAAATGGATTTTTGTACTTTAAATTACCTAACATTGAAACAAATGTAAAAGAAAAGTTATTACCTGTTTCGTTGCAATGGTACAAGCTCATTCAGTCTCAGTAGCACTCGACCACGATGACGATTGGATGCTACCAAGTTGAAAGCTTTAAATACGTCACTTGGGGAGAAGGTGATCCGAGATAGCGGACGGACATATCCTTGAGCTATACCTTCACTCAGGAACCGATGAAGACGCTGCCAAAAAATGACAGCTTTACTTAAGGTTCAAGTAATTTTGAGCTAACTGGGTAAAGTGTCCATTTATAGGAGGCAGACTTTTGAATTTCGAAATAGACATATTTTAATTGATGTGATTTTTCCCTTGACCGGAAAATTCGTTAGTATTGCCAGTAACTTCTGCGAATGACACCAACATAGTAGCCCATTGCAAATTATTACACTTATACACACATTAACTTATTACCCCTGATAAAAGCTTCTCTCACATTTTTTCTCTTATTTATTGTTGTGTTCTTTCAATCCTTCACCGAATCCTGGCTAATCTATTCAATAACTAATATCTTAAAGTTCCCGTTTGTTATTTGTATGTAATATTGTTTGTATCTCTTGTCATTTTCAGGACACCCTTTTTCAAGGAGTGCTTGGTCTTTTAGAAGTCTTGCACGAGGACACAGGTCCTACACGTAGAGGCCTCTTCGAGACTTTAATATAATGAGGGATAGAACGAACCTGTCCAAATTTCTCTCTGAACGTATAAACAGCGAGACACGCTCAAATTCATCCCCTGTGAGGTACGAAGGCTATTATTATTATTATCAGCCTGGAGGTGCAAACAGTACCAGCAGCAACCTATACAATACTATACACGACTTTCCGTTCTTGAAGATTTTTTAAAAAAGCTGATGATTCACAGAAACATACCTTCAGATCCTTGTGATTGTTTTGGTTAAACAAAGATTTAAAGTCAACAGGCACATATGCCCTTTCCTCCAAGAGGTAGAACATCCCGAAGGCAAAATCTTCCCGGTCCTGAATTTGGTCTGTGTCCACAACCATCCCTAATCGTGCGCAGATATTTATAGACATATATTTAATTTCTCTTTTACCACAACCAATGACAATTTCACATCCTCGTCCATTTGTTGCGTATCGGATCTCATCCCCAAATGTAACATCATGAGAATTTCCGATGTGATCATCTAGAAGGAAGTATGTTTTATTATTATTATTACAATGTGCAACTATAGAACGAAGCACTTGACTTGTGCTAGATTTGGTTCGAGAATAAAAATAGCCTCCCAGATAGGAATAATACACGTGCTAGGGTAAGGTTTTTTTTTACTCGTAGACGGCGACGACGGGGAGGCGCAAACGCTCTTCCACGTCACAACGATGGCCCAGATTAAGGGCGCCTAGGGTCGCGGGTGGCCAGAGTAGGAGCTCTGGTCGTCCTATTGGTGCAAATCGGCGACCACTAAAAAGGTACGGCGTGGTCCCGTCCCGCTGCACCCCGGTGCTGCGCAGACGCTGAAGCATGTTTTTCCACCAGGATCGAATTTTATTTTTCACCCATATGTTTTTAATTTCAATTTGACTACTTCTTTGAGTTTTTGACACTTCAATGAGTGTTTCAGTGTAAATAAATGTATTTTTCACTTATCCAGTGAGAACAATAAACTAAAAACAAGAATAGTGCGTAGTTCCTGACGGCAACATAAAGGTCCAATTGCATCACTTGATTACCTTTTAAATCGGGGAACAGTCGCTTCAGGAATCGTTTCTTGCTGATGTCACCAGCAGTCACAAATACGTCGCAACCATGCCATAGTGCGATGGATATGGCAGCTTGACCCAAGGCGCCTGTGCCTCCGTGAATCAGGATGCGCATGCCACGGAGCAATTTTGCTTTTAAAACCTTCGGGGAAAATTGAATACAAGACACGAATGTATGATGAAAGGTTTTCTTGACTCTTCAAATGATCAATAAAAATTGCCTGAACAGCTCAAAAAACTGTTTAGGTTTTATCATAATGGGAAAAATGTCTGGTTCACGATTTGACGGACGTAATTTTTACAGCATTTTTAATAGGCCATAATGCACCACGCGGTACCAGTTCGGATTGGTAGACCTTTGAATGTATTCTCAGGACTGTGCATGTTTCCTTACGATATTTTCCTTCACCGAAAAGCCAATGGTAATGATTTTTTATCATTTGTACATAAATTCCAAATAACAAAGAGCCAGGATCGAACACAGACCTCGATTGCTCTACCCTATTAAATGTGTTTAGTCCTATATTTAGTAGCTTACCAGGCAGTAAAGTGCGTGCATATAAGCTGAGGGCACGGTAACAGCGTCTTCCAGACTCCAATGTGGTGGAACAGGCCATATTAAATCAGGTTGAGCTACTACATTGTCACTTATTGCTCCATGTAGTTTAATTCCCATCACGCGATCACCACTTTAAAACAAACAGTTTAATAAATAAATACTAGACTACTAAAAGTATCACTTCTATAACAACAACTACGCAGATGATAACTTCGCCTATCGTAGGAGCAATCACAGGACATGGATTCTACAACAAGCACCTGTTCACTCTAGGTATCACTGACAGCTCTCTGTGCAGAGCATGCACGGGGACAGCTGCTCACGTCCTGCTGGAATGCGGAGGAGTGGCAACACTACGGGCAAAATACCTCGGAACACCGAGGTCGCTTCCAGAGGCCTTCAACAACACAAATAAGCTGTTGGGCTTTCTGCTGGAGCTGGGGTGGCATGAGTAAGCCACACCACCCCATAACGCTAAATGCGGGAACCTGCCAGATAACGAATACGAATCACTTCTATATAAGTACAAAGAACCATTAGCAGAAGATTACCTTTCAGTAAGACCACTAAAGTCCATGCCGTAACAGTTATCGGTAGATGAATTACATTCTACAGGAATTACACCTGCAGCTCTTTTGAAATCGTAATTACTAATTGCAGCAAAGTGAACTCTAACGTATACGCCGTCGTCTTTCTTGAGGCCAGGCATTTCAACCCAATGCAAAGACTCAAGATCTCCTATTTTTTTGCTCCTGAGGGTAATTCCACCATGTACCGATTGGTTTTCTGGGTAAGGTAAGTAACATTCGCTTCCCCATACACCCTGAAAATTAAAAACATCAAAATTAATTTGTTTTTCGTAGTTCTTTGTACATCCACACAATAGAACCACAATTACACTGTTTTCTTATATCTCCTGTCTTGTATTATGAAAATCTAAAAAAACTTTCAAAAACTCTTTTTCTTTATAAAACGATCATTTAGCTCTTCACAAATCAGTAATTCCATAAAACGCCATCATCATCATCATCAACAGCCTATATATGTCCCCACTGGAGGGGCTCAGGCCTACTCTCCTACAGAGAGTGTATGGGCCATAGTCCACCACGCGGGCCCAGTGCGGATCGGCGGACTTCACATGCCTGTTCAAGACATGCAGGTTTCCTCACGAAGTTTTCCTTCACCGTTAAGCAATCGGATAATGTACTTGAATTGAAAAACAATTCATAGGTACACGGCTGGATTCGAACCCGGTACCCTCAGATTGAGAGTCCGCGCCTTATCCATTGCGCCACCGACGCCTTCATTCATTCCTAATTTACTGTTATTTATAGGTACACAGCTATATGTATACAGGTATATAGGTGTGTAAAGATTCTCTTTGTTGAACACCAAATAAAATAAAACACACTTAGTAACGAATTTGTACAATGTACGTACATATATGAGCCTAATCACTGAAGTCGATCTCGAAGGTAGAAGAATAAATTTAGGACAGAGGTATAAAATAGAGTACTAAATAAAATGAGTAAGAATATGAGTAACAAACAAAAAATGTACACTTATTACAACTTAGAAATAAACGTATATACATATGAACACATGGTACACACAATGGATAAACAAATGTCAGTATAAAAGCGGAAAAAGACGTTGGGGGTATTCAGGAACGTAGAAGTAGCAGGTCGGTTAAAAAAAGAAAACATCCAGAACACTTGATCAGGGAAATGAGTTTTCAGGTAAGTTAGTAAAATATAGTATCTACAATTACATATTTACAGTTCTAGAGTAATGTTAGAGACAGGCGTAGTATGTATGTAAGAGTTAATCTCCGGAACTACTCATCAAATTTCAAAAAAGTATCGCCAATGTTTAAAATTCGAACAATTTCGAACTTACTCGATTACAAAAATATTTATCCAATTTTGTACCATGTCAAATTCACTCTTGCTTATTTCTGTGTGGTGCGTGAGGGAAATGTCAATTAAAGGTGAACATGACGGTCCAAAGTGGATCCATCTTTTTGTACTCGAGTGATAACAGTCATATAATTTTAGCTTCTCACATTCCACCTTTAGTGGCATGCAAATATTTCAAACAGTTCAACATTTAAGAACATGGTATTTTTTCAGTATCTACTCAGATGCTATGACAGTGAATAGTTTACACGCAGATGAAATTATGGTCATCACCCAATATTATTCTGAATCTTACATTATCAAAGACGTTGAAAGCTAAATGCAATTCCGGCAATTTATCCGGATCCATGGAGCTTGAAGACATGCTGACCATTTGAACGTTATTACGGTCTGTTTCTTTTCTCCATTTTTTAACCATCTGTTTCAGCTTTAATACAGGTGGTAGTAAAGATAAAATCATGACATTTTGATTATCAAGCAGTTTTTCTATCGTTGCCAGCAACAACGGTAAATCTGTTTCTTTTTTTATTGCGACAACTTTATTACTGGTAGAATTATTAGTTGGTTTCCATATCACCAATTCAATTTTCATGTGCTCGGAAACATGTGAGGCTACGACAATATATGAAGAAGACGTTTCATCTATAGGTACATGATTAGAGTTCTCTTCTAAGTTTATTACGAAGCTATTCTTCCGAATCGCCCAGTGAAGTGTTTGTTGTAACTGAAGTAAGAAACAATCTGAGTTACAAAGCCTCAGAATCAATTAATTTACTTTGACATGTACAACTTACTTGATTGTCTAAAGATAAATCGTGTACAACAACCAAATCAACTTCTCTTTGAAAATATTCTCGCATCGGAATAGTTCTGTATCTACGAATCTGCGTAAAGTTTATTGAAAGACCTGGGATATTATCGTCTGAAATACTTTGGATTATTTCGTATATAGAAGTGCTGCCATCTTTTGGTAATACTTCAACTACATTGATAGTATGTTTACCCATGTTTTCTGCTGCTATTTGGAGTAAAGCTGCGAGAGAACTTTCCTAAAGGAAACCGGTGTTAATATTGTAGAAGTAGGCATTTTGATATTATCGATAGGTAGGTGTACTTACATCAATATTATTCTGGTGGTAAGGGATGGTTTTCAAACATTTTAATTTAGGTTCTTCACTGTTTTCAGACGGTATTGGCCTATATTTAATATTTTCAAAAACCACTCCGCCACACCTAAAAATGTATATGACTATAAGCAAAATATGTAAACAGAAATTTTTATATGTACTGTAACTTGGTGAAGAACAAATGTCAACTCATTACTAGTTTCCTTAAAATACACAGAAATAGTATTGCGAAATCAAAAAGAACGAAATGATTTTATATCATTTCGCGAACGCGAGTCATATGTATGTAACAAATAAACAATATTTTTACTACAATTCCTTGGAAAGCACAGATAGAAAGCGCTTTATTAGCTACCCTAGATATTTCTTTAAATCGATTTTTTTAAATGAATACGGTGTATGTCATCGAAGCCCTCTGCTTTTTGGGCAGTTCCATAAATCTACTTTAAATTATCGCAACGGATCTCGGTATTCAGAAAATGGCGATGACGTGAGTAAATTAATCAATTTGCAAAACAATGCTGTCACACATCATTTTCATTATAAAATGTTATGTTTTGACATTCAATTCTATACTTGTCTCCAATGTGCGTAGGCGCAGCTTACCTTGTATAATCATCCACTGTACATACATTACCTGTCATAACATCTTTACCATCGACTTTTAGAATTTTTTTACTTGTGTGTTCATCTAGATTTATAGTTAGTTTCCTGATGACATAAGGCACAGATATTGAATCGTGATTCTGTCTCAGAACGTTGAGTTGCAAAAGCCCGTCCAGGAATGTGACCCAGTTATTGTTCCACAGTATTTGTGCTTCGGTCAGTGATTGGTTAGCTGAGTGGATTGAACGGAAGTCGTCTCTAGAAACAGGTAATATACCAGCAACAAATTTACAATGTGAAAAAAAGGGTTTCCAGCCATTTTTTTATTTCAAATATTACGTTTTACAGCAGAATATTTGTTCAAATCCAGGTTTACAGATACATTATAAAACTTCATTAAACTAACGCAAGATGAAGTAAATTCTGAGAATATGGCTCATTTTGATTGAAATATAGGTTAAAGTTTAAAAATAAAATGCTATAGAACGTTTAAATTAACATGCAATTAACTATGATATCTCTCTGTAGGAGAGTAGGCCTGAGCCCTTGCAGTGGGGGCGTATATAGTCTGGTGATGTAACTATGAATTTAGCTATTAAAAAAATTAGATTAAAAGAATCAAAATCTGACAACGAAAAACAAAAGAAAAAGTGGTACTTCGTATCCTAGGATCAAAATACAACCCTTTCTATCAAGCATACCTGTAGAAGTAATCACGTTCTTGCATTATTCGGTAGATGTCATCTGACGTCATATCAAGGTCCTCGTTTGACGCAAAAGACTTTGTGAATGCTCTCGTTGGTTCCGACAACGATGACGCTGACGTGCATTGAATAAAACCGGTAGCTACTTTCCGTTTCTCATCTAATACCTGAAATACGGTAGTATAAGTATTCGAAATAAAAAGAATTGACTCTCTATTCGAAACGTCCAATTAGGTAGTAGGCAGGCACGCATGTGCAATGAATAATTTGCCTCGAATGCTTTGAGGCAACATGCTAATGCGTGGCCCACACTGGGGCTACAATGAAATTCTGCAGGACTTAATTCTGTTGGCCCTTCTACTTGGGCTCAGCTTCCACTAAGGTCTGTCGTTATAAATAAAGAGATCGGAGAAATAGAGAAGAAAGAATAGTAGCAGTCAGTGCAGTACCTGGATTATTAGTAGAGATTTTGTGTATTTTTCGTCTCGGACAGATCAATGTGTGGGGCAAAATTAATGTCACAAAGAACATATACGGCGAATGCTCACAGTGAGTTCGTCCATGTTCAAACATGCTCAGGCGTTGCGTTGTGAAGAATTCGCGATATTTGTATGCACCACAAGACACGCCCACAGGCTTTTGATAAGATATATAATTTCGATGAGTACATTGGAAGACTAATAGAACTCAAATAATTTAATTACCTCGAAATGTCCATTACCACGATGCAGAGAGACACTGAGTCTCAATTGTCGCTGATCGTGCAGCACTGGCTGAGCAAACAGATGAACATCACAAAGCTCCACGGACAGCTGTTTACGTGTTCCTAGTATAGACATCGCCAACGTGTCCCACACAGCCACCAGAGCAGCCGAGAACGGGTACAGGGTTTTCCCTACAAACGAATTTACTTGAAGATAATGGAGTCAAAATACTAGATAATGATTTAATCTATAATAGCCCACCTCTTATAACGTTTCCTAGTAAATATTTACTGTCATCATCGTGGGTCGATATCACGTATTTACATGAAGCTGACAATCTGTGATGAAGATTAACGTAAAGCGGTAGACCCCTGGAATTGAATTCAAAGACATATGAAGACATTTTATCTAAACTTAACTACATTCCCGATTATCCAATAGCACACTAATTTCACAATACCATTTCTCGTGGTGCGCCCACTCTACCAAATGAGACAGCATAGGAGTGCCTGTTGAAACTGGAAATTCCACTTTCGGGTATAAATCTTGTACCTTGGAGTTAAAGCCTTCCATGTACAATCTGGAAGAAATAACATTTTAAGCCCTCGAACTTCTTATCTTACAATCTGATAATGAAAGAATTTAATACTGACTTCCCAATAGCATCGAGAACCATCAACACATTGTCTGGATGTCCTCGTCTAGTCAGGGGTATGTTTTTGCAGCTCGACGGTATTGAACGTTTAAGAATCGCCTGCAGGAGACCATGTGGAGCTACCTCCACCAGCACCGCGTCAGACGGTATCAGACGCGAAGTCTCTTCGAAGAGGACTGGACTCTGTAAGCAATATGTTTTGTTAATGATTTGGATTTGAATACGATTTAATCAAGATGTGTTCAGAAAAACATTAACAAATGATATATAAACGTTTAAAATGCTTTTCCACGCCCAGGATATGTTTAGTTGGCACTGTTACCAGTAAATTATTCGTGTGATATTCTGCTGAAGAGTATTGAGCTGCAGGCTCGTTCCATTCATCTTTTGGTACAGACGTAGACACCCAACGTTCACTGCGAAGTCTCGGTGTCTTGATAACATCACGCAAGTATTTTAGTAGACCGGGACCTAATTTCATACAAAATAACGAAGTTAGTCACAGTTTTAGTCGTATGCAATAAGAAGGTTAACAAGATATTTACCAGCCTCAGCAATGTACCGCGAATGGTAAGCGATATTGGAACATGGTACTTCCTTAGCAAACACTCCCTGCTCTGTCAGCTTGATTATAAACTCTTTCATGACGTCAGCAGGTCCTGAGATGGTGCTAGAGTCGGGTCCGTTGTGGCAGGCTACTTCGATTTCAGGAGGGACTAGTTTTGAAATCTACGAATATAAATACATTTTAATGTTAGCGTACGGCTAGCTACTCTATGTATAATATTCAAATATATTGGATTGTCTCCCACGAGCAAGGCATTTCTACTACTACTCTTAGAGAAATAGCGTGTAAAGAACTGAACGAATGAAAAAGTTATATTATTATATCTAACATTTCTCCATTTGTATATTTTCCAGACGAATTTATATATATATATTGAAGATAGACCAACACTTGACTTCAATCTCACCTGATGGTAAGTGACGATGAGGTCGACGGTGTTACGTGTTGGTCTAGAAGGTGCCTATTTACTCTTCTTTTGAAGATTCCCAAGTTGTAATTTTCGGGGAACACGGAAACCGGTAGTGTATTCCATATTTTTGCTGTAAGCACGATAAATGTGGAAGCGAAACGCTTCGTGCGAGCTGTAGGAATATCTACAGTGTACGGGTGAAGGTCAGCCGTTCTTCTGTTTGACCGGTACTTGAACGGCGAAGGTGGAATCCTCCTGGAATAGTGGAATAGCTCCTGCGCACACTCTCCAAAATGTATCCTATAAAATAACGAAAGGCAGGCAACCTGACGCCTATGTTCGAGGCTTTGGTACTTTGCTTTAAGTAGCGTATCATTGCCTATCAGTCTCATAGCTCGACGCTCCACCGAGTCCAAAGCAGCTAGTTGAAATAGAATAGAAAGAAAGTAGAAATGGAGTAACCATACTCATATCCAATCTTCTTTGACCAATGTATTCAAATAGACCTCGAAATAATTCTCCAATAAACTTACCTCTTCAAAGCCTAACCCAACAGCAGCCATTGAACCCCGTATGAAAGGTGTCTGTACGGACACCAGTCCACGACTGTATGCAGAGAGAATCATTTCTTCTGCAGTAAAGCAACCATCTGCATATGCGCAACCGAGCTCTCCTACACTGTGACCTGCCGAAAAGTATTATCTATTTGACTGCATGCAAGAAAAGTGTTGAATGTGCTTGGATTAGTGCATTGTCTCTGCTCACCAATTATCTTATCAGGTACGATTCCCAAAGCTGTAAGAATATCAGTAAGACCAATCTGCACAGCCGCAATACCAACAAATGAGTTGAGGATGCTATCGAAGATTGCTTTATCTTGGGACGTGATGATATGAACAATATTTACACCCTTCGGTTCTAAGACTTTGTGACACCTGCAAATGTTTCATTATTATTTGTCAGTTAAGAAATGAATAAACAAAATTAATTTTAAGTATTCCTACCGTTCAATGGCAGCAGCGAAAATTGGTATGCGCATGAGTTGAGCGCCCATCCCCGCCCACTGAGAGCCCATACCGCTGTACACGAACCATAGCGGACGTTTGGCTTCATTAAAATAATTGAATTGCTCGGATAGACTTAGTGTATTCCCTTCTTCGCTGGTATCTTAAAACAGAAAGGCAAATGATGACATATTCTTTTTGCATGAACTATCAGACGTATTTTTCACTGCAAGTCGATGTATGGCTAAAAGAAATAAAACGTTTGATTACGATTATGGTTAACCGAAATACTTTAGCTTACCCAGTATGATGTATCCTCTGCCTAAATGTCCAGATAATTTATCCTTGTGTATATTGTGTAGCAGAGATATTTCCTCTGGGTCAATGGGACGAGATTTTAGGTCTTTAAGAATTTTTTCAACAGATGTGTCTTGTCTTGCTGAAATATTGACTAACCGAGGCATATCGCATTTATAACGATTGGAATCCTGGAAAACATATCAGCTTCAAAATTTCATACTTAAGTAAATAATACTCAAGTATATAATGGTGTGTACTCGTATTACGGATGGCAACATTAAAGAAAGCCGAACGATACGCCTCCCTCGCATAATTGTTGAAGTGGGACGGATCGTGCCTCTTGCTCACTCACGCATTGTAGCTTGCTAAATAATATACTAGTAGCAAGAGTTCGATTCACACTTATGCTAGCAAAAAGCCCGATGGAAATTTTCTCCTTCCACATTAACTATTGTTGTAAATAATGGTCAACAAATATACATCTACAGCTATCTATTGTTTCTTTTGATCTAATTCCTATTATTGAATCGCAAATACACTTTTGTGTGTGACATTTCTATTAAAGTGTTCAAGATAATGTGATAGCAAACGACTTATTCGCAAAATACGGGAAAGGGAACACTGGGAACAGTAGAGAGATTGAATTTAATCAAAATAAACCACGACCAGCTAAATCCCACTGGAGGGAAATTAGAACCCAAATCCAAAAGAAAATCTGAACCCAAATAAATGGGACAAGTCAAGAAGGCTTATTTCTCTAGAGTTTTGTTGGCTACACTGATTGAAATCAGTTCCAACTTACTTTAGGCTTGCAGTGTCCTTGTAGAAGCACATGAGAGTTGACCCCAGTTAATGAAATTCCGTTCACAGCAGTAAACAACTGAGAGAACCGCGTATTGTCCCTCAGAATCTCCATACGTCCCTCATTCAGAGCATCGACATCCTGCCTCGGCTGTGAGCAGTGCATATTTCCAGCCAGCATGCCTGTGTGATATCCTAGCAAAACCTGGTGATAATTTCAAAATCTACGTTAAAAATCTGTTCAATAAACTGACGAGGCTACGTCATTTGACACATGTGCCACTTGTAAAATATTCAGCAGCATCTGGAAGCAGATACAGATGAAGTGCCGGAAAAATTTGGGAACAACTTTAGAATCACTTTATGTATATCTGTGTGAGTTGCACAGATGACAGAGTATAATTACCTTAGTGATGGCTGTAATACCCGATGCCGCTTCGCAGTAACCAACATTAGACATAACGCTCCCCACAAGCAGAGGATCAGTCCGACCTTTACAGAACACTTCTGCGAGGGCCTCCAGTTCTGCTTTGTCAGCTTCGGGGATAGCTGTAAGAAATGTAAGACTGTTTTAATTTATTTTTTATGATGGGGTTTGCACTTAGCCTTCATCTCACCGACGATACGGCCGTCGGGTCTTAATCGTGCGCACCCAGAAGTCCGAAGTTAACGAGGTTCTGAATCTTTCCGGAAAAGGTTTCCTTTCATATCGGAACTCAACAGTGCTTTTAACACTGCTGTTTGGGCAGGCTTAGGTAACATAGAAACTGCCCAAACCGAGTTCCGACAGTTACACCCACTAGGGATCGCTCTCGGTCCTTCCATATTCTTATGCCAAGCGTATAGTCATTTGCCAAGGAGGTGGTTATGTCTATATTTTCGAAATGTTTCGTACAACGAATGCCAATCCTCGAACAATTACTTCGTCAAATTAACAGTCAAGTTCGTGTCTAATAATCCGAAAAGCATCCGAATAAATAGAAATATCAAAATACCTGATCCAAAAGCTTCAACATATTCCACGAACCGAGGTGATAGTTTAGCTTCTTTGTAAAACTGATTTAAAAAATCAGCCACAAATTTTGGGTTTCGATTCCATCCGAATTTAGAAACTGTCTCTCCTTCCAACAACCCTCCAAATATGTGCTTGACATGGAGGACTTTGCTGTAAATTCTAAAATAAAATTGCCTTTTAAGAAAGAAGTGAGACAGATTATTACAGATTTTTCAATTACTTTTAGAATGACTTAAAATCTTGTCTTGCATTCATAATGTAAATAAAGAAACTTTGTCGAATAAACCTCCGCTGGTCGCTCCCGGAGCAAAGGTGCCATAACGCTCGCCGTATTTCCGCGTTGAATGGCTATGGACAGCCTTTGCACCAAGCCTTTAGAAATTATCTTACAGGAACTTGTTCGATCGGGACAAAAAGTACCCTATGTCCTAGCCTAGCCCTTTAACTATCCCTAAAATGCACTGAAAACACCAACCTTTTCGCGTCTCTGGCCTTTTGTAGAAATATAACATTGACAGCTTCAGATCTGGCATAGCCGTCAGCGTTTTGATCAAACGATTTCGTTTTACCATCAGCACAAAGCGGCATAGTTCTGCAAAACAGAAATAGAACAAGTTAGCATGGGCAATTATAGTCACCAGAAACTCTGGGTAATCTAGTTGATGTAACTGAAGTTTCATCATCATCAGCCAGGAAACGTCCACTGTCCACCTATCGGCACTTCAGCTCACTAACTCGTCGAGTTATGACGGTGACCTTAGTTCGTCTACGGATTTCCTCATTCCGGATTTTACCAAGTAGAGAAATTCCGAGCATGACTCGTTCCATAGCTCGCTGAGTGACTTTGAGCTTGTTTATTCGGTCCACGGTAAAAGACCACGTTTCGGTTTTGCATGTCATAACTGGCAACACGTAATGACTAAATACTTTTGTCTTTAGACACTGCGGTATTTTGTACGAGAAAAAATGCCGTAACTTCCCGAACGCCGAAGTTAGACCTACCTAGTTGAACGATATGTCTTGAATCATATAGTTTATGTCCTCACCTGTTGTTAATTATAGAAGTTTGCGGATGCAAACACAGGCTAGCGCTGCCTACAATGGCTGCTTCACATTCGTTGCGGGAGATTGCTTGGCAGGCTTGCCCTAGGGCCACAATGCCGCTGCAGCAAACGTCGTCTATGGACATCGAGGGACCTTTCGCGTTCAGCCAGTAAGAGATGCGGTTTGCAAACATTGCCTTATTGCATCTGCGGGCAAAAGTCAACTGCTAAACATTTGCTGAACTACGTATTGTAGTTTGATTGTAGTGCACGAAAGAAATGTATAAATGAAAGAAGAAAACACTGGCATTAGTATTAAATAATTTACGATGAATAAATGGTGGCAGAATATGCAGAATTACTTAATTATTTATATAATTTTCTGTGTCTGAAATTTATTTATTTATTTAATACTAGTTGGAGCCCGCGACTTCGTTCGCGTAGACTTTATGACCGTAAGAAACGTTCATAGAATTTCTTTATAAACAACATTGGTATTTTTCTATATATATTATATTATATATAAAGTCAAGCGTTACTGACCCGCGAGAAAGCAACATGAAGTTGGCCGTGTGAAAAGCAACCAGATCTCAGGTCTACACCGGCAGCTTTCAGTCTGTCCCTGCGACTTATTTATTGTCATTGCAAAGCAAATTGTCACAGGGAACTGTGCGCGTTTAAGTTCAAGTGGGAAATTGTTGGGAATGAGTGGAATACGTGGTATAAATAGTTTCGCCTGCACCACACCCAGTTAGAATTTCAGCTTCGATTATATTTCTCAGTAAAGCACTTACTTTAATTCGAGTTTAAGCTATTGAAAATTAGGCCTAAACTGTTTCAGCCTTCACCGCGTGGAGGTACTCCCAGCTTATGTTATTTATTATATAGGTACATGTAAATGCTTATCAGGAAAAACTATTTTAGATTTTTCTTTAGCTGGTATGTTATGATTTTGTAGGTTTTTTCATTAGATTTTTTATGTACGTGATACGTTTTGTTTTTGCGACATCTGTCATTGAGTAGCGGCAACTAATCAGAGAAATCTGTCGTCACATAGCTGTACTGTTGGTATCGTCTTACTACTACGTACGTCGTACTAACAGATGACGCTAACTTACTATAGCAAAAAGTGTCGGTGACAACTTTTCGTAAAAAATTTTCCCGTCTAGCCCCCTTTCACAACGCGCGATAAGGAACTTCGTTCCAATAAATTACTTCTTCTTCATTTTCTTCACATTTGATATCCACTATGACACCTACTTGAATAAAATCGTACCGACGATATCACAAATATTGTCGATTTGATTTCTTTATACCACTTAATCCTATATATTGACTAAAACCATGTCTTCTTACTTACCCAGAGATGCCTAAGCCACGATTGGTTGCATTGTCGTAGGAACAATACTTCTCGAACTCGGAGAAAGAATTCCCGATGTAGACGCCCACCTTCTTGCCAGACAGCTCTTCGGGGTTCACTCCTAATGACAACAAAACAGTACCAATTAAATAACGGCGGTGCCCAAATAAATAAAAGAAAGACGCGGGCAAAATTAGGCACAAAATTACATTTTCACTTTGCATAAACACTGAAGGCTTACCGGCGTCGTAAATAGCTTGGAAGCAATGCTCCAACAACTTTCTTCCCATAGCGTCCATGGTGTTCCCTTGACGGAAGTTCACTTTAAAGAACTGGGCGTCGAATCGATTTAAATGTAACGTTTTGCCCATAAACTCCACTAGTTCAGGATGTTTGAACGACCAGCGAGTATTTTCATCTGTCACTGGATTTTTCTGCAAAGAAAACAATGCAACTTCAGCTTTGTTGGGAATCTTTAGAAAACAAAGAAACTAGTAACTTTATATCAAAAAATAACATAGTAAAGAAAGAATTAAAACACATTACGGCTTACCCAGAAGATAGCCTTCAACCGTCGAGATTCATATGAACGGGATGGGAACACCCTTACACGGTACAAACTTAAATTTTCGTCACCACAACGTGGTAACCCGTAAAGAATACCTGGAATTATGAAGTAGGACCTCTTGGAATACCTTATTGTACAGTATATCAGCGAGATCCTTGACATGCTGAGCTTGCGGATAGAGTCCAGACATCCCAGAAATGACAATCTGATCTCCATCCAGTTGTTGCATTGAATCTAAGGACTCCGACCACTTCTCTTGAGGCGACGGCGTCATTTTGATACGGATTATATTCTTCTGAAATATATAACAAGATGTTATAACAATGTGACATTTTAGGAGCAACTTGTGATGTGTGAAACAGTCAGGAACGAAGGGACCAACACAGCAAGATATTGGTAAAAGCTCAATGCACATAGGTAGGCAGCAGGGAGCAAAGAGCGACAACAGAAGCAAGCATAGCTTCAGGCGACACCAGGATGAAAACACCATCTTCTCCTTACAACATCCAGATTATATGCATCAAATGATGTGGACGCGTCTGCTTTTTTGTGCTCTGTGCACAGTATTTCAAGATGACAATTAAACTTTTTTCATGATAATTTCCTAACTTTCTGACAGGTCTAATGAGTTCAGAAGTCGTGTTATTCACAAAGTCACCGGCAATAGTTTGTGTGGATTGTAAATTTCATCCGATCTCAATTTTGGGAGCTATTAAGAGTCCATAGCAAAACACTAGGCATCCTATCGAAGGTCAGACGGTACTTCCAGCCAACACAGCTCTTGAATCTATATCGCGCTCAAGTACGGTCATACATGGAGTACCTCTGCCATATTTGGAATGATTCAGCTCGATATCAAGTAGCTCCTTTGTACTCGGTGGAACGTCGAGCAATTGATTGATTCCGCATTCGCCATTCAAGAACCGGTCAAACAGAAGAACGGCAGACCTCTACCCGTATATTCCTACAGCTCGCAACAAGAGTTTTGCTTCTACTCGTACATTCATCATGCGTGCAGCTAAAATACCGTAGACGAACGAAGGTCACCGACATACCTCGACGAGTCAGTGAGCTGAAGTGGCAATGGGCAGGCCACAACGCTCGAAGAACCGATAACCGAGGGGAGTAAAGGTCCTCGAGTAGCGACCACGTACCGGGAAACGTGTACCAGGCCGTCCCCCTACTATATGGACCGACGACCTGGTTAGAGACGCAGGGAGTCGCTGGATGCAGGTGGCTCGGGACCGGTCGATGTGGCGTACCATAAGGGAGGCCTATGTCCAGCAGTGGACGGTTCCCGGCTGATGATAATAAATAGCTAAAATATTTTTTTCCCTTATTTATTTATTTACAATATTAACATTACAGTTACACCAAGTCGTTAATATTTATACTAAACAGTACAAATTACAGGCATTCTCAAAAAATAAAAACACATTCTCTCCAATCCCTTCCATTCATCCACAAACACGCCTACGTCTGGACACTTGTCGGTGAGCGTGTTGAGCGCTGTGAGAGAACGGAACATGGGCAGGTAATACGTAACGCAATATGTAATGCACTACCGATTTCCGTGTTCCCCGCAAACTACAACTCTTCAAAAGAAGAGTGAATAGAACATTCTAGATCAACGCGTAACATCGTCGACCTCATCGTCACTTAACATCAGGTGATATAGAGGTCAAGCATTGGTCTATTTTCATTAAAAATAAAATAAAACAGTTTATAAATAACGTGCACGTTTGCATTTATTATGATAAGTATCAGTATAATTAATGCCCATTGTTTATGCATTATCTGAGTTTCCTTATTGTGCCGTGCGTCAATCGAATAATCATTTTTACATTCGGAAGGTACATTTATTAATCAAATCAAAATGTTTTATTTGCAAATTGCAACACACACAAAAACTTATTATTTATGTATTATATATTTAGCATATAGAACGTTTACATAATTCAAACAATTTAATCCAAAGGCCAAAGATGTTTTAATGCCAATTACCGTAATGGAGCAGTGTGTAAAGCTGGTGCTTGAGTAGGTTGACCCGTGATTCGGGGCACCAGGTTCTCACCTCACAGTAAGAATGATTATAATATATTAGCATATGTATGGTGTGGTAAGCATTGTATAGTAAATAAAATATAGAGAAATAGATAGTGTATGTGTAAGAGTGTGTGTGTGGTGTGAGGGTGTATGTGTAAGAGTGTGTGTATGGTGTGAGGGTGTGTGGTGTGAGGGCGTGGATATATTTATTTACTAGCTTCCGCCCGCGACTTTGTCCGCGTGTAATTCAGGATCTATTCTACTTGTTCGATAGGCACAGGTGACGTATATGACAAATTATTATACAGCATAAGGTACAAAATAGTGTTTATTCTGTTACGTAGTCTAATAATTTAAAGAAACAAAATAAATTTCTATATCTGACGTAGTACATTCAAAAAGTCTTCACACCAATATTATAAACGCGAAAGTTTGTATATACGAATTACATATTCTATGGTCGGTTGCTAGGCAATGCGTTTTTGTTATGCCAAAATTGCCCATGTAATCCCAGTAATATTATAAGTGTGATTTAGGACAATTTACACAATATGTCTTTAGAAATTATAGCCTATATGTTATTCTGATGTATAAGCTATATTATTGTAAAGTTTCATTCAAATCCATTCAGTAGTTTTTCCGTGAAAGCGTCACAAACATCCAAACATCCAAACTTTCACACTTATAATATTAGTAGAATAGTGACGTGACTGTACATGGGTATTATGTTTATAGGAGTTTAGGATAATATCTAGTCAACCAGACAAGTACCTAATCCGTGAGAAGGTTTTCAACAGTATCGAGGTTTAAACCCATGAGCCAGGTGGAAACCTTCATTTTTAGTTGGAACTGATAAAGAGAAGTTACCGAGAAGTTTGTGTTAATGTTGTTATATATTTTCGGAGCGCGATATTCAAAATGCCTGCGCGTCACTGCACTCTTGCAATCAGGAATTGGACACCGGTCTACTCTTCGTGTACTTTCTCGAAAATGAGTTATTGCCGTCATTCCATCACTAGTCATAAGTCCGTAACTTCATTTGTGAATCTCAAAAGTTCTCACCCAGTTACATATTAACGAGTGTAAAATGATTAAACAACCAACTTCGTTTGCCCTTGAAGTCTTTTAATACTTACAAGTGTCATTAGAATCGGTTACTGGCAAGTGGATGATATTTTAATAAGAGATATTCATCCCCTGACACATTTAGGGGTGAAATTTTTACTTTAAATTTCAACGGGACCTATTCAATAGAATAATCATGAAAAATATGCAGTAACATACACAAAGGCAGCTACGTGCGTGTCGGGCCAAGCGCAGTATAGGGTTCCGTTGTTGAATAAACGGGTCCACACAGGACGATTTAAAGTAGTTTTTAAATGTAATTTGTACGAAATTTTCATTTTGACGTCTCCTAGTATATTTTACAATTTGGTCGACTACTGCTATGCCGCGGACAGACAGACGGACAATGCGAAACTATACGGGTTCCTTGTTTGACTACGGAACGCTAAAAAGAACACTTAGTGAACCCCTTGGGTGTTCAAGAAATAGGATAACCTATTTCAAGCTTCTGGGTGCCTGGTTTGACACTTACCATCAGGTGAAATAAATACTAAGTCCAATCCTAGTCAGGTTAACCATAGTTACCATATCACTTACAAAATTACAAACAGTATTGCGACCAAATGTCGATACACACATAAATTATTTTCAATCTTCTCTGAAACTAAAGAGGTAGTAGATATTTCACTCAGAAAGAAAGCATGGAACATAAGTTTCACACAAAACCAAAACACAAAAAACATATGCCTAAACGTAAGCACGGTAGCAACCCAATACAATTATCTAAAATGATATCAAATCTAAAAAAAATTATGGAAATCAATTTTGTTACTAATTTTTTTTTCCTATCAATTAGCAAACAAAAATATAAGTGTGAAAGGCACCTACTTTTTGCAGCACAAGACGCACTGGCGCATGCCGCTATGTTCAGAGCTATATATATATATATACATTCACTGTATTCCTTGAAGGTGCAATAATAGCTGTAATTTAAAAACAAATCTAAAATTATCATTGAGCTATTGGGGTTGTCTAATCCACGACAACATATTCTGTTTTTGTTTTGTAAAGTTAGATTTCCTTCACAGCGTTGTCTATGTTTTTCGATCTGTATCTAACTACTATATTTAAATGACAGATAATTTTAATAGTATAATTTAATGACAGTGATTATTGCTATAATTGGTGTAGGTATAAAAAAAATGTACACCAAATAACTGAACATGTTGAGCGTAAAATATTTAATCTTATAACATCATTGTACAAATGATTCATCATCATCATCAACAGCCTATATACGTCCCCACTGCAGGGTCTCAGACCTACTCTCCTACAGAGAGTGTATGGGTCATAGTCCACCACGCGGGACCAGTGCGGATTGGTAGACTTCACACACACCTTTGAATTTCTTGTCAGGAGTGTGCAGGCTTCCTCACGATGTTTTTCTTTATCGAAAAGCCAATGGTTATGATTTTTATCATTCGTACATAAATTCCAAACAAATGCGTTCAAAAAGAACTGGAAACTGACTTCAATTGCCCTAAAAGTCTACTTATATTAAGACAAATTTAAGATTTATATAGTTTTCTCATAGATGCCGTAGTCAGATCTGGACCAAGTTGAAACGGGACTACACGTGAAGCACCAGCTTTCAAATAATAAAAATCATCCAAATCGGTACACCCAGTCAAAAGTATTGAGGTAACAAACATTTAAAAAACATACCCGTCGAATTGATCACCTCCTCCATTTTTGAAGTCGGTTAATAACAAATTGGAACTTATTGGTACGAGCCAGGATCGAACCCAGGCCTATGATCACTATGAAGTTATGCTCGTATGAAAATTCAATTAATTTCCCGAAATTATAATCCTTTGTCCTATTTGAAAATATTTAGTGAAAAACACTAGCATCCTATCCTATGCAAAAAGATTACTGTGTTTGTGTGTATCGTTATCATGCGTTTTCTTTACGAAATAAATTTCGCGAACTCGAATCTGAAGTTTCGGGCCTAGTGTGCAATTCACTAAGGAGAAACATCTTCACAACACCGCGACTGTCTTTGCAGACGATATAATGTCTAGTTAGACAACAACTATGTAAACAAATTTTTAACAATTAAATTCTTTATTAGATAATTATGTTTATAATATTTGCACATTTGTGGACAGGTTAAGTACATCGAACCAATTGAAATTACTATTTTAACACCGTGTAAAGAACTATGTACGAGTACTTGGCTAATAAATTCCTTCTTTCTTTCTTTCTTTCAAGAATCAATATCGAATGTTGTCGAAGCAAAGAAAAAATATTATATAAACTAGACAAAAATGAATTGGATATACCCAGTATTAGAATATTCTGAAACCTAACACTAACAATTCAGGTGCAAAGGTTAATAATAAAATCTAATTTATAAGCAATGCTAGAATCAATTGTCTAGTCTAGGAACACTGCCACTTTTAGAAAATCTTACGTCCATGCGTGAGTTGGACTTTCGACCCGAGGGTTCCGTAAGTAATTTTGCAGCTAAAACTTTCATACTAAACTTTTACTATACTCTTGTAAAATAAAACATCGGGTTTTAAATGTCGTGAAATGAATATAATGAATGAGGAAATCCGTAGGCGAACGAAGGTCACCGACATAGCTCGACGAGTCACTGAGCTGAACCGATAACCGGTGGGGAGTAAAGGTTCTCGAGTGGCTACCACGTACCCGAAAACCTTTACCAGGCCGTCCCCCTACTAGATGGACCGACGAACTGGTTAGAGTCGCAGGGAGTCGCTGGATGCAGGTGGCTCGGGACCGGTCGATGTGGCGTGCCATGAAGGAGGCCTATGTCCAGCAGTGGACGTTTCCCGGCTGATGATGAACAACCTCATAGAGGATCACAAGTTTCATTTTCCCCGAGCCGTGCCGTGCCAGAATCCTCAAGTTGATAGGCGCTGGCTTAGCTACCTTTCATATAGAAACACAACTGAAGAGAGTAGAAAGTGCTATCGACACTGATGTTTAGCGTCAGACGTAGTAACGTGGTGGTAGCTAGCCAGGCGGACATAGAAAATGCCCTACCACCAACCAAACCGGGTACCGATAGGTATCACCCACTGGGAATCGAACCCGGGTCCTTCGGATTGTAAGTCCAAGGTGTAGCCATCAGGCCACGGAGACGGTTCATGATCTAACTGATAGTCCTATCATAGGTTCATGTCCTACAGTGGACTTAGATATACAATCTAACGGTGTAGCCAATAATAATGGCTACACAGACAATCCAAGTCATGTGCTGCGGAATGGAAAACATCGTGAGGAAACCTGCATGTCCTGAACACTTGAACAGGCATATGAAGTCCGCCGATCCGCACTGGGGCCGCGTGGTGTACTATGTCCCATACACTCTTAGTAGGAGAGTAGGCCAGAGCCACTGCAGCAGGGACGTATGTAGGCTGTTGATGATTATGTATTATTAATTAATCAATTAGTTGTAAGCTTATTAGTAATATTCGTATTAAATTTCGTACACAATCAACAATAATTATTCTTATTAAATGTTCAGTGGCTTCTATATATTACAGGTCTAACGTATAACTGAGTCTATTCCTGAGGTATGGGAGCGGTACGGGTGTGTTATATACGTCGTCTATACGTCATAATTAAATAATAACTGTTTTGTGTATAAATGAATTGAATGCGTAGGGACGTTTCAAAGCCAACCCCAGAGAGATTTTAGTGTATAGGTTATAGAGAGGGTATTGAGATATGGGATATTTCATATGAAAACTTTGATCTTCAAAGTCCATTAAATCAAATGTATTGTACCTGCAGGTGGGTACGTGATATAGCACTAGACAGAGTGATTTAATACCATTTGGTAAAAAGTTTAGGATTGTGTTTGCTTTGGTCTATCCCTTCTAAAGCTACTTAAAAATTACAAAAATCCTTATCGGTCTGTAGATAGCATTGTTTTTTTAAACATTGACATTGGTCTTTTCCGAACCTGCAAAATACGACCTACTCAAAAATTGATTTTTGAAAAGAAAAAAAAGGCCAAGTGCAAGTCGATCTCCCGCACGAAGGGTTCCTTACCATTATCTATAAAAACGGCAAAAAAATGTTGTATGGGAGCCCCCTTTAAATATTGTTTAACTATCACGGTTCATGAGACACAGCCTGGTGACAGACGGACAGCGGAGTCTTATTAATAGATTCAGTTTTACCCTGTGTGTACGTAACTCCTAAAACCACTAGTTGTTAGTGAATTATCTGCCAGTTTCAAAAAGTCATTTCTTAAATAAGAAAGGACAATAGAAACCCAACAACAGTAACATTCTAAATCTTCAATGACAATATTATCCTTTCAGTTTCCTTGCATTGATTATCCAGTATCGTCAAGCTAATGAGTCGCTTGTTACCCTTCAAACCGGACCACAACAGTGCTAGCACTGTAGCTAGTAAGTCGGACACAGAAAATGTTGTTTATCCAATTACAGGTCCAACGCATAACTGAGTATGTTGCTGAGGTATGGAGCGGTACGGGAGAGTTTTTTACGGAACGTCAAACGATGCCCGAATATATAATAGCGACGTTTGACGTTCCACAAACACACCCTCCGCTTTCATATCTTAGACCTGTTGTCCAGCAGTGGACTACTAACTACCGACTTCTAACTAATTTACACTAATAATGTAAAAATTAGTTTATTTGTCTCTCGACTCCTTATCAAATATCTTACTGTGACCACCATCTAATTGCCAATAGTGATGATTATGTCGAATTCCCCATGGAATAGCGGATGTAGCGATTGTATGACTCCTATCCAACTAAACTACCAAAAATCCAACTAAAGCCGCAAATTTTTACACAATTTAGCAGCAGTAGTACATCATTATGAACGGTCCCGAGCCACTGCAATTCAGCGGCTCTTGAGATATGTTTTGTTTTCAGGAATAATGTTATTTATTCCAGACTTGTTTTCTTTCTGACATAATAATAAATCATTTTCAAAGTAATCTAGATTTATTTCTTCGCATTACAATCAAAACAAATAATCCTTTTTCAATCTACAGTTCATTCACAATAAATACACTTGCAAACAGATGTGTGCAGAATGGACAGTGAACTTTGATTAACAATAGAGAGCAACCACTTTTAACTGTTATTAAACCATTTACAATACCATTTACATAAATATACTGTTCGCCTATTAGGTACCCTTTTCCCACTTCGACGATGCCTTCATAATATTAGGTTCAAATATCCTGTTTAGAATTCTTCAAAAGATCTTCAGCATTTATGAAATAAGTTTCACATAGATTCTTCTCTTCGAACTCTTTTAACACTTCGCTATTCAAATATCTGTTAATGTGTGCAGCACATGTGAGGTCTTGAGCAGCATACGACAAAGGAGATTTCAATTCATGAACTATGACAGGTTGTTGGGAATATTTCTGCAGAGCTAGCTCTGGGTTGTCTTGACTCAAACCCTGAGCGTGCAGCAGAATCACCCTTGACTTCAATTTCTTAGGTTCTATTTTGTATCTGCGTACTTTTTCTATTTCTTTCAAGGCAGATTCTATTAATCCTCTTGCGTATTCAGCTGAATGGTCAACTCGTCCTAACATTATTCTGACACAGGTCGAAACCTGTTGTTCCCAACTGTTCTCCTTCATAGCTACGTCTATTCCATCCGTGTTACCAGTAATAAGTTTGTACATGTGTCTGATTACTGCATCTTGTAGCGCATCATTGTCAAAGCGGCAGAATTCCTTTTCTACAGTTGCTTGAACTTCTTCAGGAGTTCCACCGATAAGGAAGATAGTACCTTCTAGACCTGAAACAATTTTTCAATAAATGACTATTGAATTTTCTTCTAGAGCAGTGACCACTACTGTCTGGATAATATACCGTCCGGTGAGATCGAATTACAAGTGATAAATTTAAAAGAACTACTAGTCGCCCAGTGGTCGAAATTCGACCATAATTAATTTAATTTTATCATTAGCATTCTGCACTCCTTCTCTATATAAACTGAAAGTGTGCGAAATTTCATACTCCTCCGTCAGCGCAATTTTCGTAAGAAGGGGTACACCGTTTTTGCTTCACGTATTAATATAATAGAAGATAATAAAATTAACTAAGGTGGTCACTAGAAATTATTAAGAGAATACGCTTTTATGCGTCCCAAAAATTGCAGTCATTGTCGTTTTAAAAAATCTGTAAAACGGTTCATTTTTCTGTGTATTCATTAACATTAGCCGCGTTTTTAACTAAGATACGAGATAAGGTATTTGTTTATTTTTCACACACTTATTTGCATAGTTTTGCCAGCAGATAGAGTGTGAAGCTGGTGCCTGATATGGTAAGGTTGCCCCGTGTTTCAGGACACCAGGTTCTCACTACACAGACACTCAATATTTACTCACCATGTTCTTCTAGGATGGCTGCTGTCTCCAAGACATCGAAAACTCCACATTCGTATCCCAGCAAATAGAAGTTGGTCTTAAGCTTCATCTTTTTCAGGAGTACCTAGTAAATTTGAAAATGGAAATTATTTGTCCCAGTTAAGAGGAGAAAATACATTTCGTTCCTGGTTGTATGTTAACATTTGACGTACATTACTTTCCCACGGGTTACTAAGTCTAAGGCCATATGTGCACCGTGTAAAATTTCAACAGTGGCTCAAGCCTGACAAAATGTAGAAACAGACAAGAAAACAATAACAATCGATTTGACCAGAACGGTCCAGGTCGTACAAGTGGTATATGCTATGTGAGAGTTTTTAACCGATACTATCGCGTCTTCGTTTACGTCAGATTTGTATGAAGAATTTTCGTAAACGTGCCGCTAGAGGCACATTTTTTTCTGGCAATGGTCATTCATACCTTTGCGTATATTTCAGCTTTCTCACGGATGGTCTCATGATAGTGATCAAAACCTGGCTGCAGCACCAACGCTGGGAGCTTCAGCCTCTCACACAGTACTCTGAAGCGCTCGTGACTGCCTTCCATACCAGGTATTATGCACAAGTGCCATTTTTCCACATCCATTTCTTGATCTCGCTGTAAAAAATAACTCTTATAGACAACTTACTCTTCCGACTCAAGGCGCGATAAACCAGCGCTCGTCTGAGGAACTGACAATGGAGCTGTAATATGCGTCCTCCTCTCAAAGTCCTGCAAGGGAACCTTAACCACTGCCGCGGGGCGCAAGACCTGTTTTCGCAGAGCCTCGTGGAGTGGTCAGTTGCACGTGCTGTAGTGGCAGAACCTTATCGCGTTCCGGATCACCCCCGCTGGTTTGGAGACGACGGCGATTCTGTCGCAATTTACTGGGGGGGAGGGGATCGTGACCTACCGTGCTCCATGCTGGAAGCTGGGCAAGGATTTATTGCTGTAGAGTGGGGGCACTTGGTAGTCGTAGGTTGCTACGTCTCTCCAAACTGCAGCCAAGCCGAATACGAGGCGTACCTGGACCGGATGGGTAACTGTGTCCGACGATACTTGTCTCGGCCGGTGCTCGTTCTAGGCGACTTCAACGCCCACTCTAGGATATGGGGAGGCAGTGGAGACAACGCGAGGGGAAGGACGGTGCTTGAGTGGGCCGCAGGGTTGGACCTTCGGCTTCTGAACAGGGGGTCTACTAGCACCTGTGTGCGCTGGCAGGTGGAGTCGATCGTGGACCTTTCATGGGCGACTCTCTCTGCTGAGCGGATGGTGGAGGGCTGGAGGGTGGCTGAAGAGGTGGTTACTTTATCCAACCATCGCCACATTGTCTTTAGTATAACCTCCCGTCCCGTGGCAGGTAATGACCGTCAGAGCGACATCGCCCCGCGGCATTGGGTGTTAAGAAAAATGGATCGGGATGCACTGCTCGCCGCAGCTCACACCGCGGACTGGACCGAGACACCCGAGCTGGCAGAGCCCGAGGAAGAAGCCTCCAAGATGCGAGACATTATGATATCGGTGTACGATGCTGCAATGCCTCGCGTCAGGACGACACCAGGATCGGGACAAGTCCATTGGTGGTCCGATGCCATAGCCCAGTTACGCGAAGCCTGCCTGCATCACAGGTGCCAGTACCAGCGGACACGTAGACGGCGAAGAGCCACTGCAGAGGAGCGAGGGTTGGCGTATAGTGCGTACCGGAACGCGACAATGGCACTCCAGGAAAGTATAGCCGACGCCAGGTCACGGTCATTGGCTGAGCTCTTGGAAGACCTAGACAGGGATCCGACCATGGGTCCCTCCGCTAACTGCCACACTCGATCCCGGACTGGTGGAGAGGATAGTCGATGGGCTCTTTCCTCGGGACAATGACATACTGGGGAGCCAAGGCTCAAGAGCCACGTACAACCTCATCTGACTGGCACAACGAGCTCTCAGTGTCAGAGGCGGAGCTCCGGGTGGCCATCAGGCGTCTCGCCGCGCGGAACACCGCTCCAGGTCCTGATGGGATTCCGGGTCGGGCTTGGGCAGTAGCCCTGAGCGTGTTGGGTGGCCGGTTGCGGAACCTGTTTGACGCCTGCTTTAGGGATGGCTGTTTCCCGGCATCATGGAAATTGGAAATGGAACAGAATTGGACGAGAGCTCACACCACAGTGCCACCATTGCGGGGATGAACGGGACTCTGCGCAGCATACGCTCGAAAACTGCCCAGCATGGCAGGCCGAGCGGCAGGTCCTAGTCGACGAGGTGGGCGGAGATCTCTCTCTGGCTGCCGTAGTAGCGGTAATGCTAGAGAGAGATTCTGCGTGGAGAGCAGCGGTCTCCTTCTGTGAAACCGTGATAGTTCAGAAGGAGACCGCCGAGCGGGAGCGCGAGCGTGCTGATCCCGCCCGGAGGAGGAGACGAAGGGGTGACAGAAACCTTCACCATGTAGTCACGCCACCGTAGCCCTGGATGCAAAGGGCAAGGAACCGGAGGCAGCCTGAGTGGGGGCTCCGGCTGTCCCGTTCCGATCCCGAGAGGGCAGTGGAAATAGCGTGGCCCCTTTTCCACTGCGGAGTCCGCTCTGCGAGAGTGCATGGGTTGGCACACCAGCCCGGGAAAAGCATAATGCATCGCGCGAGGAGAGCACTGGCGACGTTCCTTTGGAGGACCCAGAGCTCCCTGATATGCGCAGCGGTTGGCCACCGAAGGGGTTTAGTGAGTAAGAATCTCACATAACCCGACTCTTCCCCTAAGGAGTCCGGTATCTTTTGAAGATTCCCCTTCGTAAAAAAAAGGATTACTGCTATATTATCGCCACCAATGAGAGTGCTACGTAGAATCCTGTCTACCACAGTCATTAAATACATTATAAAATATAAAGGTTACCCTATCGTTGTAGTCACCAACTGTCGGTAACTTCAAAACGTCTATAGAAGCCATTAACTCATCAGGATTGACATGTGTGAAGAATATTTCCAAGCCTTTCACATCTTTGAATTCAAATCCAGATATAGTTTCTTCGAGTTCTTGTATGCTGTAAGACAAACCACAATTACTTTACTTATATGATACGTGTCTATGACTAACGCACAAATTCAAAAAATACTACACCTTTTTGGTACACCTACAGATTTTGGTACTAGTTTAGATGAAAGTGGCTTTCAGGGAATGGATATCAATCTCAACTTTTAAACATTATATATGTATATAACTAATCATAATCATCTAAACCCTGATATACTATAATTGAGCGAGTGAGCGAAGCGAACAAAGGTCTTCCCTTCGACTACTAGGGCATAAAGCTACTTTCTGTGAGTTTGTATGTTTTCCTCTAGGGTAAAACCCGGATAGTCGCCTCGGGAGTATAGTTGCCTTGATTGAAATTACTCCAGTTTCGCGAATGAAACACATCTTATTTTATTCATCTACCGAAAGACTCTGCAACTATAACTAAGATGACCGTGTTACATGTCTCTGTGCGATGGCATGAGCCGGCTGGGTGTGATCAAAGTTTTTGAGGGATAAATATCCTCTTTCTCGACGGGGCATATATCCTAAACGTAATTTACATGGATTAGGCAACTATCTTCTATATGGGGTGGTCGTCCGAAAATTTAGAGGTCCACAAAAATCGCCAATACTCTGCAAATATCAAAGATAATGTTTATTCCTTTCATAAATTTGAAGATAATAAACGAAAATATCTACCAGTTTTACAAGTAAAGAATCTTGCTTTTTGTACAAAGAGATACAAAGTAATTGTAAAATGTGGGGCAACTATTCGGCTTCTACCCTACAGGTCGCATTTCTCAATGTATCTGGACGATTTTTTTTTATTTTTTTGTCGTCGGGAATTTTTGTTTGGAGGGATACTTTCTCCAAAAAGTGGTAAAAAGGGGGTACTGGATATCTCCGCCATATGATATCCGATTTCAATGCGGTTTCTTATTATTGGAAAGTTTAGTTGAGTTATGGAGTAGAGACAAAGTGAAAAATCGAAATAGTCGAAAAACCCTAGCTTTTAAGCTAGCAAGCACCCGATGATTGGTAGTAACTAGAAATAGTGAGTCCAAGACCAGTCAATTTATTCTCATTGCCATCTGGGTGAATTCATAAAGATAGGGGTTTATAGAGCACCCGAAACCATCTTCTCATAACAAAACTAACTGATAGGGCAACTACATGTCAGCGATAAATCTGTACTGGGTGTTATCTATGCCTCCATTTGGTCGATATTTACAAAGAACTGTGTGGGGCAAAGTAAATGCTGGCGAGGTCTACAGCTCACAGAGCCACTAGTATATAAATGATCATAACAGCAGTTGACGTTTCATGATGATAGCAAAACCCTTTCTGGAAAGTGTGTTCGCGTGTTAGAGCGTTTCCACATTTATCCGACACGATATCGATATCGGTTGCCCATACGTAATCGCATTTCACATTGTCCGCTCCGATATCGGCTATCAGGTCCGACACCGATGTGTCGTCGGCACCATCGGACGTTCCTCAGCTGTCGGACATTAATGTTTGTATGTGTGCTATACGTGTAGCATTTCTTTAGACCCCACATACATTCGTTAAGTACTTATTGTTGGATGAACTAGCATATAATCGAATGTGGATTCACTCATACGAAATTTTAAACTTTTAAAAAGTATAGTATCTTGTATCTTGCTAAAAAGAGTACAAAATGCTAAAATAATACATTTGCGAAAAAATATAACAAATACTAAAATTATGTTAAGGATGATTGTGTTCCGGTTATCACAGAAAACATAGCTAGTAACCTAAGTAACGTTTCTAGGTGAGCACGCTTCCATTTGTCGGCTTTTAATCGCTTAACATCGGATGATATGAAGACGAAAGTACCAGGACCTCATACCTAAGGTGGAGTCTAACTACAACTTCAAAGAAAGAAAAAGAGATAGACATAATCATGGCATAAGGTCTCTGTCACTTCCGTTATATTAAATGGAATCACTATCATCATTCGAATTTACACATGTACATTTTAAAAGCGAAGGCCCGCGTTCTTATTTCAAAAATACTCGAACTGAAGCCAATAAATACTCTTGGAACATGTCAACGCAGCAAAAAGTTTCTAATTATACAGACCGAGATCTTCGTACGGAGGTTAGTGAGGAACAGTTGTCTTACACGCTCTCTTACACTTATGTCAACCTGGTAGTCTGTTATTGAGATGGAGGCCAAGAATGTGTCGAAAATACTACCCAGTTAATAGGCAAAAACACTAGTAGAGTTTTGAAGGATATACATGAAAAACATTCCTTCAGTTAATAAGAAAAACGCACGCTTGCTTTGCAACCTTCTGAAATCACGAACTTTGAGCACGCCAAACAGCTACGAAACGTATCACTTTTTGAGCACATGTATTAAAAACTTTTTTATTATAGTCTGCCATGTTGGTCTGCACTGAGCTATCGAGCAAATGACCGTATCGGAACAGAACATGACGTCGGCTATCGGAAAATGACATGTAATAAAGTCATTCACAAATCCAGAAATCCCATTACGTTAACGTTTGACAACGTTAGACTATTGACAATGTACATAATATGTCATTGTGCGTATGCCTAAAATTATGCGTCGATACCGGTTATAGGCTATCGTCATCCGACACGATCCGATCCGATATCAGATCGGATAATGTGAAAACGCTCTTAGCAGGGGCCTTTATAAACTAGTATGCAAATAAACTCTCTATGTCTTTGTCGCAGTTGGATTATTTAATAGGCCGTTACACATAATCGCTAGCAGTTTCAATATACAGCTCCGTTATGTAAAACAGCTCAACGACGTTATACGATTTTTCATAATACCTGAACTTTAACTGAATGAGCGTTGTATTGAATGATTAACGGTTTGTAAAACAATGTGAAAGTAAACGTTAGTTTCTAAAAATTTAATTCTAAATTTTGTCGTTCGTTGCGCTGTCTGGCAAGGATGGCGTCCAAAGTGCAATGTAGTTCGTCAAAAATATCGAATAAACCCAGTAATATGAGTGAAATAAAATTGAACCAAAGGTGAATTTCAAAAATGTATAGAGCCTGGGCCACTGGTACAAATGTAAAAATGGTATTTTTGTGGCGAACTGTCAAAATCAAACTGTACTGTCTGCGTTCAGAAACTGTGCCACTTTGATCAATACCATAGATAAGATTTATAAAGACGCTATTTTTAGTTCTAAATCATAAATATAATATTAATTAATTATCTACCTCTGATTTATAAATAAACGAAACATGCAATAATTGATAATGCATTTTATAAACTACAGATTTTTTATATATTTACTCGTGGTAAAAACCATTTCTGAACGAATCTGTGACAACGCAAAATGCTACGTATCCGGAGATGTCCTCAAGCTGTCATATAAAAATGAACGTGAAAATTTACCTAGAAAGAAAAAAGTATTTTGTACGCGTAAATTACCCATATGATCTGATCATTATAATTTTAAAAGTAATTCCCATATTTTCATGTTTATTTTAAAACAGTGTACAACGAGCTGGCCCCAGATGAAAGGTCACCTTTAAGTAAAAACAGTGATTTAAGGGTCTACTTGAAAAAACCGCTTTTTGTGGTTGCAGATAATCCATTCTGCATTACCTCTTAACTGTTTCGTTAAATGCAACGCAATGACAATCCAGCTCGACATTGTACAGATGTGTTACATAAAGGAGCTATTTCTTAAAACTGCTAATTAAGCAATCCAACTGCGACATCTACACTAACATTTGAAAGAATAAAGTTTGAATGTTCTTTCACCATATTTAGAAAAGACGCTCAGGACGGACATAGACTATATAACAAGGTTCAGTTTCTACGCGGATGAAAATGCATGTATCAGCGTGAGATAATTTAAAAGTGTATATAAATTGTTTACTTTTGAATAGTCATCATTGGTATCTCCTCCTCTGGTACAGCAGTGTTGTGTACATCTCGCAAGAATGAATAAACCAGCGGCACTCTCGACACTTCCATACCTAGTTCCAGCAATGTTGAAGTCTTAGACGTCTCTTCTGTTACGTGTATACCTATAAAAGAAACAACAGAATTACAAGCTATTACCTCATTTAGTACAAACACGGATTTGTAAAGAATCAACGGCCTCGTCGAATAAAGCGTGAGATCAAAAAAATACACTCCCACGTGTAACTGACACTGCGTGCATATGGCGCCTGAGTGTCTGACGTTTGGTGTACTTTTGTTGGTGTGTACCTTGAGTATAACAACCGGACACGGCCCCTGGATGTCCTTATCTCTGTGACTAAAAGATACATTTTGGAGAGTTCGCGCACGAACTATTCAATTATGCTGATTTCACCATCCACATTAAATTACCATTCGAACAAACTAACAGCAGGGCTCCTCCAGTATATAGTTGACATCCCTTTGGCAAGCACTAAGCTTTTTACTTTTAACTTTATCATGCGTACAGCCAAGGAGTGGAACGCACTGCTGACACCAACCTGGATGTTCTTTAGACCTACGCGTACCATCATCGACCACATTGTGGCTTAACATCAGGTTGTGACCACGCGTTGATCTATTTTCAAGATGTATTCATAAATATCTTCACTAAATTATCCATATATGTATATTATAGTGTAATTAAAAGTCTATTTTATTACACTTTCAAAGTGAAGAGAACCAAAATGAAGAAGAAAACCTTTTTACTCCGATGGGTAAAGTGGTGGTTTATGGTTAATCGTTACATTCAAGGAAAAAAAAATTTATACTACTTAATTGCTTTACTGTCCTTTATGTACAGCTTTAGGTTACGCTTTCATAACGCATATATAAAATTGGTCATTCAATTAGGGCTTAACAGTTTTTTACATGTAAACACTTCGTAATAACTTTTGTCAACGAAAACTTACTACCGAAATCCAGCTTTTATATTTTAAAAGGTTATGGCAACAGAAATTTAGTATGACATTTTGATGGAGGTGGGTCGCCTCAAGACATTTTATCAATACCATAAATCAGAACATACCTTGCTTTATATTGAAGAAAACCAGATGTTTTCTCACTGTGCAAATATAGCTTTCTAGTTCCTTGAAGAATCAGTCTATCAGCCAATTGAAGAGCAAGTTCGTGAGAATCGCAAAACAGTAGATGATATCCACCAGTGGAGTCAACGAAAAAATAGTAAAAAATCTCACCAGCTACAGAACAAATCTGTTGCACCAGCGTTGGAGTCGGCTTGTGAGTGGAATATGCTATAAGATCGGGTTGCTTCGAACACAGGGCTCTTTCTATCGAGTCGACAGCACAACGCCACGACATCTTATCCGGAGTCACTGGATCAGCAATCTGAAGAGAAAATAGTGACAAAGATTTTGCATTTGCAGTGGCACTACAAACTAACATATCGGGGCTGTCCGAATTCAAAGCAAACATGAGAATTTAATAAAAGGAAGCACCTAGCTTCGTCGAAGAGTTACTTACATTGTTTAATGAAGGAAGGTACAACTTCGTTACAGGCAAGCCAGCTTGAGCTCGAGAATAACTTGTCTCTCTACCAAAATTATTGCAATTACTTATGACTGCAAAATACCTGAAAAATTAAAATTAAAAAATTCTGTTCATATGTTGTGATAAGCTATTTCAGGAGGGACCCTTCTTCATACACCATCACCAAATAACACAAAATAATGCACCTAAATAGGCCGGAGTTACTCGTATCAACATTGGAGCTTAGTGCAATTTTTACTGAAATACCTAAAAATACTTCTAGCAATCATAATTGACTAGTTTTCATAATTCAACCTGCTCGTATTTTTACCATTTGTGATATACATTTACCTAATACAAGGACATTTTCTAGATGCTCTGTCTAGAGCTTCTAGCGTCGAGGTCAACTTATTTTCTGAAATTTCGTTTTTCGTTGTTGATACCACATAAATGCCTTCCACAGCTCCCATAAGATTGTCATTAAACAACTTAGCAACATTTTCTGTATTAAGTTCTTCAGATGACACCATCACATCAATACCAATAGCAGTCCAAGATCTGTAAAGAAAGTTACATTATACAGTATTCTTATCGTAATCTCTCTCCTAATTCTACCATACTACATTTCTGTTGCCATGCTAACTATAAAGTTGTAAATTAATAATATTTACTTCGCGACACTATAATATCGCCTCCTATTTTTAGATAGTTACTACCGAAATCCAGCTATTATATTTTAAAAGGTTATGGCAACAGAAATTTAGTATGATATTTTGATGGAGGTGGGTCGCTTCAAGGCATTTTATCAATACCATAAATCAAAACATACCTTGCTTTATATTGAAGAAAACCAGATGTTTTCTCACTGTGCAAATATAGCTTCCTAGTTCCTCGAAGAATCAGTCTATCAGCCAATTGAAGAGCAAGTTCATGAGAATCGCAAAACAGTAGATGATATCCACCAGTGGAGCACGAAATGCTAAAAACAAATTTGAGGGTCAAATTAAAAGGAACCAGCAAAAAATAAGGTGCAGAAATCAGGTGCCTTCGTCGTAGACAGTGAGAAAAGAAATGTTTAAAATGGATTTTTGTACTTTAAATTACCTAACATTGAAATAAATGTGAAAGAAAAGTTGTTACCTGTTTCGTTGCAATGGTACAAGCTCATTCAGTCTCAGTAGCACTCGACCACGATGACGATTGGATGCTACCAAGTTGAAAGCTTTAAATACGTCACTTGGGGAGTAGGTGATCCGAGATAGCGGACAGACATATCCTCGAGCTATACCTTCACTCAGGAACCGATGAAGAAGCTGCCAAAAAATGACAGCTTAACTTAAGATTAAAGTAATTTTGAGCTAATTGTATAAAGTGTCTATTTCTAGGACGCAGATTTAATTAGAAGTAAAACTTTTGAATTTCGAAATAGAAATATTTTGATTGTGATTGTTCGCTTGACATCAAACGGAGAATACGTTTGTTTTGCCAGTAGCTTCTGTGAATGTGACCAACATAGTAGCGTCGAAGCGTGAAGCGTCGGTGGCGCAGTGGATAAGGCGCGGACTCTCAATCTGAGGGTACCGGGTTCGAATCCAGCCGTGTACCTATGAGTTGTTTTTCAATTCAAGTACATTATCCGATTGCTTAACGGTGAAGGAAAACATCGTGAGGAAACCTGCATGTCTTGAACAGGCATGTGAAGTCCGCCGATCCGCACTGGGCCCGCGTGGTGGACTACGGCCCATACACTCTCTGTAAGAGAGTAGGTCTGAGCCCCTCCAGTGGGGACGTATATAGGCTGTTGATGATGAACCGGTCGTTCCTACATTTCAGCTTATCTTTCGACATAGGCCTCCTCTAAGGATTTCCACTCTATTCTATCTTTCGCTATGCGTAACGTATAAAGTAAGCATATTTTTAAGAAAATTGTAACAAAAAATTAGTTCAGCAATAAAGGCTATTTTATTTATTATTTTATTATACTTATTACTCCCGAGAAAAGCTTTATTTTCACGTTTTTGCTCTTCTTTTTTGTTGTGTTCTTTTAACCCTTCACCGAATCCTGGCTAATATATTCAATAACTAATATTTTAAACTGTCGCTTTGATATTGTATGTAATATTGTATGTATCTCTTTACATTTTTCAGGACACTCTTATTCAAGAAGTGCTTCGTCTTTTAGAAAGCTTGCATGGAGACAAAGGTCCTACACGTAGATACCCCTTCGAGACTTCAATATAAAGAGGGATAGAACGCACCTCTCTGGATTTCTCTCTAAACGTATCAAGCGAGGCACGCTTAAAGACAACCTTTGTAAGGTACGAACGCTATTATTATTATCGCAGCAGCAATCTGGAGATTTGCTCTAACTATACAATACTACACGACTTTACGTCCATTTATATATTTTTTAAGAAGCTGTGATTATACACAGAAACATACCTTCAGATCCTTGTGATTGTCTTGGTAAAACAAAGAATTAAAGTCAATAGGCAAATAGGCCCTTTCCTCCAAGAGGTAGAACATCCCAAAGGCAAAATCTTCCCGGTCCTGAATTTGGTCTGTGTCCACAATTATCCCAAATCGTGCGCAGATCTTTATAGACATATCTTTAATTACTCTTTTACCACAACCAATGACAATTTGACATCCTCGTCCATTTGTAGCGTATCGGATCACATCCCCAAATGTAGCATCATGAGAATTTCCGATGTGGTCATCTAGAAGAAAGTATGTTTGTTTATTATTACAGTTTGTCAATCATGACTACAATGTGCAACTATAGAATGGAGTACTTGACTTGTACAAGATCTGGTTCGAGAATAAATATAGCCTCCCAGATAGGAATAATACCCGTGCCAGGGTAAGGTTTTTTTTTACTCGTAGACGGCGACGACGGGGAGGCGCAAACACTCACGCACAACGATGCCCCAGATTAGGGGCGCCTAGGGTCGCGGGCGGCCAGAGTAGGAGCGACGGCGAGGCGACCTCTAAAAGGCAGCGGTAGGACGGCGTGGTCCCGTCCCGCTGCAGCGCGGAGCTGCGGAGACGTCATGGCTCACTGGCCAAGGGAAGGGCTGATTGCGAAGCGCTAGAGGAGCTCTGGTGTATTCCTTGGAAATCCCAGGACTCTTCGACTTGCGTCGAAGATGACCACCGAGAGGGTTTTAGTAAATAAAAATTTCACATAACCCGGCTTCTCTCCTAAGGAGTCAGTTATCTTTAGAAGGGTACGGATAAACGGGTAAGGGTAAATTTGTGTAAATTAGAGCTTCTTACTAAAATTAGGTTAAAATTGACTTTATTTTAACAAAAATATGGATTTTGTCTGATATACATAAATAATAATAATCAAAAATAAACTTCGATATAAAGCATTATACTAAGATTTTTAGAGAAAAGAATACTGTGGTATTCAAGAAAACATCGATTATCAAAAATCGATTTTGGTTCGAGTTTTTGAGTACCTAACTACACTTTTCGTGCTGGATAGGTGAAAAACACATTTACTTACACTAAAAACAAAGTATGCAAAATAAAATTCCAATTGCATCACTTGATTACCTTTTAAATCAGGGAACAGGCGCTTCAGGAATCGTTTCTTACTCATGTCACCAACAGTCACAAACACGTCGCAATCATGCCATAGTGCGATGGATATGGCAGCCTGACCCAAAGCGCCTGTGCCTCCGTGAATCAGGATGCGCATCCCACGGAGCAGTTTTGCTTTCAAAACCTTCAGGGAAAATCGAATACAAGACACGAATGTACGATGAAAGGTTTTCTTAACTCTTCAAATGATCAATAAACATTGCCTGAACAGCTCAAGAAACTGTTGCTATACTGTTCAAAATGTTTAGGTCTCATTTTATTAGGATTTTATACGGTCGTAGTTTTTACAGCCTTTTTAATAGTCGGACTCAGGCCTACTCTCCTACAGAGAGTGTACGGGCCATAGTCCACCACGCGGGCCCAGTGCGGATTGGTAGACTTCACACACACCTTTGAATTTATTCTCAGGAGTGTGCAGGTTACCTTAAGATATTTTCCTTCACCGAAAAGCCAATAGTAATGATTTTTTATTATTCGTATATAAATTCCAAATAACAAATCGAACACAGACCTCGATTGTTCAAGGACTGACGCTCCACCCTATTAAATGTGTTTTAGTCCTATATTTAGTAGCTTACCAGGCAGTAAAGAGCGTGCATATATGCTGAGGGCACGGTAACAGCATCTTCCAGACTCCAATGTGATGGAACAGGCCATATTAAATCAGGTTGAGCTACTACATTGTCACTTATTGCTCCATGTAGTTTAATTCCCATCACACGATCACCCCTTTAAAACAAACGGTTTAATAAATTAATACTTGACTACTAAAAGTATCACTTATATAACCACAACTACGCAGATGTCAATTTCGCCTGATCGTAGGAGCAATCACAGGACATAGATTCTACAACAAGCACCTGTTAACTCTAGGTATCACTGGCAGCCCTCTCTGCAGAGCATCCATGGAGGCCGAGGAGACAGCTGTTCACGTCCTGCTGCAGGAGTAGCAAAATACCTCGAAACACCGAGGTCGCTCCCAGTCTCCAACAATACAAATAAGCTGTTGGGCTTTCTGCTGGAGCTGGGGTGGCAGGAGTAAGTCACACCACCCCATCACGCAAAATAGGGTCAAGTTGCGGAAACCTGCCAGCGAATACGAATCACTTACATATAAATACAAAGAATCACTAACAGAAGATTACCTTTCAGTAAGCCCACTAAAGTCCATGCCGTAACAAATATCTGTAGATGAATTACATTCTACAGGAATCACACCTGCAGCTATTTTGAAATCGTAATTGTTAAGTGCAGCAAAATGAACTCTAACAGGTACGCCGATATTTTTCTTGAGGTCAGGCATTTCGACCCAATGCAAAGACTCAAGATCTCCTATTTTTTTGCTCCTGAGGGTAATCGCACCATGCACCGATTGGTTTTCTGGGTAAGGTAAGTAACATTCGCTTCCCCATACACCCTGAAAATTAAAAACACCAAAATAAATTAGTTTTTCACAGTTCTTTGTAGATCCACACAATAGGACTACAATTAAACTCTTTCTTATCTCTCCTGTCTTGTTTTATGAAAACCTAAAAATCTAATCATTCCTTTCAAAAACTCTGTTTTCTTTATTAAAAAATCATTTAGCTCTTCACATATCAGTATTCCCATAAAACATCCATCCGCTTTTCCATGTCCATTCATTCGCTCGTAATTTACTATTATTTATAGGTATACAATACTATAGGTGAGTACAGCTTCTCTTTGTTGAACAACAAATAAAATAAAACACACTTAGCAACGAATTTGTACAATGTCATATATGGGCCTAATCACTGAAAGCGATCTCGAAGGTAGAATAATAAATTTAGAACAGAGGTACTAAATCGAGTACTAAATTTAAAAAAATGACCAAAAAATGCACACTTATTATAACTTCAATTAAGAAATAAATTTACATACATATGAACACATGGTACACACAATGGATAAACGAATGTCGGTATAGAAGCGGAAAAGAAATTAGGGGTATTCAGGAACGTAGAAGTAGCAGGTCGGTTAAAAAAAGAAAAGAAAACATTCAGAACACTTGATCAGGAAAAAGGGTTTTCAGGTAAGTCAGTAAAATATAGTATCTACAATTACATATCTACAGTTCTAGAGTAATGTTAGAGACAGGTGAAGTTTGGAGTCCGGAACTACTCGTCAAATTTCGAAAAAGTATCGCCAATATTTAGAATTCGAACACGGTACTCGAGTAAAAAAATATGTATCCACTTTCGTACCATGTCACATTCACTCTTCCTTGTGTTCTCTTCATATAGTGTGTTGAGAGAAATGTCAATTAAAGGTGAATATGACATGGTTCAAAAGTGGATACATCTTTTTGTACTCGAGTGATGCCAGTCAGAAAATTGTTGTTCCTCACATTCCACCTTTAGTGGCATGCAAATGTTTCAAATTGTACAACATTTTAACAACATGCTATTCCTTCAGTATCTACGCAGGTTCTATAATAATGAATGGTTTACACGCATATGAAATTATGATCATCACAATGTATTATTCAGGATCTTACATTATCAAAGACGTTGAAAGCTAAATGCAATTCCGGTAATTTATCTGGATCCATGGAACTTGAAGACATGCTGACCATTTGAACGTTATTACGGTCTGTTTCTTTTCTCTATTTTTTAACCATCTGTTTCAGCTTTAATACAGGTGGTAGTAAAGATAAAATCATAAGATTTTGATTATCAAGTAGATTTGTTCTCGTTGCCAGCAACAACGGTAAATCGGTTTCTTTTTTTATTGCTACAACTTTAGTACTGGTAGAATTATTAGTTGGTTTCCATATCACCAATTCAATTTTCATGTGCTCGGAAACATGTGAGGCTACGACAATATATGAAGAAGACGTTTCATCTATAGGTACATGATTAGAGTTCTCTTCTAAGTTTATTACGAAGCAATTCTTCCGAATCGCCCAGTGAAGTGTTTGTTGTAACTGAAGTAAGAAACAATCTGAGTTACAAATGCCTCAGAATCAATTAATTTACTTTGACATGTACAACTTACTTGATTGTCTAAAGATAAATCGTGTACAACAACCAAATCAACTTCTCTTTGAAAATATTCTCGCATCGGAATAGTTCTGTATCTACGAATCTGCGTAAAGTTTATTGAAAGACCTGGGATATTACCGTCTGAAATACTTTAGATTGTTTTGTATAAAGTAGTGCTGCCATCTTTTGGTAATACTTCAACTACATTGATAGTATGTTTACCCAGGTTTTCTGCTGCTATTTGTAGTAAAACCGCAAGAGAACTTTCCTGAAGGAAACCGCTGTTAATATTGTAGAATATTTTGATACTATTGATAGGTAGGTTAGGCATACTTACATCGATATTATTCTGGTGGTAAGGGATGGTTTTCAAACATTTTAATTTAGGTTCTTCATTATTTTCAGACGGTATGCTCCTGTATTTAATATTTTCAAAAACCACTCCGCCACATCTAAAAATATATATGACTATAAGCAAAATATATAAACAGAAATTTAAGTACTGTAACTTGGTGAAGAACATGTCGACTCATTACTAGTTTTCTTAAAAGACACAGAAATATTATTGCGAAAACAAAAAGAACGAAATTATTTTATTCATTTCGCGAATGTGAGTCATATGTACGTAACAAATAAACAATACTTTTACTACAATTGCCTAGAAAGCACAGATAGAAAGCGCTTTATTGGTTACCCTAGATATTTCTTTAAATCGATTTTTTTAAATGAATACGGTGTATGTCTTCTAAGCCCTCTGCTTTATGGGCAGTTCCATAAATCTACTTTAAATTAACGCAACGGATCTCGGTATTTAGCAAATGGCGATGACGTGAGTAAATTAATTAATTTACATAACATCATTTTCATTATAAAATGTTATGTTTTGACATTCAATTCAATACTTGTCTCCAATGTGCATAGGCGCAGCTTACCTTGTATAATCATCCACTGTACATACATTACCTGTCATAACATCTTTACCATCGACTTTTAGAATCTTTTTACTTGTGTGTTCATCTAGATTTATAGTTAGTTTCCTGATGACATAAGGCACAGATATTGAATCGTGATTCTGTCTCAGAACGTTGAGTTGCAAAAGCCCGTCCAGGAATGTGACCCAGTTATTGTTCCACAGTATTTGTGCTTCGGTCAGTGATTGGTTAGCTGAGTGGATTGAACGAAAGTCGTCTCTAGAAACAGTTAATATATCGATTAATATATCGAATCGGCTTTTTTATTATTAAACAATACTTATCAGATTTAATAGAAGAATTAAACAACAAATTTCCAATGTGAAAAAAAGGTCATTAAAGCAATTTTTTGGTTTCAAATATTACGTTTTATGGCAGAATATTTGTTTAAATCCAGGTTTACAGATACATTATAAACTTACATTAAACTAACGCAAGATGAAGTAAAATCTGAGGAAACTGATATTCTTTGGTTCATTTTGATTTAAATATATAAATTACATGTTAAGGTTTAAAAATAAAATGTTACAGGACGTTTAAATTAACATGCAATAAACTATTATTTTAGCTTTTTTTAAAATTACAATAAAAGAATCAAAATCTGACAACGAAAAACAAAAGAAAATGTGGTACTTCGTATCCTAGGATCAAAATACAACCCTTTCTATCAAGCATACCTGTAGAAGTAATCACGTTCTTGCATTAATCGGTAGATGTCATCTGACGTCATATCAAGGTCCTCGTTTGACGCAAAAGACTTTGTGAATGCTCTCGTTGGTTCCGACAACGATGACGCTGACGTGCATTGAATAAAACCGGTAGCTACTTTCCGTTTCTCATCTAATACCTAAAATACTGTAGTGTCAGTATTGGAAATCAAAATAATTGTCTGTCTATTCGAAATAGACAGTGAGATGGCAGGCAGGCACGCATGTGCAACGAATGATTCGCCTTAAATGCCTTGAGGCAGCATGAGATATATAAATGCATGGAGCTACAATGAAGTTCTGTAGGACGTAATTCTGTTGGTCCTGCGCCCACTACAACTTCAGGTGGACAACTTGGCGAGCGTGGAAGGCGCTCAGCCTAAGACCGCCTTCTGGGCTCAGCCTCCACTAAGGTTTGTCGTTTTAAGATAAAGAGTTTGGAGAAAGTTAGCCCGGAATGTGCCGATAGTTGCAATCAGTACAGCGCCTGGATTATTAGTAGAGATTTTTTTTACAGAATATAGACCAACGCTTGACCTCATTTTGTGTATTTTTCGTCTCGGACGGATCAATAGTGTGGGGCAAAATGAATCTCACAAAGTCTCACAGAGTCCGTCCATGTTCACACATGCTGAGGCATACGTTGCGAAGCATTCGCGATGTTTGTATGCACCACAAGACACGCCCACAGGCTTTTGATACGATATATCATTTCGATGAGTACATTGGAAGACTAATAGAACTCAGATAATTTAATTACCTCGAAATGTCCATTACCACGATGCAGAGAGACACTGAGTCTCAATTGTCGCTGATCGTGCAGCACTGGCTGAGCAAACAGACGAACATCACAAAGCTCCACGGACAGCTGTTTACGTGTTCCTAGTATAGACATCGCCAACGTGTCCCACACAGCCACCAGAGCAGCCGAGAACGGGTACAGGGTTTTCCCTACAAACGAATTTACTTGAAGATAATGGAGTCAAAATACTAGATAATGATTTAATCTATAATAGCCCACCTCTTATAACGTTTCCTAGTAAATATTTACTGTCATCATCGTGGGTAGATATCACGTATTTACATGAAGCTGCCAATCTGTGATGAAGATTAACGTGAAGCGGTAGACCCCTGGAATTGAATTCAAAGACATATGAAGACATTTTATCTAAACTTAACTACATTCCCGATTATCTAATAGCACACTAATTTCACAATACCATTTCTCGTGGTGCGCCCACTCTACCAAATGAGACAGCATAGGAGTGCCTGTTGAAACTGGAAATTCCACTTTGGGGTATAAATCTTGTACCTTGGAGTTAAAGCCTTCCATGTACAATCTGGAAGTAATAACATTTTAAGCCCTCGAACTTCTTATCTTATAATCTGATAATGAAAGAATTTAATACTGACTTCCCAATAGCATCGAGAACCATCAACACATTGTCTGGATGTCCTCGTCTAGTCAGGGGTATGTTTTTGCAGCTCGACGGTATTGAACGTTTAAGAATCGCCTGCAGGAGACCATGTGGAGCTACCTCCACCAGCACCGCGTCAGACGGTATCAGACGCGAAGTCTCTTCGAAGAGGACTGGACTCTGTAAGCAATATGTTTTGTTACTGATTTGGATTTGAATACGATTTAATCAAGATGTGTTCAGAAAAACATTTACAAATGATATATAAACGTTTAAAATGCTTTTCCACGCCCAGGATATGTTTAGTTGGCACTGTTACCAGTAAATTATTCGTGTGATATTCTGCTGAAGAGTATTGAGCTGCAGGCTCGTTCCATTCATCTTTTGGTACAGACGTAGACACCCAACGTTCACTGCGAAGTCTCGGTGTCTTGATAACTTCACGCAAGTATTTTAGTAGACCGGGACCTAATTTTATACAAAATAACGAAGTTAGTCACAGTTTTAGTCGTATGCAATAAGAAGGTTAACAAGATATTTACCAGCCTCAGCAATGTACCGCGAATGGTAAGCGATATTGGAACATGGTACTTCCTTAGCAAACACTCCCTGCTCTGTCAGCTTGATTATAAACTCTTTCATGACGTCAGCAGGTCCTGAGATGGTGCTAGAGTCGGGTCCGTTGTGGCAGGCTACTTCGATTTCAGGAGGGACTAGTTTTGAAATCTACGAATATAAATACATTTTAATGTAAGCGTACGGCTAGCTACTCTATGTATAATATTCAAATATATTGGATTGTCTCCCACGAGAAAGGCATTTCCTAGTGTAAGTTACACTGCTTTGAAATATAAATTTATTAAATTTGTACTACTCTTCAAGAAATAACATGTAAGGAACTGAACTTACGAACGATAAAGTTGTATTATTTTAACTAACATTTCTCCATTCGCATATATTCCAGACGAAATGGAGTAACCATACTCATATCCAATCTTCTTTGACCAATGTATTCAATGAGACCTCAAATTAATTCTCCAATAAACTGACCTCTTTAAAGCCTAAACCAACAGCAGCCATTGAACCCCGTATGAAAGGTGTCTGTACGGACACCAGTCCACGACTGTATGCAGAGAGAATCATTTCTTCTGCAGTAACGCAACCATCTGCATATGCGCAACCGAGCTCTCCTACACTGTGACCTGCCGAAAAGTATTATCTATTTGACTGCATGCAAGAAAAATGCTGAATGTGCTTGTATTAGTGCATTGTCTCTGCTCACCAATTATTTTATCAGGCACGATTCCCAAAGCTGTAAGAATATCAGTAAGACCAATCTGCACAGCCGCAATACCAACAAATGAGTTGAGGATGCTATCGAAGATTGTTTTATCTTGGGACGTGATGATATGAACAATATTTACACCCTTCGGTTCTAAGACTTTGCGACACCTGAAAATGTTTCATTACTATTTGTCAGTAAAGAAATGAAGAAACAAAATTAATTTTAAGTATTCTTACCGTTCAATGGCAGCAGCGAAAATCGGTATCCGCATGAGTTGCGTGCCCATCCCCGCCCACTGAGAACCCATACCGCTGTACACGAACCATAGCGGACGTTTGGCCTCATCAAAATAATGGACTTGCTCTGATAGACTTACTGTATTCCCTTCTTCGCTGGTATCTTAAAACAGAAAGGCACATGATGACAGGTCCTTTTTGCATGAACTATCAGAAATATTACGTACTTTTCGCTGCAAGTCGATGTATGTCTAAAAGGAATATAATGTTTGATTATGGTTAAATGAAACACTTTAGATTACCTAGTATGATATATCCTCTGCCTAAATGTCCAGATAATTTATCCTTGTGTATATTGTGCAGCAGAGCAATTTCCTCTGGGTCAATGGGACGAGACTTTAGGTCTTTAAGAATTTTTTCAACAGATGTATCTTGTCTTGCCGAAATATTTACTAACCGGGGCATATCGCATTTATAACGATTGGAATCCTGGAAAACATATCAGTTTCAAAATTTCATACTTAAGTATATAATGGTGTGTATTACGGATGACAACATTACATTAAAGCAAGCCGAACGATACGTCTCCCTCGCGCAATTGTTGAAGTGGGACGGGTCGTGCGCGCGCGTACCGCACGGTCGAGGACTCGTTTAAGCGGTCGGTCTATCTTATACCTTTAAACGAGCAATTCTTGTATACATATATATATATATATATATATATATAATCCGGATCTCGGAAACTGGTCCAACGATTTCGCTGAAATTTGATATTGGGGGGCGGAAAATCGATCTAAATTTGTCTCATGTCTCAAAATTTTATGAAGAAAAACACATTCTCGACGATGTTTTAGGTTACACGTGTTATAGTTTTGTAGGGTTGTCTCGTAATCAAAATAGGAGTAGTTAGTTCGGTAAGATAAGTTCAAGTTAGTGTAGTGATTTAAAAAAACTTTTTTTGCAATCGTTCAAGTCTATCATTATGTTTCTTTAAATGTGGCTGCCAAACTGCTTCGAATATAACTATTATACAGCACTTTATAAATAAGCACATTTTTAGGGTTCCGTAGCCAAATGTCAAAAAACGGAACCCTCATGGATTCGTCATGTCTGTCTGTCTGTCCGTCCGTATGTCACAGCCACTTTTTTCCGAAACTGTAAGAACTATACTGTTGAAACTTGGTAAGAAATTTAAGAATTAGAATACATCTGTATTCTGTAAACCGCATTAAGATTTTCACACAAAAATAGAAAGAAAAAACAATAAATTTTTGGGGTTCCTCATACTTAAAAATTCATTTTAAAAAATTCTTCCAAACCGTACGTGTTAGGTATTTATGGATCGGTCTTCAAAAATGATATTGTGGTTTCTAATATCATTTTTTTCTAAACTGAATAGTTTGCGCGAAAGACACTTCCAAAGTGGCAAAATGCGTGTAAAACTGTAACTTCTAAGATAAGAGAAAGATAAAACTTTAAAAAAAATGATGTACATTGCCATGAAAACTTCCACTGAAAATTGGTTTGAACGAGATCTAAGAAGTAGTTTTTTTTTAATACGTTATAAATCGTAAACCGCAATTTACCTTTCATTCAATCAACTCAAATATTTTAAAAATGCACTATTATTAAAAAATCGATCAAAGTTACAACGAACTACAATAACTTTTATATTATGTTACTTGCTGCTACGGAACCCTTCATGGGCGAGTCCGACTCGCAATTAGCCGCTTTTTAAAATTTTACTGATGCGCAAAACGAACCACAATTTATTATAAGCTTTGGCTAAAATTTCACGCAAAATATGGTCACTAATTTCGCACTATAAAGCTTAACCGCTGTGGTGAAGTGGCAAATAGTTCCACTCTTTATAGATTGTACTCTGAGTCCTAACCCGGGGCAGAAATAAAGTTTTTGTTTGTTTTAAAAGAATTTAGATATCGCACAGATATTATCTATATGTATCGGGAGGCTGTCAAAGCTCTACAGCTTAGTACTAGGCATGCACATTAGATAATTTCGATGACGTGTTTTCATTTCTATGAAAGTATTCAAGATAATGTGATAACAAACGAATTAATTCACGAAACACGGGAAAGGAAACACAGATAGAAGTGGAGAGAGCTCTGGAGAAAACAAAATAAACTTAACCACGACCAGGAAAACTCAACTTGAGGCAAACTATTAGGAAATCTGAGCTCTAATAAATGGAACAAGTCAAGAAGGCTTGGATCTCTAGAGTTTTTTTGACGACACTTTTTGCAAAATCTGTTTAAACTTACTTTAGGCTTGCAGTGTCCATGTAGAAGCACATGAGAGTTGACACCAGTTAATGAAATTCCGTTCACAGCAGTAAACGACTGAGAGAACCGCGTATTGTCCCTCAGAATCTGCATACGTCCATCATTCAGAGCATCGACATCCTGCCTCGGCTGTGAGCAGTGCATATTTCCAGCCAGCATGCCTGTGTGATATCCTAGCAAAACCTGGTGATAATTTGAATATCTAAGTTAAAAATCTGTTTAATAAACAGACGAGGCTATGTGGTTTGAAACTTGTGCCACTTATAAAATTTACAGCAGCATTTGGAAACAGATACAGTGAAGTGTTGGAACAATGTGGGCACAACTTTAGAATAGCTCCACGTATACCTGTGTGAGTTGTACAGGTGACGAAGTATTACCTTAGTGATGGCTGTAATACCCGATGCCGCTTCGCAGTAACCAACATTAGACATAACGCTTCCCACAAGCAAAGAATCAGTCCGACCTTTACAGAACACTTCTGCGAGGGCCTCCAGTTCAGCTTTGTCAGCTTCGGGGATAGCTGTAAGAAATGTAAGATAGTTTTAATTTTTTTTTGTGATGGGGTAAATGACGGATCGTAATCGTGCGCACCCAGAAGTCTCAAGTTAATGAGGTTCTGAATCTGTTTCCCTTCATACCGGAACTCATCAGTGCTTTTAAAACTGCTGTTGCGGCAGACTTAGTTAACATGGGGGTAGTTAGCCAGGTGGACATAGAAAGTGCCCAAACCGAGTATGACAGTTACTCCCACTAGGGATCGCTCTCGGTCCTTCCATATTCTTATGCCAAGCGTATAGTCATTTGCCAAGGAGGTGGTTATATCTTGCTATATTTTCGAAATGTTTCGTACAACGAATTCCACTCCTCGAACAATTACTTCGTCAAATTAACAGTCAAGTTCGTGTCTAATAATCCGAATAACATCCGAATACATAGAAATATTAAAATACCTGATCCAAAAGCTTCAACATATTCCACTAACTGAGGTGATAGTTTAGCTTCTTTGTAAAACTGATTTAAAAAATCAGCCACAAATTTTGGGTTGCGATTCCATCCGAATTTCGAAACTGTTTCTCCTTCCAACAACCCTCCAAATATGTGTTTCACATGGAGGACTTTGCTGTAAATTCTGAAATAAAATTGCCATTATAGAAAGAACTGATACAGATTATTACAGATTTTTTAAATTACTTTTAGAATGACTTAAAATCTCGTTTTGAATCCATAATGTGAAAGTGAATTTGTTCGTTCGTTTGTCTTTCCTTTACATCGTAATGGAGAGTTCTGACTTGATTTTCGCGGGCAAAAGCTAGTTTTATTATAAAAATGTTTTTCTTGACATAGAAGAGAATTAGATATAATGAGATTTAAAGAAATGGTGTCATCGAACTCCTTATCAAAAATAATATTTTTATTTTTATTTCGTTTCTTTCAGACTTGCAGACTTCTCTTCTGCTTCTTATTTTTTAAACATCTTTTTGTTTAGTCCATTTTTTTTTGTTATTTGTATTTATTTGTTATTCTACTACTGTTGTCTGTGTACAATCCTTTTATATATTTCAAGTTTTTTGTCCGTAGTATATTCGTTGTGTTGTTGTATTTAGTAGCCGATGCCTCAATTTAATTAGATAGTTAGATTAGTTTAGTTTTGTATTAGTCAAGGATTGAGCATTTGAGCTTGAGCATTTAAACAGCACACACAACTGTCCTAATTAAAACTAATACATAATTTTAGTAGTAACACTGAAATGCACTGAAAACACCAACCTTTTCGCGTCTCTGGCTTTCTGTAGAAATATAACAGTGACAGCTTCAGATCTGGCATAGCCGTCAGCGTTTTGATCAAACGATTTCGTTTTACCATCAGCACAAAGCGGCATAGTTCTGAAAAACAGATATAGAACAAATTAGTATGGGGAATTACAGTCACCAGAAACTCTGGGTATTCTAGTTGATGTAACTTCAGTTATTATTAAAAATAAACAATATAATATAAAATATAAATAAAATCATCATCAGCCAGGAAACCTCCTTCATGGTATGCCATATTGGCCAGTCCCGAGCCAATTGCATCGAGTGACTCCCCGCGACTCTAACCAGATTGTCAGTCCACCTAGTAGGGGGACAGCCCGTTAGTTAGTACGTTTCCCGGTACTTGGTCGCCACTCGAGAACTCTAACTACCCTCGGTTATCGGTTCTTCGAGCGATGTGGCCTGCACATTGCCACTTCAGCTCACTGACTTGTCGAGCTATGTCGGTGACCTTCGTTCGTCTACGGATTTCCTCATTCCGGATTTTATTATTTAACACGTAGACAAATTCCGAACATAGCTCGTTCCATAGCTCGCTGAGTGACTTTGAGCTTGTTTATTCGGCCCACAGTAAAGGACCGCATTTCGGTTCCGTATGTCATCATACTAATAATAACTCTACCGGCTGAGCGCTTTCCGCGCTCGCCATTGTCCGAATGAAGCTGGTCCATTCGAGAAAAAAATCGTATGTCAACACTGGCAACACGCACTGATTAAAGACTGTTGTCTTTAGACGCTGAGGTATTTTGTACGATCAAATATGCCGTAACTTCCCGAACGCTGCCCAGCCGAGTTGGATTCGTCGGTTGACCTATTTGTTGAAGTTGGACCTACCTAGTTGAACTATCTGTCCCAGGTATACATGACAACATACATTCCAGGTAAACTGAAGTTTAGATTAGGACAAACCAAAACATATTAAATCTCTCTGTGAAAAATTCAACTTAATCTTTTGACCATTATCTTTTGTTATAGAGTACTATAATTTGAATTATGTCCTCACCTGTTGTTCATTATAGAAGTTTGCGGATGCAAACACAGGCTAGCGCTGCCTACAATGGCTGCTTCACATTCGTTGCGGGAGATTGCTTGGCAGGCTTGCCCTAGGGCCACAATGCCGCTGCAGCAAACGTCGTCTATGGACATCGAGGGGCCTTTCGCGTTCAGCCAGTAAGAGATGCGGTTTGCAAACATTGCCTTATTGCATCTGCGGGCAAAAGTCAACTGCTAAACATTTGCTGAATTACGTATTGTAGTTTGGTTGTAGTGCACGAAAGAAATGTATAAATGAAAGAAGAAAATACTGATATACGTATTTAACAATTTACGATGAGTAAACGGCAACAGAATATGCAGAATTTATTACATCTATAATTTTCTGTATCTGAAATGAGTCCACTACGCACGGACCGCGCATGTGCACGCCGTTTCATAGCTTTTCTATACATCCTGGTAATTTCTATTTATGGTATTAGGGCCACTGCTTCTCCTACTATGACCACAAATTAACTTCTTCATGCTAATGTCTGGAGAGACAATTTTAGAGAGTGTGCACAGGAGCTATTGTTGTTTATTCCGCCCTCGCCATTCAAGTACCGGTCAAACAGAAGAACGATAGACCCTCCATTCGTATACTGTGAATATCCCAACAGCTCGCACCAAGCGCTTCGCGTCTACATTTATCATGCGTACTGATAAAATATGTAATGCACTACTATATCCCGCGTTCAACGAAAACTACGTTTTGGGAATCTTCTAACGAAGAGTAAATTGGTACCGTTTTTATCAACGCGTAACATCGTTGACCTCATCGTCACTTAACATCAGATGAGATTGAGGTCAAGCGTTGATCTATATTCAATTAAAATAAAATGTAATGAACCCGTAATATTGTATTGAACCCGTGTATAGTGGACTGTTTGGAGTAAAAGTATAGTCCAGGAATTACCACTGCAATGGGTAATAAATAGTTCTTCTACCAGGAACATTTTCTTCACATTTGATATCCACTATGACACCTACTTGAATAAAATTGTTCCGACGATATCACAAATATTATCGATTTGATTTCTTTTTTTTTACCACTTAATCCTATATATTGGGATTCTTGGCGCGAACTTGAAAAATGATGGAATTTTAGTAATTTCATCAATTTTTTATTATTAATTTAATTTATCATTGCAATTTTAGTAATTCGTTAAAAATACTGTTATGTGGTTTTTTTGTGTTATAATGGTGTGATATAGGGCAAAAATGTCATGGACGGTGTTATAGTATCAATTACGCAAAATTGCGAGGGTCTCGACGCGATCCATACCATGTCGAGTACATTCGGCATATGGATTCTTTCGAATTATGTTGAAACCAAGGCCTTTGAAATCTGCGTCAAGAATCCAAAACAAGCGATAAAATGTACGCATTATACATTTTATTGAGAAAACAGAAGAAATGGCTTCGGCCTAATTTATAACCTTAAATGTTTATCTAACTTTCCTCGTCATTGGCTAGATAACCACTGGTTAAAGCCATTATTTTAAAAAAATCCTATATATTGACTAAAACTATGTCTTCTTACTTACCCAGAGATGCCTAAACCGCGTGAATTACCATCTTCGTAGAAACCATACTTCTCGAACTCAGAAAAAGAATTCCCGATGTAGACGCCCACCTTCCTGCCAGACAGCTCTTCGGGGTTCACTCCTAATGACAACAAATTTCTATTTAAACGGTATCAATGAAAATCATCTTCATTCTTCACGAGGTTACGGCGGTGCCAAAATTTATAATATGTTATGTGTGTATATTAATCTTATCAATAAAATGCTCGCGTGTGATCATTTCTGATATCCACACAGAAGTCAGCGGGAAAAAGAAGGCCAAGCACTACATGTTCCATGAACACTAAAGGACTTACCAGCGTCATAAACGGCTTGGAAGGATTGCTCCAACAACTTTCTTGCCATAGCGTCCATGACATTCCCTTGACCAAAGTGCACTTTAAAGAACTGGGCGTCGAATCGATTTAAATGTGACATTCTGCCCGTAAAGTTCACTAACTCAGGATGGTTGTACGACCAGCGGATATTTTCATCTGTCACTGGATTTTTCTGCAAAGAAAACAAAACATAGCTTTGTTGGGAATCTTTAGAAAACAAAGAAACTGGTAACTTTATATCAAAAAAATTTTACAGTAAGAATTAAAACACATTACGACTTACCCAGAAAATAGCCTTAAGCCGTCGAGATTCATATGAACGGGAGGGGAACACTCTTACACGGCACAAACTTAAATTTTCGTCACCACAACGTGGTAACCCGTAAAGAAGACCTGGAATTTTGAAGTAGGACCTCATGGAATACCTTATTGTACAGTATGTCAGCGAGATCCTTGACATGCTGAGCTTGCGGAAAGAGTCCAGACATCCCAGAAATGACAATCTGATCTCCATCCAGTTCTTGAATTGAATCTAAGGACTCCGACAACTTCTCTTGAGGCGACGGCGTCATTTTGATACGGATTATATTCTTCTGAAATATATAACAAGATGTTATAACAATGTGACATTTTAGGAGCAACTTGTGATGTGTGAAACAGTCAGGAACGAAGGGACCAACACAGCCAGATATTGGTGAAAGCTCAATGCACATAGGTAGGCAGGTAGGTAGAGAGAAAAGAGCGGAGACAACAGAAGGAAGCATAGCTTCAGGTGACACCAGGATGAAACCACCATCTTCTCTTTGCAACATCCAGATTTTATGCGTGAAATGATGCGGACACCCAGTCTATTTTTTGGTGCTCTGTGCTCAGTGTTTCAAGATGACAATTATACTGTTTCCATGACAATTTTCTCCATCTCACTTGTTCCTATCTGCAGCAACAACTTCATAACATTTAAAAAATTACGCAACATCTAATCCAAATCTAACCTTATGAGATCGAACACGTACATGGATACCTTATAGCATCGATCGTTCATGACATCAAAAGCTAGAAAATATAAGGTGCATGAGATCAAAACGTTAGGCTATAGATAGACCCTGACAACGAATACATAAAAACCATGAAGGTAAAGAGGTTGTAGCCCGCCCTGCACATTAACATATTTATAGCTTCATGATAATAACCATTGCAGAACTTGGGTTTACATGGATGTATTCAAAACAATAAAATTAAATATGTATAAAACCACAGGGTAACACGAACTAGGAAAGCAACGAAAACAATTCGCTGTAATATGAATCGCTTATCGTGTCAAATCAACGTCAAAAATAAAACATTCATCATCATCAGCCGGGAAACGTCCACTGCTGGACATAGGCCTCCTTAATGGTACGCCATATCGACTGGTCCTGAGCCATCTACATCCAGCGACTCTAACCAGGTCGTCGGTCCATCTAGTAGGGGAACGGCCTGGTAGACGTTTCCCGGTATGTGGTCGCCACTCGAGAACCTTTACCCCCCAACGGTAAACGGTTCTTCGAGCGATGTGGCTTGCCCATTGCCACTTCGAAACATTTCGGATTCTGCCGTTATGACTTTGTCATCGGCCATGCGGTAGGGTCTAAATTCTTTAAGAGGCTATGTTGGTAAGACCACGTGGTCGGTTTCAAGGTTGCATTGTTTTGTAGCTGTCCCTCTCCGAGCCCTATCCTACCCGAGCGCGTACGGTGAGACAGCATACATTACTCGATGTTATCCACCGTTATTTGGATGTTTCGTAGTCCAGGGATCATTTGAAGGATACAGTATATTATGTAACCATTTTTTTAATACAGTATACTAATGAAATTTCAGATGTCGGTGGATTTTCCATATTGTTCTAGATTGATTCATACTCTTGTAAATCAGGTTCAAAGTTGGGGCTTTTTATTACCGAAAAATACAATACTTTGACGCCCTGTAACTCTGGAAGTATATATTTAAAGGAAAATCTGACTCACCACCGACACAGATATTGGTTTCTAGATTGTGTCTTGAAAATTTCAAAGATTTTCATAGCTTAATACTCAAAATATGACTGGACTACGTTTGTATGGGCGCTTTGACAACAGCATGCCCGTCCCGCAAATAGAACCCAGAAACTCTCTGATCATACTCTCAAACTCATGCGGGATAGACGCGACATATGCCTGCAGTCTCCAGCTGATTCAGAGTATAGGCAGCTTAATAGGCTGATCTCTCCACTATGTTGACGTGATTAATATGTATACTGCGCTAAGCCGCGGACAGACAGACGGACAAAGCGAAACTACATATACGGGTTCCTTGTTTGATTACAGAACCCTAAAAACACTCAGTGAGCCCCTAGGGTGTTCAAGAAATAGGACACTTACCATCAGGTGATCAACAAAGTGCAATCCTAGTCAGATAACCATAGTTACCACATCACTTACCACTTACAGTATAACAGTAGAATGTCGATACACACATAAATTATTTTCTATCTTCTCTGAAACTAAAGAGGTGGCAGATATCTCACTCACAAAGAAAGCATGCAACACAAGATTAATACAAAACCACAACACAAAAACCAAGCACGGTAGCAACGGAATACGATTAACTCAAATTATATCAGGTCTAGCATTTTTATGGAAATTAAGAGGGTATGCTGGTGTCAAAGCGCCCATACAAACGTAGTCCAGTCATATTTTGAGTATTAAGCTATGAAAATCTATGAAATTTTCAAGACACAATCTAGAAACAAATATCTGTGTCGGTGGTGAGTCAGATTTTCCTTTAAATATATACTTCCAGAGTTACAGGGCGTCAAAGAATTGTATTTTACGGTAATAAAAAGCCCAACTTTGAACCTGATTTACAAGAGTATGAATCAATTTAGAACAATTTGGTAAAACCACCGACATCTGAAATTTCATTAGTATACTGTATTAAAAAAATGGTTACATAATATACTGTATCCTTCAAATGATCCCTGGACTACGAAACATCCAAATAACGGGTGGATAACTTCGCGTAGTGTACGCTGTCTCACCGTACGCGCTCGGGTAGGATAGGGCTCGGATAGGGACAGCTACAAAACAATCCAAATTTGAACGCGGCCACGTGGCCTAACCAACATAGTCTCTTAAGTTTGTTAGTAATTCAATTAACAAGCAAATATATGTGTGAATGGCACCTCCTTCTTGCAGCACAAGACGCACTGACGAATGCAGTTATGTTCAGAGCTATATATATATATAAATACATTCAGTGTATACCATAATAGGTGCAATTTACAAATCTAAAATTATCATTGAGCTATTGGGGTTGTCTAATCCACGACAACATATTCTGTTTTTATTTTGTAATGTTAGATTTCATTCAAATCTTCGCCTACGTTTATCTATCTGTATCAAACTACTTTATCTCGTTAAAACATTGTGTCTATTTATATTTAAATGACAGATAACTTCTATAGCATAATTGAATGACAGTGATTACTGTTATAATATAGTTTTAATCTTTTGTGTAGGTATAAAAACATTTGTATGCCAAATAACTAAACATGTTGAGCCTAAAATATTTAATCTTATAACATCCTTGCACACATGATTCATCATCATCATCATCAGCCTATATACGTCCCCACTGCAGGGTCTCAGGCCTACTCTCCTACAGAGTGTATGGGACATAGTCCACCACGCGGGACCAGTGCGGATTGGTAGACTTCACACACACCTTTGAATTTCTTCTCAGGAGTGTGCAGGTTTCCTCACGATGTTTTTCTTTACCGAAAAGCCAATGGTAATAATTTTTATCATTCGTACATAAATTCCAAACAAGTAAATGCGTTCAAGAAGAACTGGAAACTGACTTCAATTGCCCTAAAAGTCTACTTATATTAAGTCAAATTTAAGATTTATATAGTTTTCTCATAGATGCCGTTGTCAGAACTGGACCAAATTGAAATGGGACCACACGGGAAGCACCAGCTTTTTCAATAAAAAAATAATCATCCAAATCGGTACACCCAGTCAAAGGTTCTGAGGTAACAAACATTTAAAAAACATACCCGGCGAATTGATCACCTCCTCCTTTTTTGAAGTCGGTTAATAACAAATTGGAACTCATTGGTACGAGCCAGGATCGAACCCAAGCCTATGATCACTATGAAGTTATGCTCGTATGAAAATTATATTAATTTCCCGAAATTATAATCCTATGTCCTATTTGAAAATATTTAGTGGAAAAAAAACTAGCATCCTATCCTATGCAAAAAGATTACTGTGTTTGTGTGTATCGTTATCATGCGTTTTCTTTACGAAATAAATTTCGCGAAATCGAATCCGAAGTTTCGGGCCTAGTGTGCAATTCACTAAGGAGAAACATCTTCACAACATCGCGTCTGTCTTTGCTGACGATATAATGTCTAGTTAGACAACAACTATGTAAACAAATTTTTAACAATTAAATTCTTTATTAGATAATTATGTTTATAATATTTGCACATTTGTGGACAGGTTAAGTACATCGAACCAATTGAAATTACTATCTTAACACCGTGTAAAAAAACTATGTACGAGTACTTGGCAAATAAATTCCTTCTTTCTTTCTTTCTTTCCAGAATCAATATCGAATGTTGTCGAAGCAAAGAAAAAAAAAATAAACTAGACAAAAATGAATTGGATATACCCAGTATTAGAATATTCTGAAACTAACACTAACAATTCAGGTGCAAAGGTTAATATTAAAGTCTAATTTATAAGCAATGCTAGAATCAATTGTCTAAGAACATTGCCACTTTTAGAAAATCTTACGTCCCTGCGTGAGTTGGACTCTCGCCCGAGGGTTCCGTAAGTAATTTTCCGCATTGTGAAAAGCTCGTTAGGTGCCGATTTGGCAAGAGTGTTGGCAGCCTCGAGACGGGAGTCAGGAGCGTGGCTGCATGCATTACCATCGCCATTTTTAGGTACCCTACTCGACGGCAACTCATTGCTTGTTGATGTGGCTCTCCGCATAGGCAGCAACGTTTGCGAGCCACACGTGTGCATCTGCGGCAACAATGTCGAGGCTAACGGCCACCACGCTCTGAGCTGCCGTCGATGTGCGGGTAGATTCTTGCGCCACCACGCCCTCAACGACATTTTACGCCGGGCTCTCGCATCGGCCAACGTACCTTGTGTGTTGGAGCCGCCAGGCCTATGCAGAAGCGACGGAAAGAGGCCCGATGGGCTCACACTAGTCCCATGGCAAAAAGGAAGGTGCTTGCTATGGGATGCCACGTGTGTGAGCACATTTGCGCCCTCTCATCTCCCTCAAACAGTTAGAGAGGAAGGTTCTGCAGCCGAAGTAGCCGCCCGTCTCAAACACACAAAATACGCCGCGTTGGAACAATCTTATATTTTTGTTCCTTTCGCAGTAGAGACGGCCGGTCCGTGGGGGATCAAAGCAAGAAATTTTGTCCGGGACATAGAGGCTATGTTGGTTAGACAACGTGGTCGCGTTCAAGGTTGCATTGTTTTGTAGCTGTCCCTCTCCGAGCCCTATCCTACCCGAGCGCGTACGGTGAGACAGCATACATTACTCGATGTTATCCACCGTTATTTGGATGTTTCGTAGTCCAGGGATCATTTGAAGGATACAGTATATTATGTAACCATTTTTTTAATACAGTATACTAATGAAATTTCAGATGCCGGTGGATTTTCCATATTGTTCTAGATTGATTCATACTCTTGTAAATCAGGTTCAAAGTTGGGGCTTTTTATTACCGAAAAATACAATACTTTGACGCCCTGTAACTCTGGAAGTATATATTTAAACGAAAATCTGACTCACCACCGACACAGATATTTGTTTCTAGATTGTGTCTTGAAAATTTCAAAGATTTTCATAGCTTAATTCTCAAAATATGACTGGACTACGTTTGTATGGGCGCTTTGACATCAGCATACCCTCTTAAGGGATAGGGGTCACGATGTCCGCTCTGGATCCTTCTTGGTGCAAAGGCTGTCCATAGCCATTCAACGCGGAAACACGGCGAGCGTTATGGGCACCTTTGCGCCGGGAGCGACCAGCGGAGGTTTGTTCGATTAGCCTTTTGTTTTACAATCATTGTGATGTTTTTTTCCCTTATCCTTTTTAAAGTCCGTTATTTTGTAAATAATTTAGTTTAATACTCTTATAAAATAAAACATCGGGTTTCAAATGTCGTGAAATGAATATCATGAATGAGGAAATCCGTAGGCGAACGAAGGTCACCGACATAGCTCGACGAGTCAGTGAGCTGAACCGATAACCGGTGGGGAGTGAAGGTTCTCTAGTGGCGACCACGTACCGGGCAACGTCTACCAGGCCGTCCCCCTACTAGATGGACCGACGACCTGGTTGGAGTCGCAGGGAGTCGCTGGATGCAGGTGGCACGGGACCGGTCGATGTGGCGTACCATGAGGGAGGCCTATGTCCAGCAGTAGACGATGAACAACCTCATAGAGAATCAGAAGCCTCAAGTAGATTAGGCGCTGGCTCTGCTTTCTTTCATATATAAACACAACAGTGCTATTGACACTGATGTTTGGCGGCAGACTTAATAACATGGTGGTAGCTAGCCAGGCGGACATAGAAAATGCCCTACGACCAACCAAACCGGGTACCGATAGGTATCCCCCAATGGGAATCGAACCCGGGTCCTTCGGATTGTAAGTCCATTGTAGCCATCAGGCCACGGAGAAGGTTCATGATTTCACTGATAGTCCTATCATAGGTTCATGTCCAACAGAGGACTTAGATATACAATCTAACGGTGTAGCCAATAATAATGGCTACACAGACAATCCCAGTCATGTGCTGCGGAATCCTAAAAGCTAATGAACTTCAAAACTCCTGGATTAGATATGCAAGCGATTCTAATTTATTTTAATTTTTGGCACAAATGACTCGATTTGCACAATTTTGTAATGAAGAAAATAAACTTATTTCTGTGTGCACTATAAATATTAAACTAGCTTACACCCGCAGCATCGCCTGCGCAGACTTTAGAATTTAATTCACTACTCGTTCGATCGGGATGAAATGTATCATGTCCTTCCTTGGCCTTTCAACTATCCCTCTACAAAAATCAAGTCATTTAAAACTTTCTGTTAGGTCGAGAATGTATGAAAAAATGATATATTTTTGGTGAATTTATCCCATGTTTTAATAGTTATCTGAAATATCGCTCATTGGCAGAAAAATTATTTTTAAGAAATCCGTGCGGATCAGCTATAATCTCGATTGAGACCACCCCATGTTATCCCGTGGGATGTAGTCAAAGGAAACTAAGGGGAAAATATTCAGGAGAGGGCAGCAACATCTGTCTATGTAACAATAACATCTTACTGCGATCGACGATCCGCCTGCCAAAAGTAATAATTACGCCAAATCCTCGCATAGAAAGTCTAACGTAGCGATCTACGAGGGAATTCCTTGTCATGTCCCACAGGCATCATCAGCCAGGATACCATCTACCGAAATATTACAGTATCACATCAACTGAAACGATCATCGCAAAGTGCTACGAGTGCATGTGTGTAAGTTTACGTTGATATCGTAAGATGGCTCTTGAATGTTTTAGCTCGAATGTTATTTTGCCAATAAAAGTTTCATACTCTTTTACCTCCTCGGAATACTAAACTAAATTGCGGTTGCCGCAATCTTTAAGATAAAATAGCTGCAGTGCAGTAATTATCTAAAAATAGGACATCTGATTGTAATGTCGCAACATGAAAATCAATAACTTCAGATTGAATCACAATTTTAATTTTTACACGATTTTTATTATTCTTGTTCAAAGCGCCATAATATTATATCCTCTTTGGCGCCATCTATCCCATCTATTGCCAACTTGGTACCAACCAAGTACCAACTAAAGCGGATAGGATAGTAATAGCGCCTAGCGCTAATTTTTAATTTAAGCTTTTTAAAGCTGAGTTTTGGACACTTGTCTGTAGTTTTGGCACAATTTCGCTTTGCATTTCACCTTGCATGTCACAGACTGCAAAACTAGGGCCTGCTTCATAAAAATACTATTCGTAATAATAATAAACTGTCAAAATGTCAACCATATCTGACTTTTCGACCAATAAACAGGCACTATGGGCGAAAATTACATGACATTTGTCAGTTTATTTAATTACAAATTGTATTGTATGAAACAGGCCCCTGCTAGTGTTGCCCTTAAAAATTATGTTAGAGCAGTCGAAACGAAAGTCAATTTTTTAAATCAAGCAATCAAACTTGTTTTCGCGAGAAAACCTTGTGATTGTGAAGCATCGTGAATTTTATTTTGATAATGAAATTTGTAATGAATTCGAGTTAAACAGTGTCAAAAGTTGTGATTTATCAGCTCAGTGTAATTGTGTTTTTATGTGAAAAGGGCTTGAATCGCCTTCCAAGTGGAGCTACTAAAGAAACTACTCGCCATGGCTGGCGCGGGCCCATCCGATGGAGAGCCAGACGGATGGGCCGAGTTCTGCGAGCGTCAGGCCAAAGCCGCCGCCCAGGACTTCGCTAAAGCCTGCCTCCACTACGTGCACACTCCCAACGACCCCGTCGCGAGACCGTCGACCTCGCACAAAGATTTGTTGAAGAGATTCGTTGACATCTTCTCAGAACAGTTTGAAATCGAGATCGCGAAGCTAAAAGCACACCGAGTTCCAAACGGCACGCACGCCCACGATGAAAGCGATTATTCTGAAGACACTGACTCGCCCAAAACTCAACACAAACATTTTTTCAGGAGGTTATCTTTTAAAGGACTGAGGCGCGGTAAAGGATTATTTCACAAACAGCATTCGGATGAAGTCGAACTGTCATCTAATTTGAACAAACATAATAAGACTAAGTTAGCTAAAATCGTTGTAGAATGTAGGAAAGAAGGATTAGTAAACTATTTAACACCTGAAAGCTTGGAGCAGCCGAGTGGCCCTCAGAAATGGGAGAAATGCAGACTCGCTCTTGTAAAGACTGTCGGAGGCTATATGCTGGAATTCTATTCTCCACCTAAGGCTCAAAAGCCTAGAAGTGGTGTTTTTTGCTTTCTGATATCAGAAGCGAGAGAGACAACAGCTTTGGAAATGCCAGACCATGAAAACACATTCGTTTTAAAGGTAATCTGATGTATAACTCGGGATTTTTGAAAAGAAGAGTAAATAGGGACCTTCTAGACCAACACTTAACATTGTTGACCTCATCATGTCGGTAACAATCCGTCTACCAGATAAGGGGTTATCTTTAATGTTTCATTTATATGTGCTTAATAAAGTGGACTGTCAGAACACCACTTTTATCACTCTTCCTGGAGTTTTCCTATTCAGACTGAGAAGGGCGAGACAAGGATTAGAGAGTGGTCTCTAAATTCAGTCCAATGTGTCACTTGTTGTTTTGTAGTCACCTTTTTAATATAGGATATTAGTTATTTGCTGTGTAATGAATCAGTTCATCCATAACATTGTTGTTGAATGAGCCACTATGCCATTGATCTGATTGTGTAATGGAACTGTTTGAAAGCACAGAAGTATGTCATACTAGTTTATACCCGAGATCATGCAGATTTTACTTATCCGTTTGTGCTATCTCACTGCTGGCCTCCCTCATACCCCTTCAGTTCTCTCACTCAAGAGAGTCCAGTTCATCCCACTATACTTCTATATCTGTCAGGGCATTAATTTCCTGTAACTGTCCTGTCTCGAAGTCAAAAAGTGGCTGTCGAATGAGTCCTGAAAAACAACAGAATTTTAAGTAAAATCTGACATATTAAAAATTGAATATCCAGCCAGGTACGGACCTACACAATGTAGGTGGCCCACCATAAATATTTCATTTCTGATTCCAGGCAGATAACAACATGGAGTATGTAATAGAAGCCGCAGATGTTGATGACATGAAGTCTTGGCTGGCGACTATCAAGTACTGCATGCGGTCTGCGCCGACGTCACAGCCGCCGCCGGACGCGCTGCCCGGGATGCCCGAGCCGGCACCCCCTGACCTGCCCCCTCGAAGAGACTTACCCGCCAGCGCTAGCAATGCCGATCTTACAACTGATACGCCTGAAGAGGGTGAATTAGGTTAGTTAATTAACAATATATTTATAAAAAGACAAAAAATTAGATAGAAAATTTTTGTAAAAAGTTGCGAAAATATGACCACGTGTCAGTTTTTCGCGCTCAGCTCAAGTGGCTCCCTATCCGCTTTCGTAGAAATGCTCATATCCTTTCCATTCTGTACAATATCCTAAATAATTATCCTTATCCTAGCTACCTAAGTGAGCGATTTACATACTCGCATCCTATTGACCAACCTTGTCGAGCTCACATTAGGACAGTCCTGTCCATCCCTTCCCATCACTCCGATTTCTATTCCTACTCATTCACGGTTCATGCAGCCAGATTGTGGAACTTGTTGCCTCACACTGTACGCGACACAAAACTGTTTCCGCCTTTAAGAAAAACGTCAAGGAACATTTTCTATCACTATAAGTTAATATTTTTATTTATTTATTTATTTATCACTATATCTCAGGCACTAGACCCATACAAATACAAATTTTACAAATAGTACATATAAATTAATAAACTTAATTAGTAAACTAATAACTAATACACCTACATAACAGCATTGACACATGTTGATTTCGATGACCAGCATGTGTCAATGCTGTTGAATATATATTCTGACAATTTAATTATTACTGCGTTTTGACTTTTTATCATTCTATCTCTTATGGAGTATATTCGCTTTCTTATTATACTAAAAAAGTCATCTAACCGGGCCTCTGCAAACATTGTTGATGCGCTACAGAATCTGGGTAAACCCATTAGGATTCTGTAGGCATTGTTGTACTGTAATGGTATTAAAAGTTCTTTTGCGGAATTTAAACCAAAGATTGCATGTGTAAAATGACTGGCAGTAGGCCCGGAAGAGGACCTTCTTTACATCTTGACTGCATCTACCAAACCTACGAGATAGCATATTACTCTTTATCGAGAGTGATCGTCTCTCTCTCTATATATCTTCATCGTCAGTAAGTCTACTTGTAACATGATGTCCAAGATACTTAAAACTATCCACTACTCCAGGGGTGGCGAACCTTTAGGTATCAACGTGCCATTTTATCAAAAGAAATGTTTAACGAGGTCATAGACGTGCCGTCAAATAATTTTGACTTTCTGATTATTGGGAAAATAATAATAATAAATACTATAAACCCCAAACTCTTAATTTACTACAAAAAATAGGAAAGTTTTGCCATGTTTCATATATATAAGCGTATAAAATATGTAATACGCGATCGCTAGTCATATAATACCTACTTTTTTCGTAGTGCTTAATGAATTTCGTGAACAGAGAAGTGCCCAAAATATTGTGTCGCGTGCCGTCAATGGCACGCGTGCCAATGGTTCGCCATCCCTGCACTACTCTAAGTGGTACACCATTCATGTAAACTGGAGGCACGCTATCTGGACCCTTCCCAGCCCTAAACACAAGTACTTCACTTTTCTTTGCGTTGTAAAGCAAACCATGCTGTTTTGCATAGCTACTACATATCTCAACTAATTGTCTCAAGCCTTTGATAGTCGGGCAGAGCAGAACCATACTATATAATTATAGTATGTAATGTATGTATGTATTATTATTGATATATATTAGTTTTGTTTTGTATCTCGTATTTATGTAATCGTTTATTATACTTATTATATCGTACACGCCTAACTGCCATCCTTTCTTTAATATTTCTCCTTGACCTAGGACTCCTGGAAGAAATTTCTTTTAGAAATAAGCTGTTCCTTTTGTATATATTTTTTCTGTTTCTTGTGTTATGTAATGTATCCATGTACAATAAACTGTTTAAATAAAAAATAAAAATAAAATAGAATTAGCAAAAGTCCTTCTAGAATCAGAGCACTGATAGAAGTGTAAATCGTCTCAAATGCTGTTACTTTCTACACTATAATGATGTGTGTGAAAGGTATGGGTACTGAGAATACATTTAATATACTACAGAGTAGATAACCAATGTAATATAATATGGGTAGTGAGAAAGCGACTCTAACGTAAAAAGTACTAGAAAACGTTAAAACCATTTTGAAACAATTCAGCCTTCCATAGCGTCCTGTCAAAATACAACTATAGCTATTTTTACGATTTATTACACGTAGTTCTGTGTTTTATACGAAAAATATATCAAAACTTCGTGTTCTGTGTTAAGTTGTGATATTACTTACAGCAATAACCTTTTTACCTTTGTACCTTTTATGTTCTTTTCTGTTTTGTTTTGTGTGTGTATGTATGTGCAATAAAGATTATTTGAATAACCCCAATAGAGATTCCACAGGTGTATATACCAACTATATAGAATTTCCTTTATTGTTTTTATTTACATAGAAGTTATTTTTAAAATTACTTAGAAATAAATTCAAAGCACACATTAAGGAAACAATGTATTTTCTTTCTTGATATTCTTTTTTGATATGTGAAAATTATTAAGGTTATTCGCTCGATAAAAGTTATAAACTAAATTTCTGTTGCCATATTTTAAAATAGAAAGGCTTTGATAAGTAATTACCTAAAAATAGGAGATGGTATTATAGTGTCTCGAAATGACGGTAAGCGACGATAAGGCCTTAGATGGTAAACATGTGCATCCCGAGCCCTTAATGACTTAGATAACATGGTGCATAACACAGAAAATGCTCTACCACCAACCAGAGTACGGATAGGTGTCCCCATTGGGAATCGAACCTGGGACCTTCGGATTATGAGTCCAACCTATAACCCTTAGGCCACAGAGGCTGTTAAACTTCTGATATGAACTGTTCTTCTATTTGTATTAAGAGGGCTTAGCAAAATAACTTGATGGTATTGAGATGACAGTTTATAAAGGTAATTGAAAGCACCAAACATGTGCTAATACACTGTGAGTGGGATGAGGGTGTGGAAGATGATGATGATTCTCTTGTCAGGGTCAATAGCTGAGGAGGTGTGCGAGACGTCGTCTCGCATCTCGTTGAGCGAGTGGCCGTGGTTCCACGGGACGCTGGCCCGCGCGGCGGCTGCGTCGTGCGTGCTGGCGGGCGGTGCGTCCGCGCACGGGTGCTACCTCGTGAGACAGTCGGAGACACGGCGCGGGGAGTACGTGCTCACATTCAACTTCCAGGTGAGGCACAAACTGAACCTATACAGACAGCCTAAAACATTTTCATCATCAACAGCCTATACTAATGGGCGCAGGCCTACTCTCCTACAGAGAGTGTATGGGCTATAAGTCCACCACGCGGGCCCAGTGCGGATCGGCGGACTTCACATGCCTGTTCAAGACATGCAGGCTTCTTCACGATGTTTTCATTCACCGTTAAGCAATCGGATAATGTACTTGAATTGAAAAACAACTCATAGGTACACGGCTGGATTCGAACCCGGAACCCAGATTGAGAGCCCGCGCCTTATCCATTGCGCCACTGACGCTTCTCTTACAGCACAACCATAAACTTGGCTGTTCCCAAAGTAAAAAAATATTGAATGTTGAATAAACGTTGCAGGGTCGAGCGAAGCACCTCCGCATGACACTGAGCGACACGGGCCAGTGCCGCGTGCAGCACCTCTGGTTCCCAAACGTGCACGACATGCTGGAGCATTTCCGAGCGCACCCCATACCCCTAGAGTCTGGAGGCACGGCTGACGTCACGCTCACAGAGTACGTCGTGTGCCAGGACGACAGGCAACAAGTGAGGGCGTAGATAACCTAGGATGAGATGGGGCAAGCCGCCTATTAGTAGCTATAGGATTGAACTACATCTAGCAGCACCGTATCGCACGTATTTTGCTATCCTTTTCTGTCACTCACAACCGTCATTTACTAGAGAAAGAGAGTAAGACCTCTACGAGTCCAAGCGTGTAGCCTCTGAGGCCGTGTGTCCGAATCACAAATACCTCACACATTTTGAACCACCAGCTCAATTGGTCTCACAATCCAGAAGTCCCGGGTTCGATTTCCAGTTAGAGTGCCTATTGCTTTTGGTTTGGTTGATAGTATAGCATTTTCTATGTCTGCCTGGCTAGCTGTCATGTTACCTAAGTATGCTGCCAAACATCAGTAATCTCTTATGATCAGCTTTAGTTTAGTGAAAGTTTTGTGGCGACTTGTCCAATCTCTGTTAATGATTTATCTGTGTCGTAGATGTATTTTACGTTTTAATTGCTTCAAGTGTATCGTATATCCTTCAATATAAACGCAGACTGCAGGGTGAACATTCGTACTCTTATATTCATGAACAAAATCAAGGTATTGATTCCGGTATTAAAATGCCATATGTAAATATGCCAAACTGTAAGTTGACTAATAGATTTGTCGCAGTTGGATTGCTAGCTGTTTTTCATAATCGCTCGCTATTTCACTAAACAGTTCCGTTATGTAAAACAGCTCAACGACATTTGGCGATTTTTCATAATAGTTGAACTGTAACACGCGAAATCGAATGAACGTTTTTTCGTTTATCAATGCAGCGAGTCAATGATTAGCAGTTTTATATAACAACGTGAAATGGTACGTCGGATTTCAAAATTTTTGTTCGTAGCGCTGTAAGGCATAGAAACAGTAATTGCGTCCAAAGAGTAGGTCAAAATTAACGAATAAGACCCAATAATATGAGTGAAAACAGTTGTTTAAAGGAACTTATATTTATGTATTTTTATTCGATTATCGTTGTTACTGCAGATAATTTGTTCCGCAAAACATCTAAACATGGATAGCTGTTTTGTTAAATGCAATGACAATCCAGATAGACATTGTTCAGCTATTTTACATACGTTTAATAAAACAGCTAGATGTTACGTAAAACAATTCATTAAGCAATCCATCTGTGACAGATTCATTACCTTGAGCATAAGGAAAACAATTAATATGTGTATAGAATGGCATCTCTTTAGTGCACACATCAACTCATACTACGGTTTAACAAAACATAAAACAGCAGGCTACTATTGTGACCTTGAACGCGTCCGGAGCGGGAGTTTCATTTCTATACGAACACGTATTATTAGTTATTCTTGTACCTTGAAGGTCAACCGATTCGTATATCCTATTTTAATAATATTTCGGTTAACTAGACGGTTAACTTATCTTTATATTAACCGTATGTTATTTTTATGCCGGTTTCGAATCTTGCCTCTTTGTGCAGTCAATAAATATAATCGAAGCATTTACCCACCGAATTCCATAGTGCTATGAAATAAACCAATGATTTATAAATATAGATTCACCCTAAAGTTTGTTATTTTTTAAATGTTTTGTCTCAAGTTTGCCTTTAGATATTCTAGCTTTTTGTATGTCGTGTGTAGTTTTGAGCAACATTTAGTTTTTATGTACATTACATAGTTTTTTTTTAAACATGATTTAAGCCTTGTTGAGATTAGTAAAGTTTGATCTTATAAAGGTAACAGAAATCAAGCAAATGGTATAAGAAATTCGAATAATAAATTGGCATGGATATTGAATACATTTGATAGAGAAATATTATGGATTTCTTAAAATCACCACTTGGATAAATTTCTATAGAAAAATTGGCCAGGTGCGAGTCGTGCGTGCGTACAGAATATGAATATTTAAAATACGGAAAACCATAAATAATAATGTGCACCGAACAATCCTCTAACGAATGCGCCTCGATTTTCGTTATTACGAGTACGACACTAGATGGCGCTAGTAGTATCTTACATCGCACGTCAAAAAAAATCGTTTGTTGTATGGGAGCTCCCTTAAATATGTATTTATTTTACTCTGGTTTTTATTATTTGTTATAGCGGCAACATAAATACATCATCTGTGAAAATTTCAACTCTCCCCTAAAAAACTCTACTAATCAAAACAAGACTTAAATCATTTTTGTTCAGTTTCGCAGTGATCACAATAAAATATTATAAACATTTCCCATCGATTGAACACATCACTCAGTAACTGTCGTGTTTTGAGACTTTCTAAAAGCTTTATTAGTTTTTATTTGCACGGTTTTTGTTATGATTTTGATTTATTTAATTGTCTGTAGATGGCAACACTGTAAGGAAATTTATCTATTGTATGTAAGGTTCAAAATGTGCCTGTTTTTCATTTGAACTGTTATAATATGTAACTAAATAGACGTGCGATCAAACTATATGTTTGTAATTTTAATATATTTTAAATAATCTAATGTTAGTTATAATGTAGTAGACGTACGTTGCCTGCTATTGCATTTTGTTTATTTATTATTTAGAAATCATATTTTATGATTGATTAAATATTATGATTATTAGTTTTCATATTGTTTATGAGCTAGCGACAGTCCGTTAGCACAATGTAAATCTTTTCTGTTGTGCTATGCGGGTTTCATATTGAAAATACTATTTGATTCAATTTTCTTTGCTACAATTCGTATAATATGAAGTTTCCATAGACATACTCTTTAATATGACTTTTGTTATAAAACTAATGAATTTATTTTATTAGTTTAGATTTACTTTAGTTCCCAGTTTGTTCTGCAGTGGACGATTTCTTGTGACATTATTGCCAGTGACATTTAGGTAGTATAGTTTTTTGTGTGTGTATGTATTGTTTTTAATGACCACCCTTTATAAAGGCTAGTCGGTTAATTTTCTTAGGGTTTATTTGGATGGAGGGTTTATTAGAAAGCTAGACTTGAAAGGAGTGATCTGTAGCCGAATTTGAAAATACGTTATTCTGAGTAACGTATTTTAGTCTGTCATTAATCATGTCATTACATAAATATATATTCTTTTTTATACATTTTATATGAGATATTGATATAGATCATGGCCATAGATCATTCAAAAAGAACTATAAACCGACTCCAACTGCCCTAAAAGGTTACAGCAAATTTTAGACTTATATGGTTATCTCATGGATGCCATTGTCAGAACTGTACCACGCGGGAAGCACCAGTTTTCAAATATATAAAAAAAAAACAATCATCAAAATCAGTTCACCCAGTCGAAAGTTCTGAGGTAACAAACATACTCGTTGAATTGAGTACCTCTTCCTTTTTTGAACTCGGTTGAAAATAAGCTAAAATCAGGTGAACATCAGTGAAGATTAATAATCGGTACGAATATTATAAATGTTTATTTGACTTTGTTGTGAAAGTTCGAATACATTTGAACAAAGTCACGTACTCAAAACATTGTTTCACTAAACATATTTCTCTAACGGCATGTTTTCAGATTGATGCTTTTAAAACTACCGGCAATACGATGTAGTTTTTTAATTTATCCTATTCATGAAAGGCGATGGTCGTTAATCCTTATAGCAACGTTTTAATATTGTTTATTTTATTATTAAAAAATAGCTATTTAAAACTCAATTATCTGTATCTCAATTCAGTTGCAGGAAACGAAATCCATATGCATATCGGAAGGAACAAACGTGAGTTGTCTAGCTAAAGCTGACAATTTCAATATAATGAAATGATTTCCGATGAGAATAGAAAGTAAAAACATTGTTGATACAAACAAATAAAACAAAGTTTGTGTAGTGAAACAATATCGTGCGTAGACAAAATCATGGAATTTCTGTGTAATGTATGGAATAAACACTAGTAGAATACCTGGCTCTAAGGACATACAATTTTCCACAGAATTGTGTCCGTTTTATAGTAAAATATAAAATGTACCTATTAATCAAACTTACAAGTGCGTAGCCCTATAAATAATATAAACTGAAACTTGTAAGTACATAGTCCTAGTAAGAACTGTAAGTGAGTAGACTTTAGATATATTTTTATAAGAATTATAAGTCCCTATCTTATAAATACTAATATTTTTAAGATGTACAAATCGAACTCATGTTCTTCCGAGCTTTAATATTAATCACTTGGTTGTAAATGTTTTATTATTAAAACGTATTCTTATTCTTTGTTGTTTTTTGTTGCTGTGTGTGATGCTGTTGTTTGTTGTTTTTGGTAAGTGTTGTCTTTTTTGCTTTTTATGAGCTTTTAATACATCTTATAAGGCAGGGGTCGCCAACAAAAATTAAAAAGTTGGGTATTTACAAAATCTTTTTTTATTTAACTCAATCCAAAAATCATACTAGTTTTTTTTTAAATTAATTACGGGAATTCAAATATGGATCAGTAGTTTTTACATAAAATGACTGTAATTTGAGTAATGATAGTTTTATGTCGGTTTAAGTTCAGCAGTGACCGTTTCCTGGCTTATAATGTATACATTGGCCCAAGCGTAGAATTATATCCTTTTTGGTGGCCCCTGCCTTAGATATACATATGTAATAATCTAAATAATATGGACCCAATATAAAATTACTTGACCCTTAAAATATCTGATACAAATTATAGATCTTGTTTAACTTAAAATTAACTTGAAATTTCTGGGTACACACGATTCGAGGTAATGTGAAGGCCAAGCGCTAGACCAGCCTTTAATGGACATAAGGGGTGCAGTCCGTGTGTCCTGCATGTCACTGCGACATTTGCAGATCTATTGTGACAATCCCCTATGGATTAAATCACCTCCTTAAGAGGGAACAGCAGATAAAAAATTTCATATGAAATTAAGGGTTTGGGATATAGCTGTTTTCTCAACGAAACGTTAGCCAAATTCAATCATTTTGATCTTATTCTCTTTATCAAAGAATAATCTAGGCCCGTTGGTTTTGCTTTTTTCAATATTTTGTCTACAATTAGAATTATGGGCATCTCAAAACTCAAAATTTCAGAAAAAATTTCTTTCAACTTATGGTACTCATTATTTAGAGTAAACGTAACATTTTCAGAAAAAGCAAAACCAACGGGCCTAGATTATTCTTTGATAAAGAGAATAAGATCAAAATGATTGAATTTGGCTAACGTTTCGTTGAGAAAACAGCTATATCCCAAACCCTTAATTTCACGGCAAAACTAGGCAAATACCAAAAAAAGCTTCAACTGTCCTTCTCGCACAGTTCGGTTCGGGAGGCAGGGTACACTATATCACAACTATATACTGTGTATTATATGTATAAAAATAAAGTAAGCATGCATTAGTGATGTCAATAAGCTTTATCGATTTTTTCGACTAATAGTGGTGGGAAAAATATATCGATAGATACCCTTTCTCTAGCTATAATGGTTTTACCTGTTAGTTTTAATGTTTAGATTGATCTAAATAAACAAATATAAAGACAAATAATTCTAAGGAAATTTATTTTATCTCTAGAACAGAACATTTTCCCTGAAATTCTTAGTTGTTGTTACGTTTTGTTACGTGTAAATAATTAAATATGATTTATGAATAAGTGACTTATGTTTCAAATATTTTTTTAATGTTAAAGTTCGAGTCGGACTCGCATACAAAGGGTTCCGTACCACTGTAAAATATCTAAACAGAAAAAAAACACAGAAAAAACATAACATTTATTGCATGGACATCCGTTTATTTATAACTTTTTTAAAAGCTTTTTTATATTATTTTTTGTTATTTATTATTATTGAAAGTCTTGAGAGAGAACGAGAAGTTATATGGACATCGCATGTACAAATCGCTACGGAGACTATATGACCCGACACAGATATCCCGGAGATCAGCCAGCAAGAGCTTGAAATGGCTCTCCAACAACTCAAAAACCGGTCAAGAGCAAGTCGGACTCGTGCACCGAGGATTCCGTACAGAATATGAATTAATGACATACTGAAAATCATAAATAATAGGTACGGTAATATGCACCCAACAATGCTCTACCGAAAATGAAATTCTAAGCTAAATTACATGCTACGAAGTTAAGTTTGTAAACATTAAAAAATCAATTTTACTGTGTTACAATTAAAAAATTCAGATTTATTCCTATGGTTGTGCTGTAAAACCTTTCTTCTTGCCAAATTTCAAGACATTAGGTCAACGGGAAATACCGTATAGATTTTGGGTTCATTGCATTTTGTACGGAAATGGTCTAAAATACAGCTATATCTTTTTATTGCGTTGACCTATAAGTTTCATTATTTGACAGATCTAAGGGACAGCAGACTGGAGTATTCGATATCACAGTGATCCTATAAGGATTCCTTTTTTCCTTTTGAGGTACTTAAAATATAATAGTATAATATGAAGTATGACAGTAGGAAATACGATAGATTTCGACGATATTATTATTCATGTCGACAAATAAAAACTTGAAATATTTTTTCCCAGTTATACATCTCATACACTTAAGACGGGATTTTTAACTCGTCTATTCTATTGTGTGAGGTGTCGTGAAATTACAGTTTTTTAACCGACTTCAAAAAAAGAGGTTATCAATGCGACCTGTATGTATGTAATATTTCCAGAACTGCCCAGTTTTCATATATGTTAGTCTATACCAGCTTCTAAAGAAGTGTGCCAAATTTCTAAAGTGTATGTTTATTTGTCCTCGCATATATCCGGAACACACACACAAAAGAAAAACACACATAGGGTTCGTGGATTTCAACAAAGCATTCGAAACACTCGAACATAGATTTATCTGGGACGCACTGGAAAAACAAGGCGTACATGCAAAATACATAAGAATACTGAAAAACATATACACAAAAAGCACCGCACAAGTGAAGCTAGAATCTACAGGCGAAGAATTTTCGATTGAGAGAGGGGTACGCCAGGGAGACCCAATTTTACCAAAAATATTTTCAGCTATCCTGGAAATGATATTCACAAATCTGGATTGGACGAATAAAGGACTAAATATAAATGGCAAAAAGCTGGGTCACCTACGCTTTGCAGACAACCTGATCTTACTTTCGGAAAACCCGAAAACCCTACAGACAATGTTCCAACAGTTAGCGGAAGAGAGCGAGAAAGCAGGCCTGTCAACGAACTTAACGAAAACAAAAGTAATGTCAAATTCCTCACAAACAGAGCCCATAACAGTAAATAATGGAGAAATAGAGTATGTAGAAATGGACAAGACTAATAACTGAATGGCAACCACGAGATAGCAAAAGAAAAAGAGGCAGACAGACTAGAAGATGGGAGGACGACATCAGACAAGTGGCGGGTCCAACATGGACCCGCATAGCGAAAGATAGAATAGAGTGGAAATCCTTAGAGGAGGCCTATGTCGAAAGACAAGCTGAAATGTAGGAACGACCGGTTACTGATACTTAATATAAAAAGATAAGTAACGTATAAAGTAAGCATATTTTTAAGAAAATTGTAACAAAAAATTAGTTCAGCAATAAAGGCTATTTTATTTAATTTATTTTTTATATATCCGGAACTACAAGTTCGATTTAAATAATCCCTTTTTTGTTTACCTAGGTATTGTAAAACTTAGGGAAGACTGCAAGTTTCATCAAAATCGGTTCAGTAGTTTTTGAGACTGGGAATGTTAAGTGTGTATTTCGGCGTTGCAGTGCAGCAGAGCAAATTTAAAATTAATGTTTTAACTGTACTGTAATCTGTATGCCGAATAAATTATTTCTATTCTATTCTATTAGTTAAATGTTTGTTACCTCAGAGCTTTTCACTGGGTGAACCGATTTGGATGATTCTTTATTATTTGAAAGCTGATGCTTTCCATGTGGTCCCATTTCAATTTGGTCCGGTTCTTAGAATGGAATCCATGAGAAAACAATATACATCTTAAATTTTCCTTAATAAAAGTAGACTTTTAGGGCAGTTGAAGTCGGTTTCTAGTTCTTTTTGAACGCTTTAACTTGTTAGTCCTTAGACTGTAGCACTCTAGGTACTAAAACACCTCTAGGTCACCTAAAGTATCGTTGGAAGACGAACGTTCGGATATGGTGAAACTAAAAGGTTTCTTTGTTGACCGTAGAACCCTAAAATAGCAACGCCATAATTTATATTGTATTTATATGTGATAGGTACTTACTAGTCAATTATATCAAATACAACCACAGTATGTCGAGACTAAACCAATATGCGAACAATAATTTCTCAAAACGTAAAACAAGGGTTGACGCACGCTCACGTCAAGTTTATTATAATTTTGAAAAATACACTCTAGCCCAGGCGGAGGGGTAGCGACGATGCGCGGCGCGCAGGGGCCTCTTTGGGATGTTATGCAGCGTTATTTGTGTGAGTGAAAGCATGTGAAAGGCTGTATGTGTGCGTACCGAATCGCGACAGCAATAACATATTCAAATACCTACTATTCTACGGAGACTTTGCTTCATTGGCGTCTTAAGGCCAGTCTCGGTCATGAACCGTACGATTGGTCTGGATTTGGAGGACCTAATGCGGTCCGTTGTGGCAGTGTTGCCTCAGAGGTGTCTGTTCCTGCTGTGATGAAGAGCATCACATGGCAGAGGATATGGACGGGCGTTTCCTCAGACAAGCCATAGTCATATTATAAATGCGAAAGCGAGTTTGTTCGTCCTTCCTTAAGGGTCAAACTAACTTGATTTTTGGTATAGGGTATATTAAAGGGCCGGAGAAGGCCACAGTTTACTTTTTATACCGATCGAGCAGTTAGCACTCCAGTGTTACCATGCGTAATTCTGTTTTTTATTTTATTTCAGCTGGTAACTCACGGCAGCGACGTCCGTATGCGGCGAGCTGAACTGGAAGCACTATTGCTGGCTAGTGGGGCACATCACGACGTGAGAGCGGTCGACAACCAGTACAGCTTCGTTTAATACAAGCAGACCGTAAAGAAATGAGGCTAATTATTGCTCAAAAGCACGGCCTTCCAGAGCTGGAACGCAGTTAAAAATTCAGTGTTTGTCTTTGGTCAAAAGAACTTACACAAATTAATTGAAATGGTCTTATTTTACGAGTAGCTTTTGGTGAGTAAAAAATTGTATATATCTCATAAAATTCTCGGAATGGATTATACCTGGTATATTTTTTTTTTTATCATTTAATTGGGGTCCGTTGTCATATTTCTTTAGGCTTTGCTATCGCTTAGCTTTGATAATTAACTACGTACTTCACCAACAGCCCTACCAAGCGCAAACTACTCTCTGAAGCTATGTTAGGTTCATATTACAGGTCTAACGAATAACTGAGTATGTTCCTGAGGTATGGGAACGGTACTGGAGTGTGTTTACGGAACGTCAAACGACGCCCGACTGAAGTTTTGTCTTGTTTGACGTTCCGAAGTTATGCGTCGTAACATGCGTTGGGCCTGTAGCAAATAGTAGATTCGTTCTCAGAAATAAGTCGATCTATGGCGTACTCTGTTTAGTGTCAAGAAGTAAGCAATTTTTCCAAAATCGGACCCCTTATGTTCTACTATGCGGACCCCAGACTGCCGTAGTTGACATGGCGGTAAGTCAAAAGTTTCTTTACAAATTCGGATCTAAGTCAAACCATCCATCATTTTCTAGGTTCATGAATATAACAGTAACTTTCTTCAGCTTCAAAGATCGGCGTAAGGTTCTGGCCAAATTGGGTTTGTACTCAACTTTTCTATAACGTGAAAAAAAGTTATTGTATAATATTGATAGTCTGAAATATATACTTTTATAACTGGTGTCTATCCTGAATGTGTATTAAATGGTATAAATTTCATACATAGTATGTATTTTAGATTAACAAAGGATTCTATTTTGACGATGGAATATAAAGTATGTACATAAGCAAGTCAACGACACCACTGCCGAGAGATGTATAAAAACAATTCGCTATAAAGAGATCTATATCAGTCGGCATCTTACGAATGATAAATAAAATTGATATCGATAAATGGATACATAAGTTTTGGATTAGAACTTTATTACGGTGGTGTTGTTACCCCCCAAAAAAATTTAAGACACCACAGTGTTGTGCTTCAGTTCGTTTGGTGTTTGAATGAAATTCATTGATTCAATACTATGAATATTTATTTATAGTATCTAAAATGATGATTGAATATTATCTGGGATGAAGTCTTAGCATATCTAAACGTATTACACTAGCCGAGTTCAGACTTGACACCATCGTGTTTATCAAAGTCTGTGCAGTAATATTAGGCGCCGCCATTTTGAGGAATTTTGTTGACGTATCAAATCCGGCCAGCACTGTGCACATTTTAAAAAAAACTAAAGGTCATCAGAAAAATACTAAAATTACATATTTTGTGATATTTTGTTTTTACAAGATCATTATTTATATTACTAACATTAAAATATATTTAATTGACGCCAACTTTAGTTGTTGCTTTTAGTGTTGCCTGTTTAGAAAAAAATATAGTTTAAACTGGTAATTAAAACAACAACGTCCAGGCCGGGACTCCGTACATTCGCGTAACGTGTCTTTTGACTGTCATTTTTTAAGGTTTTAGAGTAGCTTCCTCTTCCCCGACCTCAGATTGGTCAGGCATTAACTTAGTCTCGTGAGGGAAACGGAAGGAACATAGGAAAGCTAGAACAATCTCGTGGCGGCCAGTGGTACGCAGTAGCTATTGACGTAAGTTATGAATCGTGCAATGGGATTTTGTATTTGTTTAATGTTTAAGGTATTTATTATAGTTGTAAGGCTTAGCCAAAGTGTACCGGAATACGTGGAGTGACTAAACAATTTGTTGTGATTTTTCGCGATTGAATTAAATTGTGGATGTAGATATTAGCTAAAACTGTGGGTTCTGGACTGTAAAATTAGACCACGCCGTAGTCTATGAACTATAGCATACACTGTCTCGAGTGTCACTGTGTAGTTTGCTAAATGGCTAAGAGCCGTGAGCGAGTGTGGACGTTTAGTGGGCGTTGCCGAGCCAGTGAAGTGATTGTTAAATGTAGGGTAAACTACTACATTATCGTGAATGCGGCTAAGGGAACTTTTACATGAGATGGGGCAAAAAATAAAATTATCTATGAACATCTAAGCGATCTCCAATCCGCCTGTCAATTTTTTTTCGTTGATTTTACTTTTTAATTGTTAAGTCCCTCTGAAATAGAAACAAAGTTTCCTCTTATTGTTTATAATTAAGTGAAAACCGTGTGATGCGGGGCTAGATTTTTGTATCATTTAGTTTAATTATAATATGCATTGCGCGGTGATTAGTGACTATAGGAATTGTTTGACGATGATAATGAGGGGCCGATGACCGCATATTACTTCGCTCCCGTGGATATTATGTAATATTTATGGGCTCCTAACTTTGTTGATGTATCGGAATGCAATGTTTGTGTAAATTAGGTAATTTTGCGGTTAACAGTTCGTTTATTGTATTTGTTCTGAATGGAGGAACCACGCCAAAGCTTCGGCCAAGAGAACTCCATCAAAACCACGCCGTATAAACATTTTCTAATATTATGATGATCATGATTAGAACGTGAACATGATTAGAATTATCTAAACTTCATTGCGAAATGTTACTGGCTACTGCTTATCTTTTATTTTTCTAATCTCATAATATGTAATGGGGTACATTTAATATTTTATCTACTCATTTTAATTGACAAGCAGTCGATATTGGTGCTGATGAACAAAACTGCATTTTAATCACTAGGGAAGCAAAGTGATTTGAATCGACACTTGTCTATGAAATGTGACAGTGAATGAAACGTTAAAAAACTTTTGTTTTTCTTGCATATAATATACGTAATATTCTCTTTGATAATATCGTCAAAATCTTGTATTATATGCAAGGTAAATGTAATCAAATATTTTCCTCCACACGAGTGCAAAGTCATTTGCATCACTGTCTTTAAATCCCTCGCTACGCTCGTGCTCTTTTGATGAACAAATATCAACTTTCGATTATACTTCCAAGTGCGATGTTAAATAAATAATGGCAAAATAAAACCGTGAAATACCGTGATTCCTACATTCAGACGTAGTAGTTATCTTCGCTAGTAGCCCATTTACTAGAATGTAATTTGCATGTTCTACGTGTTGCTAAATAAACATAACATACTTTAACATTCGGCTTCTCAAATTATGACCTTAGTATAATAGATAGGCGAAGAAATATCAATGAGCGATTGTATTTGTAAAGACTTGCAAGAAATATTGATGTGAAATTAATGAAATTTATAAATGAATATATCGTTGGAATTAAAAATTGATTAACAATTACTAATTTAATATATTGGAGACAGGGTTTGACTTGCGCCTCTTTTGGGTTTCTGACTGCAATTGATGTGGTTTGGAATTTTTAAACTGTTCGAAATTTGAATTTCAATCCCCACTGAGGCGTCTACAAACCTAGTCGACAATGAAGTGTTTGTTGTTGCTTTGTGAGATGTACTATTGTAAACAATTAATAAAAATTTAATGATGTGCAATTTATACGACAATCCAGTTTCATGTAAGGAATAAACTTACGTATACATTCCTTACGCATCGGTGTGTTATCATTTTGGAAAGTGTAATTTAAAAAACAAAACATATTTTGCTTAAGTTGTTTTATTATCTCCTTATATTTAAACATATCTTAAATATACAAAAAAAAACTTTTGTACCGCGTGTTGAGGGAAATGTCAGTTAAAGGTGAACGTGACATGGTTCTAAAGTGGATATATATATAGTGTACCACATCCCAGCCACGTAGCTGACTAGCTATGTATAACTGTAATCGTGTCCTAAGTCTACCGCCAAACAGTCGTGTTAACAGCGCTGTTGTATTCCGGTATAAAAGGTAGCAGAGCAAAAGCCTCACTCGCTTGAAGCTTCTAGGTGAGCACGTTCTCCATACAACGGCCTCATTGTCACTTACCATCAGGCGAGATTGAGTGCCAACCTATTTACATAATAATAATAATAACAAATCTTTCAGAATGTTTCCATTCAAATATTTTTCGCTATAATCTTTGCAAATAGAATACCTACTTTGTGCAGTAATTATTTCAAAGTATGACATTGGATTAATGGACTTTGATGTCAGCTACAATAACCGTTATGCAGAAAATGGTCCCTAGGTGGCGTTTTAAATAATTAAACTGAAGTTGAAAATTATGATTTACTATGAAGTTGTACGAGAATGATACTCGATTTACAATCCGATGCCCTACTTTTTGGTGAGACGCTTGTAAAATAAATTAAGAGTGATTTGAAAAAATATATTTTTAAACTATTTTACTTGTATTCACGTCGAATCAATCGTTAAGCAATGGAACGATATAAAACTCTGAGAACATCTGCCGCTGGTCTTCCTTCTCAAGCTTCAGTTGTAACAGCAGGAGCCCGTTGGAGCTGCACCTCAGGACCACCTGAGAAATATTTTTTATACGTATAATGGGATTGACCTTGGCCTTCATCTCACGATGACGTAAGTGACGATAAGGCCGTTGTATACCCAGAAGCCTCAACCTAATGAGGCGATGGCTCTGCTACCATCCATACCGGCAAAATAGTGCTATTTAACACTGCTGTTTAGCGGTAGACTTAGATGACATGGTCGTAGCTAGCCAGGCGGACAAAGAAAATGTGCTACCACCAACCTAACCGAGTATCGATAGGTACGCACTAGGAATCAAACCTGGGACCTCAGAATTGTGAATCCAACATTATTTTTAGGATTCTACCGGACTTTTTTCTAAATACAATTTTTCTCACGACCATCAATGACTATATAGTAAATACATTTCTACTAGAAGTCGGGTTTAAATATTTTTAACCTTGTTATACAGTAAAATGTTTGCTTTTACTTTGCAAAATGTGGTTAATATTTCTACTGTACCTTGGTAGATATGGCAAGCGCCTTCATGATGTGCCGGATGTGGTGCAGCTGGTATTTGAGCGTGATGGACTCTTCGCAGCTGAAACTCTGCACCATGTCCGAAGACTTGGGCATGTCGATACATGATCTGTCCTGTAATGTTCAATAAATGCGAATCACGACTATTTTTTCTCGCAACTTCGGAACTTATCCCACTGAAAACACTTTCCAGGGATAAAAGTAGCTTATGTCCATATCCATGTACCAGGCGCTAAGAAGTAACGAGCAATACAATCCCTCAACCACACAGAACCTCATTTAGCCCAATCGAATTAGAATTTGACCCTTAATCGATCCGTTGCGTCATGCGCCATCTTGATTTTGATTTTTACCTCGATTTGTCATACCATAATCATATTTTTAATCGACTTCAAAAAAGGAGGAGGTTATCAATTCGACGGGTATGTTATTTTTCTTACCTCAGAACTTTTGACTGGGTGAACCCATTTTGATAATTCTTTTTTTATTTGAAAGGACGTGTGGTCCCATTTCAATTTGGTCCAGTTCTGACAACGGCATCCATGAGAAAACGATATAAATCTTAAATTTGCCTCAGTAAAAGTAGAGTTTTAGGGCATTGAAGTCGGTTTCCTGTATTAAAAAATAATCGCGAAGTTCATTTTAAGGGTAAAATCGAGACGCTCTTAAGACTCCGCTGTCAGTCTGTCACCAGGCTGTCTCATGAACTGATTCTTTAGATTATAGTACGTACGTACGGAACTTTCGTGCGGACTCGCACTTAGGTATTAGGTATCGCTAAAGTATTATGAGGGCCGATCCCGGCGGCACTGCAATGCCGGGCCGACCCGTGCCGGGAGTGGAGCGAGCCCCGAACATCCCGACTGGATACAAAAATCAGTTTAATATACTGGTCCCACAATGTGGGAACTTTCAGATATTAAGCTGAAAAGAACAGATACTACACTTTGATCTTAGCCAAAAGGCCGAGAAGCGATACCAGTCAAGTCGCTCTCAGGGGTAGTCATTCGAGCAGCAAAAATGTCATCACCGCCATGTAGAAACTACCAACATAAATTTTCGGTTGCTAAATAATATGCCAGTACGTGATCAATACTCGGATGACGTTTACCAACCGCATCGTTAAGTTTGCTTTCCTGTTGTGTTTACTAGTGCCATCTATTGACGATTTGCTAGAAGCAGTGTGTTTCAGTTGCAGGTTGCAATATCGTTTGGTGAGTGTATACCATGATATTTAATCAACTATACGCATTGATATACCGTATTACACATTAATAATTTAATATAAACAAGCTCAAAGTCACTAAGCGAACAATGGAACGAGCTATGGTCGGGATTTCTCTACGTTATAAAATCCACATCGTTCGAAGAACCTAAACCGGTGGGGAGTAAAGGTTCTCGAGAGGCGACCACGTACCGGGAAGCGTCTACCGGGCCGTCCCCCTATTAGATGGACGGCGGGAGTCGCTGGATGCAAGTGACTCGGGACCGGTCAATGTGGCATACTATGAAGGAAGCCTATGTAAAGCAGTGGACGTTTCCGGGCTGATGATGATAATGATGATGAATTTAATATACGTATTAATATCACATTATTATTTTAATAATAAATATAGATTGTATTATTACGATACAATAATATCGAGTTTTATAATAGTAATAAATATTATGTTAATTGTGTTTTTATACATATAAAAAATTACGTATAAATGGTTCCGAATTTTAGATAAAGTCTATCTAAGAAAATGTATAAATAAATATACAATGTTGAACGCGCAACAAACTTGGTATATTAAAACCTATAAAAAAAGTGACATGGATTATTTATATGTACAAAGCCGGGTCTCCTGTCAAAGTTATTGAAACAAAACAAATAATAAAAACAATCAACAAAGTAATCAACACAAAACATTGTTCAATAAAACAAAGTTGGTGTGATGAAACAAACATTTGTGTTATGTACTTAAATTGCTGCATGTTTTAGTAAAACTTTCTATGGAGTTCGGGCTTAAGACATTTCCTTCAACAAACTACATAGAAACTAGCAAGGTGTGTTGTTTATCAATAATGAATAAAATTATTATTTTTTTGTATGCTGAAACAACAACATAAATACGGTCCAGCTGAAAATCAGCCAAAAAATGGTCATAGACCATATATCACAGCATCAGTCTGAGCTGATCACTGTTTTTCAAGGACGGCTTATTTACCTTATTCAAAATGTAGTTCTGTTTTTAATCTTCTTTGCTTAATTACTTTTAAAAAATTTATGTTGGTTAGCAAATGAACCTTAAAAAATTTCTTAAGAGAAAAAAGCCAAAATCGTGAACAAATGTACTAGCGTACCAAATGTACCAACCTGCATCCCATAAGTAACAATGCTGACATTAGGATGTTCCGGGGAAAGATTGAGCTCAATAATATCACAGGACCTCTCTATGTCACTCAGGAGGCCCAGGAACGCAGGGGCCTTGAGTACAAGCTTGGCAACTTCGCTGGTATCCTCATCATGAAGCTGTAGTACTGAATCTGCTGTTTGTGTTGATATCTCACAGTCCGTCATCACATTGTTGGCTGATTGCGGTTGAAGACTGAAATGCGAGAATTTCTGTTTAAACACGGTTCATTTCTTATAGGACCACCCCATGTCAGGATATCATAAAAGAAGAGTAAGGGTAAATGCATCAACATCTGGGCCAGCTGGCGTTTCTGGCAAATCCACTCACTGAAAGCTCACCACGGTGGTCTATGGTATAACCCATGCAGCAAACTTAGGCAGTTGATGACAACATTAATTCAACTTACACTAAAAGTAAAGGTGATCCCTCACATCTGTAATACATTTTCAGGCTAGACTCTTCTCCGGAGCCAAATATGTTGAGACATTCAGACAGCACTGCGATACTGATCTGAAATTATGTAAGTATTTTTTGATGATTTATACTATTAAATTAATAGTAAAACAATACATTGTTGGTACATTTACTATTAAAGTTATTGCGTTCCGAATTTAGGTCTGGATTAGTACAGGGTTTCCTACCTTTTGAAAAATTTGATGAGCGTCTGCAAAATCCCACACACAATAAACTTAATTACGGTCATTAGACCACAAATATGTAAAACTTTATCGTTGTAAAGATTAAACCATGAGTGTCGTGGTTGCAGTTATTTACTTGGATAACACTCAGAAATGGATAACCGAATAGATACTTGTTCGTTTGATACGGAGTTCTTGAGTATCGACCACATACTATAGAACATGTAATAGTATTTTTTTATATAGCCTCATTTTATTACACATACAAGATATTTTATTACACCCTCTATTTTAAGATTTATATACTCACTTTGAACATGACATGAACATCACTTCTCACATGGTATTCATTGAAGTTATCAGAAGGGACGTACGCTGAGGCCTGCATACATTTACCATCCTCAACTGTCAGCTTGAGACCTTCAGGCAGGGCACAGAATACAGCTGACTGGAAATATTTACATATACACATATATTATTAGTTTGTTTTAACAAATGATATTGTCCATAGTAACCAAAGACATTTAATATTAATAGACCGGACAAAGCAAACAAACGTTTTGATCCTAAACTTATTGCCAATTGTTAATACCAATTGGTAATAAGTTACTCAATCTAGTGTCACATCACGTCATGCGGCCGTACAAGACATTTGACATACCATTGACTTTTGAGATCAAAATGTTTATATGAAACGTTTCCCAATGACCGCTCTATAACCTATTACTATATTTAAATCTCTCTGATAATAACACTTAATTTATATCCAAAACTTTATAAAAGGGCAGAATAAGAATGTAAGTCAAACTGCATGTATATATATATATCATTCATAAATGGCAGTGTAAAATCCCTTTGTATGGGATATCTAAATTGCATCTGTGCGAACTGAATTGCTCCTTATTATATTATGGCAAGACACTGTTTATTCAAATGTCTTAGTCAAGAGAATTTGCTATAAACACCATGCTTGGCAGGTGGATTGGTGATGGCAATAAGACGTTGTAACATAAGACATATGCTGCTGCCCATCTCCTGAATATTGTTTCACTCAGGCAGATGTTATTTAAGACACCTGCCACTACTCTGTAGTATGGATGTTTTTCTCTGACCCTTTGATCACAAAATGACAGCCCAAAGCTGAGGTCATCGTCGTAGTTGCTCGAAAAATCTTAGCTGTCTGAGCTCCATCCGTGCTCGACAATTGTCCAGGTGAAGATTGTCAAGTCCATTGAATAACAAAGAGTATAGAATGTTATTGTTAGAGAAATATTGTTACATGTGAAAGTAATTAAAATTGTGCTCTTGAGCAGTCTAATATTCTGAACCAAATAATTGGAAGTGCATTAAAATCATACTTCATGAGTAATGCAGATTAGAACATAAACTTAATGAAATATCAAAGCTAGTGGACATGCCTGAACGAGACAGAAAAATAAAAAAATTCCTTACCTCTTGAAATTGAATGGCCTTCAACAAACTACACAGAGTCTTTCCAGAGTCCATAGAGGCTGTGAAATAATACTGTGATGTGCCATCGTCCATTTTATTCATCGTCAAATTCAAACATCGACTTCACCAGCATTGAATATTGTTCTTGAGTCACTTGGTGGTCAGTCACCCTTCCTAGTATCTGAGCAATACGGCCTGCCAAGATATGCTTACAGCATATCTGGGTTTTACGCACAATAACTTGATGCTTGAAGGCACGACATGGGCAGAAGTTGATTCTTGGAAATATTCGGTAGTAACGATCGTTTTCGCCTCTAATTTCAATTAAAGTTCTTAGCTTATTTGCAGTTGAGTAGACCTCTAATGTAAGATATTTTTCTAAAATGTCTAGCGCTCTTTGCAGTACGGCACCAAATACTGAATGCAGTGATAGTAATTCTTCGTCTGTAACTGAAAAGTTACTATATTTAGACTAAGTAGAAAGTAAATTTAATTGTTTGTAAATATAACCAAAAAAGCTTACGATGTTTGCTGCTGCATTCACGTACGCGGGTTTCTAGTTGGTTAAGGACTTGTTCAGCAACAATAGGCACTTTAGAAGGAACGAAACTATCCATTATATCTGCATTTTTTCAGTTCCTTAACCATTTCCCCACAACTTTTACTATTTTTTCCTTAGAAACCGTAACTCCCGCGCTTATTTATTTAATATTTGGCAGTAAACAACACATTTTCAAAGTATGCTTAACACGTTTGAACTCGTAACGAAAATTAAAATTGATGAACAAATTGGAAAACGGCGTTGAAAGTAAATTAATTTTGTTTTGTTATTATTTTATATTTTTTTTATATTTTCACTTTGTCGCCCATAAGTAAAAAATCAGTGCCTCTTACACAAACAGTTGTAATATTTTAATTGTGTCTTCTAAGTAGTCTGTGATTTTAATTTGTCGTGCTAAACGTCTTCTTCTATAGCGCTCCACTACACGCACATTTCTACGCATTTTACGCTACTTTTACCACAGCGTTATACGAAAACTTTTAATTGTAGTGCGTACTTGGAAACATTATTGTCATTTTCCGAATTTTCCGAAGTGCATTTCATGTTTCATGAAAAATCTATGAAAAAGCCAAAATAACAATGCTACCGAAATACTCAACTGTAATGGATTATTCATAACGCCATAATTCAACAAATACTTATCAGAGAAACAGTAAGCAAAGCAAAATTTTATGCAATGAGTTTAATTTCCAAAATATGTATTATATTGACGTGGTTGCTATTTCAGGTGTTTGATCGAAGATGCCGAAGATACCGGAGCACTTGGAGCTGCAGCATCTAGTGGACCTGTCGGCAGGCAGCGGCGATGAAACCATACCGAATCTACTGGAAAACAAACGACCCCTAATTAAAAGATGTCCATACCTGGGGTTGATACTGGCCACATTATCATCACTATTTTTCTCACTATGCTCCGTCATCGTAAAGAGTCTGGTTAACATAGATCCGATGCAGCTCGCCATGTTTCGGTTTATAGGGGTATTACTTCCAACTATACCTGTAGTTATTTATACAGAGCAACCAGTGTATCCCCAAGGAAGGCGACTACTACTAGTCCTGCGCTCCATTGTGGGTACAGTAGGGTTAATGTTAAGTTTTTATGCGTTTCGTAACATGCCTTTAGCTGATGCATCTGTTATAGTGTTTTCCGTACCTGTTTTTGTTGCTTTATTCGCTCGAGTGTTCTTAAAAGAGCCATGCGGGATTTGGAATACGATATCTATCATATTAACTCTAATAGGTGTTGTACTTATCACCCACCCACCGTTTCTGTTTGGTGACGACCCAACAGTGGAACATAATGAAAATTATAGTAAGTTGAGAGGCGCTGTGGCTGCATTTGTTTCTACAATATTTGGAGCTAACGCTTATGTTTTGCTTCGAGTTCTGAAAGGCTTACATTTTTCAGTTATCATGACTAACTTTGGTGCTATTGCCATATTGCAGACGTTCTTCTACTCTGTTATATTTGGAGTGTTATGTATGCCTAATTGTGGAACAGAGAGATTCCTAGTTGTTTGCTTGGCATTGTTCAGTTACCTGGGGCAGATATTATTGACAATGTCTCTGCAGATGGAGCAGGCAGGCCCCGTGGCAATAGCTCGTTCTGCAGATATTGTCTTTGCCTTTCTTTGGCAGGTCATGTTCTTTAATGAGATACCTAGTAAATTTTCCGTACTTGGAGCAATATTAGTTCTGAGCTCCGTAATGTTGGTCGGTCTCAGGAAATGGGCTTTGGCTTTACCATCTGATTCACAATTGAGGAATAAATTAGGTGTATTGGCACGATAATTATATTTAAAATAGCATATGCGTAGGTATAACCTATAATGGTGACACTTAAGATGATACGCTAAGACTTTGTTTTTTCTAGTCAGTTTCGTTAGAAAGCTTTTGAAACATTAAATTTTCTGTGATGGGATGATCAGAGATAAAGTTAAATCTTTTGCAGTCATAAATACTGTTTATTATTAACATATTTGCTACAACTATGGATAGCTGAAATCAGTGTTTGAGTGTTTTGAGAAATTCTTCCTTGAAGAAGGAATTTCTTCTATTCCTTCCTTGTTTTAGTCATACCTACAGAATAGTCCTTACTGTAAGGTATTATTCCTAAGGACAGGAACACAATAATTATTATTATTCAAATAATATTTAAGTAAACCTTCACCCTATAAGACTGTTATTTAAGTCCATCATGAACCTGTGTTGTGTGTTTGCCTGCATTCCTTGCATCGGTGTTGTAGAAATCATATCAAAAACTTTACTACTTGTTACCTGTTTTCACTATGTTTGGTTACTTAGAAAAGCAGAGTGCTTGACACCTTTTATTACCGATCTACTTTCTACATAGCACGTAAATAACTTTAAGTTGATTGAGTGGGAGGGGGATATGTATTGTAACTTCAAGGGCATTGATTGGCCAGACATACCACATACTGATGAGGTTGATTATTTTAAATACGTTGAATAAGATCTATGCTGGCATCATTGTCTTTAGTTATTGTATGTGCATATGATAGCTAGCACTCTGCTTTAATACTAAGCTGTTAATACTCTAAAAGTACCTTTAATTTATTGTATAAAATACTAATATATTTTGCCTTTCTAAGTAACTGTGTTAGGTTAAAGTAATAATTCAATTTACTTCTATAAATGCAGTTATAAATTATAATTAAAACTCGCTCCAAGGCTAACCGTAACCGTAAAAATAAGCTTAGATATATTATTATGTGAGATAAGGTACAATTATCCCGACTGCATAACTATGTTGATCAAGGTACTTCCGCTATTTTGCCATTTTGAAATTTAGCAATAAAAATATTTTATCGATAATTTCAGTTGTGGCATCTGTGGGTCACCTTTTCCCTTAATACTATTCCAAATTTCAAGTTGATAGCATTAATAGAACCGTTTTTCCCCCAAAGGGTAAAAAACGAATATTTAGGTTTCAGCCGAAAGGCTTGACCCACTGTGAGATAAACCCTTCTGAACATCAGCGCCATCTAGTAGTTTCATAGTGCAAATATACAGCGCGTCGGTGATTGGCTGTGCTGTAACGGTAGTGGGAGGTGTCAGCGCGGCTGTCAGGCACGCGAGTCGCGTGTCTCTTCAGTACCGAACCTGTAAGAATCGGAAGCGAGGCGGAAGCCGGCAAGAGATTATTTGGTGGGTCAAGCCTTTCGGCTGAAACCTAAATATTCGTTTTTTACCCTTTGGGGGAAAAACGGTTCTATTTAGGTGTTCGAGCCTTCCGGCTTGACCCACTGTGAGATGTTTATTATCTGCCGGCGCTGACCCAGCGTACTGTGAATTAATTGTGTGTGGTTTGTAGGAAACCGGTCCGAACATATGACTTCAAATTATATTTTAAGCTGATCTTCCCAAAAATATATATAAATACATGAAGAAGCCTGTCTTATACAAATCAAGTTAATACCAAAATCTCAAAAACGAGTACATTGTATAACAAAGCCTCAAAATCGGACATAGTAGGGCAGGCCCTCTTGCTGTTCCTTGATCTCACTTCCTTGAAACAGTCCCATAGCGTTTGAACTGTTATGCCAATTTCCCTTGCGTAGTATCACGCACATGTCGAGTTTTGTTAGACCAGTTGTCTGAAGCGACTGCGGCTCGAAAACTACCAAGAGAGCCTTATATGTTTGCATTCCTAAATATCTATCGAAGCCCGACAGCTATAAAGATACTGAGGCTTCTTTCACCTTATTTCCGGTGGTGATAATTAAGTTTGTCAAGGTTAGATCCGCTCTACGTTTTCTTCTTCTTCCGATATATGGATTAACATAGGGATCCAAGAGATCTAGTTTAACTTCTTTATTCTTCAACAGACACCAATCCGGCTGACCATAATTAGTACTGTCCGTTTCAGAGCCGAAAGACGGCCATAATATGATTTTGTTTTTGGAAATAAAATGTCGATCTTACTCGTAGTTTACGTTGAATAATGTCAAGACATGAATGCGGCGGCCTGAGGCTAAGAGTATTAAGGTGTCCTGCGGCTAAGAGTAATATGTCACTACGTGCTGAAATGCTTAAAATCAATTGGAAACGTATATCAACGCTTATTTGTAATAACCACATGAAAAGGTCTGATACATCCTATACGATGTTGTTGTTTTTTCCTTTAAGGGGTTTTCCACAGAATTTCTCTGTCTCCTTCATTAGCGGATGTAATCGGCTCACCCTGCGAAGGTTTTATAAGCGTGGCAACTGTTGGACTGTATGGACAAGTATTGTTTTGGTGGCTGGTAGTATTTTCCTGGTTTTCAAAAAACAAGTTCCGAAGGGCTCACGGCCGTAACTCGTCGATCGTAAGATCGTACGTCTTTGAGAGGCTCACCATAAAGCTTACTCCCGTCTCGGTGCTATAAAGATATATATTGGCCTTGGGAGATGGTCACTCGTGGAATCAATGCTGGCGTGGGGGAAAAAACACCTCCAGTTTGTATTTCCATGGTTGGCTGAAGGCATCCGCGTACTAGCTTTCGGTGTCCTTGTGCTCATCGCTCATATATTAGAGCTACATGTACATGAATGTAAATAAAATGATTTGATTTGGATAAAGAAATAGAATATATATTATTTAGGTTACTTTGAGATCGTAAACTAAACTAGTGCGGATGACTGCCCCTAGGAAAACATCTATTTCTGGAATTCCCATCCTCCAGGAAATTTCTTATTTCGTGGTGTCTAGGTGCCACTCTTGCTGGGGCTTCAGTATGGACAGACTGTCTGCGGGGCCATCGCATCTGCGTGGCAAATACTTTGGTACCACTGTGGTATTATGGAAGTCGGCCAGGTGTTAAGATTTTGAGCCAATATGGAGGAGTATTCTTTCATCTCGTTCATCACTGTATTCTGATACTGCTATCGGATTGTCAGTTTGGGAAACGATCGTTCTTCCTTGGAGCTCCCTCCATTCTGATCGTAAGACTTCTAACAATACCCTACCTGCCTGCCAATTATTTTGGTGTTCCAGCCTAAACCGAGGTCTGGTGCGTCGGTGGCCACAAAAGCTGAAGGTGGATCAGCCTGGAGCCATTTATATGTGTTGGAGGCACCAATGTGGTTCTTCATTTGCTTGGTCAGGTAGTCAGAACGATTTGTGTTTTCCCATATCATGTCACGATGTTGCTGCGATATGTGTGAGCCTGCAGCATAGAACATTCCGTGGGGCAACGTTTCAAGCAGACCAAAAACAAAATTACTCAAGAGTTACTTTGCATCCTCCTACATCCGTCTGACTTTTATAATTGTACCTGTGATAATAATAATATTCTTGATATATGTTTTATTTTCTTTCACTTTTGAGCTAGGTAAGAGTTTTTTTTTGTTAGAAATAGTATTCCAGTTGAGGCCCAAATATTCTATTTGTTGCTTATGCACTAAGTCAGATTTTGCGGTGTTTATGTTCCAACTTAGCTTTGTCAAAAAGCAAATGGTCCAAATCGTCTGTTTTTCTAACATGGTTTTGTTTTGTTTATTCATAGGCAAAAAACAACAACAACATCAAGATAAACTATCACTCGAATTCCATTCTGGCGAAGTATAGAGGCCACTCAATCGATCGGGCACTTGATAGCCAGAGGGGTAAACGGCTAATATTATAAATAATGCCTTTGAAAACGAAGAAGAAGTACCTTCTGTGTGGTTTACTAAAGAGTTTTACCCAATAATCATATTTTTGTATCGATTGAGATACCTGTTTCAGACTTATCATTCGAACATTTTGGCGGTCGTACAATGTGGGTAAGAATGCCCGAGCCCCCGCAGTAGGGACCCATATAGCTCGCCGATGATGACGATTTGGGAGCCGTCAGATTTTTCTCTTAAGAATATTTAAAAAACCCATAATGGAACACCTATGTACAACCTATGCTTACGAATAAAGATTTTGACTTTTGGAAGTCCTTTTCATCTCGAAGCTTTGATATTATAAAGTCTGATTATTTAGTTGTCACGTGTTCTTTAACTGCACAAATTAGTCTGTGTTTTGAGAGGAGATGATCAAAACAAACCACGATACTCAGTTCACGAAACAATACGTTATTTATTCAGATATTACACATTTGTCTTAGATTAGACGAGAATAATGTATGACGCAATAATATAGCGCTGTGCGCGCGTGGTCGGCTAGGGGCGCGGGGAACGACTGGCGAGCCCCGAGTCGCAAAACGTCAAGTCAGCATACTGTGACGTATGCGCCCCTACATCACACCCCCCTAGAATTTGGTACGATGAAAAATACATAAATTTTGAAATCACAAACCAAATTATAACTACTAAGATATGACTCGATATAAACAAAGAATGCACTGCGATAAACCTACAACAACAATGCGTAACATGATAGCTTTGCTTACATCATGACTCTGTAACAGTTCAATGTTCATGCGAAATCATTAAGTATACATTGCTGGCAATATACATTACTGTTTGTACATTATTAAATTTAAACAATCAAGTTCTTATATACTAGATCAAATATTTTTTCTTTACCAAACTGTGAACGAAATGCCTTTTATTAAAACGTAAGTAATATTTGTGAACTAAAGTGAGAAAAATAAGTAAATGCTAAAACACTTATGAAAATATCACCTTAGTGGGTGTGGGCTGCTTTACCAAATAAATGTAAGGTTAAAAGAAATTGCAATAAAGTACGCACATGCCTAAACTATTTTGCTTACCTAGATGACCTTAATTACTAGAAACGTGCTGGCATCTTTGTTACGCGTCCACTGCGCGTTTTCTTCAGCGGTGGTCTATCACCGCGTACATTGCCGTGCACTGCTTCCGAAGCCGTCTTGATTTCTGTACTTGGTGGCGCAACCGTGTTGTCCGAATCATTAAGAACGTATGCCGGTTTCAGTCTATCGATAGAGATATTTACCCGCCTGTTTGGTAGCTGCAGTTCGAAAACTTTCGAACCTCTTTTAATGACCTCGAAAGGACCATCATACGGAGTTTTCAAAGGCTTCCGCACTGCATCATCTCTGACAAACACATGTGTGCAAGATTTTAAATCTCGATGCACGAACCAGTTTTGGTTACAAAGATGATTAATAGCGATAGGTCTGAGCCTGCTAATTGCTTCGCGTACGTTCTCAAGGACACCACTTGAGCCACCATGTACAGAATTACCTGTTGAAAAATAGTCACCTGGTAATCGTAACGGCTTGCCGAACGTATATTCGGCTGCACTGACGCCGTTGTCGCTACGTCCCGCAGCGCGAAGTCCTAATAACACCGTTGAGAGTTCGTCTACCCATGACCTTGAGTCTAGGCGAGCCATCATCGCTGCTTTGAAACTGCGATGCCAGCGTTCCACGATGCCGTTAGCCTGTGGATGGTAACTAGTGGTCCTTACCTTTTCGACCCCTAAGTACTTCATCAAATCGGTGAATAACTGGCTTTCGAATTGCCGCCCTTGATCCGTTGTTATTCGGCAAGGACAACCGTATCGCGTGATCCAGTTATCATATATTACCTTAGCGACAGTTTCCGCCGTAATATCCTTTATCGGTACTGCTTCCGGCCAGCGCGTACCTCTGTCGACCATGGTGACAAGATATCTATACCCTTCCTCAGTCGTGAGTAAAGGTCCGACAATATCAACATGTAAGTGTTCGAAACGCTCTGCCTGTTTAAAAGCTCCGTATTCTGATATTGTATGCCTACCGATCTTTGCTTTTTGACACCTAATACAAGACTTGGCCCACTTACCTACGTCTGTGTTCATACCCGGCCAAAAATATCTTTTCGCAACCAATCTGCGTGAAGCTCGAATTCCTGGATGGCTTAAGTTATGCAAATTATCAAATACCTGACGCCTAAATTCCTTAGGTAGGTAGAGTCGAGCGGTCGATGTTGATATTTCGCAATACAACTCGTGGTCACATGTAGGCACAAATATGCTTTTAATGCATACGCTATTGTTGTAGTCTGTATGACGTCGTTGCGAAATGTAGGTGTCCAATTTCTGCGAATCGGCCAGCCGTTCCAAATCTAATGGTGCTGGGCATGAAATCGTCGCTACACGCGATAAGGCATCGGCCACACTATTGTGTTTACCTTGTACATGCCGAATATCGGTTGTAAACTCGCTAATGAACAATAGCTGCCTTGTACGCCTCGGCGTCTCCGCGTCAGTAGCTGATTTTGATCTTGAGAACGCGTGTACTAGCGGTCGGTGGTCCGTATATATGACCAGCGGTCTGCCTTCGAATATTTTTCTAAAATATTTTAAGGCAGAATAAATGGCTAATAATTCTCGATCATACGTACTATAACGCTGTTGCGGTGTCGTCAACTCCTTAGAGAAATACCCAAGAGGCTTCCACAAACCTTTTTCCATTTGTTGTAGAACTGCCCCTATGCACGTGTCCGACGCGTCGGTCATTAGCGCCAACGTAGCGTCCGCGCTCGGGTACGATAACGTCGCAGCGTTCTCCAGTTGCGACTTACATTCTCGAAATGCTGATTCCGCATCCGGTGTCCACACAATGGGTGTTTTGTCGTTCTTCTTGGCGTTACTTAGGTATTTTGTTAAAATACATTGACTTTTTACCGCCTGTGGGATGTGGTTCCTGTAAAAGTTTACCATTCCTAGGAACCGACGAAGTTCATTGATGTTCTTTGGTTTCGGATAGTCACAGATGGCTTTGACTTTATCGTCCAAAGGCCGTATCCCATTGGAAGTGACGCGGAAACCAACGAAATCTAATTCGGCAGCTCCAAAACAACTTTTCGCCAAGTTGATCGTTATACCAAACCTGTTTAACCGCTCGAAAAGTAGCCGCAGGTGCTCTCGATGCTGTTCCTCGTTGTCACTGGCGATGATGATGTCATCAATATAGCTGAATAGAAAATCTAGCCCTTCTAAAACGGTATGATTCATGAAGCGCTGGAAGGTCTGGGCCGCATTCCGAAGTCCGAAGGTCATCCTCGTGAACTCGAATAATCCGAAGGGCGTGATAATCGCGGTTTTGTCGATATCCGCCGGATTAATTGGAATAAAATGATAGGCCCTGTTGACATCGATTGACGAAAAAATTTTCTTACCTGCCAAAATGTATGTGAAATCGCCTAAACGGGGAATGGGGTACCTGTCTGGTTTGGTTATAGCGTTCAGCTGCCTGTAGTCACCACAAGGACGTATATCTCCATTTTTCTTAGGTACCACGTGCAAAGGACTCGCCCACGAGCTCTTTGATGGTCTGCAGATGCCCATTTCCTGCATATTTTTAAACTCATCTCTAACCTTTTTGTAGCGGTCCGGTGGCAGCGGACGTGCCCGTGCGAACACCGGTGGCCCCGTGGTCTCTATGTGATGTTTCACCGAATGCTGTGGAGTCTCCTTAAACGAAATTGGTTTTGTTATATCTGGAAATTCATTTAGTAATTTACTATATGGGTGGCATTCGTCTACAGTTTTGATTGATGACACAGAACTATTTACGACACTTGCAATTATATTTTTTTTAGTATAATTATCGATAAGCCTTTTTGTTTTAAGATCGACAAGCAAACCATAATGGCTTAGAAAATCCGCTCCGATTATGGGTTGCTTGACGCCTGCAATAATAAACGTCCATTTAAAAATTTTACCTAAACCCAAATCAATATTCATACAAGTTGTACCATAAGTATTTATACGCGTGTCGTTTGCGGCGTATAGATTATACTCGCTTTTGTCGCAACTAGCTTTACGCCTAACTACACCAACAGGTATCACTGACACGTTCGCTCCTGTGTCAATAAGAAAACTTTGACCACTATTATTGTCTTGCACACATAGACGGCGATTAACATTGCCTATGCAGGGTCCCGTCGTCGACTGCACAGCTTCTAGTTTCCCTGGTTGACTTTTCCTTTCCAGCTGCAAGGACTCCTGCACTTAAAAGCCTTTGCTCCGAAACGCTGATGAAAATAACACAGCTTCCTGCCCGGCGGTCGTCCTTGCTGTGTATCGTAGTCCTTGCGGAACTGTGTCCTGACGCGGCGATCCTCATTCCAGCGTCTTCTCTCTCTACGCAGCTCCGCCACTTCAATGCTGAGCTCCTCCATCTTTGCTGTAACACTGCTCTCTTCGCTACTTCCGGTCGACACGCTTGCTACTTCTACTGGCTTCAGGCTCTCCATAACCCTATCGGCCATCGCTGCCAACTCCGTCAAAGCTGTTACACTGGAGGCTGCTAACGCCGTTCTGACTGCAACCGGTAGGTGGCCTTGCCATAGCGGTCTGAGCGCGTTATCCTGGAAGCTAGTGCCAGCCAGGTTCTGCATACATCTAAGCAACTGAGAAGGCTTCTGCTCACCAAGCTGCATCTCTCCAACGAGCCTCTGTATTTTTCTATCCTCTGACTCCTGATAGACGCTCAACAACCTTGCTTTGATTGCCTTGTACTTCTCCTTTTCCGGCGGCTTCTGAAGGATGTCCGTTACCTGAGGTAACACTTGCTTGCCCAATTTCGTGACAAGTAGCTGGAACTGTGCGGCATCACTGGCATGCTGCGGCAAAACAGCAGCTTCGTACTGCAGGAACCACAGCTCCGGTTGATCCGTCCAGAAGTCCGGTACGCGTGCGTCGACGGAGATTCCTTTGACCTCCTTATTCTCTTCCGCCATTTTTACACGCGCGGTGATAAAAAAGGTAGTTATATATCTAATATAGCCTACCTAGCCAACCGAAAGTGAGTCGCCCCCTAATAGCGTGGAACTGAGTATGTACAACACTGGAACAGTTCACTAAAACGGGTCACCAATATAAAGTCTGATTATTTAGTTGTCACGTGTTCTTTAACTGCACAAATTAGTCTGTGTTTTGAGAGGAGATGATCAAAACAAACCACGATACTCAGTTCACGAAACAATACGTTATTTATTCAGATATTACACATTTGTCTTAGATTAGACGAGAATAATGTATGACGCAATAATATAGCGCTGTGCGCGCGTGGTCGGCTAGGGGCGCGGGGAACGACTGGCGAGCCCCGAGTCGCAAAACGTCAAGTCAGCATACTGTGACGTATGCGCCCCTACAATATTTATTGCATCAATATCTCAGAGGTTCTCGGTTTGAATTAGCTGCAATTTTCGACTTTTAATATTTCGTACGGTGGTTTTATAAGAAAGGAATATACCGTAGCCTTCCAGCAAACTAAGAATTGCTTGCAGAGCAACCAGTGAAAAGGTTCGGGCGAATCTGATCCCGTACTTCACCTGCATGCAAATATCTACATTAAGGCATCCTTCCGTTAGCCAGGGCAGAACTATTTTTGTAGGTACTGCTTCTATTGTTCTCTGCTATCGGTCGAAAGTTTCAGACGTTTTCTTTTCGATCACGGTGCTGATTTGCCCATTGAGTTTTACCTGAATTATTATGTGCCGATGCCGGTAGAAATTTCTTACCAGTTTTGCGACTGGGGCTTGTCGTTATCGTTAAAAAACGTACAGCCCCCCCCCCTTCTGCCTCCGTTAGTTCCTCTTCCTAGAAGAGATAAGTATCCAATGGGGGAATATCAGGTAAAATGACATTGAGCACCTTATTCGGGCGTTTATGTCTATTGTTTGGTCTCTTCTACCATATGTGTATTGCAGCGAACCGTCACTAACTTTCCTGAAAGCGCGTTGTTGATTCAGGAAGTTTTTCTGGATCTCCAACTGCAGATTTGGATCCACCTTTAAGCATTTTTCATGAAAGGTCAACTCCAAGATCAAGTCAGTCCGTTCCAGTTGACAAACTGAGTTCCAGGCGGGTGTTGATGTTGCTTGGAGACTATTCAGCTTTAGTCTGGCGAAAAACAGGAGTTGCATGGAACGTCTCCTGAACCTCGGCGTAATGGGCGTTTATCCAGACATCTTTATTTAAACGTAAACATATTCAACCTGGCTTAAACAGTTTTGGATCAGTATATGCTAATTTCAGCTCAGCTTCAGATTTACGTGGCGTGAAGTTACGGACGACAACAGCGTCTGTTTCTGAGGCTGTAGCTAACGATTTTAGTTCATTCAGCTTCCTTTGTGATGACGCAATTTGTGCCGGCAATATATCTTTTCCTGTTTCCTGTCTCCACGGGAGGTTTACAACAGTTTCCTGCGTACCTGGTTACGCTACATAGAAAGAAAGTGCTCGGAAAATCTTCGGATAGAATGTTATCTTCATCTGACTCCTATGGTTCATCCCACTCTGAAGTGGGTTTGATCTGACAGTAAGTGCATCATGCGTTCGAAACAGGAGGTTTGCATGTCGGTGAATGTATGTAAATGTGTGTTCCCGACGGGAAGATTTGGTAGTGGGATGTCCCAATGGGGACTCTCTTCGTTTCCTTGAGGAACTGGCTTTTGAGGTGCGTCTCGGGTTGAGAAGTTGCATCGTGCACATAAAAAGGTCATAGGACCTCGCGTAAATCCTCACCATGAATATGTGTAGAGAGTACAGTTCAGTAGAGGGTGCGTCCCAGTAGCCAAACGCGTGGTATCAACCTAATGCACCGGTATTTTTTCTCTGACATTGAGGTATCGTCTGGTGAGGGTCGATCCCTCTTCTGTAGGGACTGCGACTCGCAGCTTTGCTTACGTTGACAGTGAGAGGGATTCGCCGAACAGGTCCGACTGGGATAAATCTTCGACCTCCTACGGCATCCAACCACCAAAGTAGTGGTCGTCAATGACTGCCAAAATCGTTGTCTTCTGTTGGAACAGGCCTTGGCACAGTTAGTCCATGACCATAGGTGCCATGATCTGTACTGAAGCCAAAACATCACAGTCAGTGAGACGTCATTGTGATGTGATAGAATGCTTGCGACGTGCTACGTGTTGTATGAAAACGTGAGTCCAGTCGTATCATTGATACGACAAGGACTTATCAATCAATGCGTTTGGTCTCATCAATAGATATCTCAAGAGTCGGCTGATGCGACCCGAAGCCTTGGCAGGTGTGACTAGACGTCTCGGATGATGCGACCGAACGCCTCGGCTGATGTAACCCGGCGTTTCGGTTGACGCGACCCAACATCTCGGCTGATATGACGCGGCGTCTCGGGTGATACGACCTGACGCCTCGATCAATGTGACTGTCGCTTCGATCAATGCGACTGTCACCTCGGCTGACGCGACGTGACTTTTCGGTCGATACGACTGTCGCCTCGGTTGATGCGACATGAAGTCTCAGTCGCTACAACCGTCGCCTCGGCTGATGCGACGTGACGTCTAGGTCGATACGACTGTCGCCTCGGTTGATGCGACATGACGTCTCAGTCGCTACGACCCTCGCCTCGGCAGATGCGACTTGTCACCTCAGTCGATACTACGTCGCCTCAGTCGATACGACTGTCGCCTCGGTTGATGCGACATGACGTCTCAGTCACTACGACCCTCGCCTCGGCTGATGCGACTTGTCACCTCAGTCGATACGACGTCGCCTCAGTCGATGCGACGTCGCCTCAGTCAATGCGACGTCGCCTCAGTCAATACGACGTCGTCTCAGTTGATACGACGTCGTCTCAGATGATGCGACGTGACGTCTCGGTCGATGCGACCAGACGTCTCAGTTGATGCGTCTCACAACGTTTGGTGCTTTGCAACAACCGAGTTGGTTATTGACTTAGTATCGCTCGTAGTAAGACGATAATGGCGACACCCCTGTGAAGCCTGCATGTGCCAGGGGCGACATGCTTGCACCGTTGTTGGTCTGAGTATCGTTCTTAGCGAAACGATAACGGCGACACCATTGTGACGCCCGCATGTGCCGGGAGCCACATGCTTGCACCGTTGTTCGTCGTGAGTATCGTGCTTATCGAAACGATAATGGCGACACCATTGTGACGCCTGCAGTTGCCGGGGGCGACATGCTTGCACCGTTGTTGGTCCTAGAATCATTCTTAGCAAAACGATAAGGGCGACACCGTTGTGACGCCTGCGTGTGCCGGGGGCGACATGCTTGCATTATATTCAGGTGTTTCGTTGTGGATTGTTTCCCTATCCAACTAAGGAAATCCACAACAAGTTACCATGAAAAAATAATAATAAATGTAGGTATGATTTTACCTGTAATCCTTGTAAATCAATGTCGTCGATGAATTTTCGTGTTGCGCACTACTACGACGCTGAAGATTCAAAAGCGTACTGAAGAGACACGCGACTCGCGTGCCTGACAGCCGCGCTGACACCTCCCACTACCGTTACAGCACAGCCAATCACCGACGCGCTGTATATTTGCACTATGAAACTACTAGATGGCGCTGATGTTCAGAAGGGTTTATCTCACAGTGGGTCAAGCCGGAAGGCTCGAACACCTAAATAGATCCTTAAATAATTAGCTATGGCAAATAGACGGATAGACATACACCTGAGTGAGATAAGGGTTCCATTTTTTCATCAGATGTTGTTGTTGACAAATTTAATGGGACTTCGCTCAGAATACTTTCATACACAATTTCTTTTACCATAATCTTTTAAAATCTAGTAACCTTTAAGTTGTTAAGTAATCACAAAAAAATAGTATATCATATTAATGTTCCTGACATGAATATCATAAAATTACAACTTTAGCTACAATAGCCATTACGTTACAAATGGTACCTAGATGGTGGTTATATCGTGTGTACAAATGAAAATTTCTCGACATTATAGTCCGATATCCGATTTTTACTAAATAAAGCCCGCTATCCTATTTTGTATTATAAAAGAATTGAATTATGAAACTTTTGTCAGCTAAATCTCTTTGATGTTCAACAGCGCCATAAAGAATTAAAACTGCATCTATAGAAGTGTCAGTCCATCCCGATTACCTACTTTTTAACCTATACTTATTAGTGATATGTATTTAAAGTCATATTTCATTAAACGCAAGCTAAAAATTTAATTATTGCTAGTAATTCTCATAGCTACATTGTATATTCTTGCATATTATCATAGTCACATATCACATTTTGCTGTTATTAGCTTATCAGATTATTTATTGCACTAGGTTAAGATTTTATTTGTAATTTTAAGCGTAAAATTAAAATCAAGAGCATTCATCATTCGTGATCTGATACTGACAAGTTAACAGAGAATACGAATTTTACTAATGGAATCATGTGAATTTTAAAGGCACCGTAATGTATAAAATAATAGTTATAGAACTGAAGAAACCACTAGTCATCTATATTATATATATATATACTCTAAAACAGTGTATACTGTTCGAATAAATAGTTCCAGTAGTTTTAGAAATAACCTAGTACTTAAATAGAAAGTTTTATACTTTTCGTTTTATACTTCTGCCTGAACGTTAGAAAACAAATTAACGGAGATTGGTCTGGTACTTGCAAGAGCTGTCAAAAATATTCCAGGGTCTCATCTCCTCGTCGTCAGCTCATTTTTTACATCTGGGGTTGGCTCTTGCCCCAACTCGATTCCGCCAAGGCTCGGTGGACGTTGCGTGTAGCAGGTGAAGAGTAGAACTCCCAACGAGCTGGTTATTTGTCAGAGTACAGAGTAGATTGTCTTCATACGATGGTACTCGTCTGTACTCTGGCACAGAATAGTACTATAGCACAGTATAATACGTTGACCGCATTTCGTACACAAGCACGGGGCAGGACATCACGCAGTAATGCAATATGAACTTTAAATAGAAAGATATACCGTTTCAGATCAATTGGATAAAATTAATATTACGTAATTGTAAAAGTACTTGTACTACTACCAGTAGTAGAAATGGTACTACTACCCATAATAGAACTGGTGCTACTGCCAGTAGTTGCTTAGTTTTGATGTGTTGTCTTTTAATCGACAGAGGGACATCAGTTATGGTCAAAGCCCAAAAAGTTAATTTGAATAGTAACGCCAATTGTTAAAAATTAAGGACTATTTGAACGTTTAAATTTTAATTTATTGCTCTAAGCGCGTTCTATGTAAATACGTAACGTTATTAATGGATTGTGATATTTTTACTTCTAGTCGTAGACGTAATATACTGCTTTATCTGAATAAAATGATGTTATGCTTCTCTTGTTTTTTATTCTTGTCCTTATTTAGTCACTTGAGAAAACTACGTCATTTTTTTCCAAACTTTCAGCTGTGACATTTAGCATGGCGATGGTGGTTACTGTACAGACATAATTATACACAATTATATTAGGAATCACCACAGACAGACGCTACATACGCCGAAATATTTATCATTATCCAATCGCGGTTGGCGAAGACGTCGGCTTCGTTTGTATTCTCTATCGAAATAAAGAAATAATATACATAATTACATATGTCCCTAATGCACAGGGGCTCAGGCCTACTCTCCTATAAAGAGTGTTATTAAGAGTAAGAGTTATTAAGAGTAAGAAATAACGAACAAAATGAACAAAAACCAAGAATATTTTATTCAGAAAGGTTATATTAAAGACTACAATGAATTGAAATAAATGTTGATAAATAAATACTCGAAAAAAAATTAAAATAGGCACTAGTCAGACATGTAAGGGTAGATAATTTCAGGCATTGGCACAAACGTTTCCTTAATAGTCTGAGGAGACGTCCAGCGCATTATATAGTTCGGACCACCCGCTTTATCGTTAGTACCAGACTTTCTGCCGCCCCCAAACGGCTGCTGAGCAACAACTGCCCCAGTAGACTTGTCATTGATGTAGAAATTGCCTGCTGTATAGCGAAGCTCATCTAGAGCCCGTTCTAAGAAGCAGTAGTCGGTTGCAAATAACGCACCTGTAAGCGCAAACGCAGTGGAAGTACCAAGCACAGACAATGTCTCCCATAACTTATTGTCGTCGTACGCGTAAAACGCCAACACTGGACCAAAGATCTCTTCGCGCAAAAGAGCATCGTTTAAGTCAGTAGTCTCTATTATTGTCGGCTGAATGAAGTAGCCCGGTTTGTCGCAGTATGCACCACCGCCGTGAATCTTGTTGCATGGATTTTTCTTGGCTTTCTCAATATAGCCAGTGATGCGCTGGTACGCATTCTTATCGATAACGGCTCCCATGAATACAGATAAGTCTCGTGGATCACCTACCTTCAGCTTCTCCCGCGCGGCTAAAAGACCCTGCACTATGGGACAATACAGTGACTTGGGTATAAAGAGGCGTGAACATGCGGAACACTTCTGACCACAGTATTCGAATGCTGATCGGATAGTACACGCGACAACGGTATCAACATTGGCAGAACAATGTACAAAATGATAGTTCTTTCCTCCACATTCGCCGCTAAGTCTTGGATAATGTCGGTATATACTGATATTCTTGGCTACATCACCCCAAATCCTGTTGAAGGTCGGAACAGATCCTGTAAAGTTAATTCCGCCGAGGAGTGGGGAGCCTGTGATGGCGTGACCGAAAGTAGGCCCATCCGCTGGGACGAAATTGACTACACCGTCAGGGAGGCCTGCTTCACGCAGAATGTTAAAGATTCGCCAGTTGGAGAGAATCGCTGTGTCCGATGGCTTCCAAATTACGGCGTTCCCCATCAGTGCCGGTGTGTATGCAAGGTTGCCTCCGATAGCCGTAAAATTAAAAGGGCTGATCGCAGCAATAAATCCGTCAATGCCCCGAAACCTCAACGAGTTAAGTAATACGTTTGGATTTGTTGAAATAGGCTTATACGTAGCTGCTTCTTTAAGGAATAACGCGTTGAAACGAAAGAAGTCAATGAGTTCACACGCGGAGTCGATCTCGGCTTGGATAGCCGTCTTCGACTGGCCGAGCATCGTGGCTGCATTGAGGCTTTGCCGGTATTGGTTAGCCATAAGCTCGGCGGCTTGCAGCCAAATACAGATACGGTATTTCAGAGGAGTCTTGTCCCAGGAACTCTGCGCCCGCATCGACTCAGCGATCGCACGTTTAATTGTAGTATCACTGGCATAGTAAAACCGCGCGATCTTACGTGTGTTGTCGTGAGGCATGACTTGGTAGTGCGGTTCGCCTTCGCAGATTTCATCTTTACCGATGACAATGGGTACTTCCTCCACGCACTCCTCTGCTTGTTTAATGACGGCTGCAAGTTGTATTCGCTCAGGACTGTCGAGGCGGTACTGTTTGATGGGTTCGTTGGTAACTGTAAAGTCGGGTATACAAGGATGTTTTACCACGCTACCGGTGCACGCGCGGTACTCTGCACTCTGCACGGCATGTTTGGCGATTTGTTTAGCAGTTAACGACAGCATGTTGACGTCAGTAATCCAACACCTACCCTTATCCACTTGTTACTATTTGTCTTTCTGCTCATGCTAGTGACTTGGGCGTGCTAGTGACTCTTTGTGAACTCGGAAATGTTTTATTTATACAAAGCAGATCAGTCAATGAGCTTCTGAAATCTTATAAAACTTGGGCATTTTTATTTATTTCTAAAATACAAAGAAGGAAGTTGACAATTACATGAAACAACCGTCACTTACATTGTTGATACAATAGATTTTGAAAAATGAATCAGTACTGGATTCAGTACAATCCGCCTAAATTATTATTTTGTGTGTATTATTTTTATTAATTCGTTATTTTATTATTTACGTGTCCAGTTGAAGTTTGACCGGATGATTGCGTGCACTGAGCAAATAATCACATTGCGTGACTTTTTCCTCGTGTTTAAATAATGGTACGGAACGAGTCCGAAACGCACTTGTCCGGTTCTTTATGCATTTGTTTACTGAATGTACTGAATAACTTAAAAATCCAAAGTACCACCCATGTAACTTAATATATTTGTTAAAGCACCATTTCATTTTTAGTGAGCTCATGATCAGAGGTAAACATACATTTGATTTTTTTAAAACGATTCAGAAATGGCTGTCAGGGCTAATGATAAATAATGATAACCTTAAAAAATAGAATACACATAAAATATGAAAGACATGGCTGTATGATGTTTTACCTTTGCCTTTTCCTGGTGGGAAAAAATAATGACATTTGACTTTGGTTGACACTCGACAAAGCTGTCAAACAAAGTGTCACTGTCCGTCAAGTCCAAAGATTGGTCAAGTCAGCCAGCAGTGGCCAGCACTACAAAACACAATTATTTGTTGTGTAAAAGCGTGTTTTACTTCCCGATATATCTTAGATCGATTGAAATAACAATGGCAGACCGTCTCACCCAACTGCAAGACACAATTAATCAGGTACGCCTTATTCCTCCATCTAAAATTTTATATGGATCACTCCAGTATGTAAGTTTGTAGAATTACTTCTTTTTACCCACAGCAAGCTGAGCACTTTTGCAATAGCATTGGTATACTGCAGCAGTTCTCCACACCTAGTAAGTTCCCTGGGTTCGACCGTAGTGGCTCACAAACGCCACAACAACAGCAGAATCAAGAAGACTATGCTATGTTGTTTGCGACGCTCATATCCCGATGTGCTAAGGATATAGACACTCTGATTGAGTCATTGCCGAGCGAGGAGAGCTCGACAGAGTTGCAGGTGCAGAGCTTGAGACGGTTGGAGGCTGAGAATAAAGAAGCTGCAGAGAAATTAGAAGAGGTTTGTTAATATTTTCTTTTCTTAAGTTTATTATTCACAAATCCCACTGACTGTGATATGCGCACTTCCGTAGAGGTGATGAAGATAAATCTCTTTACATACAAAATCATAAAGATAAAATACATTCATGGAATCTATTTTAATTTGAAAGAAGGGTGAAGAAGCTATCCTAAGAAGCCCTTTGTTTCTTTTATTATTTAGTCTTATTATTAAAGTTTGAACCACTACTGTGATCTAGTAGCTAAACATAGACATATTATTTGATTTGTCACAGTTTGATCCAAAATGCAGTGGTCCTGGATTTGATTCCCAGTACTGGTATCTATCAGGTCATATCATCATCTATTCTGTTTGCTTTGCAGCAGTATGTTTTCTACTTGCACCTGGCTAGCTACCACCATATTACCTAAGCTAGCTGACAAACAGCACTGTTAATAGCACTGTTGTGGTCTAGTGAAAAGTAGCAAAACCAGCATTAGCTTGACCAACCAAGTGCCAATGATACATAAAAACATTTGCTCACTAAAATGTTGGCGGTTATAATATGGACAAATTCACTATTTCACTATAATCTCACCAGGAATTGGAGATCACAGTATCATGTTTATGATACATATGTAGGTTTTAGTGACTTCTTTAATTATCTGGCAACATTTTGCAACAGGAACATAGGTCAATAACAAACAAATTTTTTAGCAGGTGGTGCGTCAGGGGGAAATACTCCTAGAGAAGATCCAAGGTGCCCTTAGTGATATAGCTCAATGCCAGCTGGACATGCAGAACCCGGCACTTATCCTCAACAAAGACATCAAGCCAGCATTATAGGACTTAGGGAGACGTGGTGACAACAACAGTAGGTGATATTGTATCTCAAATCGACATTACATTATATTGGTTAATTAAGAATATTTTTAAGCTGATTTTGTTGTTTATAGACTGTATAAAAGGGCGTTGAAAGGAGGATGAGCAAAATCAAGATACTGATTGACTGAATATTATTCAAGATATCGACAAATTAGAAGTTGATCAAGTCGGGAATAATATCAGAATGTCTGACTTCCTGAAAGTCACTATTCGCTTCTGTGGACGAACATAAATATGAACTCATTATCAGTATGTACACTTGAGTACGAAAATATGTATCCACTTTATAATATGTCACATTCACCTTCAATTGTCATTTCCCTCAACACACTACATAGGGACAAGCAAGAGTGAATGTGACATGGTACAAAAGTGGATATAATTTTTTTTTACTTGTGTGTACCTACTGACATAAAATTCAGAGTATGGTGTGGTGTTACCATTCAGAGTTTTGTGGTATACCATGCTACTATAAACTGACAATTTTGTTCAATTGATCTATCTAGAACTTTAGGCACAGAGTTGTGTTGGCTGTTGATGATGATGTTATTCAGTACATTACAAAACAAAACAAAAATACAAAAATGTTTATTTTCCTGATAATTACAAACAAATACAATTTACATTATCTCCCGCACTAGGAGACCTGTGTTGCGGGAAGACAATTTTGGAGAACAAGTAACTTATTATTTTTACATGAGGAAAATTAATTAACTTATTGAATACATTGTTTTGTTTATTGCAAATACATTAAAAAAAAACAATTATGAGTATAAGTAATGTACAATTTGAATTGCCTATCTCTTTCATAGGTGAATTTGTATTTCATTTGTTTTACATTCAAAACTCAAGAATTCTGGCCCATTGATAGGTTATTTTTAAGCATCATAATCTTATAATATTAAGTATATAAGTAATCAATAAGTAGCTATGTTCAAACTTAATATTAATAAATTTATCACTCTGTATGCAAAAAGAATTTTATTATACTACATGAACTCCGTGAGCCAAAATGGCAATGGGCAGACCACATTGCATGACATTGCTCGAAGAATGAACCCATGGGAAGTAGGAGTTGAGTGTCGTCTATGTACCTGGGAACGTGTACCGTCCGTCTCCCTATTGGACGCGCGACCTGTGACATCCTGTGACGCGGGGAGTAGCTGGATGTACGCGGCTCAGGATCGGTTATTGTATGGCTTATCATTAAGATTCCCCAGATCAGTTTTCATTGAATTATTTAAGGAATTGAGTGATATTAGGTGAGCTGCTTGACATTATCAAAATAGATCTACATTCAAGTTTGTAGACCATTAGTCATCAGGGTCAGGGAAGCTTTATGTAATCATAGAGTTATGTTCAGAATTCGACGTTTCCCGTCGATGTTAATAACGACCTCCATGGCGCAGTTGTTACACTCAGATGCGCAACACACGCAGAAGGTTCCAGGTTCGATTCCCGGTAGGGAAATTGACATAATCACGGAGACTTTCCTCAGTTAGGTGAGGCTATTGCAGGCTGAATCACCTGATTGTCTGAAAAGTAAGATGATTCTGTGCTTGGCACGTTAAGCTACGTAAAACGTGTGCTCTCGGCTTTAGAATAGCTAGGATTATCTGGGTACATATTTTATTGATTTATAAATCCGCCCCTCAGTAAAATATTTTAGCTTCATGGATGAAAAACCTAGGTTTTATCGTTTGTGACGCTATATTTTCGGTAAAAAATTAAAAAACAATAACTTAGTTTAGTCGGCAAGAATTTCCGTTTTTCGAGCACATAAAGTGTTTCAATAGCCGCTAGTGATTATAAATGCGAAACCAGGTTTGTTTGTTTGTCCTTCTTTCACGTCGTAACGGACTGTCGAATGACTTGAACAACTTGTATACGTTTGAAGAACCGGAAGAGGATATGTTATGTATCCCGATGGAAAAAGTCTTAGTTCTCGTGGGATAATTTCTGGAGTTCATGAATACGAAATCCAAGGAAAGTAGTTTTCATTTGAAATCAACTTTGTACAGATAAGAAAGCGCATATCCTCTGCCTCGCTTCCGCCTGCGATTCCCAGACACCTGAATGCGGCTCATCACATCATAAACCGGCTGTCACTATTAGTACTAGAGTTGCGCCTCTAGCCGCCGCGCCTCACTCGACCGACCAGTTGATAACCGACCTCCTTGGAGTAGGCACGCGCGTCGCGCCACAGATTTCCGAACGAAACTCACCGTCTCTTTTCTATTATTCTCCTTTCGAATTCCGCGGGAAAACTTGTAAATTTTTGAAATAATTAGAACCTTCTTTATTAAAACTGTGAACTTTTTAGTTTGTGACTGTTTTTAAGAAACATTTTGAAGTGTATTTTGGTTTTTACGGATTTGCGACCGAGAGGTGGATGTGAAAACTGGAAAGGGCCCGGAAGAACGGGTCGGCTCTCCTTTCGTATTTCTGCGACAGGTGAGTTGTTTACGATTTTTTTGTTTGGAGAAATCTTCATTGGTTGCTCTTAGTATATAGAAATAAATTACTTATGCACGTCAGTAGCTTTTACCCTGCGTCGTTTTGAAGAAACTTGTATGGCCTGAAATTGCTGTAGGATTTATACATCTGCATATTTAGCCGCGGTTGCTGCTTGTTGGTAATTTTTCCGCTAAAGATTATATATGAAGATTAATTATGTTAGTAACAGATGGTTACATTAAAGTATACGTACAAAAGTATATCTTAGAATTTTTAAAATTATTATTTCAGTAACAATTATTACATAGTCTTTCTTGTTCTTCCAAATCTAAATAAAATATTGTGGCGTGTGGCTTTAGAATAGAACCACCCCATATAATCCCCATAATATTATATATCTTACATAACATCATTTTACTGCGATCATTAACTCCCTCATAGAAAGTCCGATGTGTCTATCTATGAGGGAGGCTTGTGTTCAATGGTGGACTTTTGCAGCCGATCGAAAATGATGTAGTTGAAAATTAAATAAGTGAGATCTTAATTAGTCTCTACATTCTTTGTTCTATTAATTCAACAAAAAATCTTTGAAGAAAAAACCACATTCCGCTGACAAGAATATTGTATAAAATATTTGAGGTGCACAAAATAGGGCGCTATCACGGGACTTTTTATTTTAACCGTTACATTGTTTAGATACAATAACCATTTCATTTGTTCGTTTAAATTAAATTAAAAAATAGAAAAAACATACATACCTTTAACTTCTTCGTGTCGAGGTTCCCTAAATACATGATGTCCAGTAGGCAGCGCTGGCCGTAGCGGCCATCAGGTCGCGCTCCGACCAGGAGTGCGGGCACGCGGGACACTTCAGCATGTGCGATATCGTTTGCGGTGCCGTGCTGCAGACGCATTGAGTGGAGCCGCATACCTTTAACGAAATACAAGAATTACGAAAACAAATACGAAAAAATTTATTATACGGCTCAGAAAAAGTTGTGTATAATATAATCGTGTACCTTGAAATTTTATCATGATATTATATTTTTTAGTACGTCATTAATATGGTTAAATGTGCTGTACAAGCAATAGGAATGTTTCCAAGAGCTATCAGTCAACGACCTAGACGGCGTTGATTGTTGATAGACGACATACTGTCAAACGAATTGAGGAAAAGGGCTTCAGATGTTCTGCCTAAGTCTAATGTTGAAAAAATTTATAAGATTATTGCGTAAAGTAACCTACCTAAATGTGATCATATATTGTGAAATGAGCCGAACATATCATTGTGCACTTACTCAAACGGCGGCAATTTTTTAAAAGTCTTGCAGCTTTAATCTACCTTTGGAAAACGTTCGAATATGTTCACAACCATACGCAATACATTTCATCATCATCAACAGCCTATATATGTCCCCACTGGAGGGGCTCAGGCTTACTCTCCTACAGAGAGTGTATGGGCCATAGTCCACCACGCGGGCCCAGTGCGGATCGGCGGACTTCACATGCCTGTTCAAGACATGCAGGTTTCCTCACGACGTTTTCCTTCACCGTTAAGCAATCGGATAATGTACTTGAATTGAAAAACAACTCATAGGTACACGACTGGATTCGAACCCGGCACCCTCAGATTAAGAGTCCGCGCCTTATCCACTGCGCCACCGACGCAATACATTTACTAGACATAATTATCAAGACCAAAGTCGACGAAAAAAGTGCCAAATGTCATTTACCAAAGACAAAGATTTTTGACCGAAGAACTTGTAGGTGAAGGGGATTGTATTTGACGTAGTCTCTAAAGAGGTGAGTCGCGAATGTGGAGTGTAGCCATCTGTAATAAAACTTTGAACTAATTTTTTTTAAAGTAACTCTTCCATTACATAATTTTGACTGCCAGCAAAAATCCATTTATTTGTAGATGTCAAAGAGTAGTTAGTCTTCTTATTAATCTAATAGATAGAAGTCCTCTACATGACATTCCGGGGTTCCGTAAGGGTTCCGTAAACTCTAAAAATAATGAGTTGGGGCGCCACTGTCATACTTAGTCTCAAGCAAAAGCTAAGCCAATTTAGAATGTATATGAAACACAGCAGGCTGTACCTAACATGTACCTACCTATTTTTATAGCTTCTGGTGATAGTAATAAAATGAAAACCTGCAGGTTGCTGAGCACTGTAGCGTCGGTAGCGTATGATCAGGGTAGACCGAGATTGTCTTTCAAAGCCCCTTGATCGACGATTTCACATCACGTTTTCACAAATTAAATTTTATTGCATTGTGCTCTCCGCATTTAATTTTGTTATTTTGGCGTCCCTTGCCACCTTGCACCTACAGCGACCGTTCATCTTGGTCTAGTCGGAAATGCTGAGCAGCCCTGAACAATTAGGTCTCTTTCTCAGACCAAAAAGTTACATACTCATGAACCTGCGTCTCTCCGGCCATGATGATAGTAGATTCAACCAACAACATAAAGAAGAGTTCAACGTCAAATTGATTTTTGAATACAGAACTTACAAATTAAAAGTTAATCTATATTCAAAAATCAATTAAATAGTAGAACAACACTTGGCCATGATTATCTATGTCCTCCTGGCTATCTACCACCATGTTACTAAGTCTGGCACCAAACAGCAGTGTTAATAGCACTATTGTGTTCCGGTATGAAATGAAGCAGAGACAGCGCCTCATTAGCTTGAGGCATATGGGTGGGTGGGGCTTATCGGTACTTACCATCAGGTGCAGGCCAAGTGCAAACCCATTCTTTAAAAAAGGCTCACCGAAGCACGAAGCTATGCCATCGTTCAACATACAGTCCGATAAGAATAGATATCCAGGTAAGTACTAGTAATCACTTTTAATTACACATGCCTTAGCAACAGAAAACGTTACGAGAAAGGCGAAATCTGAGCTAAAATAAACCTGTATCTATTACGTATAAGCGAAATATTAGAAGAAAAAAAAACGTTGGAGACACGGATGTGCCGTGAAAGTGTTGACCCCGCGGAACCGGCTGCGCGCGCCGGGCTGTGCTTCCACATGTGCTAACAGTGGTAAAAACTGGCAGGCGGAGCCGACGGCGATGCTGCGGGCGGCATCGGTTCTCCAAGAATATTGTTTTATTGGATTAAGCTTGTTGAGTAAGGTTACAATACCACCATTATCCCAGGCGAAATATTTTATATCACATGACAGTGATTTTCTTAATGGGAAACCGCTCAGAATGCCATACAATATTTCTTCTGTCATACCTAATTTTTTTAAATACAATAGCTGGCTTTGTTAAGTAATTACCTAAAATAAGAGATCGGATTACAGTGTCGCGAAATATCGAAATTTATTATTAGCTGCCTGCACATGTACACTATTTACAAAATCAAGTAATAATCTAAATATGTATAGAAAAATACTGAAACTAATATGTTCCGTTTAATTGTACAAAATCATTCTTTTTGTAATAAGTGACAGTGACAACTATCATTTTATTGACGCCATCTTTGTTTTCAACGTCATGTCTTCCGTGTTTCGTGCGTTTTATATGTTTTTGTACAAATAAACTAAACCAAAATACACAAAATGGTAACTAAATCACTTTTATTTAATAATGATCTTTTAAAATTATAAGTGTACAAGACCCTATGGCATGGATAGTGGGATAAAAGCTAGTAGAAATATACACTTTAAGGGCCGGCACAAGGTTGTATTTCTATAAAAGTCAACAGATTGCTTAGAACATATACTTAAAACCTTTCTTAAACATCTCCGCCTCGCCGGCCTCCGGATTATGATAATGCACCAACAAACAGACCAACAAACCTCGAATTTCCAGTTATCTTACTATATAATATACATTTAAATGAAAAATTATCCAACTCGCCTCTAAACAACGCCGTTATAACTTGGATGTGATCTTTTAAAAGTCAGTAGTACACAAATGCTGACAAAACAAGTTTCATGTGCCTTGTTAACTTGCTTGACAAAATTAAACATTTTTAATCAATCGCTTCCGTACACTTACGTACTCATCTACTATTGGTGATCGGTTTGGTTGGTGGAAACTTTTCTGAACTTGCCTGGCTAGCTACCACCAAGTTATCTACCGCCAAACAACACTATTAATAGCACTGCTGTGTCCCGGCGATGTAAGGTAACATTACCAGTGCCTTAACACGAGATGTACTCATTAGTTTGAGGCTCCTGGTTGCGCTTGCGCATTCTATCCAATAACTTTATCTTCACTTACCATCTGGTAAGATGAAGGTCAGGTGCAAACCCATCATACTGCCTTATGGTCACTTACCATCGCGTGAGACGAACGCCAAGTGCAGTGCCGTTTTGTGTCTAAAATACACCTGCGATAAATAAGAGATTCGTTGTAATGTAGTAAAGTTTTGGATATTTTCTTAAAGGTAGACATTTTAATATTACCAAATTATATAAATCCATAGAAGTATAATGTACTAACGTACTAGAAAAGACAACGCGAACAAATCTGTCCAACAAGCTCGGTAGTGCGGGGCGCGCAGGGGCGGATAATGAGTCACAGATGCGATGTTGAGTTGTTTTTACAATAGCTCAATACACACGCATGTGTATATTTTTAGAAACAATATTTTAGCACTCATGCACTCAAACATGTCACGTTGGATCAAACGCTTGGCACGGACTAAGTGAGCGCATGAGCTCTAACCCGTGTCAAAAACAATTAACTTGAAATGGCTACTCTATACATATACCTCAATTGATAAATCTTTTTCGCTGCCTGAAAGCATCCCAATCTCAAAATCTATGAAAATCAAATTTAAATATAAACTACCAACACTCAAAAAGATTTTAGATGCATAACCATTATTAAATTAATAAAGGACGGATTTTCTTCCAGGCAATCTTGCGATGCCTTGCTAAAAACAACAGCTCAGATTAGACCAGATCCACCGGCCACAAATAAATCTCAGATTTCCACAAAACATAGCTAAAAACCATATAATACAGCTTTTGTGAGAAAACTTTTGGAGTAGCGATGCCTGAAAACAATCAAAAGTACAAAGAGTCCTTTGCTGGTCTGACTCCACTTACTTAGACATGTTTTTATCAATAGAGCAACACCGCTACTGCCTACACAAAACATTCTAATATACACAGACTGAGCAATTCTAATTATCTATTACGGTTCCGCCATCTTTGTGGTCTACATTTGACATTTAAATGCGAACAGAGAAAATTAACTGGTGTACGTATTGGTGCAGGCATGGAAAGCTTGTAATGTTTCTTTATCTTTACACGAATTTAATATTAAGATGGTGCTACAGCTGCTGCTTTTATGTCACTCTTTCTTTCTTCCTTCTTTCTATGCAGAACGGCTTTCGTATATTTAGAGCGGCTTTCTTTAGTGCAGAATTCCTTTCTGAAATTATCAATAGATTCAGCGATATTTATACAGAAATTACAGATATGTTTTAATTTAATTTGATTATCATTTCGAATATATAATTATGTATATACGCAATCTGCATCGCATTGCGTCTGTTTTTATTAATCTGCCTTGGAAACGAGCCTTCTAAAAATAACTTCTTATGGAACCTATGTAGAAAGAAAAAAAACCTTAAATATCGATATCTGAACTATTCACTTCAATAGAAATCAATTAAGTACCAGTATTCCCTATACCAACCTCTATATTGAAACCGCATTCTCGTATCCCATAAGAGCTACAATGAAATAAAATGGCAGATTCATACTTACAGAAGATTCTCAACTAAGATAATCGTAATAAAGAATCGTATAATGATACAGTATTGATTGTGAAAAGAAATAAAGTTAATTTTTTAGCTCGTCGGAGGTGTAAATGGCGGGCAGAGTTTGCGCCGCATCACACTGTATTATTTTTTAAATAACGCCATCCTGCGGTTCGCCTTGACATTTAGCGTTTATGTGTGCGGATCTTCTTTTAATTCGCTTGCCTACGTTTTATTTTAAAACAGTGTTTTATTTTTGGCTTCATGGAATTTTTGTATATTTAGGGTTATACGAATCCCTTATGAGATTATCATGTTCGTTAGTCTTTCTGTCACAGAAGTCTCATAACTTACGCATAAGCTATTCAAGAGCACTAGTTATGTTTTTATTGTTTTGTATCCAAAGGATGTAGGAAGGAATCCAAAGGACCGAGAAGCGTCGGTGGCGCAATGGATAAGGCGCGGACTCTCAATCTGAGGGTACCGTGTTCGAATCCAGCCGTGTACCTATGAGTTGTTTTTCAATTCAAGTACATTATCCGATTGCTTAGCGGTGAAGGAAAACATCGTGAGGAAACCTGCATGTCTTGAACAGGCATGTGAAGTCCGCCGATCCGCACTGGGCCCGCGTGGTGGACTATGGCCCATACACTCTCTGTAGGAGTGTAGGCCTGAGCCCCTCCAGTGGGGACATATATAGGCTGTTGATGATGATCCAAAGGATGCCAAAAATATTTTTGTCATTTGTTACTTGCACTGTATATTTTGAACCGTAAAAGGTTCCTATTGAGGTATCGAACAAAATATAGATTCTATTTTCCATTATTTTTCTCTACGGGAACTTATTTCACAGTGAAATAATTTAAAACAGTACACAAGCCCTAACGAGAACTCGATGAATTTGGTATCGAATCGTTAGATTTCGTGTCGCGATATTCTATCGATGTTGTAATATCTAGTGGTCATGCTAATCAGAGGCGACGAGAGGTGAAGATGCCAGAATTGACTGTTTGTTGCTGTTTTTAAACAGGTTATTATAATACTAACTTATGTTTATAAGAGTTCAAAGGTGTAGTCAGCACTTGGATAAATACTCGTAATACGCAACGGCTGCGAGCGTGATCGTTTAAAAAAAAACTTATTTCAAGTTAAAACCTATATTGACCTTCTTTTTTGCTTTTTTTGTTGGATCTCTTGTAACTTGTGGTTATCACTCTTAATGTTTATTTATTTATGTTCAGGTGGATATTTTAAAATATTATCTTGTTTATTTTGAGTGGAATGTTTTTATGTATAGTTTGCAGTTGCCCTTCGTTCCACTTGATGCAAATTAATACAATACAAAAAGTAAAACAATTGAATTAATATGGTGTAGCCATACATTCTGTGATAGGGGAGCTCTGTGCGACAGGTGTAGACTCTCTTTCTCTACGGATGCCATTTTGTTTTGTTGTGTTTGGTGGTACATCGTAACATGGTGTAGATAGCCAGATGGGCATGGAAAAATGCCCCATCACCAACAATGTTTCGAGTTATATTTTAACCCTCCACGCAAAAAGTGGGGTGTTATAAGTTTGTCGCTAATGTCTGTCTGTCTGTGGCATCGTATCTCTCGAACTGATGGACCGATTTTGCTGCGTTTTTTTACGTGATAGCAAGTTATTATGCCGTGGTTCTATTTGGTAATAGAACGATTACTGCGTAGTGTTTTTTTTTAATTTAATTAAATTTACCTGTTAGTCCTCTCACGATATGAGAAAAGATGATATTGTTATATTGTCATTGTAAGATAATATGGTTTGACAGTATTAGAGTTCTTGACGGTGTTATAAATTCAATTATCTACTAGCTTTTACCGGTGACGTCATCTGAGTGCGCTTCGGGAAATTATCCCACTGGAACTACTTGTTTGTTCAGGATAAAAATTTGCCTATATCCTTGTCCAACTCTTCAACTATCCATATACACTAAATTAAGTCATCATATCCTCTTTACAACGTGAATCTAAGACAAATAAACACCTCACTTTTTAGCTAATAATCATAAAAAAATGTTCCTTTTTATGCTGAAAACGCCTAACATCAGCTGATAATCTTCTAACTGCTAACTAGATTTTTATCAAATATAGCTAATATACCACCGTAAAGAAACATGCTTTCACGTAAAAAACCGCATAAAAATTCGTCTATCCTTTCGAGAGCTACGATGCCATAAACAGACAGACACACATAAATTGGCGTCAAACTAATAACACCCCTCTTTTTGCGTCGGGGGTAAAAAATGGATTGGTTATGCTATATAAATTTGTAGGCGAAGGAAGTCGGATACAGTTCTTTTTAATGCAATGTTCCTCATCTCAAATATCTGTAGACACATGACCAAAAAGCATCAGCTGTACGATAGTGGCAAAAGATCCAAAAGCTTATATAAAGGCTCGCCCAATCACCCAATCACGGAAGAGTGTAATAACTATTAAACTCTACATTATTATTAAGCTCTGCAAGTAGGCCAGAGCCGTTAAATAAAAAAGCTCGAATGGAGAAAAAAAAGTCGAAACAAGGCTCTACCCTCATTTCACTTTCGTCTCAATTGTAGCGGTAACAACGTATAGTCGCAGACAGAAGTGATAGCGGCGTACCCTTTAAACCCATCGTGTGTTTTATGTACATACGAGAGTTACGTAGCTTATGCCATGGTGGCTGGAGAAAGTGGTCTTCGAGAGATAATTTTAAAGTCTTGGGCAAAAATATTAGTTTCGAATATTTTGAATAAAAAAACTTGAGAGGTGTCAAGGGAACGGATTTTTAACATTATATTTTAAATATGGTTTTGTAGTTTTTTTCATTAGATTTTTTATGTACGTGATACGTTTTGTTTTTAGCGACATCTGTCATTGAGTAGCGGCAACTAATCAGAGCCATCTGTCGTCACATAGCTGTACTGTTGGTATCGTCTTACTACTACGTACGTCGTACTAACAGATGACGCTAACTTACTATAGCAAAAAGTGTCGGTGACAACTTTTCGTAAGAATTTTTTCCGTCTAGCCCCCTTTCACAACGCGCGATAAGGAACTTCGTTCCGCACAGATCACACAAACGCAAATTATTCTGAACATCTGAATATCTGAACAAAGCCCAAGTACAAAATAATTTTACATCCACATCCAAATAAATTGTCATATTTATATTTATTACTATTGTTACTCTATTCTCTAAGTACATACCTGAACGTATGTCATCAATATATTTTCCAAAATTACAATAATAATTAAAAATTATCGTCCGATTTTCTGTATGACTGTACTGAACGCACACGTGGTCTTGTACAACATTCTCACCAACTACAAGTTGCAAAGACGCGTGTCCGCCCCCAGCCAGCTTTTTGTCAGGTTTGGTTAGCACTTCGTGGTCAAATTGTCTGTCTCTGACTACAACAATCACCATTATCAGGTACATTATAACACCATTTTGGACACGAGTAACCTAGGCAACCCTCAAATCCTCATAGATCAATCTTTGGAGGGGCTAGGGGTTAATCAACGCGTGGGCACGATTGTTCTACAAATTCTAGGAAAGGGCTATGCTCGGAGTCTCTCTGATGGACCGCATTCGAAGCGAAGGGATCCGTCGGAGAACCAAAGTGACCGACATAGTTTATCGTATGATAAGTTTCTCGAAGGTCGCTAGAGCAAACGAGTCCTCGAACGGAGATCGCGTAACTAACGAAAGACGAGAGATATAGAAAAGGCAGAATGTGGAACAACTGGTACCATATGTTGTACTGGCTTTCATTACAGTGTTTAAAACGAACTGTACGCATAAGTTATAGAATACATAGAAGCACTAATGACAAGTGAAAGTAAATGAAGTAATTAAGAAAAATTGATGAAGCATATGATATTATTTGAAAGAAAGTATGATATAGTAATTAGTAAAAAAAAGATAAAAGCGGTCTGTTCATATCAAATTACAAAAGCAAAATAAACTTTCATATAAGATAGGATTTCATTGTAAATATTTATAATTAAGATCCAAATTTTTCATTGAATTCCGTTTCTCTATTTTGCAATGTGTTCTCAGAAACTTAGAATATGACCATCTCATGTCGTAACGTGTAGTAAAAGGTGACTAAGTGAGAAAAGAGCATGTACCGCAGCACCCCCCTGATGGAAAGTCTGGGATGTGACTATCTGGGAGGCTAATGTCCAACACATGGTCTAGGATGTTTCACGGTTGCCTAGAAATATCCTATTCACCCTGGCCTTGAATACATCCAGGTTTTAGCCTTCAGGAAACAGATGTGGGGTGTTTTATTTGATTAAAGTCTGTGCCTGTTCCTCTCCAAACTTTTGCTGAGAACTTCAATTTTCAGTTAAATAGCGCATCACCGTCAACAGTCTATGTATGTCCCCACTGCAAGGCTTAAGCTTACTCTCTTACAGAGAGTGTATGGGACATAGTCCACCACGCGGGATCAGCGCGGGTTGGTAGACTTCACACACACCTTTTGAATTTCTTCTAAGGAGTGTGCAGGTTTCCTCACGATGTTTTCCTTCACCGAAAAGCCAATATGAATAACCAACTGAGCTACCATGGTACTTATAATAACGTATTAACCATACTTAGTGCTTCTTTAGACCCTTCTTACGAGTAAGCAAAAAATCGAACTTCGCTCAAGTTTACATTGGTACCCTGACACATTTACGTTCACATCTTCTATTTTCATTGACCTACACAAAATGGCCTATTACAAAAACCACACACTCAAACAGTTCGCACCGTTATATTATAAATAATCAGCGTTTATTGCAATGCCCATCATAATTTGTCTACAAAATATTTACAAAACCGAAGAATTCGTGTCGTTTATACGGTGTATGTGATAGCTAATGGTCCTGCGGTCAGCTACCGTGGCTACCATCTGAGATGTTCTTGTCACGTCATTACACATCACTCCGCTACACTGTAGATAAGATCTAATTAACTTTAAACCTGTGTCTGTAAATCTGTCCTGCAGTTACACACGTTATCTGCCTAAAGAAAAAACAAGACGGCAACATTTTTAGACTAGGATACGTACGAGTATATAGAAACTATAATTTTACCTTTTTTAAAACGAAGAGGGAATCTCCAAAATATACCAGACTCCTTAGGGGAAGAGTCAGGTTATGTGGTATTCTTACCCATTAAGCACCTCCGGTGGCCAAAAACTTTGACGGTCTATTTGTTCATTGGTTTATCACGACTCTACGGCTATACTTATATTGATGACATTTGGCACGCTGGTAGTTAATAGCATGTAGTAGATGGTCATAATATATCTGAAGGCTACGCAGACAAAGTCCCGGGAAAAACATTGTTAATATTTTAAACTGTTGTTGTAAGACTAGTAGAACCCGCCACATGTCATGTGTGCGCGCAGACGGATCGTGGCCGTGAAATTGGGATCGAAAATCTCGATTTTACACTATTAATCACGTGTGCTCTACCGTTACATGTTGCCAGCCTCGAAGAGATTATTACCATTTCGTAATATTTATGAGATACATAATTTGCTGTTAAATCATTTGTTATCGGAGTTTCATTTTATTCCAAACTAGCGATTGCCCATTCTTGTATCCTTAAAATGTTATTAATGCGAAAATGAGTGTTTACTTATTTGTCCTTCCTTCTCTTCATAACGGATGGTCAGAATTACTTGATTTCTTGTAAAGGCCGGTAAATAGCTTAATGTCTGTAAAAGTACACAGACTAATTTTTATGCCAATCAAGCATGTAGTTACCGTTGAAAATAACAGGTTAGAGGGTTCCAAGGAATCTATTGGACAAGGTCATCTTCGAGAAAACACGACTTAAAACATAGGGGTCAAACAAATAACCAATACAGTGTTCACCCAGTTATTACACGCTAAACGAGCTACAGTTACTTTTCTAACTCTAGCAACACCGCACCGGTCCACGCCAGTTTGACACTTCTATTTTGGCACAATTTACAATAACAGCTGATGGGGTATCTAGAGCAGACAATTAGGGTAAAAAGTAAAAGAATTTGGTTGTTTGTTTAGTTGTGGAATGGTCACGGCTATAGAATAATACCACCTCATGACTTCTCGCGGGTGTAAAAGGCGGCTAAGTGATCCAGCCTCTACCTATGTAACGACAACTTGGTACTGCGAGCAGTATCCACATATTCGTCCCACAGTAAAGGACCACGTTTTGGTTCTAGAAGGTGCCTGTTCTTGCTTAACTTAAATACACCCAATAGCTTTGTGAGAATACAGACGCCGATAATGCGTTCCACTCTCCCTAGCTGTGCCCATGATAAATTTATTGCGTATAAGCGTCAACTGTGTACTGTTGGAGCCCTGCTGATTGTCTGTTGGATCAGTATTTGATTGGCGATGGCGGAATCAACATGAATAGCGCACTCTCCAAAATGTAACCTTCAAACAAAGGTCTGTATTTGGACGTACAATTGTTGATTACCTGATTTAATCCCGTCACAGACTTGCCGATTCTGTTCTGATTTACCTAGAAGGGTCCGAGCTTATTGCTTGTTCGTATTGATAGGTGTATGACGATTGGTACGTTTTGTATTGCATTCTAGCCTTCCAGCTTCAATTATACCTAGAACAGAACAGAAACTGTTTGGTTGTAATGTATTACATTTTACGCTAATGTGTTCCTTTGGATTGCTCTAGCCTTACTACGTCATATTTCATTACAAATAAATAAATTCATTACAAAGATAAGTACGCAGTAAATATTATTGCATTTTAAAAGATTCTAAGGAGCTACAAATCTTTAGAAAGATTTAATGATTATATGAAAAGGACGGACAAATAAGATATTTTCGCTGGAGTGGAAATTACGCAGTTTTCGTAACTCTAAAAGAGAAGATGACACACCAAACTAAAGCCAATAAGATCTCGTTACGTTACAAAGTTATATCATTGCTGGAAATACACACAAGTGTTTATTTGATTATTCAGTTATACCGTCGTGAGTTACGATGTGGAAAATCCTAGTTTATACACGAGCAAAAGAGATACCTTATCCACCTGAGAAAAGTTTTGTAAGGAGATTTAAATATCACTATGCGGCGTTCAATCTCCTTAGACAATTTATTATTGTTCTCAAACTGTTTGCATGCTTTATTTACAGAATACAACTGGCCAGTTGTTGACAAACTTTTAAAATGTTTTATACAATAAAACCTCTTCAAAATTGTAATCTTTTTTAATATACTGGCCAGTTACAGTTGTATAAAATCTTTATTGTCTTTAATGAAAGGTCAAACGCAAAGAATTATGCAACGGATCATTTTTAGAAAGAATGTTTTAGCTTTCGTCTAATACAGCTTCATACGCAGTTTTATTGGACAATATCAAACATTTAATTTATACATTGTCACCATTTGCCGTGTGACCTTACTGCAACTTTGGCATTTGTATAATGGCTGCCGGCCCGAATTCTTTCGACAAATTGACAGTACTGATTATGTCACTGATTGGTTTGTCAACGGCTCGAATGTAATACGAGGAAAATGGCTGAAGCTAACTAACTTATACTCTTGAACTATATTTACAGTATACTTCCATTACGGTCTAGGGTCTATTCTATTATGATCGTAAATTCTTGTCTGCCTTGTAAACTAGAATGATAGCTGGCTTATGCAAGTTGATTGATTCGATTTAGTATCGTTCAGTCTGAATAAATAATTAAATACAGTGTTTCTATTAAATTTTGAAATTCATTATTCGTTTCGAAAGAAACTGTACCAGTAAGTATTAAAATATGATTTGAATAGGCATACAAGATTGATTAGTAATTTATTCTATTTAGACTTCAGAAAATAACCAACTGGGGACATTGGGGACTATAAAATGAACAGGGGTAAAAAATATATGTAAGTGAGTTACTTCTGTTGGAAAAGACAGTTTCTCTGACACAACTTATCAATAATCCATTAGCGTTACAAAAGGTAATTTAATTTCTATAAAAATGTGTTAATCATCAAACGGTGATACAAACGAGGCTTGACCGAATCAACGATGATGACATCTCTATTTTAAAGAAGCCAAATGATCAAATAATCAACGACAAACGTTCACCTCTATCTACAAACACATAAGGCACACAGTCCCTAGACACTTATGCAGATTTCGGTGAAGTTTTCTCAATTTAACGTACCTCTATTTGAAAGTAAAATTAGGAACAGGTTTTGAGTCTTGTTACTGCGTGTTAGGTATCATAATACTATGATTTAGGTGCCAAGGCGATCTGGCTTGGCTATCATTTTTATGGATATTGTTTTGTCAGACTTGTTTCGTTGAGTTCGCATATGTTTCCAATGTCAAGCGTCATGGAATGAAATTTAAAAACAAACAAACGAAATAGTTCTTTATTCATGGATAGATAGCAACGTCTCGTAGCAAAATTTAACTATGTGTAATGTACATTTTTTCGTATGAATTCAAAGCAAGGAGTTTATATACTAAATTCGTTCATGCACAGCAACGTCAGCGTAGAGTTTTTTCTGAGATGAATGGCATAGGGCATGCAGGCATGCATAAAATATACACCGTGTATATTCCATGCGGGCGTATCTAGATATAGTTTACGACCGTACAAATTATGTGGAAGCAATTTTGTTAAATAGCTTATTTAATAAAGAGTTAATCATTTTTAAAAGTACGACCGAGCAGCAATGTATTGCGTCCAAATTAAGTCAATTCAAAGGATAAACCAAGGATAAAAGGTTTAGTTAACTGTCATGATATGACGTACAAAAGGAACCGTCAATCAGTCGATAACTTTAGATGTAATTAATACATTGAGTGCTCAATTATTTTGTATGGAAAAATCAAAACATACAGTTAACGAACTTTATGTAAATGTGTTGTTTAGGACCAACACTAATTGCTATCAAAATATACGCCCGTATGAAATATTATATTATGTCATGAAATAAAGATATTTTTATTACTCATGCGCAGACGCGGACTTAAGTAATAACCCCTCGAAAATCGGTAAAATCACCTCAAGTTTAATTAAAAACTTAACAAATATAGAGAGCAGATTTGAACTTAGGAGTACGGTAAGGAAAGGAGTACGAGATGTTATTGGATGTGTATTTGTATGTGTGTGTGACAGAAGGATACTGATTGCCATGACACGCCTTGTAATGCGTGAATCGTAAATCTGGTACTGTAGATTATACAAAGGGTGTACCGGAAGTGCAATGATGCGGAACCGGTGCTTACAATTGTGGCAACTTTCCATGGGAACCTATGACACGCCCTTGGGCTTAACAATCGATTTACGTAGCGACGTGTGTTACGAAATTCCACGTCTCCCGATTACAGTACGTGGTTACTGTTTTTGTATAAATATGTTTGTTGCATATTTGGCTATGACTATTTTTTAGCTATCGTAGCTCAGTCGATCCTAGCTCGTACCAATGAGTTCCAATTTGTTATTATGAATTTATGTTTCAATGATAAAAATCATTGGTCATTGGCTTTCGGTGAAGGAAAACATCGTGAGGAAACCTGCACACTCCTGCGAAGAAATTCAAAAGGTGTGTGTGAAGTCTACCAATCCGCACTGGTACCGCGTGGTGGATTATGGCCCATACACTCTCTGTAGGAGAGTAAGCCTGAGCCCCTGCAGCGAGGACATATATAGGCTGTTGATGATACTTTTGAATTTGAATTTAATAGAATTCTTTCTTTCTTCTTTCTTTCCGTTATATGGAAAGAGTTTTCACCCATTTCTGCTACCTTTCATCCCGTAACAGTGCAGGCGGACAGGAAATGTCCAGCAACCCAAAAAAATACCGACAGGCCCTGCGGGGAGTCGAACCCGGGCCTCCAACTGCCACTGTACATGTGACCGACATGGAACAGATTTTGCTGTTACAAAACGGATATAGCGTGTTAAGGAATAAGAAAAAGTAAAATGTGTTGGAAAGTATATTTGCATCCCAAAAAAGCTGTTAATCTGACAGATTTGAGAAGCCGTGCTTAGAATTCTTATTTGGCTCTCGACATTTCTACTCGGGCTACTTCATTCTAAATAATGATAGTAAATGTATATGAAAAGCACTAATCATGTTGTCAGTCATTTTCGCTGTCAGCAGTTTCTTTTCATGGATAAGGTCTTTCATACAGATTAATAGCCCCATTTTTATAAGAATAGACTTTGAAAATACCGTTAAGTTAATACTGGCTGACTAATTTGATAATGGAACTCTCATTGGTTTTTTAGTCGCGGGATTGGTGGAGGATACCAACGAAAATTTTTGTTATGTTAATTGAGTACTTGACACCAAGAATGGTAATTTTATTATAAAACTTTATAGGTTGCTACAATAGCCGTTACGCAGTTAATCGTCCCTAGATGGCGCTTTGAACATTAATCGAAAAACAGTGAGTAAAATGAAAATTGTGATTCCCTAGGAAGTTGTATGTTAATGATACTCATTTCGTGACGTTACAATCTGATCGCTCGAAGAACCGATAACCGATGGGGAGTAACGGTTCTCAAGTGGTGACCACGTACCGGGAAACGTCTACCAGGCCGTCCCCTGGTTAGAGTCGCGGGGAGTCGCTGGATGCAGGTGGCTCGGGACCGGTCGATGTAGCGTACCAAGAAGGAGGCCTACGTCCAGCAGTGGACGTTTCCTGGCTGATGATGACAATCGGATTTCATATTTTTAGATAATTACTGCACAAAGCCAGGTGCTCTATTTTAGACAATTAGTATGAAACTTTTATCGAGCAAATAATCATGATGTAAATGCAGCTTATTATATATTCGTCACAGAAGCAATGATGTGTTAATAATTACGTCTTATTGAGTAATGATAATTAATTAGCAATTAATATACAAATCCATCGTCCCCGTTGTTTCTAGTATTTTGCATGCAACGTGCCGCGCCGCCAGCGTTGCACCAACGATTTTGTCATGATGTTTGTATTACTAGTATCTTGGTTGTGACACTAGTTGCCTCATGAATGTGATTTGGTGGATAATTTTTAGTGTTTCCGATATAATATTTTACGATTTTGAAAACTGTTTCAATTTGAAGATTGGAACTAAATATTTAACAGAAAATTACACAGAATCATAGTTAAGTCTATTTTAACCTTCATAAACTTATAAATCACACATCCACACCAGAGTTAGTTAACATGGAAGTAGCTAAGTAACCATACGACAAACGAAAAAAATCAGGAATTACTTACCCACCTCCCTTATATTTTAGACTAGGTATTTGGCTTCAGGCATTACTTCATACGTAATAAAGTGTCGGACAGACAGCCTAATTCCATACGTTACGTTCATCTTCACGCATGGCGGAGCCAGAAAACTGTGTATTACGTGCCTTACGTAAGGATCGTATCAGTATGTGATTAATACGTACCCATGTGTGGGCAGAGACGAAATCAGAGGGTTGGGACTGAATGCGTGTTCAAGGTGGGACTGAAGAATGGTACCACACATGTATCACCCCATATCTGTTCCTCGGTGGCGCAGAAAGTTTATCAAAATTTAGATAGGCTGTTTGACCACAAGCTCACCTGATGTTAAGCGACGATGTGGTGTAGGATGCTTCCATACAAATATTTCCTTTATAATAATCTTTTAAAATAGAATGAATGATTACTGCGCAAAGCAATCCTATTTTATGTTCGGTTTAAATAATAATTTATCTTCTCAAAAGAAATTAGCATTTCACTTATAGAGAAATTATTATTATGAAGAAGAAAAATCATAGTAAAAAGACATGAATATTTTTAAATTATAACAATTTATATTAAAAAATATTATGTATTCTTGGATGTGGTGTAACAGTTTTGACTTAAATTCTAACAGTTCCAGTTCTTGTAGTTACTTTGGGAGACCATTGAACAGTTTGACACCTTCATTCCCCCATAAAACTAACTAGAAAAAAGTGTACATACTCGTATGTAAGTTATAATACAACCCTTGACTTAAGAGGTGGTCACCTGGATGAAGCAAGCCACCCAGTGACCTCAACTCACTGAATCCGGCCCATGTATGAAATCAACGTAACAGGGGCGGAGAGAGCGAGATCGCGACCGCTACAAAAACTGGGCAAGTGTTGTGTGAATCTGCTGCTAAAATGAAAAGGTGGGAATATGTGGCCGTCTACGTAAAATAGAGAATGGGTTGGAGAGTTTATAATGAGAACAGTGTGGAGATGTGAAAACGTTCCGTGGATGAATGGTGTCGATGAATAGGCACGTGGGATATGGGGTTTGTTTATAATGAATGACATTGTTGAAATTATTGTTTAACGTTATCCCTCTTCTAATGCTTCCATACTAAATTTCTGTTGCCTTAATGTTTTAAAATAGAATAGCTGGCTTTGATAAGTAATTACCTGAAAATAGGAGGTGATATTATAGTGTCACGAAATAAATATCATTAATTTACAACTTTAGTAGTTAGTTACGCAGCTAATGGTTCATAGATGGCGCTTTGAACAATAATAGAAAAAAAGTGTTTAAAATGAAAATTGTAATTCACAGTGAAGTTGTAGTACTAATAATATCCACAAATCCAGTTATTATATTTTAAAAGATTATGATATGGCAACAGAAATTTAGTATGAAAATTTGATGGAGGTGGATCGCCTTAAGATTAGCGTTTAGGGTTCCATACCTAAAAACTTCAAAAGCGCTTTTTAGTAAGAAGCTGTGTTTCTAAATTTAGAAGCGTGCAACATTTTTGAGCAGCCGATAAGTGTTTTTAACTAACACTGGTCACGCAAAGTAGATATACACACTTCCGTCTGTAGATTGTATTTCCGAAGTTTTAATAACAATCATATTTTTTCAATAATAATCATATTTTGTTATTTATAGATACAAAAATGTATTTATTTTTAACTAACGACCCCGGGTTAAATTTTTCGGTGGATCTTCCCAAAAAATCTGTCATATATACCTTGTCTTGACAACTCAACCAAAAATCTGCCAAATCTATCAAGATGTACATATATGGGTACAAATTATGATTGACAAATTAGATCTTAATCACGTCAATCCAAAACGTCGTAGATCACCTCGGCGATACACTCTTGCGTTCGCGCATCTTTGCGAGCTCGGTGCGCGTCGTTCGTCGTCGCGTGCGCACACGTAATGTCTCCCGCGCCGAATGCTGGAGCTTTACTGGGTTTTTTAAATTGCTCTACCGCCGTCTGATGGAAAGGGATTGGTAACCCCGCTCCAGGTCGTACCTGTCTCAACGTTGGACATCCAGCGTGGCAATGCGGCCTGCGTCATGAGTACATTTGGGTCAGGTAGTCGATGCAGTTCGCCAGATTAGTTTTTATCATTTTTTTAATTGTAAGTCTCCAAGGTTGTTGTATTGTCCTGTCACTGTCTAAAATCGAATTTAATATGGCTTTAGTTGTACTTAAAAATTCTAGAGCATCTATTGGTCTAAATTTTGATACCTATGTCTCAGATCTAAATGAAAAAAAGAAAATGATATTGAAAATTGCAGTCAGTACTTTTGTTTACATAACAAATTAAATTAGATTGCGTTCGTTTTAAACCGGTAGCAATGAAGTTTTTATTAACATACGGTACTAGAAGGTTAGTATGGGAACATAATGTTGTTTAATTTAAATGTCATACGCATTATATTAAATTTTTGCTGAATAAGAAATAGGTTATGTAGTTTACATCACATAAACAACACATTTTACGCGTAGCGTTCAAAATTATGAAATGTTGGTAACATCAGCTTCACGCAATCAATAGAGTTCGTCAATTTTTAACCTTTGATATTTTCTCAACAAATATCTTTGTCCATACTTTGTTAATCTCAGAACTTTAAGGTGGTGACTCTACATTGTTGAGTCCAAATGCTTTGTTATATCAACCAGTCAATTTCAGAAGTGGTTCATAAATGGAGATATTTTTGGGGTTGTACCAAGGGAAGTTTTGTTTGGAAAGAAATGAGATTCATAGTCACATGGCTTTTAACCTTAGTAGGTAGAATTAAATTAACTTTAAACTATAACACTAGGATCCAAAAAGTCTAAACGCTTTCCGCATAATTTCGTCGCTCAAGTATCAATTCATTTAACAGGCATTACATGCAAATAATTATACAGATAAAGATCTATGAATATAAAATAGTCCAGTCAATTAGTATTGCGTCTGCGCAGCAATTTCGCATGCGCTAATATATAATGTGCTCAAATGGTGGAACGGATTTTACCTAACCTATCCTATATTGTCAGCTGTATTGGATCAATAAGTAACCATAATCAATGATTACTTTAAGAATACACCATCAGGTCAGATAAAATATAACTCACAACAGATGTGTTGGTACAAAAATAATAGAAATCTAAAGTAGTAATGTTGGGCTTGTTTTATTTTCACTACCCCTAATTTATTTTATAGGTCACTAGCAGGTGTTCTGCAGCTTTGCCCACGTGGAAACTTTCGATTTGATTCTAAATCACCAAAGGTATTGTTAAGGTGGTGAGTTATGATAAATTCTGCCTTTACTAATTAATTGAGTTTACTAATTAAATGTGTGTACACCCTAACCGCGTCCGCGGGACTGTGCGACAGCGGCTCGCGGCTATGTAATACGCTATCGAGTCAGCTAGTCTCTACAAATCAAAACCAAATCAAAATATTCTTTATTTAACTTACGTAGCGTGTACATAAGTCATGACAATTAAGGATGTATAGGTTTAAGAAGAGCTATGTGAGAATCTGGTGTCCGAGATAGGATGTCCCTGAGTTTCAAATCACCAGGTACAGTATCAATGTTTCATATTTAGCCTTTTTCATCACTTTTTTAGAACAATCCTTTTAGTTCATTTTAAATCTAAATCAGAATATCATAAACCGTTATTAGTTACATCGTAAGCTAGTCTTATCTTTGTGCACTATTAGGCTGGACGCAGACGAACCATCGGCCACTTTTACAGCAGCGGCGGTGGCTCGCGATGTTGCCCGAGGTGGCCAAAAGTGGCGATGAGTTTACGTAGTCGATAACGTCGAATACAATCGGAAATGCTACTCAGTCGAGATACGCGTGACAAGGACAGAGCGATAGTTAACGATACATGTTATCGCCTGCGTAAACTCATGGTAGATGCACTGAAGTAGCGAGAGCAACATTTATGAAAAAGCTTGTGAACTGCTTGTGGCTGCCACCTGTTGACGCCCCCTATCGTCGACGTTGATAAATCTATATAGACCAGTTAATAAATTCTATATCAGAATCACGATAGTCAAATAAGTCCTAATGGCCAAACAACATAGCGACAAAATGTCACAGAAATCTTAATGAAACCAATAGAAGTGTCAAATAGGTACTGGTAAACTGGCAATGGGAAAATAGTGTTCAATGAGTAAATGACATCGGCAGTATTAGGATGTGGTTAAAATAGTTCGGGTAGGTTACGAGTTTAATTTAAATCGCTATTCATTGATGGTGCACAATTCAACCTGATATTACGAGAATATTAGAAATACCTCAGTCTCTCTTTTTATATTGTATATTTAAAGCAACCGCTCTTGATTTATCTTCTTTTTTACAGTATAGGTTAAAAAAGTAAATGTCCTCTTGCATGTAGTAGTGTACGTATTCATCTACATTTGTGTTTGTGAAAAGCATGCGAAGTGATAAATTTCAAATATCAAACGTCTATCTGAACACTTCACTGCTACAATCGTGCAAGAGTACCTTTACTTAGTTTTTTAACCTATTATATTGTAGGTAACGTATTTTAAAAATTATCCTCGTTTATCACCGGAAAACAGCTTTTTAAAAGCTTTTATTAAGTATACAGAAGTAAAGACTGTTTGACAAAACCAAGATAAAATCAAATAAACAGTGCTGAGTACTTGTTATGTCTGTGTTTTTTCAAATCTTTTATATTGTAAAGAGCGAGTCCGACTAGCACTTGACGGGTTTTGGTTTGTTAATTTATGTCACAACTGACCGCACTTTAACCTGATGTTAAAAGACGATATTGTCATCTATGTTACGCGTAAGCCTTGCGTTAGCCTATAACGTGAGTAATTCCCATTTAATCTTATTTTGAATACTCTTATAATTCTTCAGAGGCCACGGAAATTGGTTTTGAATTACTAATAAAATTGGCTGCGAAACTCTTTGCTTGGTTCATCGTCTGCTCTTTCCAAAATGTAATATCCATCCAATTCTATTGGCGAATTTAGACTTCTGTGCCAGCTATGTTATTCGTTTAATCGACAAAAGGCTTAACAATACAAAATGGATACGCCAACAATTTATACACGTATCTGACGTAACGACTCGTCGAGTGTGGTTGGATACAAGAACATATAGTTGCTAATGGTATGATATTCGTAGTCGATATAAAAGTTGCGTAATAGACAACAAAAGTGAAATTGAATTGTTTTGTACTTTTGCAAATTGAACTTACATTCAAGCAAACTAACTCGTTTTTTCTTTCGAATGTACTTGATACTGTTGCCCGGGCAATTTGGTGAGCGCGGATGTTTCTTAGCGAGCGACTGGCCTAAGTGCGTAAACTTAACTAGACTCGGAAAGTTACTCCTTATGTACTTTTTTCGATGACACTTAATCTTCTGCCTTACCTGCCTTTATTTGGAGGTAATTGCGGGAAGAGATTGAGTTAAGAGGCTATGTTGGTTAGACCACGTGGCCGCGTTCAAATTTGGATTGTTTTGTAGCTGTCCCTATCCGAGCCCTATCCTACCCGAGCGCGTAAGGTGAGACAGCATACACTACGCGAAGTTATCCACCCGTTATTTGGATGTTTCGTAGTCCAGGGATCATTTGAAGGATACAGTATATTATGTAACAATTTTTTTTATACAGTATACTAATGAAATTTCAGATGTCGGTGGTTTTTCCAAATTGTTCTAAATCGATTCATACTCTTGTAAATCAGGGTCAAAGTTGGGGCTTTTTATCACCGTAAAATACAATTCTTTGACGCCCTGTAACTCTGGAAGTATATATTTAAACGAAAATCTGACTCACCACCGACACAGATATTTGTTTCTAGATTGTGTCTTGAAAATTTCATAGATTTTCATAGCTTAATACTCAAAATATGACTGGACTACGTTTGTATGGGCGCTTTGACACCAGCATACCCTCTTAATTTCCATAAAAATGCTAGACCTGATATAATTTGAGTTCATCGTATTCCGTTGCTACCGTGCTTGGTTTGTGTGTTGTGGTTTGGCATTAATCTTGTGTTGCATGCTTTCTTTGTGAGTGAGATACGTGCCACCTCTTTAGTTTCAGAGAAGATAGAAAATAATTTGTGTGTGTATCGACATTCTACTGTTATACTGTATGCTATACTATATATACAACATAATACAACTATCAATCGGGAGGAACATGTTGTGGTATTAGCAATGAGGAATATTTATAATGCTCGCATTGGTGGCCTTTCTAGCTAGCTAATAACTAGCGCCTCATGAGCGGATCTGTGAGCACGCTTTCGATGCAAAAAGCCTTCTCATCACTCAAATCGGGTGATGTAAATTCCAAAAATAAATTTTAATTAATAAGTTTAATTTACTTCTTAACTTACTATATATTTCAAAACTTAAATATATAGTTCAATGCTACCAGAGACTGTTATTGTCGTCGAAAGAAAAACAGCAAAATGTGAACAAAAGAGTAAATTATATTTATTGTTTGATCTGTGACATCTTTTGTGTACAATGTTACATAGAATCAATACAAGTGCACAAGTCTTGCAGCTGAATAAACATATGTATGTAGTCAAAAACTGCGAGTTTCGACCTATTCACGAAAAATATCGCCACATTTGTCGCTATTGTAGCATGGGTCACCCATCCTGGATATATGTATCGTTTTGCTATTTTTATAATTATAAGGAACTCTTCATCCTGTTAGAAGCCATGAAAAGTTTTAAAACGTAGCGTAAAATATCAAACTGTCAAACGATAGAGTGACATTAGCAGTGCTAAAAAATGGAGATATTTTCGGGACAGCATTCCAATACCATTATATATTCCAGCACACCTTAGGATGTCACATCGTATTTCTTTGAAATATTAAGGCTAATTAAACAGCAATTAACGTTGCAGATGCTCGATAATGTAACAATAATTGTAGTATTGGATCAACTTGAATAGCAATATACTTTCCGTGGCGAGGCTCCAGTGAATTCCTAACAATTCCATCGCAATAATGTAATAGTTATATATCCCGAGCCACCTGAATCCAGTGACAGCGTCCACCTAATAGGGGGACGGCCTGGTAGACGTTTCCCAGTACGTGGTCGCCACTCGAGAACCTTTACTCCCCACCGGTTATCGGTTCTTCGAGCGATGTGGCCTGCCCACTGCCACTTCAGCTCACTGACTCGTCGAGCTATGTCGGTGACCTTCGTTCGTCTACGGATTTTGATACGTATACACGGAGCTCACACGTATTGTAATATAAAACCTGTAATATGGAGAAATATGCTAAAATAATGCAGCAATCGGCGTGTATCATCTTTCAAAGCGATACGCTTTTTGTGTTCTAGTTGCGGAAATGCGTTTATGAATCAAGTTTTTTATCGTCAGCTATTGAATTTACATCGTCGATTGTTTTAATTTCAAACGTTTTAAGGAGATTAAGAGGGTATGCTGTTGTCAAAGCGCCCATACAAACGTAGTCCAGTCATATTTTGAGTATTAAGCTATGAAAATCTATGAAATTTTCAAGACACAATCTAGAAACAAATATCTGTGTCGGTGGTGAGTCAGATTTTCGTTTAAATATATACTTCCAGAGTTACAGGACGTCAAAGTATTGTATTTTTCGGTAATAAAAAGCCCCAACTTTGAACCTGTTTTACAAGAGTATGAATCAATTTAGAACAATTTGGAAAAATCACCGACATCTGAAATTTCATTAGTATACTGTACTCGTATTAAAAAAATGGTTACATAATATACTGTATCCTTCAAATGATCCCTGGACTACGAATCATCCAAATAACGGGTGGATAACATCGCGTAATGAATGCTGTCTCACCGTACGCGCTCGGGTATGATAGGGCTCGGAGAGGGACAGCTACAAAACAATGCAACCTTGAAACTGACCACGTGGTCTTACCAACATAGCCTCTTAATACTGAAATGGTTTTGGACTTGTTTGACTATGACTTTACTACTACTTTACCAGACAGGTACCACGCAGATTTATTCTCGAAAAAACTTGATGCTGTTGGTCCTGCTAGCCGGATAAAATTTTACTTGCCTCTAGCCTAAGGGCGCCCGCTTTGCCTCGTGGTCTCCGGGTACGTAAGACTACACTTCTACTTAATCCTCAATTTCTATCAGATGAGACGAAAGCTAAGTTCAAACTTGTTGTGTAAAAAAAGCTTATTAATCCCTTGCTTCATTAATTCACGATTCTATGTTCTATTGTGAGTAGTCTTTACTACTAAATTATTCCGGAATTTTTCACAGACATACTGTGTTTTTATTGAATTGAATATTAGCAATTATTTTCTGATGCAAATGACCCCTTTACAATTGTAATTGGGTTGTATTTTCTTTTACTTAATCTTGATATATGACTCAATTGTGATATTTTCACACGTTAAATATAAGTTATCGTAGTATAGATCCTATATCAAAATATAAACAAGTTATTTAGAAGACTTAGATATTTACAGATTAAGTAATACGGTCTTTGGAAAGGTCGGCCGTGTGTCCTTATTCTGAAAACTATATTCATGTCGTTATGATTGGGGTGATTGACAGATCATCAGCAACTAAAAATTGTTTATTTTGTCGTTTCCATACAAAATTGGTGGACTTCATAATGACCTAAAGTAACAAGGAAAAGTTGGTTAATTGATTTCAAATTTACGTCGCATGAATTAAATTAGGAATTTGCATAAGACATATACATTCATATATCCCATTTGATACAAGTTACTCGATCCTAACTCGGCTCCTTTTTAAATGATTTTTTTAAAATATTTCACCAGCGACTCCCTACTGATAACTATTTCTTTCAAGTCGATAACATGAGTAGGTGTTTAGACCTGTGACAGGCAGGCTTACAGACACCAGAGTGATACATATATGGGTTATATTTTTTTCATTGGGAGATCTCGCATAAAATTACTTTTGCCGATATATGTAGGCACAGTTTTGTGTGTAGAGGTATATTTATCTCTCTTTATACATCTCGAGTTTCTCAGGGCTTTAACTGAAAAGTTTTCTAGCAATTATAATCGTCAGGTCGGACAAGAATAAGTCTCTCCATGTACCCGCAGTAATGCCCACGTTAAGCGAAATGTTTACACTGGCTGACCGCATTCCAATCAAATGTCCGCCAGCGTACACTGCACTACGAGTTCCCTTTGCTCTCTATTCTTGCAACGCAGTGTACGGAAGCATTATCTATCACTATCTATACTTCAAAGTCAAAGTTATTGCAAATTATATTTATATAAGATGTTACATTATATAGTCCACTATAATTATAATTAAGCTTTACATAGGTATGCATTTACAATATATACTTATAGGTAAATGTACGTATGTATATTACAGTTGTGATAAGGTGTTTACTTCTTCAAATTTTACAGAAAACTTTTATTAATTATTCTTAAAATTAACTCAGTGATAGCTTTTACAACTGTGTGGAATTCGATACACGATTTGAACAAGTGAATGAAAAGTAAATTTTAAAAAATCCGACTGCGTGTCCTATGTACCTTTTTATGATTTTGATATACCCAGTGTCACTCTCACAGTAAATACGAATCTAAAGACACCTCTCAAGCTGAAACCCATCGAGACGTTCAGGCCACAGAGAGTGCCAAACAATTATACATACATACTCTCGAACAATATAAACCTCCTTCTGGCGCAGTCGGGTAACAACTTTGATCAATAAGACAAATAACGGAAAACTTATCATATTATTGGGCTATGTATAGGCGATTAAAACCCGATTTTATACCCTTGTTGCTTATTATATAGTCTTGTAAATAACTTCCTCTAATTCCTCATGAAGTACATCCTCCATACCTCCATCCTCGAGTACAATAATATATATCCACTTTTGAACCATGTCACATTAACCCTTGCTTGTTCCTATGTAGAGTGTCGAGGGAAATGTCAATTAAAGATTAATGTGACATGGTTCAAAAGTGGATAGATATTTTTTTACTCCACTGTACAATACCGTTGATACCGTTGGAAATAATTTTTCCCATAGAATGTACATGCCCACTAAAAACTAAGGTACAATACGTAGGATTGTTAGTTAGTGTGCACTCATTAGGCCACGGAGGCGGTTTATAGTACATAATATTTAATTCATAGTAATGATACTCGTAGCTACAAGTGGTGCTATTGATGTTTCCAGCGATGGCATTCCCCGTTCATATAGCATTGTGTAGAGTTCACATGGAGAAAGCTTCTAGAAAGATGCGTTCAAGGAAAATGTATACAGAGTTAGGGCGCGTTCATTATAAAGATTGCGTTTTCTTTTACAAATTAGATATGGTTCATCATGGTCAAGCTGCCAAGGCGCAAGGTTGACAAACTCAGGTGTCGGGGTTCGAATCCCGGTCGGATACACAGTTTGTACTTTTTTTGTATTTATTTAAGTTTTTTTTATCAAATTAAAAAGAAATTTGTACTTTTGGCCCAAAACTCCGATCAAAGCTCGGTCGCCCAGATATTTGAAACTTAAATATTATAACATTGAATAAGTAATTTTTTCCTTTCATTTTCATGTGATTGACTCATCACATTAGCATGGGATGAACTGCTGGACATGAGCTTCCGTTTTTCCATGCCTCGTCAGAATCGACGAAAACTTTTTTGAAACTGCGTTGTCTGTTTAGAGCACGTGGCCACGTTCAAGTTTGCATTGTTTTGTAGCTGTCCCTATCCAAGCCCTATCCTACCCGAGCGCGTACGGTGAGACAGCATACACTACGCGAAGTTATGAAAAATGAAATGAATGAAAAATGAAAAAATGAAAAAATATTTATTTCCTTTCACATTAACATTAGATTAAAGTTTTTGGGACACTCCTTTTAAGTTAAAAAAAAAACTTGTATTAGGAGGCCCCGCTCTTCCACTAGTTATTTAGGAATACAAATACGTAAAAATTAATAGTATAAGTTATAAACTAATTATACATTTTTAAAAGAAATTAGTTGTGTGTAAGTGTATATGTGTAAGGTGAGTGTGTGTGAGTGTGCGTGTGTGAGTGAGTGTGCGTGTGTGTGTGTGTGGGGGGGGGGGGGGGGGTGATTGTATTGAGAGGGAGGATACGTGCGTCTGCTAGCTCAATATGTTCAATAAAGATTCCGTGTTATCGTAGGTTACCGTTTTTAACCACTTTGTTAATGATTCTTTACACTCGTGTGACTTTAAGGGATAAATTGCAATTTTGCGATTAATTACATTATACAGGTGCGAAGATTGTCTTGCGTATTGGCGGCCGGCGAATGCTGATTTGAAGGATTTAGAAAATGCTACTATGTCTCTTCTACGTTTGTTTAACAGCTCTGGGTCGTAGGGCAAAGACTTGTGCAGCTTTAGTATGACTTTTAAGACGTACAATTTTCTCACAGTCAGCAAATCACTAATTATATAAAGGTTATCAGTGGGGTACCTGTATGGTTTGGAGTACATTACCTTTAATAAAGACCTTTGTGCTCTTTCAACATCTATTAACTTCGTTTTAGTAGCTCCACCCCATACAGGGATGCAGTAGACTATTATTGACTGTACCAAAGCAACATATATTTTGTTCAGGAGTTCTGATGAGGTCACGTGCCTAAGAGTTTTAAATATCCAAATAAGTTTTCTTATTCGGGATATAATCAGATCAATATGTGCATGCCAAGATAATCTCTGATCCACTAGAATTCCTAGATATTTGGTTTTATTAACTTTTTCAATAATGGAGCAGCTACAGTCTGATATTCCAGGAAAATTACACTCATGAATCCTGACCCCAAACTCCGCTCCAGGTTGGGTTATGCCATACTTGGTATGACAAATGTAGTTCGTCTTGGCCTTGTTCAGGGTTAACAAATTTGAGTTTAGCCAATTTGCTATTTTAGCCATTCCCGCTTCCGTGACAGCGCGGACCTGTTCCCAAGAGTCCCCCGTAAAAACGACCGCAGTGTCGTCTGCGTAGGAAAATATCTGCCCCCCGCTTATTTCTAGTTTACATAGTTCATTTATGTAGACCAGAAACAGCGTGGGGCCAAGGACGCTTCCTTGAGGGACGCCATAAATGACACTCTCTTCTTCACTGTTGTATATGTCAATTTTTACACTCTGTTTTCTATCCTGAAGGTAACTTTCAAAGAGAGCAAGTGCCGTACCTCTAATGCCAATAGCTTCGAGTCTATGAATAAGTTATCCATCCGTTATTTGGATGTTTCGTAGTCCCGTGATCATTTGAAGGATACAGTATATTATGTAGCCGTTTTTTCAATACAGTATGCTAATGAAATTTCAGATGTCGGTGGTTTTTCCAAATTGTTCTAAATTGATTCATACTCTTGTAAATCAGGTTCAAAGTTGGGGCTTTTTATTACCGAAAAATACAATACTTTGACGCCCTGTAACTCTGGAAGTATATGTTTAAACGAAAATCTGACTCACCACCGACACGGGTATTTAGTTCTAGATTGTGTCTTGAAAATTTCATTGACTTTCATCGCTTATTACTCAAAATATGACGGTACTACGTTTGTATGGGCGCTTTGACAACAGCAAATCCTCTAAATGAAACTAGGTGGTCGTTATGTTTGCACGCTTTACACATACCACTGTTACGCTCGTCATTAAATCTATCGATTACTCGAAGTAATGATTCAGCAGATTGGTATAATAGAGAACTGGGCCAGAGTAGGTGTTATTAAAATTTAATAACGCGCATAGCGAACGAAATATACATAATGTGCTTGAGGTTGCTTTTTAGGCCGCAGAGATTTATGGGCAAAATACAGTTTCAAACAAAATGTTTCTACATGTTTTATACAACTTATTAGCGTAATTCGAAAGCTCTGAAAACAATGTTATTGTATATAAAAGATCAACGCTAAGACCTGATGTTTCGTTACTCTTCGTTTGAAGATTACCGGTTCTTCGGTTGTAGTTTTCTGGGAAGACTGAAACCGGTAGTGCATTCCATATTTTAGCATAATGAATGTGGAAGCGAAACGCTTGTTGCGAGCTGTAGGAATATCTACAGTGTACGGGTCTGCCGGTCTTCTGTTTGACGGGTAATTTAATGACGAAGGCGGAATCAATAAAAATAGCTCCTGCACACACTCGCCAAAATGTATCCTGTAAAATACCGAAAGGCAGGCAACTTGACGCCTACTTCGAGGCTTTGGAACTCCACTTTAAGTAGCGTATCGTTGTCTATCAGTCTCATAGCATCTAGTTGATAGCCAGCTGTACCATTCCAAAGATGGCAGAGGTACTCCATGCATAATACCACTTGGGCATGTGGGCTAAGTAGGGAGGAGTTATTCCTTGTGAATTCCTATATGGGGGAGATCTAAATTCGTCAGCGGACGGTTTCGTTTGGTCATGAAGATTTCTCACTAGAAACCTAACTAATCTAACCTTTGTTCGATAACTTCATTCCTTTTATTTGTTCTCTGATATAATAAATTCAATATTTTAAAGTTTTAAAGTCGTAGCTCTTGTGAACGAGGCCCTACACCGCGTCATATGTTAGAAAACTTCCCGTCTCGACCAGTCTCCGACGTACTATGAAGCAAGTGCGAACATTTTCACAAACGTAAAACCTACCTTCGAATGCCAATTATTGTTATGGCCTACATAGTAACTATACGTCTACTAAATCAGAGTTACGCTATAGAATTTGCGGGTAAATGAAATTTGGGGGCGCAGCGCTATGAAAGGTCTTTATTGTGTAGTAGTTAGTACTTAGTAATTCTACGAGTATGACTGAGATAAAGATTTTATGGATCGTGTAGACAATGTTAAGCTTGACAGGTAGCTCATTCTAGGTAGACCAGCACAGAATCTAGAGCCCTAACCAGGTCTAGTCTTTCGTGTGCAAAACAAATATCCTTACAGTTAAAAATAATAACACTTGAATGCCGAATAAATAAGCCACGGTCCAGCTGAAAATCGCTATGGTCTTTGGGTCACAGCATCGGGCTGAGCTGGTGCCGTTTTCCAAGCAAACTTAATTTTACTGTAATTATTTGTTTTTGTTTCCTGTATGTGTCATGTGAATGTGTTTTTTTTTCTTCTTCATTATGTGTTGTATTTATTTTTAGCTTGGAATAAATTATTTTCTTTCTTTCTTTCTTACACAACCTCACGTCTAGAGAAATCGTCAGCAAATACATCCGTGAGCTGTGAGGTCGTAAGGATGAGGTTTATCCTTGAATTTCTGCCTTGTTTATACAATTTGCAGTAAACTTATAGCTATTATTTTAATTATAATGGAAGTAATTACCAAAACCTGTGGTATTTCCGGAGCGACAATTTACAAATGCGACTGTTTGAACATCTGTTGTATATGAATCATGTAACTGAATCATTTACCTCTTATTTCGATACCCACCTCCTTAGTGTGCATTCTCCAAAACATATAGATAGGTTCAAGGTTCGATTCCCAGGGGGAGTACCCGGTTAGTTGGTGGTAGGTCAGGTTTCTGTGTCCGCCTGACTACATACCATCATGAAAATAAGCATATCCAACGACTTATTTATTTGAGGCTTATAGATGAGTTTAATTTCTTCATTCGGCAACAGCAAAAAATAGAAATTTTTATTTCAAATTCTTAAACAAGTGTATTGTTTGTTTCAGGTAAGCTCCAGTCTCTTTGCAATCACTAGGAAGTCATTGTGGTGGTTCGAGATGATTTGGCACAAGAAAGTGGTTACTTGCTCAGTTCACAAGCAGACATTATCTGTGACTTTACTTAGTTGATAACCAGTAACCAAGACATGGATTTTTAGCAATAGCCCACTGTTGGAAACGCCTCAATCATCTCTCGACTCGGACTTCCCATTGTCACGACACTTGGCAGACGGATCGAATATTGGTAGTACTTACATATATTGATGCTTTATTTCGCCTTTTCCACCTATAATCTACTCCCACCCTAACACCCCTCATTATAGCCCTGATTATTTGTTACCTATCGCAGTTTCTGTACCTCACCGGTGTTGTTTCTGAGCGTGTCGCGCTGTTGATACTCGTACGTTTAGAGAGAAATCGGGATAGGAGCGTCCCATGACACCTGTTGAAAATATAATGAAATGAAAATCATTTAATCTAGACCATCAGTCCATATTTTTTTAAATTAAAATTACAATTATGAATGATGTCAAATTTGTAGGGTAAAATAGTATGTCAAATTTTAAAATAATCGAGTAATTTAAAGAGATAAAATTATAATAATAATGAGAATAGCATTATTGTTTATTAAATGTATTGATAAATTGATTCATGATTCGCCGTGGAGTTACAATAGACTAAACAACAGGACTCGTTCCCATAACAAATCTAAACGGATTTGTTCTGAACAATAATATTTTGTTGAAGGTTTGTGCTTGTTTTATACAGTACATGGCAGTACATAAACGACTATGCCGACTGTGTATTGTTCAGTGGAATCGTATTTTATTCTCAATAAATAAATGTTATCCCACAGACGTCGAGATAAACATTTATTTTGATGTAAAACACTGTTTCTGTTTCAATTTAAATGATGTCAGTGCCAGAAATTCGTTGTAGCGAAAACTCTCAACATGACGGACCTTATTATATGGCTACGCTATCACCATTGGCGAAGATATCAGGTGAAACTTTAAAATTATACAAAAATTCATCCAAAGAAAACCTAGTTTATATCCACGTCTTCGTCTCGAAGAAGCAATGTATCGTAATATATATCAGCCTACTCACTCTACTTGCTGCGTGAAGGCAGAAAAAACCAACAATCATACGTTTTTAGAATATTCTAAAAAAATAGTTTTCATGTTGTTTGTATAGCTTTCCTGACTGAAATATTCATAGCATATTGTACAAATACAGCTTAAAATAGTAAAGCAATACCAATAAAACAGGTTTTAAATCTTACTGCGTATATATTTATTTACTGTTTACGACAAACATGAACTATGAACCTGAAATAGGTATAGTTAGGAAAACACTTAGACAGGGGTGGCCAACTTTTTACACACGCGTAGCATTTTTTATCCAAAATATATCCCATCACCGCTCATCCGTGAAACGTCTTTTCTATGGCACTTCTCAGTGACCAGAAAATGATTGCATCTAGAGTTACTCACGATCTTGTACCTGTGGGGAAAATTCTTACTCCCCGTCCAATGTTCGAACCTTCTGCTTACTGAGTTGTTGAATGTAGTCGGTGACTTTAAGGATACTTTCTGAAATAATCTGACTATTTGGCGTAATACTATAGTACGCTAAATGATCCTGAGAATCTCAAAGTAGAGGTAAGGTATATATTTCTTTACACCTTTATCTTGACTCGTAAAGAACCAGAAACGTAATTCGATGTTTTCGCCTCGATAGATTTTAATTTCGAAATGACCCCTTAAAATTGTAAATGTTTAAATTATTATTAAACTACAATCGAAATTACTTTAATAAATAGATAATGACAATATTCACAATCGTAGAGAAGCGGTATTTTTGTAATTGTCACAGTTATTTTTTAAATGAATTAAATGCGGTTTTTCACGTATCTAAACATATCAATTCGAAGACAAGATACTGAAGAAGCATTTTAAGAAATGCCTTAGAATCATTTACTGATGATGACTTGATGACAGACATTGCATAGCTACCGTAGATCATCAATCAATGCAGTGTCGAAACAATATTGAACTGTTACGTGCCGAAGGTGGTGCACCCCTGGACTTAGGTATTATAGCTTTTCTAGGCATCTTCCTACGTACAATTTTCCAAACGACCTGTGAACGACTATCACGACCCCTGCGTATTATAGACACGTCAGCTAAAGAAAGATCATGTTATTTCTGGTAGTCTGTTCACAGTGAAAGTCTCATCAGAATCCTCACAAGATTTCAAGTGATACGAATTCCACTTTAGTACTAGCCAACCGTAGAGGTTACGTCCAATTCTGACATGAAAAGCTCATTCATCATGTCGATTTGACAGGGAAGAATTAAACTTCCTCTCCAGGATAGTAGAAGTTTCACAGATTTTAACCGCCTTCGTGGCCTAATGGCTTAAAATTAAATTCACAACCTGGAGGTCCTGGGTTCGATTTCCCGTGGTGGTATCTATCGGCACTCAGTTTGGTTGGTGGTAGGACATTTTCTAGCTATCTAGCTACCATCATGTCTGCCACCAAACAGCAGTGTTAATAGCACTGTTGTGTTCCGGTATGAAAGGTGGCATAGCTAGCGTCTCATTGGGTTGAGGCTTCTTGGTGCACATGCATATCCAAACGGCCTTATCGTCACATACCATCAGGTGAGATGAAGGACAAGTGCAAACCCAGCATACATTTAAAAATCGAATTCTTTCGTGTTTGTTAGTTATCAGCTTCATTAGCTAATAAAACTGCAAATGTGCACATCTCAATTCAATCTTCTTCTATCTTCACTGGAGATAAAACATCGCTTGACTACGGCCTCACCTGTAAGGCATGATGTGGCTGACGATACGCTTTTGTCTATAACATGCAAATACATTTAATATTAATAGACCGGACAAAGCAAACAAACATTTTTATCATAAACTTATTACCAATTGGTAATAAGTTACTGAATCTAGTGTCACATCACGTCACGCGGCCGTACAAGACATTTGAAATACCATTGACTTTTGAGATCAAAATGTTTACATGAAACGTTTCCCAATGACCGCTATATAATCTATTACTATATTTAAATCTCTCTGATAACATGCCTGTTACACACATTGATTGCCTTTTATTTCTCACTCAGAGGACTCACTTCCACAGTGTTGTTAACTTAGAATAAGTGGTTTTGCTTATTGCATGTAAATTGATCCATTTAATAATGGCGGCTAGACGTTCCGTCTGCTGGTCTAAGGGGTGAGGCACTGTATGCTAAAATACAAGTTTTTAAACTTAGTTTAGCTGCAGACGCTTTAGAATGTAACTAGATCAAATATTCTAGCCCAGTTAGATTTAAGAAAAACATTAAGAAAAAACATTTCCAGTCTGAAAGTGTTAGTACTCTTAGCACCTTATTTCCGCCAAAGACAAAAGCAACAGCCTCATTCAATTCAGGTTTTTAGTAAGCACGTTTGCATTATATAGTCTTACCCTTAGCTTTATCATAAGTACGAATGTTTATGGCCATAAGGATGCTTATATGAACTATCTAAGTGTATACAAACAGTTTACAAAGGTCAGTGGCGTTGAGTCGGCCTTGTGTCACGCGATTTGATGCCACGCAAGTGTTATGGGGCACACAACCATCTTTTTATGCAATACCAAACTATGAATTGTTCACTAGTTTTTCTTGTTATTCGCTATATAACTAACGGCACATTACACCAATATGGTTAATGCGGAAGTTACTCTGTCCTTTTTATTTGTTGCCGTTTCACAGTATTTACTCTACGTCATATGACCAATGGACAGCTTTCCAGACATGTTACCACAAAAATGAAAATAGATGGCGTTGTCCAAGGACTTCTATATTACATCGTATCTAAATTAAGTTTTGATCCAGTTTTCATCTTCCTAGAGTTAACAAAGCATCATAGGCGTGTTTAACCACATAAAGCTGTCTCGTTTCCACATTCAAAATATATGCAACATTATTTTATTTCCACCTTGTTAAACTATTGAATTCTTGTATTCACATATCGTTTCAAATATCGAGAGAAATATTTATTTATGATTAACATTGATGGCGCATTGTTTTTCCTGACTTGTCTGCTGCAAAACAGTGGTTAGACTGACAGCAAAATCAAATATTACTTACGTATTATTTTCTTATGTAACCATAGGGAATATTTTATCTCTCTCCCACGTGATATTGCGAAAATAGCACGTTATATGCTGATCAATGCTATATAAATGCTAGACTTACGGTTCCTTATTGCCCTAAAAGTTAATATATTTTGAAAGTCTATGTACATTCTCACCTCCTCTCCGCTCCTACTGTTATTCCTGTTTTTTGTTTTAGCCAGGATCTACAGCGGTACACTTGAAACGCGTCCACTGAAGGTGGATGAATTTCCTACGGACTCTAAAGCTATCTTGGGATCTCAGACTCGTTTAGAATAAAGAAATAGGGTGGAGTGCTAAAGACGTCCCCCCAAATTCTATGGACAGTGCCATCTATTTGACTTTTGTTGTAACATGTCTGGAAAACTGTACATTACTCTTAAGTTTTCATATCTTGAGTTGGTAAGCGCTGTAGTGTGTTGGCGTGAGTTAAAATAATTGTCGTGTCTTTAAATGGCTTAAACTTTCAATCGACGGGTTCGCACTTAAGATCAACATTAAAGTGTTTAGCTGTACCCAGCCCGCGGCAAGTAATTTGATGTTACACGTAGTTAATTCGTTTACGTAACAGATCTTTCTAATTCGAGTTTGAGAGAATTGCTAAATCCCGGTGAAGTTGGGACATTTACGTTTCGAACGACAAAAGGATATTGTGAAGAGGAGGTGAAATAATATTATGCAACGAACGCCAATAAAAATTAGAGAATTCCAAGATTTCAACTTAGTAGATTTTCATACACACTTAGGTCGTCTTAATATACACTTGCGCAGAATTTCCTTAATTATTGTTGTCCTTCTCAATCTTTTTTAACCCCCGACGCAAAAAGAGGTGTGTTATACGTTTGACCACAATATCTGTGTGTGGCTGTGTCAGAGCCATCGTAGCTCTCGTACGGATGGACCGATTTTGATGTGGTATTTTACGTGAAAACAAGTTTCCTTGCGTTGGTTCTTAGCTACGAGTATATTTGGTAAAAATCGATTCATTTGTGTCATTTGTGATCAGGCATTTGTGGCATAAAATGGAATCTTTTAAAAAAATTCGTATGATTATTGCATACTTTTTTATTTGTTTATTAATTACTTGTTCTCTTAGGAGTGTTATGTCGGTAAAACCTTTCTTGGCGGCAGGCACCCAACATTTTAAAAGGGATCAGTGTGTTTCTTCTTTTTACGCTTAATAGTTTTCGTTGAAATAGTCCAATTGATATGCTATTGAGTAACGGTATTTAAATATTAACTAATTATATGTTTGATGTTTTCGGTATTTAGAACCGATTAGGTTTTTCAACATATCAACCCAAATTAGTTTGGGTTATCCAACAGTTTAATTAAAGATTGGATCATCATTATGACTAAGTATTAAACTCATTTAAAAAAATCGGACAAGCACGAGTAGGTCGCGAGGCCTGAGGGTTCTGTATAACATTTAATAAAGCAGTACGTTATGTAAACACTTGCACATCATCAACAGCCTAATATATGTCCCCACTGCAGGGTCTCAGACCTACTCTCCTACAGAGAGTGTATGGGACATAGTCCACCACGCGGGACCAGTGCGGATTGGTAGACCTCACACACACCTTTGAATTTCTTCTCAGGAGTGTGCAGGTTTCCTCACGATGTTTTCCTTCACCGAAAAGCCAATTGTAATGATTTTTATCATTCGTACATAAATTCCAAATAACAAATTGGAACTCATTGGTACGAGCCAAAATCGAGTCCAGACCTCGATTGTTCAAGGATTGACGCTCTATCCAACTGAGTTATCACGGCTTCTTCGGAAAAACTTCGTAAAAGAAATGCAAGAATGAATTCGAATGAAGTCGAACTAAAGAGACATCAAGCACTGTTACTGATTTTTTTGTCCCTAAAATTAAATAATCTAAAAAACGTACCTTTTCCAACACTGAATGAAGTGGCGTGTATGTAGTTGCGACTGTACACACAAAAGCTATTGCTAAGCATATTAAACGCAGTTCATTAACCCCTCATGCCAACTGAGTGATTACGTCAATACGGCTACATGTTACATGGCAGGGTATTTATTTTTTATCGGCGTTTATGTAACTTGGGCCTTAATTACTTCGGCGTTATAGTCGAACGAGACTGAATTCTGGTTTGGGTGGTTGTGTTACACATGAATTTTATCAACGAATGTAAGTTTGCGAACCCTTGTCGCCTTCACGGCACACTTGAACGTTATGAAATTTGGAACATACGTAGCTTATAGCATGGAGACTGGAGAGGGACTTAGGTTGTTTTTATCTCAAGTGCTTATCCTGCAGGCTTAGGTAACAACTCAAGTTGTAGGTTATATACGAATATTATTAACTAGCATATTGCCCGCGACTTCACGTGACAATTACAAAAAACACAGCTTCCTTACGATTGTGAATATTATAGTTATCTATTTATGAAAGTAAATTCGCCTTGCTTATTAAAGATTAATAATCTTAGCATTTATAATTTTTAAAGAGACATTTCGAAATGAAAATCTGTCGAGGCAAAATCATCCAATTGCGTTTCTGGTTCTTGACGAGTCAATATAAAGATATGAATAAAATATATGCCTTACTTTGAGATTCTCAGAATCTTTCAGCGTCCTATAGTATTACACCAAAAAGTCAGTTTATTTCAGAAAGTCGCCTTATAAACGCACTCTTCTACTGTTATATACATAAGTCGCACTGTTATTAATTTTTAGTAAACATAGGCTTAGTATTTTGTGTACAAGCTTTGTGAGTTACACAACCCAGTATTTACCAAGATACTAGTTTTTAGTACGAGTTTTTTATAACCCGGCTAGATTGAAATGTAGTCAACAGCATGTTTTAATAATGGCGTTTGTATTGCGTACATTTTATTGTTGAATTAGATTTGCTCCATTAATCAGGGAACGAGTGTTGGACGTGGCGGACGTTTGAAGCATCGAAGTATGATAATTCACTTGAATTACAAATATAAGACATGCGCACTGTTGGTAACTCTATTATCCTGTTATTATAAAAGCACCGTATTATATATTAACTGGCCAAATTCGAGTCCAAGGGTTTCGTGTCATCGTGCAATATTTTAAAAAAATCGAGCTAATACTCTCCCCCCAAATACCTCCTTTAATATAAAACTTTTTGGTTTTTATTTATTTGTTGTCATAATTATATAAGCTGTAGTACAGTTAATTTATAACGGTCTCCGTAGGCGGAAGGTTCCGGGTTCGATTCCCAATGGACATTATTAAAAATAACTTTGTGAGACTTTGGTTTGGTTAGGACAGTGCAGGCTGAATCACCTGATTGTCTGAAAGTAATAGAATTCCGTGCTTCGGAAGCCACGTTAAGAGGGAACAGCAGATAAAAAATTTCATATGAAATTAAGGGTTTGGGATATAGCTGTTTTCTCAACGAAACGTTAGCCAAATTCAATCATTTTGATCTTATTCTCTTTATCAAAGAATAATCTAGGCCCGTTGGTTTTGCTTTTTTCAATATTTTGTCTACAATTAGAATTATGGGCATCTCAAAACTCAAAATTTCAGAAAAAATTTCTTTCAACTTATGGTACTCATTATTTAGAGTAAACGTAACATTTTCAGAAAAAGCAAAACCAACGGGCCTAGATTATTCTTTGATAAAGAGAATAAGATCAAAATGATTGAATTTGGCTAACGTTTCGTTGAGAAAACAGCTATATCCCAAACCCTTAATTTCACGGCAAAACTAGGCAAATACCAAAAAAAGCTTCAACTGTCCTTCTCGCACAGTTCGGTTCGGGAGGCAGGGTACACTATATCACAACTATATACTGTGTATTATATGTATAAAAATAAAGTAAGCATGCATTAGTGATGTCAATAAGCTTTATCGATTTTTTCGACTAATAGTGGTGGGAAAAATATATCGATAGATACCCTTTCTCGAGCTATAATGGTTTTACCTGTTAGTTTTAATGTTTAGATTGATCTAAATAAACAAATATAAAGACAAATAATTCTAAGGAAATTTATTTTATCTCTAGAACAGAACATTTTCCCTGAAATTCTTAGTTGTTGTTACGTTGAATTGTTGTATTCTGTCTGTTTCTGTCTGTCGGGACTTTTTGATAAAACATCACGTTCTTCAATGGTGTGTGTTGCCTTTACACCAGTATCGGTAGAAAGCTTTTGCAGTGTACTATTATCAGGATCGCTGAAACAGATTCAAAAACATGTGGTAAAATATATTTAAAAGACCGGTAAAGTGCGAGTCAGACTCGCGCCCTGGAAGTTCCGTACATAATACTAATAATAACATACTGAAAATCATAAATAATATGAAACCAACAATGCTCTACCGAAAATGAAATTCTGATTGAAAAACCAACTTTACTTGCAGCTAAAATACATACTACGAAGTTAAGTTTGTAAACATAAAAAAGCTATTTTACTATGTTGTAATTAAAAAATCCTGATTTTCAGATTTATTCCCGTAGTTTTGCTGTAAAACCTTGCTTGTTGCTAAATTTCAAGATTCTAGGTCAGCGGGAAGTACTCTATAAGTTTTAGTTCCCTTACATTTTCAGCACAGCAGACTTGAGTATTAGATATTAATTTCAGTTTGATATCTCCACGCGTTCCTGAGAAAAACAGACAGACGAACGGACAACAAAGTGATCCTATAAGGATTCTTTTTTCCTTTTGAGGTACTTAAAATATAAATGTATAGTATATGAAGTAGGAAAGTAGGAAAAACGATAGATTTACCTGATATTTGTTGACTCTAGCCACTTATTTGATTTAATAAGTAAATGTTGTTTTTTTCGTTTTGCAGATAACCTCAACCTTGTCTTATTTCCTTTTCTATATATTTTTTCTTCCATATTAAACAAAATCTGAAATTTAAACAAAACGAAAAAATACATGTATATAGTACTTGAAAGTATGCCGATTGCCATTTTTAGAGTTCCGTGTTTAACAAGAACCCTTATAGTCTTGTAGTTTCGCTATGCCCCTCTATTTTCGGTTTAAATCAGAGACTCGTAGTACTAAAACCTGTAATATATAGTAGTATTTTATTATATATATTATATTTGTATTGAAATATTTTTTCCCAGTTATACATCTCATACACTTACAACGGGATTTTTAACTCGTCTATTCCATTGTGTGAAGTGTCGTGAAATTACAGCTTTTTAACCGACTTCAAAAAAAGAGGTTATCAATGCGACCTGTATGTATGTAATATTTCCAGAACTGCCCAGTTTTCATATATGTTAGTCTATATCAGCTTCTAAATAAGTGTGCCAAATTTCTAAAGTGTATGTATGTATGTTTGTCCTCGCATATATCCGGAACTACAAGTTCGATTTAAATAATCCCTTTTTTGTTTGTATTATTAAACTTAGGAAAGACTGCAAGTTTCATCAAAATCGGTTCAGTAGTTTTTGAGAAAGGGAATGTTAAGTGTGTATTAGTTAAATGTTTGTTACCTCAGAACTTTTGACTTGACTGGGTGAACCGATTTGGATGATTCTTTTTTATTTGAAAGCTGGTGCTTCCCGTGTGGTCCCCATTTCAATTTGATCTGGTTTGTAGAATGGAATCCATGAGAAAACGATATACATCCTTAATAAAAGTAGACTTATACGACAGTTAAAGTTGGTTTCTAGTTCTTTTTGAACGCTTTAACTTGTTAGTCCTTAGACTCTAGCACTCTATGTACTAAAACACCTCTAGGTCACCTAGAGTATCGTTGGAAGACGAACGTTCGGATATGGTGAAACTAAAAGGTTTCTTTGTTGACTGTAGAACCCTAAAATGGCAAAGTCATAATTTATGTTGTATTTATATGTGATAGGTACTTACTAGTCAATTATATCAAATACAACCACAGTGTGTCGAGACTAAACCAATATGCGCCCAATAATTGCTCAAAACGTGAAAAAAGGGTTGACGCACGCTCACGTCAAGTTTATTATAATTTTGAAAAATACACTCTAGCCAAGCGTAGAGCGATGACTGACGAGGCGAGGGGTAGCGACTATGCGCAGCGCGGGGGAGGGAGGCCGCGTTGGGAGTGAATGCAGCGTTATTTGTGTGAGTGAAAGCATGTGAAAGGCTGTATGTGTGCGTACCGAATCGCGACAGCAATAAAATATTGAAATACCTACTATTCTACAGAGACTTTGCTTCATATCCCTCTTAAGGCGCTGACTATAGCCAATGACCTTGAGCGTTTGGATTTTTAGCTACGCTCGCAAACTCTTTCGATAACGTCGCGCCATACATGTGTGGTGAAATTGTGTACTAATAAGACTTCAAGCGCGTCAGGGACAGAACGCGCGCTAAGAATGGCGCTAAAAGTCATACAAATATTTATCTTCTTTTTTGTGTTAGGAATTGAACAAAACATTAAAAAATTAAAGCAGAATTACGTATCAATAATTTAATGAATTTTATAATTTTTTATGTACGTTACTTTTTTTTAATTGTAAATTAGTATTTATTTCATCCCTTCCTTTATAGTTTCTATAGTAGACAGCATATATTTAAATTTTATTTTGTTTATTATATGGAGGTCAACTTTATGCTCTTTACGTACTTACTATACCAAAGGGGAGACCTCATTATTCCAAAATCCAAGTTTGTTTCAAGATTATTGTTTTTGCATAGACTTATGAAAGTTTTAGAGTTTTATATCCATATAAATTTTTAGATTTTTTCAGATTCCAGACAATTTTTTTTCATAGACTTATGAAAGTTTTAGAGGTTTAACGTTAAAAATCATAAATTTTAGTAAATAAACCACAATTTACGTATGTAACTTAAAAAAATGTTCCATATTGCATATTTTTTAATCACCGTTTTTTTATGTGTTGAAAGTTTGTTTTAATAATATTTAATATTTCTCCCTCTTCAGAACAATACCAAGTAAGTACTTACTCACGTCACGTGTAAAAGTAGAGAATAGAAAATTAATTATAAAAAGTAATTTCGTTTATATCTTTAGTGTCTTATGTAAATTTTGTAATTATTATAAAGCAGAAAAGAATGAAAGAGAAAAAGAAAATCTAAAAACCTAAATTATTTTATTTATTTTATTTTTTGTAACCTAAAATTATACAGGGTGTAAGGAAAAGTCTCATCCATTAAACCACATAATGTGTTAGTGATGTGCAACAACTTTTACTATGGAGACAACTCGACCAAAAAAATCTGCTATTTCATACAAATCGTCCTACTCGACCAAAATGTATAAAAAATTCTAAAAGCACAACCATAGAAAGACCAAGGTGTGACTGTAGAGAAAATTGAATGTCGCAATCATTTATTGCAAAACTTCTGCAATAAAATGCAAAATTTACAATCTGATACACGTTATTTGATTAGTCACAGGAAAATATTGACAAAGACGAAAATCATGAGCATGAGATCTGTCATTAAGAAAGCAATATTAAAAAACAAGTCGGATGAATGCCCTGATATTGAATTACTATTCGATGACATATTATTATCTCACCATCATGCCTTTGGCAACCACGCCAAATGCAAACCATACTTTTGCAATAAATATGGTGAGCAAGAGAATGTTGAAAACAATTTTTTCACTAGTTCTCTTTGGCAGAGAATTTGTATTTTGACCCAAAACATAGCAGGCCATGCTCGAAGCCTTATTCATGACGTTGACAGTAATGTCGTTGAACGCTATCACAGTGTCATTGTCAAAATATATAGGTGGAAAAAGAATATTTTTTTCTTTGAAACAGTCGTACGCAGCAAGATGTCATGCTGCGGCTTCATCATTCAATACAAATAAACCTTTATCTCGGTTATACAAAAAAATTGTAAACAATAGTCCACAAGGAAAACTGAAACTGATGGAAGAAAAAAGATTAAAAAAGAAATGAATAACAAGTACATAAAGAAAAAGAGACGGTGGTGAGCACTGTAGTAAAGAAGACATGCCGAAGGAAGAGCTGGAAAAACTGAAAAAAAGTTTTGTGATTTCTTTGAATAGAACTGATGCTGAACGTGCCATGATAGAAAAGAAAACAATACTTCAAAAGGATAGCAGTTAATGGATCCAGCTTCGTCAATCGTTGTTGACTGCTTCAAATTTCGACCGCGTGATTAAAAGTAGAGTGCCCCGTTTGCGTTTGGCGTGGTTGCCAAAGGCATGATGGTGAGATAATAATATGTCATCGAATAGTAATTCAATATCAGGGCATTCATCCGACTTGTTTTTTAATATTGCTTTCTTAATGACAGATCTCATGCTCATGATTTTCGTCTTTGTCTATATTTTCCTGTGACTAATAAGGAACGTGTATCAGTTTGTAAATTTTGCATTTTATTGCAGAAGTTTCGCAATAAATGATTGCAACATTCAATTTTCTCTACAGCCACACCTTGGTCTTTATATGGTTGTGCTTTTAGAAATTTTTTGTACGTGTTCGCATCACCATCGGATATCAAACGGCGATAAATCAGATTGTGTGTTTCAACAGACTGCATGAATCCCTCAATAATGATATCACTCTCCATACCCGTTGAAGGGCCAGTGTAATTTTTGAAACAAGTATGTTCTTTGACTGGTGTCTGTTTCTTTGCTGCTCGATCGCACGAATAGCAGTATTTATTGCGCACTCCTAAATATAAAATTTCATCCGTCCTCTTTCCAACAATGGCGCCTGCACCAGACAGTGCTGAATAATTTTTTTATATGATCTTTTGGAGTAGCAACCATCTACACGTACATCAATTTCAGGTATCCCATCTTTGTTGAACCTGCCCTCAGCAATCGCCAAATCTCTTTCTTTTTTGGCGGCTTGCTCCGTGGTCTCATGTGCAACTTCTTCCCAGTTTTTGGATATGATACCATGTGCGTTTTGGTATTTTCTGTTTGACAATGAAGGCAGGTTCAATGCTGCAGACAACTCATCTAAATGTGAATGACCACCACCAATATACATAATACCAGCTACCGCACAGATATTATAGCAGTAGGTAATGATCATCGCAAGAATCACTTTATATATAAAATTTTATGTTACATAATTTACACAAAAAAGTAAATTTTGATGTTAGTCCATTTTGCTTTTCTCCAACTAAATCCATGTTACTGATGCTACAACCCAGCGGCCCATGATTGGATATTTCTTGTAACTTTTTATAAAAGTGTGACACGCTTATAATTCGTCGCCCAATATAGGTCTCCTTCTCCACATGTTGACTGGATTCAACCTAAAATATTAAAAAATATTATTTAAGAATTTTATTTTGTATGCATGCAGTAGTAAAACATATAAGTAAAATTATATTATTTACCTCAAGTTCGGGTAAATCATCAGTAATTTGAAGTGGCTCATGTTGGTTTTGAGCATCTGAAGGAATATTACTTGACCCGTCTTTTGATTTCTGTTCATCCAACCTAAAGCCACAAAATTACGAAAACGTCAATTTTTTAATAAGATTTGTGACAAGTGTAATATTTTTTTCTACACGGCTACTTACTTAGTTTCACACTGAAGTGGAAGAAACATATCTGGTGATTTAAAATTTTCTGTGAGCGCCACATTTGTTAATCTAAAAATAGAAAATATTATTACTTTCATAAAAAATAATAGGAGTATGTGTTTCCAAAGAATATATTAAGTTTTCATGAAATAGAACTAGTATAATAATTATTTAATTGATCTAAAATTTATGGATGTACGACCACTTCTAAAACTTTCATAAGTCTATGCAAAAATTGTTTTTAAAAAAACACGGAATAATGAAGTTTCTTTTTTAGTTTAGTGTGTGCGATTAATTCATAAAACTCTAAAACTTTAATAATTTTATGAAAAAAATGTCTTGGAAAAAAAAACGAAATAATGAGGTCTTTTTTTGGTGCAGTATGTGCGAGTATAAGGCTCAAGTTACATTGTTTTTAATGTAAAATTGTCCCGAAATATTACCTTTTAGGTAGGCTATGATGTGAAAAGTGAACTTCAACCTACAAGTACTAAAAATTAAAAGTGTGAATGGCAGACGGTAGGTAAGAAAGCATTCACTTACTCTTTTAAAACAGTATTCGATGGACTGGGTGCTTCTACCACGTCATTATCGTTTGCTGAATTGTTCATTAGTTTTTTTTCTAAAATAGAGATAAAATCAATTAGTAATAAAATGTGAATAAAAAAAAGAGCTACGAAGCTATACCTACACCTAGGATTGAACCCACGACGATGTGGTTTTCTAGAACCACTACTTTCCCAACTAGACTGTTTAGACAACGTGGGCGTGATTGAAACAGCTCACCTTATTGATCGAGTAGTATTTTGAACTAGTGAAATACTCCAATGAATCATTTTAAAACAATATAGGTAGATTAGGTACTTACTTTATAACTTCCATCATTTGTTTCTGTTTTTTAAGATATAATCGCCTCTTCCCCAATCTTCTATTATTTGTTTTATTTTACATTTTTATACAGTACAGATTATTATTATTTTACATTTATTTACAGTTTATATATCAATTTACAAGCAAACACAAATATTTTAGGTAAAAACAAAGACTTCTATGTACAAATTTGTATATTACAATATATTTACAAAAAAATTGTTTCCCGCTTTAGTCAATCCAAACGAACGGAGCGCAGAACGAAGAGCGACATAGGTCCGTCTAGCAGCGCGCCTCAGCGATCACTGTCGGTCTCGGTACAAGTAAGAGAGATGCAAATAATGGTGTGAGCGCGCGCTGCTGAATTCGAGTTGTGAAATAAAACAAAACGAAATTGTGTAAAAACTAATTACTTAATCAAAAATCGGAAACAACGATAAAATGGAAAAACGCCTTATGAATTTATTGCAATATTTTTTACTAAAAACACTTCACACATAAGCCGTATCGACTAAAGATTTATGACCGTTGACAGCTGATTTTGGGCTCATTTTCTATCGAGAAAAGTTTACGAAATCGTGTTTTCAAAACAACAATCTTGTTGGAAATATGCTAAATAATAACATATTTTCATTTTGGCGTGATATGTTGCATACTTTTTGCCAGCGTCAACCGAATATGATGCGCATTTAGCTCATTTCAGCGTCTTAAGAGGGTATGCTGTTGTCAAAGCGCCCATACAAACGTAGTCCAGTCATATTTTGAGTATTAAGCTATGAAAATCTATGAAATTTTCAATACACAATCTAGAAACAAATATCTGTGTCGGTGGTGAGTCAGATTTTCGTTTAAATATATACTTCCAGAGTTACAGGGCGTCAAAGAATTGTATTTTTCGGTAATAAAAAGCCCCAACTTTGAACCTGATTTACAAGAGTATGAATCAATTTAGAACAATTTGGAAAAACCACCGACATCTGAAATTTCATTAGTATACTGTATTAAAAAAATGGTTACATAATATACACTGTATCCTTCAAATGATCCCTGGACTACGAAACATCCAAATAACGGGTGGATAACATCGCGTAATGTATGCTGTCTCACCGTACGCGCTCGGGTAGGATAGGGCTCGGAGAGGGACAGCTACAAAACAATGCAACCTTGAAACCGACCACGTGGTCTTACCAACATAGCCTTTTAAACTGTGGATTCCGGTTGGATACATTTCGGAAAGTGTGCGCAGGAGCTATTATTGTTGATACCGCCTTGAAGTTCAAGTACCGGTCAAACACGGCGGCAGACCATCCGAGGAGTAAGAGTTCTCGAGTGGCGACCACGTACCGGGAAGCATCTACCGGGCCGCCCCCCAACGAGTCGCTGGATGCAAGTGGCTCGGGACCGATCAATGTGGTGTACCATAGAGGAGACCTATGCCTATGAAATGAATACAGCCATAGCAAGTATCAAAACAGTCGTTTCAACTACAGTCTATCAGAAGTCAAGGTGAGTGCCGCCACCTCGCGTCGCGGCAGACAACATATATTTCACTTCGCAGGGATATTGTGCTCTGTCACGCCATTTTATTTCGGGTAGTGGCTCTTTCATGTTCACAGGTGCAAAGCGTGATTCAGGTGTCTACTGATTTCAAGTGTGATATTTATTTGGTGCTGAATTGACGGCAGGACGTAACTAAAATAGAGTAATATATTATTTTTACATTTAATACACACAAACAATGGATAACCAATGGGATGTAAGAGTTCTCGAGTGGCGACCACATACTAGAAAACTAAATGCTGAATAATAATTGCATCGTCGTAATATTAGCAGCATAAATATGCTTTTTGCTATGCGTTATGGAGTTGCACTTGGCATTCATCTGATAGTAAGTGACGATCAGGAGGGCTAACATGAAGACCAAGAGATAATTTTGTCACGCCATTTTATGCAGAATGTCGATGTCTCGCATAATTAGCATGAGGCTTCTGTGGCACGGTTTTCACCCGCAGTCTCATCGTCACTTATCATCAGGTGATAAGAAGGCCAAGTGCAAACCAATCAAAAGCCAAAGATGGAGACTCTAAGTTATAACTCCATAAACACAACAAAATAAACTTTTAGCACGTCATTTTGATCGAGACTGTTATAGTCAAAGGTTCTCTGTGTTTGATGTTTAAATCCTACTAATATTATAAGTGTGAAAGTTTGGATGTTTAGATGTTTGGATGTTTAGATGTTCGGATGTTTGTGACGCTTTCACGGAAAAACTACCGAATGGATTTGAATGAAACTTTACAATAATGTAGCTTATGCATCAGAATAACATATAGGCTATAATTTCTAAAGACATATTGTGTAAATTGTCCAAAGTTACATTTATAATATTAGTGGGATTACACGGGCAATTTTGGCATAACAAAAACGCGTTGCCTAGCAACCGACCATAGCATATGTAAATTCGTATATACAAACTTAATATAATAATATTGGTGTGAAGACTATTTGAATGTAATACGTCAGATATTGAAATTTATTTTGTTTCTTTAAATTATTAGACTACGTAACAGAATAAACACTATTTTGTACATTATGCTGTATAAAAATTTGTCATAAACGTTACCTGTGCCTACCGAACAAGTAGAATACATCCTGAAGTATACGCGGACAAAGTCGCGGGCGGAAGCTAGTATAGCTAATATAGCTACCAACTTCGCCGGCAGTGTTAGAGTGTCAGTTCGCTCTAACCTCCAATATGTCTTGTTTCTCACGCGACGCTACGAATGCCGCGGAATACGTATATATATATAAAAATAGATTTGTCGCAGTGTGATAATGGCTCTAAGTCTGTGTACTTCAGAATACTAAATGTAGTCCTTTACTTTTGGCTGAATAAACAAGCTCAAAGTCACTCAGCGAGCTATGGAACGAGCTATGTTCGGAATTTCTCAAAGTGATACAATCCGGAATGAGGAAATCCGTAGACGAAGTAAGCTCGACGAGGCAGTGAGCAGGCCACGTCGCTCCATTGATGGATAAACGCCGCGGAAGAGTTCTCGAGCCGTGTACTAGGCTATCCCCCTATTCGATGGACCGACGACTTCGTCAAGGTCGCCGGGAGTAGCTAGACGCAAGTGTTTTTTTATGTATGATGGATTTGCACTTGTCCTTCATCTCACCTGATGGTAAGTGACAATAAGGCGGTTGGATGGTAAGCCTGCGCACCCAGAAGCTTCAACTTAATGATGCGCTGACTATGCTACGTTTTATACGGGAACATAACAGTGCTATTAACACAGCTGCTTGGCGGCAGACTTAGGTAACATGGTGGTAGCAAGCCAGGTGGACATATAAAATCCCTATCACCAAACAAACCGAGTACCAGGTACTGTACCAGTACTGTACTGGGGTACCAGTACTGGGAATCGAGCCCGGGACCTTCGGATTGTGAATCCAACATTTATCCACGGGGGCAGTCTCGGTGCCGGCCATTTTGGGATACCATCGGGGAGGCCTATGTCCAGCAGTTGACTTTTCCCAGACAATGATGATGATGATTACAGGATGGAATCCCAAAACAGCCCCAAGTCTTCTTGGTGACGAAAAGGTTCAAAACCAATTTCAAAAATTCAAAAGTCGTGAACAAAATCTAGTAGGAGCATATTTGTCCGTAGTACTATCTACCTGCCACATATATTTGCAGCAGGAAACATAGCATAGAGATATACGTAGCTGTAGCCTGTACCGATGTATTGGAATTTACCTTCAGTTTCGTAACTAGAGATAAGGGCGACGCTCTACTGGCAAGCTTTGTAACTGGGCTCAGAATATTTATCTCACTATAAAAGTTTACATCGATAATGTTTTTATCTTCTCTACTGGATAGGGAAGGTTTTCAAATCGATTTTTAACCACATACAACCAAGACCAAGAAAAATTAAAACCCGAATTCTACGAGTACTTGAAAGGTTTTTAGGAACACAAAAAGTAAAATTTGATGTGACGTTAATTTTTTCATAGAAGTTGTTTATAGGCCGAGAGACCGACTGCTTCTTATGTTTGTAAAGTGCACCTGTAAAATAATACCTCTCAGGAACTACGCTGATGAAGACGCAATGAAAATACAGTCTTTTACAGTTTGTGTGAGAAATAAATGACCATATTTTTCGCAACTTTGCATAGCCTTACATTACAGCGCCCACGGTAACAAACATACTTTGTTCAGTAGATCGCGCGTGGTTACGTTTGTTACCAAAAAAGCTCTCAAAATCGCCTTAGCTATCTTTTTCGAATGCTGTAGTAATGTAACGCTTTTTGTCTTTAAAAAAAATTAAAACATTGATGGGCGCTCTATGGTATAAAAATTTATCTATGGTATAAAAATAGAACAATTGAGGCGAGCCCGTATAACAAATAGTGCAAAGTCCAGTGATAAATATGACGTTACTGAGGCCCTGAAGTGATAACTGATACGTTCATATCATAAGTAAACTGTTAAATAATAAACGAATTGACAGTTGGTAACGACTGAGATATATCCGCGATATAAGCACACGGAAGCCTTAGACTGTCACCACGAACTGTCACTTCATATGACCTCTTGTCATAAGATATCAAACTCAAACTTGTGTAGACAATACAGCTTTCTTTGTACTGTGTACTACATGCACAATGTTTCATAACTTTTTTGTCATAAGAAATCAAGATATAAATGGGTTCTAAGGGGATGAAGTGAACGAAAAAACGAAAATGTGAATCTGCTAATGTTAACCTACTTTACAAATGTTCTACAAATATCAAGTAGGTTTACAGGTGTACCGTATGTAGATTAACTGACCACCAGAGATGTTACGTGTGATCTTTGTTTTTTATCTTATCACAGTCAAGGTCTGTTTCCCGCAGTGTGCCCCCGGGCTAAAATTGCCGCGTTGCAGCACTCGCACTCCAAAACTTCGCTGGCATACATTTACCTGGTAGCCGGTACAATTCACGCTAAGCCGCTCCAACTAGGTTAAATGAATTCTACACTTTATTTTACTATATAGCCCTGTTTTATAGCTCTATTTGAGCACCCATTTTGTGTTTTTGCAGCGGACGATGACTTAGAATATCATCTATTCAGAGCTAGTTTATAATCAATTCAAAATCATCATACATATTCGAGTATCACAGATTAGGACACCACAAATGTAGCTTTGATTTGTAACTTTGTTACAATATGCTACTAATACGAAAAACTAATAAGATTAGGTCATTAAACTCGTAAACTACACTAAGATAAACCCATCGTGTTTGAGTTCGTTTGATTTTGTCTTTATAGGCAGTACATAGATCCGATGACAATCTACCAAAAAGCTTACGTATTAAAAATTGAATTTCAACTACAGCTCATTTATATAGAAATAGTTTGGTCCATAAATACTTCTTTTCCGATCGTACACGTGTATTCCGTCGCGGGTAAAATGCAAGGGATCATATAATATATTAGTTTTATTATAAAATCTCGAAGCTTCTCACAGCTATACAGGATGTAGTTTGTCTTCAGATTGCACAATCACATAGCACCTTGCAACTTTCCGCTCCATCTCGCTTCTTACATCGTCCCGTCAAAATTATCAACTCGCCACCCGACGTGTTTACTGCTGACAGGGACATGATCCAATCAGCGCAGCGAACCAGCCTGCGCGTGCGTCATAACGTACTGGCGGCGACCCCATAAAGCCACAGAAGTTATTCTGCTTTTAGAGTTGTAGAAGAAGAGACCTGTAGAAAAATTTAAAACAAAATAAATACAATGGACAACCTTGCAAAATTTTAAATTGATATAATTCGAAAACCATTTCGACAGAAAAATTGTTTAAGAATTTTAAATATTTAATTTTAAAATAAAAAAGACCGTTATATTATAAAAACTCGCAGATGACGTCACGCATCTGATAGCTACTCTGCAAATATATCCAATGTCCCTGAAAACCCACGGGATAGACTAGCGGAAACATATTTATCCCAATTTACATGTATGGCTGGTATGTTATGAGGTACGTCATTTTAGTCGAAAAATATCGCTATGTTTTCATCAAAATTATGAATGAATATCAAATTCAAGGGTTATCCATTGTTCCGTGAACGGTGCCTTAAACATCGTAAACAAATTATGATTGGATTTGCCATGCATGTAGTCTATAGAACGGAGAGAGACATGGGCTTATTTTATCCCGGTTCATTAAGGGTAGATTTAGCGAGGTCGCCGTGTATCAACCTGCGCATGAGCATCAAAGCCGGCCGCCGCCGCGCCGCCATAACTCAGGTGAATCCGCGCCCTTTCACTTTTCACAGGCGCGGCTCCGTTGTTTTACGATCTCTGCTGATGTTTTTCAATGTTGCAAACGTGTTAATTCGATTACTTCAAGTGGTTTTACTTCGGAAATGTAGTTAGTTTAAGGGAATTTTCCCTGGGTGACCATTACTTTTAAAATATAGTAAAAACAGTCAAGTTCGAGTCATACTAACATTAGAAGGGTTCCTTATCACTGTAACATAAGATCGAGCGAAGAAAGCTAAACAAAACAAGTTCGTATAATTTTTTTAAAATTGGCCATTCCAAATTTACCCATGTCATAATACATAACAGTCCCTAATTTTTTTTACTGATTTTGACATTATAAATTCCAGCCTTAACATTGTTTAAAATTATAATCTTGACGGCTTAGGGGCCATTCATTAAAGAGGTAAATAGTAAGAGTAGGTAAAGACGAATTTTGTCACTTTTGGCTCCCTCTACCCTCATGTAAGAGCACGTAAAGTTTCTACTACTTTCCCGTTGTAAGTCCCAAGTCCCATGTCCAACAGGAGCTATGATAATGTTCCCAATCCCTTGCCTTCCAGGTTGCCTGGAAGAGATCGCTCTTAGCGATAAGCCCGTCTTTATTGTAGCTTTTTTGTTCTTTTCTGTTTTGTGTGTGTACAATAAAGTTTAATCGAATTGCATCTGAATTTGAATGATGACTGAATGTGGAATGAAAAAATGTAATAGCTACTCGTATCTACGGTGGTGGGGATGATTAGCTAGCGCCCACAACTAGTCGTCAAAGCAATGAATTGTCATAATACGACCCCATAAGATGATGAGAACTTGTCAATTAGATTTTCAGTAACATCTCTCTAACCAACCAAGACGATGATCGCAGAAAGGTTATTATTAGTTCACTCGTCCACGAAATACAGTAACCACTATGGTTTTGGGATGGTATCTCCTTTATCTCCTATTAATCTTAGTACTGTCCTATAAATGTCCACGTTCATGTTTATTTCCTTACCTTGCACGCTAAACCTTTTGTTCCCTTCTATTATATATTCCATTTCTTTTTCTTTCGCACCTTCTAGGCTCTAGCAGAATTACCAGCGTTGTGGGGTCCACAACGTTATGCTGAGTTAGGGCCTTTTTGCTGACATGATACGATGCTGTTATTTCTGACTTAAATTGTGTGTTCTTCTTCTTGTGTGTGTGTATTCTGTTTTTATTTGTATTATGTTGGCAAATAAAGTTAGTTAAATGAAAAACGACAGATCGAAATCCGTTAAAAATTCGAATTTTGGATTCATTTTAATTGCACTAAATCCGAAAGCAATCCGAAGCAGAATAAAGTTCGTTGTTTTCATCAACTGCCATAAAACTTGCTCTCCAAATCTTCTTGACCGCATCCAGACGTCTTTTATGTGACGAAATAGGTCTCTATAAACGATGATGTGTAAAACAACAAGTGCATATTTACACTTCTTCCACCGTATCGTATTCCACAGCGAGCTCACACCAGCCTCCACCGACCCTACTGACCCGCCTCACCAGTTTTTACCACTCGTGACTTCGTAGAAATGAAAGCCTGCGCTTGCGTCGAGCCTTCGGCCTTCCGCACATCGCGGAACTGAGTTTTCTATTTGTTTTCCTAATAGCTCTGTTGCCGCCTTATATGGCTCGCTGGTCGCTTTTTCCAAACATGGAATCTGATTGGTCTAATTAAGGAATGAAGGTTATAGAAAGGAAGGGAAACTGATTGATTTGCAGTGCTTTCTTTAGTTTATTTTGCCGTAGGAAATTTATGTGCCATTGAAATCTACATTAGATTGATGTGGTTATTGGCAATAATGACTTTTATCAAAGAATCGTCTTTGAAAGAAACAAAAAAGTGCTAATTACTTATTCTAAACTGATTAACATGAGCTTTCCTTATAGATTTTGCCATAATTACCGCGAGCAATTGGAGATAAGTGCTAGTGCAAACTACCTAGTACCGCTCATAAATAGCTATGGAAATTTGTGATCAAACATTCTGCTTCAATTTGTTAAAATTTGTATCAGAAAATGTTAATCGACAAAGTGGCCAGTTGTCTACTAAACTATGTGGCGTATGCATAAGTTGATAGTCACTGGTTCGAGTCCCAGTGCTTCCTTCAATACTCGCTTTTGTTGGTGTTTTTCTATCTACCAGCCGAGTATCTCGCCGAACGGCACAGCTGTGTCCCAAAACCATGGCTTTTGGATGAGCAAGCTTTCTATCCAAACTTATCGTCTGTTGGTAAGATAAGAGGCGAATATCAATTGTACATTAAAACAACTTTCATGTGATGATATTTTACTGTAATGAATTCCCTTTATCTCCATTGAGATCAGTCGATAAAAAACCGTTTATAATACAACGTCCACACCCATTCGATTTATTTTCTGGCACCATAATGAAGCCGAGTTTGACTGCTTCGATTAATTAATACAGCTGACCACCCAAGTGCGATTATAGTTATTTTTGTTGATATTAAAAGAAGTTATATTGTATCGCATTGATACTCCTTTCGAGTCTGCATATTGTGAGTTTCGGTGTTTATGATTTCTCCTTACTGGTAGGAAGGCGAACTAGGGCTTATTTAAAAGAGTTGAATAGTAGAGGTGTAGTTTACGGTCGTATTTTGATCAAAAATACCCATGTCAACCACGACAATTTGGTAGTACATTTCGGCATACATTTTCCATTGTTTTCATGTCATCTTATAGAAAGTGACGATCGTTCGAAGGTAAGCTTGCGCACCCAGAAGCCTCAAGATTGTGCTATGAACAGTGTTGTTTGGTAGCAGACACAGAAAGTGTCCTAACCACCAACCAAAGCAAGCACCGATTGGAAATAAATTCGAACCCGGTCTTTCGTATCGTAAGTCAAAGCGTTTAAACTGTAGACACTCGGCCATTGAGGCAGTCAAAGGTTCATGTTGAGATAGTTGATATTTATGAAAAGGTAATTAAATTTTTTAATCGAATTTAATTAATTAAAACGCCCCTTAAGAGGGTATGCTGGTGTCAAAGCGCCCATACAAACGTAGTCCAGTCATATTTTGAGTATTAAGCTATGAAAATCTATGAAATTTTCAAGACACAATCTAGAAACAAATATCTGTGTCTGTGGTGAGTCAGATTTTCGTTTAAATATATCCAGAGTTACAGGGCGTCAAAGAATTGTATTTTACGGTAATAAAAAGCCCCAACTTTGAACCTGATTTACAAGAGTATGAATCGATTTAGAACAATTTGGAAAAACCACCAACATCTGAAATTTCATTAGTATACTGTATTAAAAAAATGGTTACATAATATACTGTATCCTTCAAATGATCCCTGGACTACGAAACATCAAAATAACGGGTGGATAACTTCGCGTAGTGTATGCTGTCTCACCGTACGCGCTCGGGTAGGATAGGGCTCGGATAGGGACAGCTACAAAACAATGCAACCTTGAACGGGGCCCCGTGGTCTAACCAACAAAGCCTCTTAAGAATGTACGCTGCTGTACGCAGTAACATTCAATTCTGCCATATTTAAATATCTCCAGCTAGAGATCCACGTGAAAGAAAACCGACGACAAAAAACGGCATTCATCGATACCGAGATATTCTCAAAGATCGATACACGTCAATTTAAATCGATTCAAAAAACATCGTTGGCTAATTACCACTTTCTAAACTGTAATGACTATGTCATGAGACAATAGGGGTCCCAAGCGTGTCACACTCGATTACTGACTCTATTACTGAATGGAGACGAGTCTCGAATACTCGATTGTTAGAATCGAGATAAGTCGATCGAGATTATGCGTAAGACAATCACTCTTCCAAGGCAGCATTGTGTTGTCTAGACGGTTGGGTGTGGCCTTAGTGGGAGCGGTTAGCGTTTTTATCAGCTTTTGTAGGAAATTTTGTATTTTGTCCGAGAGATAATTTGAATGTGCGAGTTTTCTTCTTAGATATTGATTTATTGTACATTTAATAAATTGTAATGTAAATAATAAATCGATTTATCCTATCCTAGATCTTTTTCGTTTTGATTTAGAGGTACGTAACTGAGAACACCAATTTTATTTTTTGCTCGTAATTTAAGTCTGTTACGTGTCTTGAAGTAATTTTTGTACATACACAATATTTTTTTCAGATTGATACCCTCCGCCTTTTTTAATTTGTTTTTGTTTTAAAGTCGGTTAAAGTAACATTTAAATTCTGACTTTGTGGTGGTTATATTGTTGTTATTTTTATTACATGTAAATCGCTCTAAAACACGCAACAGTGTGTTCAGTGTGTCCTCAACCTATCCGCCTGGACACATGCGAAAGTTGATCTCATAACGAGAGCGATATTCTTTATTCTTTTTTAATTACGCGCGATATCTCGGTCCACATTGCTAATTAGTGTTTTCCGCGTGTTGCTCACGAAATTCAATTTAATGAGCCTCTAGGAATCTAAAGTAGAATGGCGAGAAATATATATCCGCAGCCATTGTTGTCTCGCTCTGAAATTGTTATATAATGTTGTGTAATTTGAATACTGGCGACAGGTGGGCAGGTTTTCTGAGTTTTTTTTAGTATTACTGGGTGTGAGAATTATGATTATTACATAGTGATTTTTAGCTGAAAATCGACGGTTAAACTAGGAAAATGCTGCATGGACGCTTTCCATGCCAAAGTTTGTTCATATTAGAATGGGCTTACACTTGAGCTTTATCTCACTGGATTGTCTGAAAAGTAAAATGATTCTGTGCTTGAGAAGGCACGCAAACCCGTTGATCTCAGTTACTATCTGCAACGTAGTAGCTACATGAGCCATGTCAACTATGGCGGCTCGTCAACTCTGACAAACCTGAAAGATAACATGAAGATTCAATGGCCGTTACTAATCGCCGAAGATGGTTAGTGAGTCATGGAATAGTATCAACTCTACCAGTTTTTGACACTGTCGCACCTGATACAGGTCCAACGGATAACTGAATCTGCTCCTGAGGTATGGGTGAGGTACGAGAGGGTGAGTTTACGGAACGTCAAACGATGTCCGACTGGAGTAATGCGTCGTTTGAACATACCCTTCAGTACCGCTCCCATACCTGTAATTAATTGGTTATGCGCAAAAAATTATTCGCGTTTATATTATGACATATTTTGGATTAAAACACAAATCTAAGAAACTATTTTGAATATTTTGCTCCTAACATCACTAGATATATGATTTATTCATTGGTTTTAGATCTATCTTGATCGCGACACCGCGTGAACTTATGACGTCATAAGTTCAACCATTACGAAGCGAACCACCCACGTGTTAGTTTGATTAAAAATAATGAAAATAATGAAATGAATACGGTGTCGTTAGTATGTCAACAAAAGTGTCAACTATCAATGCCAATACTATTTTGCGAGTTTTGAGTATTTAGAAATCTGATTCATTACGAAATGTATAAATGTGGGGTCAAATGAATGTCATTGTGTTTTTTAAAGAAATTATAACATAAACTTTAACTAATTCGAAAAGTAAAGAGAATATGATGTAAAATCAAAATATCTCCAAATGGATTTTTTATTTTATAAAAATATTTACATATCCAATTGAACACTCAAGTGACATATGTCAAAGTAATCAATCAAGAGCCACGAGTGTGACGTAACCGCCATGTAAACCAACCCCTCACCGAATTGCTAGATTACACAATAACGTGTATCGGTAACTTTCAAGTCGAAAGTACTACGAGCAACAAGTGATCAAAAACAATCACTCGATACAGCATTCGGTACCGATTAGTCGATTGAATCGAAATTGGAACATATTTATTTCATTTACTAGCATTTTTCCGTGTTGCCTCAGACTTTTCTTGACCTTTACTCGTACTATCCTTCTACAAAAAGTCAAGTCATTCTGACCCTCGATTACGACGGGGATGAAGGACAAACAAACAAGCCTACATCCGTTTTTATACTGACAAGTTGTCTCGGCTTTAGAATATTACCATCCCATGTCATCTTGTGTTTGTCGTAAAAGGCGACTAAGGGAAAAAACTAGAAAATGTGTTTGCAGGCAGATGTAGTTTACAAAGGTAGATGCTGCGGCCCATCTCATGTAGTCGCTTTTAAGGACACCCGCTGTACGACTCAGGGTGGCCCTTTTCCAAAGCTGTGACCACATGGTCCTAAAACAGCACCAAAACAATGTAATGTATAATCTAAATCAGATTACCGAAACTGATTATCTAATTATTGAAAGTACGAGGCAATTTACCTTTGCCATTTGAAAAATGCATCCAATCTGATATGATTGGCCCAAGGATGGGAATGTGAAACATAATGATCGTTTTGAGTGAAAACGGTAAGAAACGCGTAATAGATAGAAGATGATCATGTGGAACGAGCCGCGTGCCCATTCACTCTCTACGTAAACATTGTGGTGATTGAAAAATCTTAAAGTATTGTTTCATCTTCCGACATACCTACAAAAAGGAGGACGTTATAAATTTTTCTAAGCATTCATTATGTATTAAGTACATATAATTTTCAACCGACTTCAAAACAGGAGGAGGTTCTGATTTCGACTGTATGTACATAACCGGTTTTTTAAATGTTATGTCTTGTATAATATGTCTTATGTCATATAATATTTATCGAAAATGATTCAGCGCTTTTTGAGAAAATCAATGAAAAACAAATATGATAATTCTACCTCTAAGGGTGAACATTTAGAAATCTTACAAAGTCAAGATATTCGGTATAAACGGCTGTATCTTTTTAGTGCATTGACTAAGAAGTTAAATTTTTAATATAGGGAGCAGAGACGGGCAGACTTGAGTAATACCTCTACGCATAACTGAGAAAAAGGGTATTGACAGACATACAGATAAAAAAGAGGAGGTTATCAATACGACGGGTATGTTTTTTTAAAAATGTTTGTTACCTCAAAACTCTTGACTGTGTGAACCGATTCGGATGATTCTTTTTTATTTGAAAGGTGGCGATTTCCTTGTGGTCCCATGTTCTGACAACGGCATCCATGCGAAAACGATATAAATCTTAAATTTGCCTTAGTAAAAGCAGATTTTTAGGGCAATTGATGTCGGTTTCAAGTTCTTTTTGAACGCATTTACTTGTCTTTTTAAGGTACAGAACCCTAAAAATTGACTTACGTAGCCGAGTATGAGATAGCAGAACAAAATAACTTGCAAAAAAGTTAACAATCGTACAGAGGAATGTTAGAAAATCTATACGAGCGATACGAAGTACGTATTACGTTTGAAGCATGATTGTGTTGTCACGATTGCTATGATGGACGCGGATTTCACCGCGGCGTCTTCACAAATCACAACGGAAATAGATTCTAAAAATGTTAGGGAAAGTTTACAATGATGTATTACATTCAATTAAGGAATACTGTAGTATACTTTGGTTATAAAGATAATATGATCTCATGTTACACCTTACTGTGTGAAAAACGTTTATTCTATTTAATTTTTATACACAGAAAATAATTACAAAACATACAAAGACTGAGGAAAACACATCATCATCAGCCGGGAAACGTCAACTGCTGGACATAGGCCTCCTTCATGGTACGCCACATCGACCGGTGCCGAGCCATGACTTGCAGCCATCGACTTCACGCGACCTTTACTATTTCATCGGCCCATCTAGTCGGGGGACGGCCTAGTACACGTTTTCCGGTACGTGGTGGATATGCAAAAGGAACAACTTATTTCTATAATACTTTTTGCACAGTAGTTATGGGTGAAGCGAGAAATACTAAAGAGAAGAGGGCACGTAGGTCTGTACGTTTTAATATAAATATAATATCATCATCAGCCCATATACGTCCCCACTGCAGAGGTTCAGGCCTACTATCCTAAAAGAGTGTATAAATCCACCACGCGGGCCCAGTACGGATTGGCGGACTTCACATGCCTGTTCAAGGCATGCCGGTTTCCTCACGATGTTTTCCTTCACCGGATAATGTACTTGAATTGAAAAACAACTTATAGGTACACGGCTGGACTCGAACCCGGAACCCTCAGATTGAGAGTCCGCGCCTTATCCAATGCGCCACTGACGCTTATAAATAATATAGTTTTAGGGTCAGAAGTAGGTTTTGATTAAAAAAAACAATCTTTAATCAACCTAAAATGTTAAGTAAATTTTAATTAATAATACAAGAACACTTATATTTAAACGGAGTATCAGTCTTATTGAATAATTTTACAAATCGACAAACAAAACGAATAGCGACCTAATTTCAAACATAAAACTACTGAGTTAGAAATAATGCGAACCGACTCGCTCCGTTAACAAACAACCGACAAAGTCTTAGCGCAATATTATAACGACGGCCTACACCTAACACCGCGAGAGCTGTCCGAACGAATGTACACGAGCGCGGTGCGACCGCTGGTTATATAGCCGCTGGGTGCTGACGTCACGAGGACTTGTTGCCGCGTGCGTTTTCTTCCATCACGGCCTCTCCTGGCAGGGAGTCGTCCTCGACGATGGCACCTGGGGCAGTGACCGCTGCGGGCTGGGTGATGCAATCTACTACAGCTGATGAAGGTCCAGTAGCTGTATCATCTGGTTCTACACGATCTGTGGGTTAGACACACTCATTGAGAAAGGGTTACATTACCGCAGTCCATTCAAAACGTTACGCATTCATTTCATTCATGTCTTCAGTTATACATTCATCACATAAGAAAATAAACCTAATGAGACGTCTCATTCAAGAAAATAAGCGCTTATACAAACCAATCACTGGATGCATTACTTGGTGGATATTCCAGTAGATAGAAGCATCGCGTATCTACCCTCCGGTATGGGTGGAAGCATCTCTGAATCGCTAACCCAATCGACAGAGGCATCGCTGAATCGCATGTCTGCACCGGTAAAGTGCAATCGCTTAACCCAGTCGACAGAGGCATCGCTGAATCGCATGTCTGCACTGGTAAGGTGAGATCGCTAACCCTCCTAGTCAGTAAGTTTTTGCATGCATTGCAACGAGTTTTGCGACTCTTATGTTGTTGTTATGTCAGTCAGTTTTAGTCTCGAAAAGGAGAAAAAGCTAAAAGTGCGAGATATCTAATTAGAATTGGCCAAGAATGTATACGGGAAGAGGATTATATTTCTACTAGGAAGTGTATTTGAGTCGCAACCCTGCGCCATACAAGCAAAAATAACCGACTACTCACTTTCAAAGAATGCTGCGCATGTGTCTGGGCACCACTCTCCTTGCCACGGCACCATGTACTCAGCCGCTGCCTGTGTTGTCTTCCCATATGATCCGGCCAACAACTTCAGCTCATACCTTCCACTTGGTAAGATTTTTATTACTTGGTATGGCCCACGCATTCCAGGGTCCAGCTTCCCCTTGGACTGGGAATATTTGATGACAAAGACCAGATCGTTTATGCTGAAGACACGAGGTGGGCGCCGCAGTCTGTTTTCTCGCGCATCTTGTTGGCTTTGATTTTTCTTCATCAGCTGTCTAGCCCTGGATCTACAGAGTTCACGCATCGCTTCGCGGTTTGGACACGACTCGTTGGTTGCTATGTCACGAACAAGTGACCTAATTACAGGCGTCGTCGCATCAGTGCCAATTAACAGGTTCAAGGCAGATGTCTGCGTTGTTTTCTGTTTAGTGATATTAAGCACCAACTGGAGTTTCCACAGCAGGTCAGACCATATTGAGTTTCTCTGATTGACTTCGATTCGTATCATGTTGAGAACCGTTCGGACATACCGCTCTACTTGACCGTTCGAGTGGTGCATTTCTGGTGTTATGTAATGAATATCACACCCTAGTTCATTAATCCAGTTAACAAATTCTGTTGATTCGAACATTCTTCCTCTATCTGTAACTAAAAGTTTAGGTACACCAAATAACGATACTGCATTTTGTAGGGCGCGTTTTAGTTCAGTTGCATCTTGACGGTTTAGAGGATAGAGGAAACAGAATTTGCTGAACGCGTCAACTACTAAAAGTACGAATCTATAGCCATTAGATTCCGGCAAAGGACCTAAGGCGTCTATATGAACCGTCTGAAAAGGAAGGTCGGGTTTCTCCCAAGAAGTTATGTGTTGATGAGGTGCACGAGGTACTCGTTTACCAGATATACAGACAATGCAGTGTGCGATGTATTTTGTCACGAATTGGCGAAGCCCAGGGAACCAAAAGTGCTTTAGTATTAGGTCCATCGTCTTCTCGGGGCTTATATGCTCGTGCTCATCATGAAATACACGGAGTAGGCTTAAGCGGTGTCCTTTCGGGATATAACACAGGAGTCTGGGCTCTTCTCCTATCGGGGTATACTTGTACATAAGTAAGTCGTTCCGTTGAACGTAACGAGAAGAGTCCAAACGACCCTCTTCTAACTGTTGGAGAATATCCCGAGTCTCACTATCAGCGGCTTGGGCAATTTGTGCCCAGTTACGTGGTCGATTAATGTGGTTAACACACATTGTGGGGTTACGACTCAAATAATCGGCGTGTGACATTAAAGCACCTTTTCTATATTCGATATCAAAGTCGAAATCTTGAAGATAAACCCACCACCTAGCAACGCGTGGCAGCAGGTCCTTTTTACGTTCCGTAGCCTTGAGAGCATTGCAATCGGTTACGATTTTAAATTTGATGCCAATTAAGTAATGACGAAAGTTCTGCAATGCTTTCACGACTGCTAGAGTTTCCAACTCATATGAATGGTACCTGGACTCGGCACCCTGTGTTACTTTGCTGTAATATGCCACTACGTGTTTCTTTTTATCGTCGTGAGTTTGCAACAAAACGGCACCGTAACCACTGCTACTGGCGTCGGTGTGAACCTCTGTACTGTATTTGGGATCAAAGATTGTGAGGACGGGTGCGGTAGTGAGAGCGGTAATGATTTCCTGCCTGGTACGTTCTTGCTCCGGTCCCCAGTGGAAGTCCATACCCTTTTTAGTTAGCCGTGAAATGCAAGTGGTCTTTATAGCGTAATCCTGGATATAGCGCCGGAAGTATCCTGCTAGCCCTAAAAATTGTCGCACTTGCTTAACGTTGCGTGGGGCCGGTGCATTAACTAATGCTTCTACTTTGCGGGGGCTCGGTCTAACCTGACCATTCGATATAACCCTTCCTAAATATTCTACCTCTGTGACAAGGAATGAACATTTACGTAGATTTATAGAAAATCCTGCCTTTGTTAGTGTTCCGAGTACCTGTTGAAGCAGTGTAATTCCTTCGTTATAGGAATTGCTCATTATCAAGACGTCGTCAATATACACGAGGACGTTCCCAGAGTTAATATGACTGCGCAGTGTATCGTTTATAATACGCTGATAAACGATTGGAGAATTGGTTAAGCCGTATGGCATTTTGCAATATTCGAAGTGACCTTCCGGCGTCACGAAACCAGTTTTATATATGGAGGACTCCTCAATCGGAATCTGGTGGAACCCAGTTGCCATATCGAGGCTGGTGAAATACCTAAAGTTTCCCAATCGGTCGATGTGGTCGTCGATCAAGGGCAATGGGTAACGGTCTCTTACAGTAATACGATTCAGCGCGCGGTAATCGACACACATTCTATCGGATCCATCTTTTTTCTTCACCAGAATGATCGGGCTAGAATATTCGGACTGTGATTCTCTGATGATGCCTTTTTCTAACAGATCACGTGTGATTTCCCGAACCTTGAGTTTTTCTTGGTGCGACAGTCGGTACGGTCGATAAGCGACTGGCGTATCACTCGTCAAATTGATATGCATTTTGCCAGTCGTTACCGTGGTCGTTGCAGTACCCGAAATAAAATATTCAGAGAATTCGTCGATAACTTCCATAAGGCATTCTCGATTTTTGCCCTGAAGAGGTGAATTTACTTCCAACCGTTCGCTCGATATCGAATTTACTTTAGACGGGGACTCAATCGATCGCGTAAGGTATTGTCTATCCTTGGTTCGTACATAAGTTACGCCGTCACGATTAAGGATGTCGGTACCTATTATAACAGGCGCATTCATACATGAAGCCGGTACAACGACGAAATCCGCTTCAATCGATATTTCACTAAACTCAACAGTTAATGTAACGTACGATTCTGCCGTTATAGGTTGCTCTCCGATTCCCTTTAATGTGCAACTTATAGGCTTTCTTTCACAAGCAAAATGTTTCAAAACATCTGCAGAAATCAAGGACACATCAAGAGCGCCGCTATCTATGAGCACGTCAATTGGAACCCCTTGTACTACGGCGGTAGTAATGTCGTTATTTTTCTCGCAAGCGCTTACGGGATTGCAGAGATTGACGCTGCGATTATTCCGCGATTCCGACCGATTCTTTGCAAAACAAACGTCCTCGCTATGTCCCGGCTTCTTGCAAAATGTGCACGTTTTGTGTCTATTGTTTTCAACTGTACCCCTAGTCTCAAGGTTGGTACCTAATCTCGCTTTTTTCGTACAATTAAAAGCCTTATGCCCCGTTTGTCCGCATTTAAAGCAGTTAATATTAGCCGTAGTGCGTTGGTTAGTAAAAGGTCTCTTTTTAGCTTGGGAAAAACGTAGGTCAAATTTCACGCGGCTAGGTTTGGCATAGATTGATAAGAACGACACTAGGTTTTCAGTGGTTAAGCCAGCGTTAGATGCCGCCGCTCGTACTTGCGGGTCAGAGATACCTCGAATGGTTATTAAGACCATTAGCTCTTCACTAATGCCCTTAACTATGCGTAGACGTAAAATAGTGCGACGCGCGTACTCAGCGTAGGTGTTAAACTTATCCGAGTTTGTGTTCATTATCTCGAAGAGTATATTCGCGTAGTCAAGTCTTCGCGGGCAGAGAGTTTTGAATTCTACGACAAAACTTGACCAGGACCTATCGTCACTGACCCATTCGTTAAGCCAGGTCTTAGCGTCACCCTTCAGACACCCAGCTACGCGAGACAAGCACTCATAGTCGTCCCAACCATTAATTGATTTCGCGCGTTCGACTTCATTGCACCAAACTTCTATGTTATGAATCGTAGGGTCAAAGTTTGAGACAAAATATTGTTGTGATCGGGAAGGGTGCAATGACCTAATAGCATTTCTCAATTCGGATTGGACGGACGTCGAAATTTCATTCGTGTTATTTTGGAGGGTAGTCTCACAATTAGTTGTCGTATTCGGCGATTCGTTTACACCTACTTTAGGTATGTTGGAGTTTACTGGTATATTCCCAACAGGAACCGTAGCTTTTGTAGAATAACTCCCCTCCGCCAGTATAACATCGCGCGGATTATCATCTCGTAAGGGGGTAGACTGAATTGGGACTGAAATGACGTTACTCATATCGCTATGACGCGTGGGGCTTGAACGTCCTTCGAGAGCAGTGAGTCTGGACACGATTACGTTCAAAGTTTGTTTCAAAGAACTATCCCTATCACTATAATCCGGAGCCCGCGAGCTATCCCTATTGGGATGACGCTTTGGGGCCCGCGATCTACCTGTATCGCGGTGACGCGACGGGGTCCGTGGATTATCCCTATCACGATGTCGTGGCGGACTTTGCGAGTTATACTTATCGCGGCTACGTGGTGAGGACCGCTTGCGCGCGCGAGTCCTACCGTCATTACTGAGGTGACGTGATTTGCTTCTCGAGACTCTATGCCTGCCCAACATGTTTTAAAAGAAGAGATTGATGACGCTAACGAACTAAACACGAACGGATACCTTTCGCAATAATTTTGTTAGTTGTTGTTGACTGGTACTCAGTTTTTATTTGCAGAATGGCAAAGCTAATTTAGGCCAGAGGGGCTGGTGAATCCCACTTCTGATTTTAGGGTCAGAAGTAGGTTTTGATTAAAAAAAACAATCTTTAATCAACCTAAAATGTTAAGTAAATTTTAATTAATAATACAAGAACACTTATATTTAAACGGAGTATCAGTCTTATTGAATAATTTTACAAATCGACAAACAAAACGAATAGCGACCTAATTTCAAACATAAAACTACTGAGTTAGAAATAATGCGAACCGACTCGCTCCGTTAACAAACAACCGACAAAGTCTTAGCGCAATATTATAACGACGGCCTACACCTAACACCGCGAGAGCTGTCCGAACGAATGTACACGAGCGCGGTGCGACCGCTGGTTATATAGCCGCTGGGTGCTGACGTCACGAGGACTTGTTGCCGCGTGCGTTTTCTTCCATCAATAGTATAATAAATATATATAATATACGACTACATAAATCCGAGAGATGCAACATCCGCTATAGTCGGCGACTTCAGATATTATCCCACGGCAGTGATTTGTTCAAACGGGACAAAAAATATCCTATTTCCTTTTCCGTCCCTTCTACTATCCCTAGGTATACATAGTCTAGTGATTCTGACTCACCATTACGACATAAAGGAAGGAAACTCACTTTCTCATGCATAATATTAGAATCGATAACTCTTTCTATCCCGTTGCGTTTAGCTGTGATTGGTTAAAAACAAGTGAATGAAAAGAATTCTTTTTTAATCCCAACTGCAATTTTTTTTAACTTTTTATTATTTTGATATAACCAGTGTCACTCACAGTAAATACGAATCTAACGACACCCTCTCAAGCTAAAATCCATCGAGCCGTTCAGCCCGAAGAGTGAATCAATAATTAATGTAACAAGGCCAAAGGCTGCAGTGTAATGAACAAGATCTGTTCCAATTTTTAAACTTACAAAATGTCTTGCATTCAATATGCCGTATATTTGTAACGTATGAAATCTTAACCAAATAGGGTTATATCATTGAATTAATTATATAGAAATAAGCAAATCACGTTTAAGATTAAAATTTAACATATATTTGCGTAAATAAAAAAGGCGGCCAAGTGCGAGTCGGACTCGCCCATGAAGGGTTCCGTAGCAGCAAGTAACATAATATAAAAGTTATTGTAGTTCGTTGTAACTGTGATCGATGTTTCAAAAATAGTATTTTATATATATATTTGAGTTGATTGAATGAGAGGCAAATTGCGGTTTACGATTTATGACGTATTAAAAAAACTACTTACTAGATCTCGTTCAAACCAATTTTCGATGCGGTTCAAATTTAATGCGGTTCACATAATACATATACTTACCAAGTTTCAACAGTATAGTTTTTATTGTTTCGAAAAAAAGTGGCTGTGACATACGGACGGACAGACAGACAGACATGACGAATCCATAAGGTTTCCGTTTTTTGCTATTTGGCTACGGAACCCTAAAGACTGCATGACCATACATTTGTAATGGAAATTTTTATGTAATAGCCCTGTCACAAACCACTGCCTTGAATGAATTATAAAAACCATCAATAATGACTAAATTAATATTCAAGATTCAATATTAAAGTTTTATAACCGAAATGACACTACCAAATATTCAATTTGACTGGTATTAGAAATAGCCACCTCAGGCACGAATCGCATAGCCAATTAATATAATTGAATCTTCACAAAGCTAATGATCGTCGATAAAAGTAACAAAAGTAAACAATCTAATTAGTTGTCAACCATTGATCTCTCCACTTTCTCAGGAGATGGATGCGCGTGAGCACTCTTTGTTTCAACTGCAAACGATTTCCGGTCATTGTAGCCATATATGGCTACTGTTATGTAATCTGACCTTATTGTACTTTTAGTTGTTAGTTTATTGTTTTATATCACTTATGATGCCGATGGTTTCGTGTTTAGATTTTTTCTTACCTTTCATTGTGTGAACATTTGAATGCTTCTAAGTCCTCAAGGGTCCTGCATGAGGGTTTGTTAAGAATTATTTGTGTTTGGTTAGATTGACAGGTTTTAGATCCAAATTGAGCCCTGTTGAAGAGGTAACTCTCACTGTCCCGTTGTCCCAGCTCATATGTGGTAAGAAGGACTATAGCTACACATATCACGGTGCAACTAAAAAAATTCGGTAACAAGTATTACATACCAGTATATCTCCTCCTGCTTAGAAAGCGTGTAAATTCTTTCTTTATCGGTTCTCTTGATCGTCAAATAGATCGATGTTTAAATAAGGTCTTCGCTCACCTAATTTTCTCGTAAATAAACGTGTCACTCTTTCTCGTCGCTTTTGTAGGGGAATTTTGAGGAATCCTTTCTAGTGGTACTTATACCTTTATACCTTTAAAGATACGTCAATGAGATAGTTAGGGGAAACTTTAATTTATAAAAAAAAATAGATTTGGAATCTGTGGGGTATCGTTGAATAGAAAATTATAGCGAAAAACCACAAAGCAAAAACGGTAGGTTGGTGGAAAAAAAAAGTTACCGTTTTACAGTTATTTTGAAACAAGGTAACGTCCACTGAACGTAGGCCTCATCCATGGTACAAAACATATAAATATACGTAATAAAATAACAAAAATGTCCTACCCTCCTAATGTTCTAGCGAAAATATACTTTTTATTTGAGCCAGAGTAAAGGTCAACGTAAGTCTGCTGACCGCTAATTATAGTATACCTTTATTTTTCGTCATAATACTTTTTCGCTTAGCATAAGTTATGTTCTGTATTTTTTACGTTGACATTTATTATTATATATTTATTGTGCTGTTTGAGAATTAGGAAATACTCTTTTAAATGTAACACGTATATTTAGTGGCTGTTTTATTTAAAAATAATGTGACTAATATTTACTACTATTTTGTTTCAGGTACTATATAAATTCTTCGATTACATTTTAAACTGAAGATTATCACCGACCTGGAAAGAAGGTTTGAAAGTTAATTCTTCATCGTCAATTATCAACAGCCTATATGTCCCCATTTTGCAAGGGCTCAGCCCTTCACTCCTACAGAGAGTGTACGGGACATAGTCCACCACGCGGGCCCAGTGCGGATTGGTAGACTTCACACAAACCTTTGAATTTCTTCTCAGGAGTGTGCAGGTTTCCTCACGATGTTTTTCTCCACTGAAAAGCCAATGGTAATGATTTTTATCATTCGTACGTAAATAACAACTTGAAACTCATTGGTACGAGCCAGGATCGAACCCAAACCTCGATTGTATAAGGACTGACGCTCTATCCAACCGAGCTACCATTCCTTTTTAACTATATTAATACTTGGTCATTTTTAACAGAAATTAAGAATATTATAAATTCAATCTAAAGCTGCACATACTGTAATATTTTATTTCACGAGTCATGGTAAGTAAGTATTTTAAAGTGATCATGGGCAAAGGCGCATCTCTCGCATCTTAAAATATTCTTACGATAGTGATAATCTGTACAAATATGCTTCAGCATTTTATGTAACGATATCGTTTTTCTCTATGTGATAAGGTCCGGAATGAGGAAAGAGAAAAGGTTCTCGAGAGGCGACCACGTACCGGGAAACGTCTACCAGGCCGTCCCCCCACTAGATGGACCGACGACCTGGTTAGAGTCGCAGGGAGTCGCTGGATGCAGGTGGCTCGGGACCTATTGTGGTCCTATTGTGGTCCACCACCGCATAGAGCATACCACTTTGGTCCAACAAATGTGTGTCCCAGCATGTCCATATGATTTATCTCTAAGGCCATTGACCATTTGCCTGCCTAAACTAATATATCAGCTACTATGCATACACAGACATCAAATGTCTGTATGTATTTCGTAAGCTATATCACATTGCAGAGTCAACAAAATAATTTGATATGCTGCGTGCTGGATTGAGTTTCGAAACTCAAACTAAAAGTAGAGCCTAATGTCTCTTAGATGGATATAAAATTGATTCCTAGGTAATTTGAGGATTGCCAAAATTATTGTTTGTCTGTACCTATTTGCTCGTTAGGGAAATGATATTGCGTGATATATTATTGCTAAGTTTTAGAAGGGAGGGATAAAATCAGGAGATATGCGGTTGCGTCTACCTATTTATCAAATCTTCCTGCGACTTAGGGGCCGTCCATATATTACGTCATTCTAAATTAGGGGGGGGGGGGTTGGTCTGTGGATGACGGTAAATGATAGAGGGGGGGGGGGGGGTTTCGAAATTGACGTCATTCTTATTTATTTATAGTTTATTTTTCACGTACAAAAAGATTATTTCTAAAAAGAAATTTCTTCCAGCACACCTAGTAAAATACTATCTGCCCGCCCCGGCTTCGCCCGTGGTACTTACATGTATTATACATATAAACCGTAATTACCCGTGATCCAGAATTTAAAACAATGGGTGAAAACTCCGTGGGAGTTATCCAAAGAAAAGTAAAAAATAAGTAGTTATATTATATCAATGATTATTGCCAAAGTAAAAATAATAAAAGGTGATTCTATAACCAAGTGTTTTAATCATATAATACCCTATTTTTCTCAAATCTGCAATGTTTTATTTTGTCAAACTAGTAATGACGTCAATTTTGGGAGAAGGGGGGGGGGGTCATTAAGAAATGACGATAGGATGATTATAGGGGGGGGGGGGGGGGGGTCTAAAATCTGAAAAAATCGATGACGTAATTTATGGACGGCCCGTTAGGTAGCTAATGACGATATTTTTTCTTTATGATGGGTTTTGCACTTGACCTTTATCTCACCTGATGGTAACTGACGATGGTAAGCGTCACCCAGAAGCCTCAACCACAGAGAACTATCTCTTAGATTAGTCTTCGTAATATCAATTTTCTTTGCTGACTTCATTTGGCAATAATTTTAGTTTCAGAGGAAGAATATTTTTTTCTGATTCAACCGCTTCAGTCGTTTAATGGCTAGATTGGACTAACAATCCAGAGGTCCCGGGTTCGACTGCCAGTGGGTAACGGTTAACTTACACATGTTATCTTAGTCTGTCGAAAAAAATAAGTGTTAATAGCACTGTTGTGTTCCGGTGTGAAAAGTAGAAGAGACAGCGCCTTATTAGGTTTGGGGCTTCTAGGTGAGCACGCTCACCATCCAACGTCCGTATCGTCACTTGCCGTCAGATGAACTGAAGGGCAAGTGCAAACCCATCATGCATAAAAGTAACTAAAATATAGAGAATATCATTGATATATATATATACTAGACAAATAATAAATAAAATTTCTTCATTGACATTGTTAAGGACGGCAGCGCGATAGCGGGACGGGTCATCCTTATCGCTCGCGCAGTTGTTGGAGAGGGACGGGCGATGCGTCTCGCTCCCGCAATTGTTAGAACGGGAGGGGTTCCCGCACGCTCGCAAACACTATAGCTAGTAGCGATAGTAAAAATAGTAGTTCAGCTCGTAAAATCAATTGAGTTTCGTCTTCTGGAACTATTCCAACGTAATTACAATTGTGAAATAGCCAACAAATTTACTGGTTAAAACTGACCAAATTTTCATTGAAAGACCGATATCTTGTTTCTCTAAGACCTACACATACAGTCCGCTGCTCTGAGAGCTACAGACATGTTGTGTGAAACAAATTTTTTGATAATTAAATTCCTTATTAGATATGTTTATAATATTTGTACACCTGTACCTGGACAGCTTAAGTACATCGAACCAATCTAAATTCTATCTTAACACCGTGGAAAATCACTGTGTACTTGGCAAATAAATTCTTTTTTTCGTTCATAATAACAGGCATATGTATGGAGTAACATACAAACAAAAACACACATACAAAAAAAAAACATTTTCTATCACTATAAGTATATACTATAAGTTAATATATAATTATAGTATGTATAGTACGTATGTATTATTATTGATATATATTAGTTTGTTTTGTATCTCGTATTTATGTAATCGTTTATCATATTTATTACTAGCTTCCGCCCGCGACTTTGTCCGCGTGTATTTCAGGATGTATTCTACTTGTTCGATAGGCACAGGTGACGTATATGACAAATTATTATACAGCATAAGGTACAAAATAGTGTTTATTCTGTTACGTAGTCTAATAATTTAAAGAAACAAAATAAATGTCAATATCTGACGTAGTACATTCAAATAGTCTGCACACCAATATTATAAACGCGAAAGTTTGCATATACAAATTTACATATTCTATGGTTGGTTGCTAGGCAACGCGTTTTTGTTATGCCAAAATTTCCCATGTAATCCCACTAATATTATAATTGTGATTTTGGACAATTTACATAATATGTCTTTAGAAATTATAGCCTAAATGTTATTCTGATGTATAAGCTATATTATTGTAAAGTTTCATTCAAATCCATTCAGTAGTTTTTCCGTGAAAGCGTCACAAACATCCAAACATCTAAACATCCAAACATCCAAACTTTCACACTTATAATATTAGTAGGATATCGTACACGCCTAACTTCCCCCTTTCTTCAATATTTCTCCTTGACCTAGGACTGCTGGAAGAAATTTCTTTTAGAAATAAGCTGTTCCTTTTGTATATATTATTTGTGTTTTTTCTGTTTGTTATTTTCCGTGTACAATAAACTGTTTAAATAAATAAAATAAAACAAAAAACATGTCGAGTCGAATGGTGAGACTCCTTCTTTTTTGAAGTCGGTCAAAATACAGTTAAAATGTCGGCCTATAATCAACCAATAAAGCGTTTATGTGACATTAAATTTAAACATAATTCGTCATAATTTCAACGCCTTGGACTGGCCTAGTACCCTATACCCCCGTCAAAGCTATATATCAATTAGTATATATTATCCACAGATTCACATGCGATTATAGACACACAATATCGATTATGAAATAATCGATTTTTTTTCTACATCGATGCGTGATAGTATCAATGTCTCTTATCGTCACGTTTTCGATTTAAAATCGATATAATTATTTCTTTCAATACATATGTAGGCACGACTCATGTCTGTTTGTTCTAAGTATTGCGAAATTTATTTGAATGGAAAAGTTGTCCAGGCCAAGTTGAATCGATGAAGTAATGATTAACCGAACCGATTTCCACTGCCCTAAAATTCAATTCCTAAAATATTCACCCTCAGAGGTAGAGTTATCTGGGTATATATTGTGCTTTTTGTAGATTTACTCAAAAAGCGCTCAGTCAATTCCGATAACATTTATATAGGTCCACACCTGAATATGATCTAGCCAAAAAAATCACCAAAATCGATTCATAATTGGTGAAATGATTGCGTCACATACATAAAAAACATACTGTTGAATCCAAAAACCCACTTTCTTATTGAGGTCGGTTAAAACATTTTTTAATTTAAAAAAATGCACACTCGAGTTTAAGAATATGTATCCACTTTTTTACCATGTTACCTTTCATTCACACACACTCTCAACACATTTCGTACGAACAATAAAGGGTGAATATGACGTGGTACAAAAGTGGATACATATTTTTATACTCGTACAATGGGTGATTGGCCTTCATCTCACCTGACGGTAAGTAATGATATTTGGATTTAAAGCTTGCTTACCCAGAATCTTTGCTATCTTCCTTCCATTACTGGAACACAAAAGTGTTATTAGCGCTGGTGTTTGGCAACAGACTTATGAAACATAGTGGTAGCACTAGGAATCGAACCTGTGACCTAGGAATTGTGAGTCCGACTAGTGACCAATAGTTAGTTAAAAGAAGATTAGAGAAGAGGAAAGACAAAGAAAGCGACTCAAAGTGTGCATGAAAAAAGTACATACCAAGAAACTGTTTTCTTTGAAAAATAAGACCTTTCTGCCTTGTACCTTATTAATCAAACGTTAAAGCAACCTGGTTCTTAGTCAAAACAATGTAGACGGCTTAATTACAACTGCGTTCAAGTAATTTTTGTTTAAAAAGAAAGTGTGAGACTAAAGCGAAATTATCTAATGTCATTATTCCAAACACTTGTGAGAATTATTTTAGAAAACAAAAGACGTTGCTTGTGTTTTTATGGACTCTAGTTAGGCTCTCGTGTTTGGATTTCTAAAATTTTAAAAGGCATAAAACAATTTAAATTGGAAATAAATTTGACTTCAATGGACATGCTACGAGTATGAATCTACCCTTTCGGATAATGACATAATTATTAATTATATTAAACTTATTTCATAAAATTTAAACGAGTTATTAATTATTAGTTATTTGCAACTAGATAATATACAAAATATATGAAGCGTCGGTGGCGCAATGGATAAGGCGCGGGACTCTCAATCTGAGAGTTCCGGGTTCGAATCCAGCCGTGTACCTATGAGTTGTTTTTCAATTCAAGTACATTATCCGATTGCTTAACGGTGAAGGAAAACATCGTGAGGAAACCTGCATGTCTTTAACATGCATGTGAAGTCCGCCAATCCGCACTGGTCCCGCGTGGTGGACTATGTCCCATAAACTCTCTGTAGGAGAGTAGGCCTGAGCCCCTACAGTGGGGACGTATATAGGCTGTTGATGATACAAAATATAGACATGCCATTTATAGTAACTTAATGACTGATTTCATTTGCCGTACATCTAAGTCAATAAAAAAATAGTCAACAAATAAAATTTCTCAACAGCCGGAAAATATTAAACAACTGTCTAAACCAAACTATTTCTTCTTCGAGATAGCGTAAAATCGAGTTCGCCGAGTAAAATAAAATGTCATAATTAATATTTAGACGAAAACGAAAGTCTAGTCTACATTGAAGTTGTCTGTAGCACATGTGGAGCGGAGCGAGACTCGTAGCGGAAATAATAAAAACTTTTATGGGTACGCGGACCTGATAAACAGAATATTTTGGAGTAATTTACAAATGCCTTTCTCACGTAGCTCGTTGCGGCTTAAGTAGACCTTATCTACTGATATACTTTTATTAACCACTGCCGCTGAGTTGCTTCAACGTTCTGATACACATATCATTTGTTTTGAGGGCTTGCTTCTGTATAATTTCATTGCAAGTCATCCCTCTATGTATTAAAAAGTCGCTTGGAGAAGTTTTAAGGTATAAATACAATGACTTTTGATCCCTTCCCGTGGCACCAGCTTCTACACTGACTCTTACCGCGCGAAGCGTTAGGATATGGAACTCCATTCCCGAGGCTATCAGACAAGCCAAATCTATGTCCACATACTTCTCAGCATATTATTAAACGTCTAACAAAAATATTATATCATTTATTCAACAAAAGTTGTCTGGTAGTGAACGCTTTAAGCAATAAGACCGCCTGTTGTACTTTTATTTTAAGTTGAATTGAAATTACTTTTTTAAACTCGCTTGAAATGACTAGGGAATACCCTAGCAACAAAAAATACCTAATTGATTATCAGAAGCAGTTCCCTCCCGGTCGCCGTGTTGTTCCAACATACCTGCAAGGTCTCTAACTGCCGCCACGTCACCTACACTGCACACTGGCTCACTGCGCAATGCTTTCACTGTACACACAAACACACGTATCTATATGTTAACACGACCATACACTTACACATACACTTCTTTTACACATACATATGACATTTTTTATATATTAGCGGCCTTATTTGAAAACCAGCGCTATGTCTACTGCCACAGCAGATTCTGAGATCAGTCCTGTTTGACGACACATTACAACACAATGCCTATGTACATTGATAATGTATTATTTTTAATTGTACGCAATTTATGCGTCAATTGTGTTTTTGTATTGAGTTGTGTGTGTCTTAGTCACGTAAATATTTTTCTGTTTTAACGATATTCGATACTCAATTGCACCCTTATAAAATAATCAATCTAATCAAAGGCTACAGTCAAACAAATTGCACTTTCGTATAGAAGAGACTATATAATTATAGTGTACGTAGAGACACATGGCAGGCGTAGTGATGTGGTAACGCCCCGTGAACAGCACCGGGACTAGCTTCTATTTTTGAAATATTTTGCTGAACAAAATAGCACGGGACAACTTCAACGAAACTACCAAGGAGAATATAAAATATGTAATAAGAGACGGGACTGCATACAGCAATAATAAATCTACCAAATCTCAAACGGGGCAAAATCAACATCCATTCTCTACCATACATAATATAGGGACAGTGGCGCCAACCACGCGCTAGTAGCGCCTTCGACGCTTAGGCATGAACTAATTCGGAAGTAAGTTGCGTCAGACCGGGAACTACTGGGAATACACGCCACGCCGTAAACTCTCGCTTCGGCCAACATATTAGAGGCACTGTAGAAAGTCTTCAGCCTCCAAATCACCCTGAAGCCAAGCCACGCTTGGTACCTCGATTTGTCATTGGAATTAAATGTTGGTGGCAAAGATACATTTTAAGGAGATGCCCTCACATCTCACTTACTTTGCGCCACCAACGGGATGCGTTGATTCTATTCGTTGCATCATGTCAATAAACGGGAATTTAAAAAGCAAGTTCCCGGGAAATTGACTTGTCAGTAGAGACACAGAGGTTGGTGCAAGAAAATTGTCGGCAATTAGATAATTAATTGAATGGCGGTAGCAATGCGTTCCCAATGAGGCAGTAGCGTGCGCACGCGCCGCGCGGCCGATGTGCGCTCGAAGTACGTAATTTATTTTTATTAGTGCCATCGATTTAGAGTTTATGTAAGAAATCTAGGTACATAATATTCTACGTAAGGAAATAATTATTTCGTTGCGCACTAAATCAACAGATGCCATACAGCTAAAAATCAAGCAGGCAAAAAGTAGGCAGGCAAAAGCCAAAGCATTCAAACTTAGGACAAATTGATCTTTATCTGCAAAGTCTGCGTTGGCGATCTATGAGGTATATATGTACAACAATGGACGTATCCAGCCGATTATGTTAATTAAAAAATATTAACTAACTTTTTATCTAAGCGGGAAGCATCTACCGGGCCGTCCCTCTACTAGATGGACCGACGACCTGGTTGAAGTCGCGCGGAGCCGCTCGATGCAATTGTCTCGGCACCGGTCAATGTGGCATACAATGAAGGAGGCCGATGTCCAGCAGTGGATGTGTACCAGCTGATGATGATGATGACTGCCATGTAAAGAGGAGTTTTTCATCTATTGTACTTCGTGCAAACGTAATATACTCTTATTTTGAGCATCGAGCAATATACGTGAAAGGTCCCAGCTTGGATTCCCATAGGAGTCATTGACAAAATTACTTTGCCAGATTTTCCCCAGTTTATTAAGGATGATACAATCAGTTAATTGTCTGAAGAGTAAGATGATTCCATGCTCCTTGGTCCCGCTTACTATCTACGTAAGAAGATACATCCGCCCTTCAATCTGACACAAGGTTTGTGGAATAAAAGTACGTAAATATTTCTACGTGTAATTTTGTAACTACTCGTAAATTATTTTTGGAGCCCAAATGGAACCAATGCATGGAGTAGTTTTGGAGCTCGGTGGAATTAAATAGAATTGTTTTGGAGCCCCGGTGGAACCAATGTATGGATTGTCACAGTTTAGAGAACAATGGTTTTGGAGCGCAGTGGAATAAGACCGACCATACAACCTACACGATAAGAATTATCTTTAACAGTAAGCAATCAAAGTCAATGAATATGTATGAGTAAAACGCAGGCAAAGGCTAGTTAACAAATAAATTTCAAATGGTTGGATGCAGTATCGGTTTCTGCAGTATTATTAGTATGTCAAAGAGTTGTGCCGTCAAAATACAAATTTCACAACATATAAAGTTTTTACCTTACTTAGCTGATGGCCGAATGTATATTGAATTGTAAGTGGTCCAAGTCATTAGTAATAGTAAACAAACATTAGGGTTTCCATTTTCTTTAATACCCGCATTAACCTTGCATTTGCTATGACCGCAGGCACCCATGGCATGTTTTGTTGTCATTATAACCTTGCATATTTTGTTTATTTTAGGTTGTGTTTCTGTGATGTAACATAACGAGAGTAATTTAGTCTTACAGTGGTGTCGATTATAGATCTGGCCTTTTCGTTGTAATATAAATAGTTCCTTTGCTTGTTCAGCGTCGTCCCCGGTCGATTCCCGGACGTAAGAGGCGCCCCTGGGACGTCCTAACATACAACAACAATAAACATAAAATAACAACAAGTTAACGCATTCAAAAAGGACTTAAAACCGACTTCAACTGCCCTAAAAGTCTACTTTTATTAAAGCAACGCTTCCAAGTCAGCTGTCTAATACACACTTAACATTCCCTATCTCACAAACTACTAAACCGATTTTGGTGAAACTTGCAGTCTAAGTTGAACAATATCTAGTTAGTTCAACAAAAAAAGAATTATTTAAATCGGACTTGTAGTTCGGGAGATATGCGTGAACAAACATACACATTTGAAATTTAGCACACTTGTTTAGAAGCTGATATAGACTATAACATATACGAAAACTGGACAGTTCTGGAAATATTACATACATACAGGTCGAATTGATAACCTCCTTTTTTGAGGTCGGTTAAAAAGGGTCTCAGCATGAGCTGCAGCGGAGGCCACAGCGCTGGTATTATGGCGGGACCATAGCGTGTGGGCCACGCAAGGCGAGCACAGAAAATGGCGATAAAATTAGAAATGTAAGTGTCTTATGTATTCAAGTATACAGCGGTTTCTGTAAATCCCATAAAATCTCAAAGATCGTAAGCTGTTACCACAACCTTGAAACTAATTTGATTGACGTTTCTGCCTGAACAATGTACAATGAATCATGACGTTTAGTGTTGACGGAGGTTGACGGTCTACTGTTGATGCACCGTGCCATTGTATGACATCAGTGCTGCATATGATATGATGCAAGCGAATTTATATATGCACCCGCTCAAGCGTTTAAAATTAATTTTGAATGCCTCACAGAAATTAATGGTTCAAAATTGAAATAACAAAAGAATTTGTAATGTAATGGAAATGCCGATGACAGCTTTGGATAATAACACGTTTTTCATAGTTTTTCATTTATTTATGTGTAATGTTCTCGAGTGGCGACCCCTGCTAGATGGATCGACGAACTAGTGAAGGTCGCGGGGAGTCACTGTATGCAAGTGGCTCGGGTCTGGTTATTTTAGCATTCCGTGGAAGAGGCCTATGTCCACTGTCCAGCGGTGAACGTTTCACGACTTATTATGATAATTAATGTAACATATAGTTCGTAACTATATTGATATCGAATAACATACAAAAGTGTTCAACTCAGACGTCAAGGTGCTTGAATCATCATCATCAGCCGGGAAACGTCCACTGCTGGACATAGGCCTCCCTCATGGCACGCCACATCGACCGGTCCCGAGCCACCTGCATCCAGCGACTCCCTGCGACTCTAACCAGGTCGTCGGTTCATCTAGTAGGGGGACGGCCTGGTAGACTTTTCCTGGTACTCGAGAACCTTTACTCCCACCGGTTATTCGGTGCTTGATTATCGGTATTTAAACCTTCGTGGGCTAGTGACTACAAGCTTGAACATACTATGCGGCGGTCCCGGGTTCGATTCACAGTGTGTGTATCTATAGGTGTTAGGTTTGGTTGGTGGTACGGCACTTTCTATATCCGGCTGGCTAGCTACCATCAAGGTACCTAAGTCTGTCGCCAAACAGCAGTGTTAATAGCACTGTTGTGTTCCGATACGAAAGCAGAGTCATCGCCTCATTAGCTTAAGACTTCTGGGTGCGCATGCTTTCTACCCAACGGCCTTATCCGTCATTTACCATCAGGTGAGATAAATGGGTTATACATTTATAACCCATTTTACATTACATATACAAATTGTAGTCCACGCAAGCGAAGACCGGCAATAGAAGGTAAATATAATGCTAATAAAATTAGCTAGTTTGATCGTAACAAAAAAGTTACATTTATAAATCAGTAACTGAACTCATAAATAACCGATCGTTTAAACGATGTCACGTATAATGGCACAAATCGACGTAAGTACACATTTTTGTCCATTAAGCAAATTGTTTCAAACGGGCGAACTAATAATAAACAAACTACAGGTTGTTTAACCCTCTATCTGTCACGCGACGTATAAACCCCAGTGTACACTGACACTTGTCGCGTGCGACTTTATTATACTATAATAAATAAACATATTAATTTCTACTAAAAACTAAAACGACGTAACTTGGACTTTAAGATTGAGTATCGTCTAAAATTTGACCAGTATAGTCGAAGAGTCCAGAATTTCAAAATGAATTCAAACAATTCCTAATTTACTTAAACAAACCACTATGAAATTAGTTTTAATTAGATAATGACAAAATACAATACGTATTTCCAAAATATTACCAAAATAAGTCATGAAAATAAAACATAAAAACACAGTTAAAGAAACTGTTAATACATAAAAAGATAACTAATAATAAAACTTATTTATAATAAAATAAGATAGACATTGTTGTACATGTAGTGGTGGACAAATCAAGACTGACCTCAATCTGCTTTTATGCTGATCAATCTTTTTTAAATATATTGAAACTGCAAATATTTAATTCAAAATTGTGGTATTATTTGACATTAATAAATCTACAGTCACTTTTGGAAAGCAGCAAATAGCTCTATTCACCGCTATCTTCGATCTCTGGAGTTCTGGAACTTAAAGCAGATTTATAAAACATGGCACACGATCAAGGCAAGAAAAATGAATACAATCAATAATTACTTTAAAATTATTTCCATCAGGCGAGGTGCAACACACTGTTCATTAAAATCAACAAGCGAAAGTCGCGTGTAGTTGTCAACAATCTGAACAAGCCTTTATCTTCAAACGTGCGGGGTCAAAAAGACCTAGCCTTGATGTGCCATGATTTATTTATACTCGTATGTGTCATTTGGTTAATTGTTTAGTCAGTTGTAACGGTTAATTTTAACTGTGGGATAGTGAGCTGGGCTCAAGTTAATCTTATCTAGAAAGTGCGTTGGGCTTGCGTTGTGCCATTGAGATTTGACCCTTCATTTTAGTTGCTCATTGTACTTCAACTTTTTACAAACACAATTATTTCGCTTCGCGTGCATCATTCAAGTCGCACTTGGTACCACTGTTTAATAAATGGGTTTGCATGGGCTTTAATCTCACTTGATGGTAAGTGCGTGCGCTTCCAGAAGCCTGAAGCTAACTCGCAGGCTCGGCTACCTTCATACCTTTGACATTTGACATCAGACTTCGGTAACACGGTGGTAGGTAGACAGGCTTACATAGAAAATACCATACCGCCAACCAAACCGAGTACTGATAGTTTGGACCACTGGGAAGCGAACCGGGACCTCAGGATTGTTAGTTTAAAGAGGCGGTAATATGAAAGACCGGCAGTATGAATTTACTTTACTCGGTGTTACACTACTGCAACCGCGCGTAAATGCAAAAATGTCCAGCCCCATGGAAAGTATTGACTTTTATTTCTTGCTTTTATATACTCTGCTTTAGGCGCAGTTTGCCACTAACATTGTGAAAATAGAGATTTTTTTCGACGCAGGTTCGAAAAACTTGACTTTTTTACTAAGATAAACTAATTGTGTGATTTGGTCACATTTGAAAAACGATCCAAACATGTTCGTAAATTGTGTTTTCAGATTTTTCAAAATATTTTTTACGTATTTGTACTTACTGTATTATACGGACGTGGTGATCGTATTATAAAGCCATGATCACACTACCAGTGTCACTATACGTATGTGTATATGATACCGAATTATCTCCAGTTCGTATATTTCTCGCAGCCAATCAAAGCAGACGTGTAATTTTCAGTTCATCGTTCATATCAATAGACGATTGCTGTCCATCGATCCTTTCCTCTAGATCTACAATTTTATCAACATATATAAATATCATTTTTTTACCTTATATAAGGATTCTTAGTATATATTCAATAGAAGATATTCCCAATATTTTTGTAAAATTGTGATTTTTTGACGTAACAACGTCTTATAAATCGATGAACGCCGGCTGCACGCACGAAAAAGTGTCACGTTCCACCTGAGCCGAGCTTACAAACGAGAGCGCGGGACAAGCGAAAGAGGCATGATCGGCCTAAGCGTTCGGCTTGTGACGCATCTTTTCTTATGGCGTTATCACGTAAAATCGTCCGTCCGTCAACCGACTTTACAGAAACCAATTTTTTATGTAGAATTTTATTGTAAATAAACAAACAAATGCTAAGCATTCATTTCTTTTGGAAACTTTTCACTAAAGTTGTTGAAGTATAAATATCTATGGATCCTTAATAACCACCTTGGTCGTGCAGACTCACCTCATTACAGCGGCACCTAAAGAAAGTGAACTGTAACAAAAACTAATCGAAAACTTTCGGTTTCACCTCTTTGTTGGTTCCAGTAATGCTGCCATAGAGAAAAAACTATCTATCTTTATCATCGGGAGAATAGGCAAAGAAAACGTGCCATTGTGCCGAGGCGCGTGCTGCTACTTAATTCTTTTTTTGATTTTTGAGATTGGAACGTTTAAACGGTGAATGCATTTTTGTTTTAAAACGGTCACGATTTATTAACGGCCAGTTTTATTGACGAATTTAAAGTTATTGACAATAAGTTTGATTATGTCTTGAAAAGACATAAAATTTACAATTTGTTTTAAAAGGTAACGTTGCACTTAATTTGATGAATGATTGAACAGTAATTTGAATTGGCAGCACCACTTTAACATAGCTTTTATCCTACGACAGTAGATAGGACTTCTTCACTTACTGTTAGATGCAGTAAAATCCTGTCAGATACATGTTGATATTTTTCTCAGAAAAGGACTTAAAGTTCTCAGATCATATACTAAAGCATTATTTGTGGGGCTAAAGAGTAAGTTATTATGAAGTCTCTTACTGTTACTTAATTTTTGTACAGCGATTTGGTATGCACTATCTAGAAGGTTAATGGTGTCCCTTGTCTTAGCACTCTGATATCCAATTTATATAGGTATTTTCATATTAATAATAATCTCTAATGTCTTCAGAGGACTTTCCATCATTTGCTATATCTGGGCAGGTGGATTGGTGATCGATCACTGAAGATATTGTTGTTACATAATGTTGTTTTCTGAGAATCCTTACAAAACATAAACTTGCAAAGTGTTTTGGTTTTTATGATGAGAAGTATATACATATGTATATTCATAAAATACACTGTCGATCCGTTGCTCTGTTGCTAAGCGAAAGAATGACAATCAGCATTTCGTTGGCTTGGCACTTTTTACTTATTTTCAAAACTTTTTTACTTTTGGGGGGCTAAAAATATAAGATTGAAGCGTAAACATTTTTTACTTTGTGTCTATGTTTTTCGTTACTAAATAAATCATACATACAACAAACATACAACTTTTTGGGCCCAACGAGTTTCCTTGAGATATCCGTAAGTTTGTTTTATGCGGTAGTTAAATAATGTCGGTAGAACGGGAATTTTTCCTAGATGCACCAACATTGAAATAGCCAATAATTATTTTTATATTTCAAGCACAAGTAAACAATAGTTGTTGCACTACAATTTAGATAAATCAAATGTTATTATATACCTGTACACTGTACATAAATAAATAAATAGTCAATCCAAAATTTAATAACGGTAGCGTGCAAAGATAAACAATTGGCATTTCCGATGTTAATTTAGAATCATAATGTTGAGAGAATGGTTGTTTATGCCCATCGCTTCAGCGCCTTGACCAACTTAAACGAGGTTTTTTTCTTTGATTCTGACTGATTCTCTCTTTCTGACTCTGTTCGATTCCCATGGTAACAATAAGTTTTTTTTTGCGATGTCGTCCTATTGTATTAAACGTCTTGGTTTTTAAAATTCTATTTAATTATTGATCGATTGGCGTTCATAATTGTATGCTTTTAATTACCATTCGGATTTGTGTCATGCAGTTACGGCGTATTGTCCAATGGCCAATCGTAAAGTTTGAATTTTAAGCAATGTTTCGCAAAGTACAGTTATCTATGCTAATCAAATACTAATATTATAAATGCGAAAGTGACTTTGTTTGCGAGTACTTCGCTCACGTCGTAATTGAGATTCACAATGACTTGATTTTTGTGTAGAGATAGTTAAAGACTTGGCTAATAGGCTACTTTTATCTCGATCGAATAAGCAATCCCGTGCACAGTCGCTTCCGAGCTCAGCTTACTAGGAAGGCAAGCGACCGACCACACCTGCGTCTACCATGAGTTTACGTAGTCGATAACATATATCGAATACCATCGGAAATGCTGCTCAGTCGAGATGCGCGTGACAAGGACAGAGCGATAGTTAACGATACATGTTATCGACTGCGTAAACTTATGGTAGATGCACAGAGCGGCACCAACGTGCTTTAGTACTAAATGAGAGTGCTTAGAATATAGACAGTTGTTGTATTTCGTAATAATTTTATGTTAAATTATTGTGTGTATTTTATATGGGTTTTGTTACCTGGTAATAAATTAATACTCATCATTATTACTCATCAACAGCCTATATATGTCCCCACTGCAGAGGCTCAGCCCTACTCTCCTACAGAGAGTGTATGGGCCGTATTCCACCACGCGGGATCAGTGCGGATTGGTAGACTTTACACACATCTTTAAATTTCTTATCAGGCGTGTGCAGGTTTCCTCACGATGTTTTCCTTCACCGAAAAGCTAATGTAAAATTATATACATAAATTTCAAATAACAAACTTATTTATTTGCTTTATCTGACCAAACCATGGAGATAATATCTGAAATTTAACTATTTTTTATTAATAGGCAGCTGAAAACTCAATATTAACATCTATTTCAAAAATAGAATGTCTACCGGTACCAAACTCAATCCTTACAATCGCTAGGACTTACGAAACCAAAGAATCTATTTATCAACACGAACTGTCGAGCATTATCTCTACGACTATAACTGTCCGCGCGGCCATTGTCGCACGGTGGTCCAACACTTCCTCGTGCAAAATATCTTCGAAATCATCTCGAGATTACATAACACTTTACATCGGTGCAATACAATCGCGCTCGAAAGTGCTTCATTTCGAAGATGAATTTAATTTATCAGAAAACTAGCTCTTACTCATTAATTCGTTCTCGTTGAATCCTTGGAAGTGTTCTTTATGATAATCTGGAACATGTTCTATCTTTGTGCTAAATTTTGTCCTAATCCGTTCAAAATTTTATGTGGGAAAGAGTTAAAGACATACAAACATCTTTAACAATTATAATATAAAGGAGTGGTTAGTACATACGATAACGGCTTAGTATAGTTACACTGCAAAACTGACTATCTGGAGATCCCAGGTTCTATTCCCAGCGGAAATATCCATCGGTATTATGTTTGGTTGGTGGTGTGGCACAATGAAATGGGTTTTATACCAGATAGTAGCAGACCATATTTCAGTTGACAGTTATCTTAATTATATTATTAATTATAGTTTAATAATAATTATAGTATACCCAATATTTAGCACTCTTCGCGATTAATTTTAGACAAATAAAAAGGAACTTCGTTCCAAAAATTGCTTATTTATCATTCGAATAAATTCAATCAAAAATATTTGCCATTGATATAAAGTAATCACCCTGTGATTCAATATGTCACGTCCACTTGTGTACCATTGACATATTACTACGATCACCAACCATGGTGAACCGTGGTGATTTAGACAAACCCTCTCATGGAACTCAATTATACAATTTCAAGAAAATACTTATGTAATATGTACGGTATGTATTAATCTCGAAATCTCTCCCGGAATCAATTTGCGATTTATAAAGAAGTGAATTTACGCTGTTCCAAACATTATGTATTCAGAGAAGTCACTTGAATCGAAATTACATATTGAAGGACTCTAAAGGTACGTGATAGCATGACATTAGCTGGCATACATTGCGATATTTTTGGCAGCCTATTACATTTTGTCCTTTAACATTCTTTTGACATTGGATTGCATAAGCGGCTATTTTGTGCGATTATGTTACAGCTCCGAAATTAGTTAGTAATTTTATACTTGTAGTAAGGACGTTCTAGTAATTATCTAGGTAATAGGAACAGAAACATACGAGTTCATCTCTTAAATTAAACATTCGAATAACCTTGTTAAGTATAAGAACAGTTGTCTCTCTTTCATTCTTTGGAAGGCACAGTCTTAGAGTGTGATTTTAGCTGCAATCGTCCCCAGGTGCATGACTAATGCAGTAATGCAGTGGACTACGACAGAACCGTGTTTCCCCATAATACTCAAGTGGGTATTAAATATATTTTTTACTCAAAGAAATTTACAGTTCACTTTAACTGAGTAATATAAAAACTTAGACACAAGTTAACGTTTTAAACAAAAATTTATAAAAAGGGGCATATTTACAGAAAGAGGTTATGTATATTTAGAAATGGAGAATTTTATCGTTCCTTAAGAGACGTATGTTTCAGTACCGTACCAATTTTTTTTATGTATGCTTTTTAATTCGTTACGTTAATTTAAATAATTTTAAGTTACTGAGACTTATGCACTCTTGTCTTCGAGTGTACACTCAAGCACAAAAGTAACGAAGTGGTCACCTGTGTGGGCCACACGGTGACAGCTCGACGATTTACGCACATCTGCTTAAATACTTCCTGGGTGCCGTTCATCGCGACATTTGACGAGAGTCGCGATGTTGTATCTCTTGTATATTCCTATTATTTTAATGGATGTTTGAATCGATGCATTTGCGAAGAAATTGGTATCTTCTTCCTAGCGTCTAATCTTTATTAATCTTCAACTATCGACTCGATTTATTGATGTGTTAATAAAGATAGGTACTCGTATGTATAAAATACATTGTTGTTTAAAAAATAATTAAAGTGCGTAGAATGACTTTATAGGAAAATTTTCGCTTCTAGTTGGTGCCACTTTGACAAAAGTTCTGCCATAACAAAATGAAAGATTACTTTACAACGAAAGGAAGAGAGTGTGCTATTTTAATCCGATATTTAAAAATGGATTTTTTTCTCGAAAGCACCGCATCATCATATATAATAAATACAATAATATCACAATTTCTAAACGATACTGATAGATTCCAAGTTTCTGGAGAGTTCTAACTACCAGGGTTGCATAACGATCAGGAAGAAATTTTAGTAAATTTGTATAACAAGAGAGTCGTGATCATCTCCGAAGTACCAGGCGACCAGGAAGCCACGAAGCTCCGAACAAGTGTTACTAAACTGTCACAATCAACGGGGATCGTGAGAGAGTTACATAATTCTATTCAATAAGATATTTCTCTGTTTACAAACTCTTCTTGGACTGAACCAAATGATTGATCTACTGGTGGCCGTGTAAGTTAATTTAGAAATACTGATATAGTTCTCTTCTCTCTTTTTTCCGCGGCTTCATCTGGGTAGATTTTAGATATTTTTTAGTTATGTTGAAATTAATTTTTTAATAAAAACTAGTGTAGTGTCAGTGTCAGCTCTTCAGAATAAAGATTACGCGGGTGTTTATTTATTAAATTAATTAAATATTTTTTAGCTCAATCTGTCTTCCTTCCAAGCAAAGGTCATTCAAAACTATTTAGTCCCACTTATATTCCACAATGCCAAATAAATTTACAGCTGCCTATTTTTGAATGGTATAGCGACATCAAAAACCAACAATTCCAACCCAATAAAGCTGTCAAAAACACTCCAAAGCAATGACTACGACATCAATCAATTATAAACCCTACGATTAACTTTTAAAACACATGTTGACTTAACACGAGTTGTATGTAATGTCCGAGTTTGTTGGGGTGCGATTTTGAATCGTATCAGTAGTAAGATAGGGTTGGGAAGTGTCAGGCAGAGGCGCCGCACATGTGTGAGCATTTATCACCGTCCACTTTCCAAACATGATATAAAGTAAAAGTAGTAAAACTTGCCGGCCGCTCTATGACCGCATCTTACACCGTAGCGTAGCATTAGTATCTGTTGAAACCATCATTTTATTTGCAGTCATTTTGGTCTAAAATACGACTCAGTGTTGCTGTGTAAAATACTGGTTAATGAAATTTCATAATTTTACTAAGATAACTTTGTGGTGTTCACTACATAACTCTAAAATAATAATGTTTGAAAATACTTACAACAACTTCCGCCAATAAAATTAGCATAAATGTATTTAGTTTAGTGACATTGGATTCAATTTTTGAGCAATATTCAGACCATATTATTGAAATATAATGTAAACCAATTTAATTGTGTATCACGAGCTATAGAGATACGAGTATATGTACAAAAGTACATTACCTTCAAATGACAGGAACAGTGACAAATGAAATTAAATAAAAACTAAACAAACCATACGTTTGTTTTCTCAAAGTTTTTACAATAATATATCCACATATAATTTCCAACTATTTCAGTACAAAGCCAGTGTCCTCGTACATTTTACCAACATACTTCTGCAACATCCATCGCCCACCAAGCATGTTTATTATGGCAAATATCATTTCACTCATGGAAAGACCGAACGGACTATCGATAAGGAAGGCTCAAGGTCTAACATTGTAGGTATGCCGCCGATATATCGATAAACTTATACAATTGATTGATGTAGTTATAATAAGGTTATTAGGTACGCTTCGGTGTGATAGACAAGCGGCTTTATTTAGCGTTAATCAGACAGAATGCGCGCGCAACTGCGTGTGACGCTTCAGAGCGAGATTGGCTCATTATGACTGGCCACTCGCAGGGAGTCATGAAATATTTTTCACGTTTTAATAGATCAGCGAGATGCGCTGAAGGAATTAAAAAGAAGCGGTTAGTTTTTGCGCTTAGTGCTTTTTGTACAAAATATGTATAAATAATAGTAGGGGAGCCCAAGCGGGGATTTCGGGATTTACTAAAGCGCGGCAGATTAATATACAGGGGGATACCTTGTACCCGGTTAAGTACCTCCACAAAACATGAGGCCCATATATAAGGCCGCCCGTTAAGGATACAGGATCAGATTAGTAAAAAAAAATTGACCATCAGAAATTCTCGAGCGCGTCAGATTAAGGTAGGGTGAGTTAATTACATCCTAAAAAGTGTATATTCCACTAATCTGACAATTTGAGAGTGACGTGAAAAAAGGGGAGGGCAAAAATGCGTGCAGCTGCGTGATGCCTACATTTCCTTCTCCGCGTTTCTATTCCTCTCTCAATCTTTCTCTATCTATTACTCTCTTACTCCGTCCCCACTCTGGTTTCTGTTGCCATGACGCCATATGATCATAAAGACTCGTTCGTGGCATAATGTTTACAAACGTTTTGGCTTTTTTTGCTATTTTAATATTATTTGTGTGAATTATATCACATAAATTATATTTTGAGCTCGAAAATGTCATAAGTACAATTTTAAGCACCCAGGAATGGAATTAGCGGGAAGTTGAAGGGATGGCCTTTAAGGTGAACCGTTTTTCTAATTTTTTTTTGTCAGATCAGGCAAATCCCTATAGATAATCGTCAGATTATGAGACCGTACGTTTAGAACATAAAGATGAACCATATATATCTTAATCTGACGCGCTTGAGTATTTCAAAATGGCGATTTTTTTGCACATTATGAAAATGGCCGCGAGTTTGCGTCCCATCGAAATCGTCAGATTAGTGAATGAGAGCTTTTTTTTGGTGCACTTAACACTCCCTTAGAAAATCTGACGCGCTCGATTAATTTTTTTTTTCATTTTCAACCCTTAAATACAACCACCCCCATCATGCAAACGATCAGATTAACATACGTACATTATTAAAAATACGTAGGACATTGATGCTATCAATATCTGACGCGCTCGAGGATGTCCACGCAACAGTTTTTTTTTACATATTTAAAAATCTATAGCCGCTTCCCCCACCGATGTAAAGGTATATATCATATAACATTTTTTCCTTCTTATCATCTAAGCTTTGCATCCCAATAGGTCTCTACGACGCTCGAGTAAATCCCCATTTAGCCTCGTGGGCTCCCCTACTATAAATTACCAAAGTCAATACTAGAAGGAAACACTACAGATTTACAAAAACTAAAAGATTATTTAGACAGCAAGTTTTGATTGTGTTATAACAAAAAACTTTTGTAGCATTTTTCTGAACGACTCAAATATTTTTTTTACGTTTTCAACACGCAAATCTCCGCCATTTTGAAAAAAATTATTGAAAAACTGAAACGAATAAAAATGTCACACACTTGAATCGGTTGAGAAATGCGACGGAGAACAGACGGACATTCGCCAGACATACGAATATGAAAGCGTTTTTGCCCAAACTGAAACGGAAACGATAGTTTTGTATATGAATTAAACCAACGCTTGGCCGTTTCACGTCAAAGATTTTTCATGCGTATACATTTGGAGGTTTGAAGAAAGAATTTGTAGAAAGAAACGGAGTGAGCTGTTAAGAATATAAACTGAAAGGATAGACGTCTACATTTTATAACTTTACACATTGTAAATAACTTAAATATTTACTTTGAATTTGAAGAACATTTTTGGAAATGAGAGATTAATGCTCAGTTTGATGATAAATGAAACCGATCCGTTTGCTTGCTAATTGAACATTGCTTTTATTAGAAAAATGCTAGCTAAAATTCGTTATTTACCGGCGCATGTAAACGCTGGACAGCTACCGATGCAAGTTAGTATGTTGGCTCGTACACCCTTGATAAACACGGTCCAATGAGGACCTAGCCCATTCACGACGAGGCCAAAGTCAAGGTGAGTCAGTTAATTCACTCAATGAACTTTTTCCTTTTCTGTCTTTGGACGGAAGCTTTAAACTTGACCTAGTAGCAAAGGACGATCCTTTATACTCGTATGTGAGGATACTTCCGAATACTTTTTTTGCTGTTGACTGAAGTTTATTAAGGTGTCTCCTTTATACTACTTTTCAGCAAGTTTTCTTACTAGTTTCGCCAGCGTTTTGGATCCGTGGTAGCTCAGTAGGGTAAACCGTCAGTCTTTGAACAATCGAGGTCTGGGTTCGATCCTCGCTCGGATGCCAAGTGATAACCGATACGTTACCCATTGTATATTAAAAAAAACTTGAGAGGTGTCAAGGGACACCCGGATGGAACGAAGTTCCTTTCGATTAATTAGTGAAGGAATTGTAATGAAATTTTACAAATTTTCAATAAGGTTTGAACGGATTTTTAACATTATATTTTAAATATGGTATTGTAGGTTTTTTCATTAGATTTTTTATGTACGTGATATGTTTTGTTTTTAGCGACATCTGTCATTGAGTAGCGGCAACTAATCAGAGCCATCTGTCGTCACATAGCTGTACTGTTGGTATCGTCTTACTACTACGTACGTCGTACTAACAGATGACGCTAACTTACTATAGCAAAAAGTGTCGGTGACAACTTTTCGTAAGAATTTTTTCCGTCTAGCCCCCTTTCACAACGCGCGATAAGGAACTTCGTTCCAATAAATCGTTGAGATAGTGTATACGCCATCGCATACCCACACTGTCTCGTATGTCTATGGGTTGGTTTGCTAAACGTAAATGTCAAAGTAGATATGACGTGCCACGAGAGCGGTGAGCGAGTGTGGAAGTTTAGTAGAACAAGTGAGCATTAAGGAGTCTGTAAAGTGACCAACTCATAGAGACCAACTCCTGCTGTTTCCATTTGATCACAATTACTTTTAGAGAGTGCGTTATGTGTTGGACAATTAATCATTATCATTGACAATGACATTTTAATGATTGCATCTAAAACCAATGACAAATGGCTCCAGTTTAATTTAATATTAACAACCTAGCTACCGGACGTTAGCTTCTTAGGTCTTACGATTCGGTGGTTGACCTTCAAGCTGATTTATGCCCGTTAAGAGAATACCTAAAAATGAACTGGTGACGTTAAATCCAACAATTTTGCAAAGGTTTGGGCTTGTGATTCACGTTTAAGGTTAGATGAGCTATTGATGACTTCTGGGTGGAAAAGCTGTGTTTTCCATTTCGTGTCATAAACTTGAGTGCCGTGTTTCATCAAGATTGGTTCAGCCTTTTAGCTGTGACTATGCAACAAACAGACAGAGATAAAAAGCTATTTTCGCATTACGTAGTTAGTGTGATTTACAAATAACCTTTTTCTACTTGCAGGTCTATACATTTATTTTGAAATTTTAAATTAAATAATTAGTAATAAATTTTCAGACTTTCCACAATTGTATTATTAATATCTAATTTTAAAACTTCATTACGAAACAAAAGTGCTTATGTTTTTGAGTACAACAACGTTATATACGCATAAAATAGACAATACTTGACCAAAAAATAAAGATGGCGTCAATTAAAAGACATTTGATACGCTTAGTTGAAAAATGGATGATTTTGTACCAAAGGAAATGCAACAGCAATATTTTCCTAACAATCTTTAGATTTTTCCATGCTTTTTAAATAGCTTACAAAGTGAAGATTTGGATCGGCAGTTTTAATAAAGGTATAATGTTACCAGTTATTTAATATGGTGCCTCTTAAGAGCCATGGCGATCTTGTGATCCTGGGCCATTGCTAATTACTCAGTCGAATGCCTTTTATGTGAGTTAATAATTATTTACTATCATGGCGCCAATTAATTAATCGCTTCCTGTTAGTAGAAAAACGCATCATTACTGCTGCGGTGTTTAAAAAGCAAACTTTTAAGATTAAACTTTCATAATTAAGATTGATGTAGTTTGTAATTAGAAACAGTTAAAAAATGCGGTGTTAAATAAAAAGAAACAGGTAAAAGTTTTTCGCGCGTGATTACGTTTTGACATGGTTGGTCGATTAGACATCATCAGCCGGGAAATGTAAACTGCTGGACGTAGGTCTTCTCCATGGTACCTATCCCACAATTATCGGTCCTGAGCCACACGTATCCAGCGGTTACTGGACGGTCTGGTACACGTACCCCGGAACTCTTGCTCCTCTTTGGTTATCTATTCTTGGAGCGATGTGGTTGTAGTTTTGTAATTATTTTTGACTAACTTTAGTCTAATGTTGATTTTCTTATTATCATAACATTATCCGATTGCTTAACAGTGAAGGAAAACATCGTGAGGAAACCTGCATGTCTTGAACAGGCATGTGAAGTCCGCCAATCCGCACTGGGCCCGCGTGGTGGACTATGGCCCATACACTCTCTGTAGGAGAGTAGGCCTGAGCCCTGCATTGGGGACGTATATAGGCTGTTGATCATGCGTTTCATTCAAGGAACGGATTCTTTTTAAATTCAGATAAAATGACGTTTTAGCTAAATTTAAAAATTAAATTAAAAATGGTTTATTTCATTTAATTTTTTTACTATAAGTAGTAATAAAGTTGAGACCTTCTGTTAGGTATGAAAATACCTGTGATAGAAGGCCTTTCTCTTCCATAGATATCTTAATGTTATTTATACATATATGAAACACTTTGAACAAAATAAAAACAAGATTACTCTATTTCTAATAGAGTAACGAAAAATTAAATTTAAATTTAGCCTAAATATAATTAATACAAGCGAAGTACGCTGTAGTTTATCGATTAGTCTTTAAAATATTTAAAACCTTTTTAGAACATGAATGCGTCTATCAAAAGTGACCTTTTTTCATAGCACAACCTACTCGCACGTAAGCTTTGACATTGACATTATCTCACAATATTTTACGGTTGTGTAGCAAAAAATTGTTTATCTGATGATAAAATCTTTGCCTCTTAATTCTTTTTAATTAAAGCGAACTGTGACGATTTTATTCATTCTTTTTTTGAGAAGGTGAAATATTGTTTTGAAGAAAATACCTCGCCTCTAAGCGTAAAAAATTAGAGGTCGAATTCCGTGCTACCATATGCTACTTTGATTTTTAAATAAATAATTTGTTATATGTAAATAACCTAAAAACGTCGGTGGCGCAAATAGCGTCGGTGGCGCAGTGGATAAGGCGCGGACTCTCAATCTGAGGGTTCCGGCTGCAAATCCAGCCGTGTACCCTATGAGTTGTTTTTCAATTCCAATACATTTATCTGATTGCTTAACGGTGAAGGAAAACATCGTGAGGAAACCTGCATGTCTCGAACAGGCATATGCAGTCTGGTGGTGGTTTAATCTTTACACATCTTTAAATACAGTCCACCTTTAACACAAGGGCTAACACCTTTAAGTGGAAAATTAGGGGATGAAAGACGTTTCTTAAATTTCACTCCGTAATTCTACCCTTAGAGGTGCATTACATTAGGTAAAACGATGTCAAGTATTATACACACACGGACTACAACATGGAGTCGACATGAGCGCCTTCTTATTTTGGAGTCAGCTAAAAAACTAAACGCAATTTCCCCACTAGCAATGGAAGACTGTTCTAATCAATTTTGCCCGGATTGATTTATGGATAGCTAAATCGATGCACAGATGGACATTCTAAATCCAGTTTCCCAACATTCAACGTCTAAGAGCCTCTCCAATAAATCAACATAAAGAGGAGTCCCTTGTAATGAATTCTAAGTTCGATATTTACTATAGAAATTGACGTTTATGACTGATTTTCTGAATATTAGAAATCTTAACGAGACATGACTCAGAAATAGCTAATCGTATGCTACAATGAAAGAAAGTGATAGCATTTAATCCGTTCTCACTGCGGAAGTAGGAATGGTGTAATTTAGTGCTGCCATGAGTAAATAACAATTTTTCTAACGGCCTCTGTGTCCTAATGACTTCAAGCTTGGACTTAAAATTTTGATAAACCGATTGTATAAAAAGTTTTTTATGAATAATTAACTGCCTGACTAAAAAGGAAGGGTTCAGGTCTAATCTCCTACAGAGAGTGCATGGACCGTAGTCCACCACGCGGGCCCAGTGCGGATTGACAGACTTCACACACACCTTTGAATTTCCTCTCAGGAGTGTGCATGTTTCCTCACGATGTTTTTCCTTCACCGAAAAGCCAATGGTAATTGTATCGTTCGCACATAATTCCGAATAACAAATTCGAACTGGTACCAGCCAGGATCGAACCCAGACCTCGATTGTTCAAGGACTGACGCTTTCAAAAATCGAATGAAACCCCTAAATCGCTTCTAAAAGAAAGCATGGGCTTGTCACAAATTTCACAAGGAAGCAAACAAGTACAATCGCCCACAAAATTAGAGTGAACATTCTATTTGATGTTCAAACGACTAGAATCACATGAAGAGTGTGTAAGCGTAATTATGTGAAAAAGCATTGTCGAGGTGAAAACTGTCCGGGACAATGTCTCTGAGAAACATCTGGCGATGGACGAGATAGTGTACACTGATTGTTTCCGCGACTGTACCTCATTACGATTAATTTCGTTTACCGTAACAGCTTTTTATTTAAACAACTGCATGCAGTTAGCCTTGTCTCAAGTATGGGACCCGTATCGTGAGGTAGAAAGATTAAATATATAACATATTTTTGTATGTATGTATTTACTTTTCTGTTGACATTACTTTCCTATGGGAGGTAGGCATTTGATTACTACAAATAATTGTAAAACTATTTGTAATTGTAAAGAAATAGAAGCGGAAAAAATGCGTGATAATTAGCTGCCGCCATTGTTGCGCTGTTTTTTTACAGCAAAACACACTTTCAAACACTTCAATTTTTCCTAATAATAGAAATGCATGTCACACCTGAGTGATATTTGTCATCAGTATTATGATCTCGTAATTATAATAAATATTATACGACCAAAAAAGATCCACGAATCTGCTGAACAACCACTCTCCACGACCGTAATAATGACGTCAAAAGATATCTACAAAGCTTACAATTGTTTGTTTAAAATAAATACTTTATTTTTTTCTGATTCTTTCCAAGTGAGGTGGCATGACTTTGACGTCAATCAACCAAAATCAACACCAATTCCATTTCCAATTTAAAACACTTCAATTTTTCCGATTAATACTTAAGTGATATTTTTCATCAGCTTAATACCTAAATATTATTCGACCAAATTAAAGATTCACGAATCTGCTGCGCAAACATACTCCACGTCATCAAAAATATTTGCAAAGTTTACAATGTTTTATTTAAAACAAAGACTTTATTTGTTTTCGTAACTATTTCCAAACGAGGCGGCAGGCAAACATGACGTCAATCAACTGGAAAACACAAAATATTGAGCTTGTTATTCTGGCAAAATCCATGGATAGAATTGTATACAAATTGTAAAGGCAGCGGCCGTCACGTTCCACATAGGAAGTGGCGGCCATAACATTACGAACCGGGAAATATACATGAGCAGGAGTTATTTTAGGCTATGCGCACTGGATGTCTAGACAATGAAGCATGATTTCTTGTGTTTAGCTCCGTCTTTACCATAGAGCCACTTGGTTCCAAAGGCGTCCCGAGCCTCATCCCATAAACCTTTTAGGAACATGGCTCCCATGAGTCCAGGGAAGAAAATGGGTGCAAGCGGCTCGAAATAGATCTTTTGGGGCGTGCCATGGGGGGGCGTATGATATGACCTGTTGTTATTTAGAAGAACATGTCACATAATTATATCCAGAACAATGTATTGGTATTTCGGACTTGGGGTCACCACTAACTTTCTGATTTATAATTTAAGTGTAAACATAATATACATGAAAATATATACGTTGTAGAGTGTCCCCAGAGTTCAGTGAGCATTTATTGAAATTGCCAATTCGTCAACACAAAACAAAGTCTTACATAAATTTTATGTGTACAGACTAAGCGGTATACAGATTAAACAGGTCTGCGAATTTTATTTTTCCAAAAGGTTTTTTTTTTCAAAGAATTTTTTTATGCTTGTCCAAAAAGTAATATAAAACAGTATTCATATGATATATACCAAGTCAAATTTACAAGGTATATATGGAGCAAACATTTGATGAAATAAATAATAACCATTTAATAATATTTTACAAAGATTTTAATATGTCTGAATCTAACAAAATAAATAACAATAGTAGATTAAAACAGAACAATCAATTATAAAAATTAATATAGATAATGGAATCAATGTCGCAAAAAACTAGCGCATTTACTAAATTTCTTCAACTTAAGTGAGAAAAAAATGTGACGTGATATATTCAAACAAAGCTTAAATTTGCAATATATAGGTTAATATCAACACGTTAGACTTGAAATTATTCAAAAAAAAATTCATCGCAGACCTGTGTTTTGGGGCGTTATAGTTGTATGCGATAGTACAGTACCCAAAGCTCACTTAGCATTCTATGTGACCATTGTTTAATGATATTGTTTTGTTTTCTCAGATACTAATTACTTCATAGTACGGTACCTAAAGGTAGTGCCTTAGCACCCAGCGCGTGGTACTGACGGGAACAACTGCGTGTGTGGGTAACACTATCCCTGCGTCATATTCGCTCTTAAAGGCCCAATGTTGTCTGGCAGATTTAACACGAACGTTTTCCTTCACCGAAAAGCAAATAAAAGTCATTCAAACCTGTTCCAAACAGTTACACGTCACTCTGGCATTGATTTGATTTGTTCTAAGTCCTGAAATTGATTCTTTCAACTGCCCAGATATGTAGACTTCTCTGATGATACAAAAGTAAGGGACGAAAAGCAAAGTTTTACAGACACCTGCAAAACAATATCTACCATCCATCGTCTCATCACTTATATAACGTCAGCTATTAATTAAAGTTTATGACAGTCTGCGAGAAACAGACGGAATCTGTTACGAATGAATAGCATTCAAAAGTTCACCCACTTGAGTCGGAAACGAGCTAAATATTATGTAAATATTTTCTCACACCACACAACAAAACAATGGTTTTAGAAACGTGTGGTTGAATGGTTTAAAGTAGTAGTTGTGAGCGTATTAGGAGGGTTGATTATCCAGCAGAATGTAATTCAGAAGTAGAGGACAACATGTTCTGCGCCAAGGTTACCTGAAAGAAATCACAGCGAAAATACCTTGAATGTATGATAATTCCCTACCTTTTTTGGCTTCTGTGTTTCCTGGGCGGTGCCACCTGTAGCTTTTCAAGTGTAGAGTGAATTTGCTATTTCTGAGGACATCAGTGTCACATTATTATTTAACATCAGATGAGAATCTGTTGTTTCTTCTATACAAATAACGGTGACCTGGTACGAACATGATTCTTTATTACATTCAGTGGGATTGAACAGAGACGAGTGGCGGCTTCTACTGTTAGAGACCTGGAGGCTATCTTATTTGAGTCTCTGAGGCCAGCGTAGTGGAAGATTCGTGGAAGGAGATTTCATTTTAATTTTAGTGGCTAGAGGTGGTTCTTATCTACGTGGACCACCAAACAAGCCACTTGATTGAACGAAGTTTTGTGCCACTGAAAATTTTCTGGGTTTATCAACTCTTCTGTCAAGTATGGTTTATCCTTTATGGACAGTTCATAAATCATGGTTTACATGGGTACTCTTTTCCGGTTAACAGAGGAAGATAAGCGGAAGAAAATTCACCATGAAACTCTAAAAGCTGATTACTTAATCACTTTAATAACCATTCTTTATTAATGGAATCATCTCCAGGAAGCTATGTTCTTTTTGTGGACTGTCGCACGGTTGCGACAAATCTATTGTTCAGCCATATTTTTTGTTCTGCCACGGAGCGATACGCGTGATCAACGCTTTCTCTATTTGATTACTCTAGATTTTAATTACTCTGTTTGACTTACATCGGTTTTGTTTTGTATGTTTTCGTTCTCCGAATACGTATATGAAGTATCCGAAGTATGATAAATATTTTCAAATGTTTAATCAAGCTTGCTTTTGTTTGTTTGAATACTCTTTATTCATTCATATTAACATAAATAATTAAAATATTAAAACTATAACAAAAGTTGATTGGCGGACTTATCCCTATGTAGGGATCTCTTCCAGTCAACCAGGGCGAGGAGAAAGATAAAAGGGTGGTGTGCGGAGACATATACAATATCATAATAAAAGATATACAAACAAAGAGATTTGGAGAGTCAATCAAATAACTTTTAACTTACTATTAACCTTGTGAGATAATCTTTAAAGTAATATACTATGTAATACCATCTCTTGACCTAGATAGTCATTAGTCTTTGAACTTTATAGCCTAGGAGCATTCGAATAATATGTATAAATTAATGTAATCATATACAATAATGGATAAATAATAAATCAATAATTATAATTAAATTGGCACGTCGGAACTTGTCCGTCCCTAACATCGAGACAACAGTGAAAGCTTCGTCGCTCGTCCAAGACACGTCCGACGTTCGGACATGTTCCATTAATTAATTCATTACGGTGATTAATGATATTTAATATAAAATTACTTAGTAATGTCAACTTATGCATGTGTGACCTGTCGTTGTCAATTTGAGATCTGATTTGTTTTGGATTGAAGAATATTGAAATATTTAAATTAGGAACGTGAAAGTGAGTATGTATGTTTATCGTTTATGCTGTAATGGATAGTCTGAATGTCTTATTTTTTTATAAAGGGGTAGTTGAAGGGCCGGAAAAGCATATAATAATAATAATAATAAAGCCTTTTATTTCCGAAATTTACAATTAGTTGAACACAAAATACTATAAATTTAAACAAATCGAAAAAAAGTAAAGTAAATTTTAAGTGCACATTTTTAAATTCACAAAATGTCTCTTAGTTCGGTATGCCTTACGGCAAAGGCCTCCTCCAACTCTTTCCACTGTTTTCTGTCAGCCGCTACTCTCAACCAAAAGGGTCCCAAGGTTAGTTTTAGATCGTCTTCCCATCTTTTGACTTTTCGACCTCGCTTCCTAACGCTATCCCTGGGATACCAAACTGTCACTTCTTTACTCCATTTTTCCTTTTTGCAGCGGAGCATATGTCCAGTCCACCGCCATTTAAGTTGGTCAATGCGTGACAGGATGTCTGTTAATTTTGTTTTCTGCCTGATATTTACACTTTTGACTTTGTCCATTAGCTTGAAACCTAGCATGCTTCTTTGACATCTTGCTAGTTTGTCCCTATGGTATTTCGTCAAAGTCCAGGTTTCGCAGCCATATGTAATGCAGGGTAGGGTGCAGGTATCGAAAGTCTTCTTTTTGATCTTTATGCCCAATTCCTTGCTTTTCATGACCTCCTTCAAGGCCCAGTAATTTTTCCACCCAGTAGAAATTCTTTTATCTATTTCTTTAGTCATTTGATGATTTGGCGATATTATCTGAAAAGCATATACGCTACTTTTTACTTCGGCCGTTCAATTTTTTGTTAAGTTTTATTTTCGATGATATTGCTAGCACCGACTGTAAATCAAATTGTAGGCAAATATACTGTAGTTCCAATAATATTACAAATATACTTGTTGAATTAATTGCATTCGTTAAGTCGGTTACGAAAAAGTCTAGGTGAAGCTAGAAGTCTGTCTGCCCGTCTGATGCCACAGACTTTATTCACAAAAGCTCTAAGTCGAGCCCAGATGTAAACTTAGGCAACAGCTATAGTGTAATTCAGCAGGGTCTTGTGAATGAGTTAATGATTGATAAACCAACTCTATTTTAAGGGATTGTAAGGGCATACAACAAAAGCAAGTCAAAACAACAAGTTGAAACGCGTCGATTATTTCAAAATAGTTGATAATTCGGAGAAAGTGAGTGAAAGCTAGTTGTTAAAATCTACTATTTTTTATTACAAGACTGGTTTTAGATACGTCTCGTTGGATTCGATTTGGAGTAGATAGGTAATGGATAGCGAATCAATAAAGATTGACGTGTGAAAACTATACAAGATAACGATGTTTGATTTGGACAAAGTGGTGGCTATGGATTCGTTGCGATCACGATTAAGTATGTGCGTAAAAGCTTTACTATACTTTCAAATACTTAAATAATCTTTTCGCGCTTTCCCAACTTAAGAACAGAAATATCTGGGCGACCGATCTTTGCTCGCAGTTTGGGGCATAAAGTACAATTTTGTTTTTAATTTGGCTTTCAAAAATAACTAAAATCTTGAATATATATAAAAATCTTTGTATCCGACAGAGATTCGAACCCGGACACCTGTAAGTGACAATCTTGTGCTATACCGCATGACCGCAATGCTTACCCGAACGTGTGAAAATAGCGACCATATTTTACGTCGAATAAGAAAACTGCGTGAAAGACAGACAGACATAAGACTAATCTAGATCGATTTTTCACCCCCGAAAACCCCGACATACCAAATTTCAGCGAAATCATTAAAGCTGTTTCCGAGATCAATGTTATTATATAAATAAATAACTATACAAGAATTATTTTTAATGGTATTAGCTTATCTCACATATCACCAGTAACCTACAAAGTCAAATCTTTAAAAGTCAAGTAGTAACTGGCAAAGTAACTTTAATATTTAAAGGATTAAACCTTAAGTTATACACATATAACATATCCAGCATTTAACTACTCATACTTATATCACTGTTTTCATTTTTACAGAACAATGACGGTGAAGAAAGCCACTCGCTGCGGTGGCTTCGCTGCCATGGTCGCGAGACAGAAGCTCCACAACGCAAACCAGCAGCTGGACATCCTCACCATCACCAAACCCGTCCAACAATCCTACAACATCATCGTAGGATTCAATGAAAAAGATCAGCTACAGCTCCTCACTAAAGAAGATCCCAATGAAGACGATAAACTAAAGCTAATCAAAGACTATCAAGATCTAAAAACTACTAAACTAGAGAACATTCCAATAGACGACATATCAAACTGTGTCAATATCGAGAACTACCCGAATTGCGATAATACTCTAGTCTTTTACGTAACCAAAAACTCTCACAAGGAAGCGATAGCACTCAAATTCGAAAACGAACAGGACTTCAAAAGGATATACTTCACCTACAAATATTTCAAGATGAGGAACCGGCTCACGAATAACACAAACAATTACACCAATGAATTGTTTCCGAAGAAGAAACCCGAATTCAAAAACAGAAAGAACAGTATAGATGATTACAGCATATACGAGAAGAAAGATTACGAGCTGTTGAATACGGACGTAGGTATAACACACATATCCGTTCAGCAGAAAAATTCGAGATTCGATCAACCTATGAGTCTCATCGGCATACGTAGCGATGTCGCGGATATAGGAGAGATCGACAGCATTATTTATACAGATGTTGAGATACCAACAAAGCCGGAGAGGAAAAGACTGTTCCACAAAAAGCCTAAAGCACCGCCGCCTCCAGTAAAAGAAACTAAAGTGCTAAAAGGTGAATTTGTTAGAGTGAATGTCGAGAGGGCGCCGGATGTCGTACCTAAGGACCATAAAGTGAATAAAGTACCAGATATTCTTATGTTTAGAGACGCTAAACCAAAAAGGAATAGTCCGCCAAGCAATCCGAGCAACCTATGGTCTACGAGTAATAAAGGTAAGGTGTCAATCATACCAATATTTTATTTTCTTGTCCTTAGATTCTTGCTCCTATATTCTGTTCAATACGTGAGACTTTACATTAATACGCATACTAATTTACGTTCATATTTGTGCAAGCATTCATCTCAATATGTATTGCGATGTAAAATATTGATATACGCTTTTTTTGTTCATCCTATTGCAAAGTTTTGCCACTTGAAATCGTGCTATTTATACATACAAGTAAGAACGAAAGGAAACCGAACAAGACACTGACTCTGTAAGGAAATGTACAATCAGAATAGCCATAATCATCACTTACTCAAGTTCCTTTTATTAGCAGCAAAGACAATAGAATATATGCTAATGAAGATGCTAAAGTAATTAGAAGAACAGCTCTAGAAATAAGCAGGTATTAGACTCGAGGATTTTCCTCTATTGCAAAATTTAATTTATTTTCTACCGTATTGCTGTCTAGTTTCAATGTTATACAATATTTTATGTCCAGTGGTACATAATTTATCGCTAAAATTATGTTCCGTATTATGAGGCATTGAGGCATCCTACGGCAGTAAAATTGCAAATTCTTATTGGTGTGTTTTGCAAATGTATATTGTCTACGGTGGAATATTTCTAAGATGGTGATGATATGATTGTGTGGGTGTCCACTGATATGCCTCTTTTGTCAACACGTCGGGCTTTTGCATTTGTCGTAATCACTACGATTAGCAATAAGATAGGCTAAGTAGGTTGGTGCTTTGCTGCCCATCTCCTGAACTTAGTAGCCTTTTATAAAATTATGTATAGGACATTGAACTTTTTAAAATAAATGATAGACCAAAGTTTGACCTCAATCTTACCAGATGTTAAGTGACGATGAGGTCCACGAACTTACGCATTTACACGTAGATTCCATATTTTAGCTCTATTGAATTCACCTTTTCCAAGTCAACATGCCTCTTTCTGTACATCCTTTTCTACAAGGTGAGATGAAGTTTCTTGTGAAAATGTTGTAAGCTTGTTAATTTTCAAAAACCTGACCCGTAACTTTAACTTATGTCCAAACTTTACGCTTTCATCAGTACAAAATCGATTAAACGCTTCTGAAGTCTAGTGATGCTAAATACTCGATTCAAGGCCAGAGATCATCTCTTGTGCAACATCGGTCATTCACACCTTCCAATCTTTGGAAAACAATACAATAGGTGACGACTTGTTAATATTGGAAGCTAAGACTGTACTATAATGTGCAGACACGCTAATCGAGTGTTGGGTTAAGTAGGTCACTGTCCCCTAGTTAGCTCAGATTAGTATTAACAACGGATTTGTTCTCTGTGTGTAAGTAATGCTTCCTTTGTATATAAATGACAGAAATAAGTTATTAATTGTTTGTCTTATCACATAAGTTTCTCTAGAATATAATCTTTTACTGAGGTAAATGTGGCACTGTGTGGCGAATATGTTGAGTCATTAATTACAAAGTTACAGCACATTTTGCTGATTTAGAGTCTACATAACATGAAAGTTATTTATGAACGAACCGTTATTTTACGATTTGTAAGATTTAATTGCAATTTGAACATACAAATTGTAAAATATTTTCACTACCCGAGAAAGTCTAATTAATGTACATAAATGTTTATTATTGAACTTTTTTAATTTTTGTATAACTGGATTCATTGTGCTCTCTCTTCTTTATGTTTTAATTATATCAAGGAAACAGATACATTTATCCATTATAAATTAAAACTCTATCAAATTACAACGTTTTGTGTTGATAATCTACGTTTACAAATCTCACAATACCTTTGATTTTTACACAATTTAAAATTTTTGAAAACGTTTATTACTATAAAATACAATTTGAGCTTTAAAATGCGCTCTCGATTCAATTCGTTTTCGTGCTAGCTCTTTGTACGGCGTGTCCATAGTTTTTTCGATCTAAGTTCCTTACTTATCTTGTTTAGTACATAATAGTTTTGACCTAGACCCAAAGGAATTCTCAATACGTGTCACGTACATCGCGTGTAAAGGCAATTTAGACAGTTTTGTCACACTTGACGAGCGCTTTGTCGACTTTGTCACATGACGAATAAGAATTTGAACGCGAAGGTGATTCGGAATTAATTTGTTCGTGGGTGCTAATAAAATATATTTTGCATAGATTTTAAAAACATTATACTTTTTACTTCTCCACCATCAAGCTCCCTATATCAGCTAAACCGTTGCTTTTAGAAATGTGAAAAAATTTACAGTATTCTTGAAGATTTTTTATATATAAAACCAGTAGTTATAAAGCCTATTCTTTTAAACCTCTTGAAGCAAACATAGAACCTCATTTCAGTATGACTGTACCAAATTTTTTGGGGAGCCTCGTGTAACTAATGTATGGAGTAGTTTTAATTTGGAGTCCGGTGGAATTAAATAAAATTGTTTTGGAACCCCGGTGGAACCAATGTATATAATAACAATGGGTTTGGAGCGCAGTGGAATAAGCCTTTTAACCATGTAAAATAATGGGAAAAAATCGTGAACTTATCGTGGATGTGCGTGGCCCGCCACACAATTGGTTGTTTTTATCTTACTCTGATGAAGCAAAATGTTTATTACGCAAATGAAAGTTCTCACTAAAACACGTAATAAAATACATGTTTACATAAGCAAAACCGTAAACAGAAAAATTGCGTAAATATTCAATTCACTTAACACCTCACAATTACTGATTCGTCACTTGCATTAATTGTTTATTTTCGTCACTATTCTCACCAATTACGAATCAAAGTCTATTAATTACATATACACATATAAAAGTTGCTTAACTATTACAAATTATATCATTGCGATAGTGCGAACTTCACACGAAATGTGAGAGTATGAAAATGGAATTGGTTTTATCAGCGCGAAGTCGCGGAACCAATCGTTGTACAGACAGACGGGTGGCGAGATTTACAACATTGTTATAGAGTTCGTGACACTGGAAGAGTCCGTAATATGAACAGTGTATTCGTTCAACAAGTCTGAGCGGCCGGCTAGATTCACTTGAAGCCAGACACTTCAAACAAATGTCGTGATATCTGTTCCTATTCCCACACATCGAACGGAGGACGCATGACGCGCATGTGTGAGTAAATTCGCGTGTCCCATATTACAGATCCTTGAGCGGGTCACTTTCTTGCGGGGCGAGGTGAGGTATCGCGGATCGGTGGGAGGCGCTGAATGGTTCTGCATGTACTATACTAATTCTATGCTTGAAGTAAGAATGTAAAATAATTTGAAGATATTATTTTCCCTGCAAAACTTTTTATAAATAATAAAAAAATTGTGTCTCATTTGCACTCTTTTAAAATAATGCATTTTTAATGAATATTCACAGTAATGTTTCCGTGATTTCGCCGATAAAAATTTCATATGTATTTCTACCATAATCTTTCTATAATTGGACAGCTGGATTTGTTCAACAATTATTATTGCTTATCAAAGCCCGCTATTCTATTAAAAAAGCTTATGGTAAAATAAGTTTTCTTGAAAGAATTTCTTGAAGAAATCTTGAAATGAAGGTAGAAATTACAATATACTAAGGCCTCAAATTCTTTAGATCAGGTTTCTTAAATAGGAACTTTTGATAAAAATTATTTCCCTCTACTCGATCATTGCATAGCGAAAAATGTTAAATAATTAGATGTAATAGAAGTTTATGTCCGAGATTGGTAAATGTTCATTTGCATCGGTGTATGTTGACATGTACCAAAACCGTTGGTGTAAGCTCGAAATTTTTGAATGTTTTCCTCCTGGTTCAAACATTCTCCAGTATATAAGTACAAGACAAAGCCAATTCCGTGAATAATGTACTCATAATTCATAAACATCTGTATGAATGTCAGGGATAAAAAGTCGTAAAAAGTAGTAAACAAATATACAAATTAACTCACTTTCTCATTTTATGATATTCATAAGTATGGATTCACTAGTATATGACCGTAGCATACAAAAGAGGTCATTCACAATTCACCATCGAATTGGTGATTGTAAACATTCACCGGTACGTATAAAATGTTATCATATGTCACATCCAGTATTGCTGGCTCCGCAAATAACCAGACAATACTGTAGTTAGTAAACAAATATAACAGTTGACTAACCATACTGCGCTGCAACAAGTTCTATTCAACTGAAAGAGTTATAGAATTAAACAATTCGTTCCAGTTTCACGATCTATTGGACGCGGTTATTTGAATTAGATTAGATTTTATTCAACTGTATATACAGGAAGATCTAATGCAATTCAATTGTCTTGGATCAGCGATTTTAATACTTTTGAAACATTAAAATTTTACGTTGCCCTAATCTAAGGAAAAACTGGTTTTCTGGTTCTACACTACACTAAAGTCATACAAAATGTTTACTAGCTTACGTAGCAGTTGTTTGTGACAACTCTTCTCTTTTTAACACGCTTTTTGAAAGAAAGAAAAGAAAGATAGAAAAATTTGTTATTTGCCAAGTACATAGTTTTTTACACGGTGTTTAGATAGTAATTTTAATTAGTTCGATGTACTTAACCTGTCCATAGGTGTGCAAATATTATAAACATATCAAAAAAGGAATTTGATTGTAAAAAAAAAATTAGTTTACATCACATGTCAATTAGTAAAATGTTAATATTATATTTATATTATATATTTTATTAGCTTCACCTGTATGTTTGTATGTAATCGACTCCTTTGGACTCGTTTTTGACCCACTTTAAACGGATACGTTTTATTCAAACTTTGTACACTTATCAAGAATTAGCGACAATATAATAATTTCATAAGTTTATCTCATTATCCTGATTAGGATCGCCAGGATTAAATAATTTCCTCACACATCCTCTGTGTGAGAGCAAGTGAGACTACCACGCCCTCTGTTGAAGATTTACTAGACTAACTTTTTAGTTCGAAGTGCTTTAAAAGCGTGTTTTTTAGTTTTTTTAACTATATTTATTTTTAATTATCATGTGAGTTGTCAGAGTTGTCGTGTTGCCATAGTCCTTTGACATGTCTCATGCAGCTACTACCTGTCGTAGATAGTAACCGGTAACAACGGATTAACATGCCCTCCGAAAAACGGAATCATCTTACTGTTCAGACAATCAGGTGATTCTGCCTGAAATGTTCTAATCGAACTGGGGAAAATCTCATAAAAAGAATTTTTGACACTAGGCCTAAAGCCGAGACCATATTCTTCATATGTCGCGGCTTTAGAAAACAATCGTGTATAAAACATTTGGATACGGAACCCTAAAAATAATATCAGTTGTGTTCTTCTAACAATTCCATTGCATGTAATTCAAATTTGGAATGTATATTCTATTTAATATTAGTACGGATTTGCAACGGGATCATAGGCGAGAAAGAGAGAGAAGCCGAGGGCCAAAACTAATTTACTTAAGGAATTCTGATTCAGGAATCAAGCCAATGACTACATTATTCTCGGTATATTTTCCCAAAAAATTGAAATGATATTCTAAAATGTTAAAAAATAGTAAGATTTTGAAGACAATTTGGTTTTCTAATCACCCCAATCAATAAAGTAATAAAGATTAGACATGCGAACGTTCTTACTTTGGGTAATAAAAGTGGTAAACAGCCGGAGAACTGTTGCGTGAGTCCGTCATACTTTTATAATTACAACGAGCTTTTCAAATAAATCTTAAAAACTAAAATTTAACCCAAACAAATGCCATTTATACGCTGCCCCTTTGACACAGTGACTCCTAAATAAGGTCAGTTTTGGCAGAACTGGAACCCTATAAAGTCCCTAAGGCATAAGATCACTGAAGCGGTGCTTTTCTGTTTTGAGTACCTTACTATTAAACATACATTTATTTTCCTCACACGGCAGGGGCTCAGGCCTAATCTCGTACAGAGAGTGTATGGGCCACAGTACACTTCACACATTGGTAGACTTCACACACACCTTTGAATTTCTTCTCAGGAGTGTGCAGGTTTCCTTGCGATGTTTTCCTTCATCGAAAAGCCAATAGTGTTTAATCGTTCCTACATAAATTCAAAAATAACAAATTGGAACTCATTGGTACGAGTCAGATCAAACCCAGACCTCGACTACTCGCTAATCAACTGAGCTACCACGGGAACTATAAGCACCTATTTGCCGATTACTTAACCAACAGCTACAGGTACAGAGAGTAGCGTGACAAGGGCCTCGTAAACTGATACCTGACTAATTTGTCTGTATTTGTCTATTGACAGCATTTGTCCTATGCATTGTCTATGTTTGTTCTAAGAGTATGTATTTGTACAAGATCTCCGACGGATGTTTGCTCAATACAAATCAACTGAGCACTCTCCAGCTTTCGTTCTGAATAAAATAAAAGAATGTCAAATGCTGTGTTAAAGAACATTTCCTCACATACTCGTAGTCAATTCAATGGTAAAGCGATTAGTAAGTTTTGGGTGATATGTAATTTAATAAGTTTTGGGAGATATCTAAATTAGTACGTTTTGCCAGATATATAATTTAGTAAGGTGTGGAAGATATTTAAATTAGTAAGTTTTGAGAGAAATCTAAGTTAGTAAGTTTTGAGAGATATCTAAAATAGTTTGATACATGCGTTCTGCGGATAATGTAGTGGTATTGGAATAAAACCCACATGTTAAAATTATGACTTAGTTGTCGTCCGCTCGACGATTGCATAAATGAAATTACTACTAGGAACGGACGACGAAATACAAACAATCTTCAAACTTTCCTTTAATTTTAGTGACCCAAAACTGAACTGAGACTTTCTGTGGTGCAGTTTACTGCACAAACAGTGGACAAACATCCTTTCAACGCTGCGAAAAATAGTTTTTTTAAAAAAACGTTTTTTAAATGGTCAACTCAGCTTTCAACCTTAATTATAGTTATTTTGGTCACCCAATATACCTATCATATGTGTTACAAGTTATTGGAAACTAGATTTTAAAATTCGTTTGCGTGGAGTCCAGAAACATCAACAGAAACTATTCGTTGGATCGGGATAAAAATATCATATGTCCTTTTCCAGCCCTTCAACTATCCCTATACAAGAAATTGCGTAATTCTGACTTTCCGTTACGGCGTAAAGGAAGGACAAACTAACAAAAAACACTGTCACATTTATAATATTAGTATGGATATCGTACTATATTTCTCAACTTTAAATTGTATGTGAATTGGCTGATAGTTTCAACTGCATTCTTGCGTTGTGACGGATTGCATAGATACATATAAAACTGCACGTAAATAAAAACGCCTCGTCCAGTTCATGTACGAGTATATCGTTGAACTGGCATACCTAAAGTGACTTTGTTTTATACTATAGAAGGTAATTTTAAACCACACTCAATCTAGAAGACTGCAGTTGCATACACACTTGAAGATTGCATACAACGCGTCCAAACACATCTGTCAAGAAACCTAAGACTGATGGCTTGTTGGAAACCCGCAAATGTCTATTACAAATAAAACGGGTGACGCGACATCCTTGCGGGACCTTGCGAAACATCGTGGGCGGATAAGTTGACACTCGCAGTGCAGACATTTGGCGTGGCAGAAATATTGTGATTGACGAAAACGAAACCGTAAAAAATACTTGTCAATGTAAGCCACATACACTAATCGATTTATGTAGTATTAACGTTATCCCTCTCCTAATGCTTCCATACTAAATTTCTGTTGCCATAATCTTTTAAAATAGATTAGCTGGCTTTGATAAGTAATTATCTCAAAATAGGAGATGAAATTATAGTGTCGCGAAATAAATATCATTAATTTACAACTTTATAGTCAGCTACAATAACAGTTACGTAGCGAATGGTTCATAGATGGCGCTATAGACAATAATAGAAAAAAGTGTTTAAAATGAAAATTGTGATTCACTGTGAAATTTAGTATGAAACTTTGATGGAGGCGGATCGCATTAAGTAATACTACCTATTGTATTGTTATAGGAAGCGTGGTCGACTAAAAGCCTCAAGTTAGGCATGTTATGTTTCATAGAATAACTGAACGGTATTAAAAATTCATATTGGGGCTGAGGATATTGATTTGGATTATGTATTGTGCAAAATTTTGGTCCTGCGATTTCCTAATTTTTCTTTTAAGACTCCATAGAGTTACAGACACGTATTTTTTTCTTCACATATATTCGCAATTTTTCAAAAATTCCAGAAACCAAGCTGGACTTTTCGTTATCATTGTTAGCTTACAGTTGTTATAGAGACGTGACCGACTTATATTTAGACCCTGTAATGCTTCTACGAGTTGAACGGCCTAAAGTGGTCACTTTTACCTGTTTTATTATATTAACTACACACAATCGAAATATGAATCCATGATATATCGATAAACCATAAACCGGCAATGCCTACAAAAAGTCCGGCTTATTTTTTTGGAATTATTGTATGATTTCGGAGTAATCTAGAAAAGACATATTTGTATATTGCAGTTTTTTCAAAAATTTACAATAGTTTTTCTAAAAACATACGTGAGCTTTGAAAAGTTTTTAAAAAATCTTTTTACTTGATTGAAAATACATACTACACGATCGATGAAGTCCTTAGCAAAATACGATGATAAACAGTGATGTAATGTAACAATCTGTTTATTTATTAAAATTAGTTTAAATTTGTTTTGATATAGTTTTGATAAAAATTAATATTTTAGATTCATCATTACTGAGGCTAAACATAGCGACCATAGTTTCATATTATTAAGGCCAATGTGATACCTATGTTGCAAAAATTAATTGATTTGATTTGACTAGATTTTCTATACTGCTAATTGTAATTTGCACCATAATGTTCTTACTTCTTTTTACTGTTACTTTATACCTATTTCTCTCTACTATCAGTATAAACAGTAAATGGAGTCTAATCTTAACATCCTTACTCTATGTCAGCTGCCAACCCATCTTTGTAGCTCACGTATGTCCCAAAAAGCGCTTCGAAGCCTCGTCGTCGGCAAATTAAGCAATTTCATGTTTGCTCACCGAACACTTAGCTAGATGTTTGTGTAAGAAAGGTCAGGGTATCTGAGCTAGCTTTTACGAGCACAAGCATGACTTGATTGTTATCATATCATGTGTGACCGCAAAAACACTGAGACTAGGTTGGTAGAATACAATCATTACCTAACATTATGGATGTGAAAATTTGTTTTGTTTGTTTGTTCTACTTTCAAACATCAGCTGTTTGATGTACCAGGTGGTCTGAAAAGTTTCCGACCACACCATGAAGATTTCAGCACTCGTCAAAAAGCTTGTGAATTTAACCGTGCATATTTTGATAGCAATTCCATAAAATTTCAGACATTTTGGACGCGCAGTTGATATTTGACAAGAGTTAGTGCTTTGGGCGTCTTTGTTAAAACAGATAAAAATTAGTATCGACCTGTTATTAAATAATTTTTTTTGAAAGACGAAACAATTACGTAAATCGAAGATACGTTGGACTTTTTGTATGGGGAGTCGGCACCATCATTTACCATTGTGATAATTTGGTCAGTGGCCGTGAGAGATTTGGAGACGATGAGCGTTCAGGACGTCCAAAACTGCAACTACTGACTATAAGATCGCTAAAGTTCTCCTTGAATTCTTCTCCTTGAATTAAAGTGAGAGAGACACATAATACTTTAAAAAAACTTCCCTGGAGGACCCTAATTTTACTTGGCGTGGGGTCAAAATACATAATTATATAATCAAAGAAAACAAGTTATAAAGTAGAAAAATGTCATATATCAACATATAATTTAAAGTGCTAAAAAAGGCTAAAACAATATCAAGAAATGCAATCATTTTGTAACAGCGTAGTATTTCTAGTAATTGAATACCATTGCGATATAATTCAACCATGAAGGGCAGGTTCGACTCCCGCGCAGGTCACCTTACATCTTCCTGTAATACTAGCTCTGAGAGCTTTTATTGTGCCATTGGGTTAGCGATATGTTCGCAAGGTAGCATTACTTGTCATTAACACACTTTAGTTATTGCTGAATCATTTTCTTGGTGTTCGTTCAACTGGAACTTTGAATCTCCATTTCGTTCCAAGTTAACATTTGAGGAAAATCTATACTTCTCATCAGAAAAATCGAAACACCTTGCAAGTTTATGTTTTGTAAGGATTATCAGAAAAATCTGTATATTTAGGTATCAAATGTCGTTTAATAGTGAATAATATGATGTTTTCAAATCCCAATGTTAATGTTCTAAATTCAAATTAAATTTTCATAGGTTTTTATGATAATCCTTACAAAACATAAACTTGCAAGGTGTTTCGATTTTTCTGATGAGAAGTATATTTCTGTCTCTGTTGTCATAATTAGGCCCTGTTTTGTGTCTAACTGCTTTCGCATCTACTTCATATTATCCTATAATTGAATTTACTAAAAGAATAAATTTAATTCGTTCCATTTAGTATAAATATGATTGGACTATTAGCGGCGGATCAAACTAGTACAAAAGATTTCCTTGATTTAGGATAAAATTAATGACGGTAAAAATAATATCATATGACTCAGATATTTGTTTTGGTAGACCGCCGCCGTGTCCTGCGTGACCTAATGGCTGAATGTTAGATTCACAATCTGGAGGTTACGGGTTCGATTCCCAGTGGTACTTATTGGTACTCGGTTTGGTTGGAGGCGGGGCATTTTCTATGTCCGCCTGGTTAGCTACCATGTCTACATGTTATCTAAGTCTGTTCCGGTATGAAAGGTAGCATAGCCAGCGCCTTGTTAGGTTGAGGCTTATGGGTGAGCACGCTTACCTTCCAACGGCCTTATCACTTTCCATCAGGTTAAATGAAGGCTAAATGAAAAATCCATCATTTCGTTGTATTATTGTTGAACATGCACCTTCCTTATAGATCGCCATGTCTTTCCTTGAGGACATACAAATACAAATATATGTATGAACTGTAATAACTGTATGTATGCCGAATTTCTATTCTATTCTACATTTGCCATGGTCTCCACGCTTATAAAGCTAAGTTATTACATAGGGGAGGGAGATTCGAATCGAATAAAAAAAAATCAAATAATGTAATTTGGTATATTTAAGTCTCCCTTTAAGTTAGATTAAGTTAGGTTAGTTAGTTAAGTTAGCTTTACATTGATATATATTTATATATTATTATCTAATCTCTTCAATTTTATTGTATAATTTTTTTGTGCATGCAGTATCAGCTTGTAATAGGTTACGCACTAGAATTAGAATAATGTAACTATTACTTTATTAAGGGTGATTGAACAAAATAGAAACTTATTTACAATTACAAACTTATAAAACAAAACAAAAAACGTATATTTACAAAGTGAACACTTCGTCTAGTGCTAGTCCGTGCGGCATGGTGTGCACACTGTAACTTGTAAATACTTGTAAATATAATATTAAAGTGTTGTAATTGCTAGCTGATCCAATAAATAAAATAAAATAAAGTTCGATGGGCATTATGCAACGCTAAAAATGTTGTCAGTTACCAACGCCTACTACATTCATAGTTAATTACAAGCGCTCAAAAAATTTCTGTCAAGAAGCGATTTTCACGAGGCTTCGATGAAAATGTCTGGGTACTCGTCTCCGGAAGTATCGCTTTTGTCTTTCGGTGTCTTTTTAAAGGGCTACAACAAATTGTACTGATTCTGTCACTTCGGTACATTATTTGGTCTCCAATGGTTTGGTTACAGTTGTTATATAGATGCGTGAATATGTATGACAAAACATTTGGAAGGTCGCTGTTGATGTGACTCAAGTTACGAGTATGTAAATGACATCGGTGAAGCGTCGGTGGCGCAATGGATAAGGCGCGGACTCTCAATCTGAGGGTACCGGGTTCGAATCCAGCCGTGTACCTATGAGTTGTTTTTCAATTCAAGTACATTATCCGATTGCTTAACGGTGAAGGAAAACATCGTGAGGAAACCTGCATGTCTTGAACAAGGCATGTGAAGTCCGCCGATCCGCACTGGGCCCGCGTGGTGGACTATGGCCCATACACTCTCTGTAGGAGGGTAGGCCTGAGCCCCAGCAGTGGGGACGTATATAGGCTGTTGTTGATGAAATGACATCAAAATGCTATTATTAAAAAGACTTCTTTGAACGTCAACAACATATAAAATTCTGTTATATTATGAATATATTTTCTTGTCTTTAGATTTGAACTAACTTTGAAAAGCGACCTTGTGGCATCCGCTTTATAACCAAATTACCCCATGCCATACCGTTGCGTCGTTACGGGTTATACGAGATGAGCTACATTATCAATATCAGTGCGTCTACCATGGTAGAGGTTACGCAGTTTACGCAGGCGGAAATGCTGCTCAGTCGAGATGCGGATGACAAGGAGAGAGCGATAGTTAACGATATACGTTATCGACTGCGTAAAATCATGGTAGATGCACTGAACGACATGCAACTGCAGTCACCAATTAAGTCTGCTAAACGCACGCAATGCAAATACCCTCATAGAAACCCAGTCGCTAATAGTCTATGAAGGTGACAAAAATAATATAGTGTATAAAATACATATTTGATTATTAAAAACAACTTAAAATAAAAGATAAATGGAAATGAATTACAATTTAAAAACTAATCCAGAAAATCAGACCGACTACTCGGCTCAAAACGTACCCATGGCTGGCAGCGTTGGCCCGCTGAATGGCTAGGGAAATACGTTGAGCCAGGTACGACCCGGAGCGGGGATCGCAACACTTTTCCCTTAGCCGGCGGCAAAGGACTTTAAAAAACCTTCGCTTCGGAGCACCAAGGAAAGTGTATACTTAAGATAATTATCCTATTTATCTTTTTCAAACAAATACATTTAACATTAATAGACTAGACTAGACAAAAAAAATTTAATCCTTGACTTGTTACCAATTGGTAATAAGTCACTATATCTAGTGTCAAATCATGTCACGCGCCGGTACAAGATTTTTGACGCACCGTTGACTTTCGAGATCAAAATTCTCCTGTGAGAAGTTTCCCAATGACCGCTCTATAACCTATTACTCGTACTATATTTAAATCGCTCTGTTTTCAAATAACTCTTATGTTCATGTACGCATCTCTGGATACATATCATACAATACATAGATTTCCTATGTTGGTGAATGTAGGCACATAAGTACATCCATAAGACATACTTGTGGTGCCAAAGTCTTGCCATTGCCTAAAGCAAGTCTTGCGGTTAGACACCCTATTCTCCCATCAGTCGAAAATGAACGCAATCAAATTTACGAGCATGCGGTCAGGCTTACATAAACCAACCAACTTAATAGCTGTGCTGATGCGTATTTGTGATGCACCATTGACACCGATGGGTGTCGAAACTACGCGCTCTGGGAAGAAAGTGAAATTGTGTTCGACAAACACGACACAGTTGGCTAATATGACTTGAGCTTAAACAGCAATAGGGGCAATTTGCTCTCACCAAATTCATGTGGTCCAGGATATAATTCACCCCCAAATCTGCACGTACTTAATGCATGAGATTACGTACTTGATCGTTAACAGATATCCACTCAGTGTTTCTATAAAAAAAATTATCTTGCAATAATATTTTAAAATAGAATAGCTGGCTATGATAAGTAACTATCTAAACATAATTATAGTATAACGAAATAAATAGCGTTAATGTGCAACTTTATTGTCAGCTACAATGCTAGATGGCGCTTTGAATAATAATCTAAAAATGTGTGTAAAAATAAAATTGTAATTGATTCATTATGAGTTGTACGAAAAATATTTTTTTAAATATTATGGCAAAATAAATATTGAATGAAAGTTTTGTCATCGAAATCACTTCATTTAACGTACTAACAATATCTTACTGCGATCACTAAGAGGTGCTATCTATGATGAAGTCACGTCCACCAGTGAACATATGCAGATAGTGGCTTTGAACACTTAAAGTTTTTAAACTTTAAACAAAGGTATAAAACTTAAGAGGTACGTTACAAGTAATAGTTTATCGTTAAGATAAATGTTTTGTTGTTGTACTTCAAAAAGGTTGTACAAAGGTACTAAAAGATGATTAATTAGCATTTGCGTGTTAGAAACCATGACATAAATATTAGTATGAACCCTTAGAAACAATACTATCCTTGACTTTACATCACAGTTAGCAAAAATCACGTTTAACGTTACATGTGATCAATCTTTGTTAACAACTCTATAAGGTCAAATTTGAGATCCGTTCAAAGGTCAGATCAACGTTATGAAATATCTAATGTAAGAAAACTATTTCATGACACAGCTAGCTGCGGTAGTTCTCAGCTCCACGGATAGATGGCGCTAATCTTAACAAAATATAGAGTATGAGATTACCGCGCTCTGGAAGGTAACCAATCACACAGCGCATGCGCGGTGAGCCTGACTGTCATTGGCGGGCTCGATAGCGTTCCCAGCGTTCCCGCCAATGATGTTTTGGACTGCAGTTGGCGGCGACAGGTGGACTGGCAGTCTGGATTAGCTTGGGGAACGGCATCAATGTGTTTGGTTAGGTTAAACTAACAATAGTCGCAAGGGTGCATAAATACTGTGATTTTATACTAATTAAAACTCTAAAGTATTTTATATGAATATTAAGGGCCCTCGTTAATGTCCTTGGGGCATACTAGTATTAAACGCTTTTACTTACAAAACAATATAAATGTTAGCCAGTTGTAACGCTGTCTTCACCTTGCCATTTCATTGAAAGGTCCAATGACCCACGTAATATTTTGAATTGGGCAATTCAGACCTTTGTTTAGAGATGTACGATAAGATCAAAAGCCTCTCTGTGTACTAATTCGTACTGAACATGGACATTGCCGTTACTGCTTAGTTCGTTTAGCCAAAGGCAGTATTTGCTAATACATTTTTAACGATTCTATTATCATATCTGATATGGATATCGTTAAAGATATCTTATGAGCTTTTAGTTAATAGTAGTAGCTAAAATTACTTTGAAAATTATAAGTTACCATTTTATGTTAGGTTTCATGATAAACAGATTTATCTCTAGTTAAAATTTCATTTTACCTTGACTGTTACATCTTTGCACAGACATTGCAAAAGTCCTTGCAGTTCGATCTGGTAGGTCATCAACATACATCGTGTCTCGTTATTCGTATTCCGGACAGCGCGGAAGTCTGTGCGTGCATGCGCAGCCTGCCAAACATCAGAAGTAGCTTGATGATGTAACACGCATCTGATTTGGAAATTTGACCTGCACGTTTTAAGTATAAACTAATTATTTGATTATGTTAATTTCGTGGATAAGAAATACACATGTAAATAGTGTTTTGACATTGGATTTAGTCAATATTGACTTACTCTTTGGGTTTACGAAATCGACAATTCGATTGCAGTAGACCTCATTTGAATTTAGCGTAACTAGATGCGACAACGTGCGGGTCAATTAGTGAATACCTCATTTTGTAGAAGAAACGAGGTACTGTTAGACATATTAATATATTGTTCTACTTACTCTTCAGACTTAGGACATCAACATGCAAATGTTTAGGATTTTCATTATAATAAAGGCGTTTTTCTATCGTTTCCAGTGACAACGGGCTACGAATCCGACCGCGAAGAATGGAGAAGCAGCCGTTCCCAGTTCTCCACGGCAGCCTTCGACAGCCTCGCCAGGCCAACGAAGATGGCAATGGCATTAACCCTCAGGAAACCACAAAGAATAGAGCCAGTACCGTACTATCGGCTAAACGAACCAAAACCAGCGTTGACTCCTTTACAATTCAGACCGAACAACTTCCTACCGCGGCCTCCGAGACTGCCGCGTCCAACTGAAGTCAAGAGAAATCTGACCACGGATCATAGGAAATTTACGTCATTACAAAGCTTGGACATCCCAAAGAAGTTGAGTGAACCAAAAAAGATTCCAGAAATGAAAAAGACTAACTATACAAATCTATCCCATCGGATAACCGGGTTAACGAACAAGCTGAGGGACCTAGGGAACACTAGCAATACCCTTGGGAGATTCAAGGCTCAGTCTCATGGGGATGTAGCTAATCTAAAGCCAGTTTTGAAGTCCCAAGATGGAACAAAGAGATCTGTTGTTAGAACGTGTAGTGCAGAACCACCAAAGAAAGTCACTTTTAGCGCTTTTGCCACTGTGCAAGTGGTGTAAGCTTCAAATATTAGTTTTTAAACGAGTGTAAATTTCGTGTTCCAAAAAGTTTACAAGACTTGTTTCTGTAATTGCTTACTTTTACATTCTTTGTATCTTAAGGAAAAAATGAACATGTGTTAAATACCTTATTGATAGTTGAATATTTTTAGTCGTTCGGCGAGTTGATACCGATCACGACCTCTTTCTATTATTTATGAAACAAGGAGATGAGACACATATACGAATTTATGAAGGAAGAGAAAGATTTAGTTTTATTATTTAGGATTGATGTGAATAAAATACAATATGTATACATAATACTTTACTTTAGGACGAGAAAGGCCGGGATCTGTGTAAATAAAGAAAATTAAAATTATTTGAATAGTCAGTGCTTTGAGCTTGGTAAAAATACTTTAAACATTTTATATTCGTGTAGGGTTTTGATTCTACCTTATGTATTGTCATCATTGATATTCTGTTGGTCTATCTTATTATTAGTAAACGAATGAAACATAAAATAATTAGGAGAGAATATATGATGTTTACAATTACAGCATACAAAATCTCCAAACTCTTCAGTTCCCTTTTCCTTCTTCGAAAAGTATTTAGTACTCTCTTTGGCTAACATATAGACCCATGTTTTCTGTCGTCGTTTTTAGGATTCATGCCAGTATTAGGTAGCGAAAAAATCATATTTATGTGGTCTCCTTATCAGGTATAGGATTTCATAAAAATTTCCCTTGTCGATTTTAAAGAAAAATAAACACTGTAAATTTTGTGAATCCTTTTTTATTAACAAAACAAAACGTAATATAATGTCTCTACTCAAAATGTTAATACATCTAAACGACATATATTTTTTATGTTTACATTTTTAATTTATTTATTTCGTGTATCATTTATTTTGCTCTTGCACCCTAATACATGTTTTTGTGTGTAAATAACAGTGTTTTAATATAAAAACTTATTTCATCGTCAATTGAGAAAATGTTTTTGCACCAACTGCTACGAAAAAAATCATAAAACAATGTGATTTGTGGAAATCTTAAATAAAATTACGATTAACTTCGTTGTTACTATATGTTGCTATTGAATTATGTACATTTTAACATCGTGCATTTTTATTATTGATTCTAGTCTGACAGTTTGTAATTCTATAAAATATATTTGATCAATTCACAATAGTAACAATCTAATTGTGATATAAGATTGTGATCAAATAATGTGGTCAAACATTTCTAAGTTACAATTACATTTTAAAAATAAAAAGTCAATTCGTACTTAAGTGTCTAAAGGTTGCCAATCTCTTTGTTAGCAGCTAATTGTAAAGTTCTTCATAAACATAGATCGTTTCTAGTTTAGTTTTATATTTACACCATAAATGAAACACTGTCAATATCCATAAGATATTGTTACTAGCTGGGGGTTTAGGATTTTACTTCAAAAGAGATCGTCATCTTATTGATTGAACAAGTTTCCAAGCTTCCTTTGAACTCTTACGAACGAATTATTTAACCACTTCCTGATTTAATTATACTTAATTAAAATAAATTTAAAAATCTGCAGAAAATTCTGAAAAATAGTAATTTTAAATTCTAATTCCAATATACTACGGAACTAATCGAAATCAATTACTTGTCGTGGGGAATTCTTGAACAACAATTCTAAAATTTTCTTTAAAGCTTCGGAGTTTATTTGCATATTTTAAACTAAATTAAACACTAAAATATGGCATGGCACTATTTTGTCACTAGCAGGTTTTCAGTCAGAATATGTAATAGATTAGAATATTTGACATCTTTCGTGGTTTCGCGGTATCCCAAGGGATTTCGTAATACCCCTGGTATTCTCATTTCCCTGCGGCATATCCATATTGTTTGATATTAAAGAGCTTGCACTAAGTTTATGGGAACCATAAAGTATCATTTCTTGTTTGATTTATCAAGTTAAGTATATCAGGAGGTGTTTAAGCCGGCTTTTTATATTTTGACCGTGGACCATCATGAAATACCACCAATCTTAGATTAGAGATTGCTGTCGGATAGTTTCAGTTATTATTTTGGAAATTTTGATTTTATTTATGCTTATTTATTTAATTTTGTGATAATTTTAGATTAATTAAAAAACCTATTACTGTACAATGTAAGGAAAACGTTCATTTATTTCGGTGTACGTAAGTGTACTGTATGAAATATTGTTTGTGTCAGTATGTATTATATTGTTTGTGTCAGTATGTTATAAAAGCGATGTCTTAAGTTCATGTATATACCAACTTGAGATCGAGACATCGTTGAGAAAACGGGACCCTTAGATTGGTGTCCTTGTCTTAGTGTCTCGTGGTGACGTCATCGAAAATCCAATATGAATTATGCTATGCATTTTAGAAAATGTTCTTTATATCATACGTCACAAGTTTTCTTTTTCTTGTTGTCTTTTTGTTTATAATATAAAAATCAATAATCAGGATTTGAAGCGGTTGGTGCAACTCATTTTAGATAATTTTGTGAAAATAATAATAATAATCGTGTGTTAGCTAGTTTATCAAATAAGAAAGAAAAGTCATAATTATTTTCATCTACATAAGCTTTTAGTTAATAATACGCGTAATAATTTTTGGTGACTTTTTAAAAAGAATTTTAATGTTTGTTAACGTAAGTATAACAATGTTTAGTTTGTAAGCACAGTCGGTTTTTATCAAGTTGTTAATTGTTTCTAGTTTTCCCTTAAAACTTGTTTGTGAAAATAAAATATTAAATGTTTGTTTGTCAAATTGTATTTGTTTATTGTTCGCACAATTTAATTATTGATTTTATACGTATGGACATTCTTGGTATCAACATATAAGGCACTGGATATGATATCTTTGTTAGAACAAAAGAACTATTAAAATTACTGTTTTGGAGGATGTGATAGGAGGACGATAGAAAACTATACGAAATTAAATAGCAAGAGAAATATTTATCTAAGAAACTGTACTTGGCCGGAAATGGAAATGTTGCCAGTGATGACATATCGGAATCTAAACGTGGTCCTTTACTGTTGGCCGAATAAACAAGCTCAAAGTCACTCCGCGAGCTATAGAACGAGCTTTGCTCGGAATTTTTCTATGTGATAAAATCTGAAATGAGGAAATCCGTAGACGAACTAAGGTCACCGACATAGCTCGACGAGTCAGTGAGCTGAAGTGGCAATGGGCAGGCCACATCGCTCGAAGAACCGATAACCGGTGGGGAGTAAAGGTTCTCGAGTGGCGACCACGTACCGGGAAACGTCTACCAGGCCGTTCAACTGCTAGATGGACCGACGACCTGGTTAGAGTCGCGGGGAATTTCTGGATGCAGGTGTCTCGGGACCAGTCGAAAGTACCATGAAGGAGGCCTATGCCTAGCAATGGACGTTTCCCGGCTGATAATGAACAAATAATGAAATATCATAAAAGTGTCGGAAAAGTACACTGTGAATAATTTTCATTCATTCTTACGTCTTTTTGCGGGTTCCGTTCCTCAAAAGAATTCTTACATGAGCACATTTTTGCCCGTCTGTCTGTCTAGATCCCTTTTCTCAGGAAAGATATCAAATTGAAATTGATGTCAAATACTGAAGTGTGCAGTCCCTTAGATCTGTTGCAAAATTAAGAGGCTATGCTGTTGTCAAAGCGCCCATACAAACGTAGTCCAGTCATATTTTGAGTATTAAGCTATGAAAATCTATGAAATTTTCAAGACACAATCTAGAAACAAATATCTGTGTCGGTGGTGAGTCAGATTTTCGTTTAAATATATACTTCCAGAGTTACAGGGCGTCAAAGTATTGTATTTTTCGGTAGTAAAAAGCCCCAACTTTGAACCATGTTTACAAGAGTATGAATCAATTTAGAACAATTTGGAAAAACCACCGACATCTGAAATTTCATTAGTATACTGTATTAAAAAAATGGTTACATAATATACTGTATCCTTCAAATGATCCCTGGACTACGAAACATCCAAATAACGGATGGATAACATCGCATAATGTATACTGTCTCACCGTACGCGCTCGGGTAGGATAGGGCTCGGAGAGGGACAGCTACAAAACAATTTAACCATGAAACCGACCACGTGGTCTTACCAACATAGCCTCTTAAGCTTCAAAATCAACGCAATAAATATGTATGACTTATGCAGCATATTTTGAAGATTTTCTTAGCGAGCTCGACGAATCCAAACCTGCAGTAACTACCCGTTTACATAGAATCCGGAAATTTGGAAAAAACAACGTCGTACCGCACAAGTATGGGAATAAATCTGAAAACCAGAATTTTTCAATTATATCATTATTAAAATAGCTTTGAAGTTTCAATCGGACTTACATTTTCGTTCGAGCATTATTTGGTGACCTTACCTGTTATATATGACTACCTACACTAAATTTTTTGTACGGAACCCTCGATGCGATTTACACATTTCTTCTTCTTCATTGTGCGTGACCCTGAAAGCCTTTAAAATACCTACATCACATCCTGTAATCAATAATTGTAATTATATCTAATTTATCCACTTAAAATCCACAGATAAGTTTATTTTCGTATATTGATTAAATATTTTGCATCGATTTTATCATTCGACGTATGTTACATAACGCTGAATCGTAGAATTTATGTTACACTAAGCAAATAAATATGAAATTGAAGTAAATTCCATTTATTTTATGTTATCTATTCGAGATTACTGGGTGACACGACTCTTGTATATTTTGGATATTTAATCTCTGTTTACTAAATAGATAACCAGACGAGAAGGTATGAGTTCGTATGTTATCCACAACAACTGATATTTTATGTTGATGTATTGTTATGTTTTAACCGACTTCAAAAAGGAGGAGGTTATCAATTCAACGGGTATCTTTTTTATATGTTTGTTAACTCAAAACTTTTGAGTGGGTGACCGATTTAGATTATTCTTTTTTTATTTAAAAGGTGGTGCTTCCCGTGTGGTCCCATTTCAATTTGGTCTAGTTCTGACAACGGCATCCATGAGAATACGATATAAATCTTTAATAAACCTTAGTAAAAGTAGACTTTTAGGCCAATTGATGTCGGTTTCCAGTTCTTTTTGAACGCATTTACTTGTTTTCTTCCGTAAGGTTCCGTAGTTAAACTGGTTTTATAAAAAGTCACTTTGAATGAAATTTGTACGAAATTTTCATTTTGACTACTCCAACTGCAACAACTCCAACACTTTGTCGGCGCGACCATTCAACGGCCATTCGTCACTTACCACGGTGACATGAAGGCCAAACGCCAACCGTAATACATTAAATTGGCGTTACATTTAAGGAGTTCAAAAAGAACTAAGAAACCAATTTCAACTGCCCTAAAAGTCTAAAGCATTAATCCCTTAAATCCCCTTAGAGGTAGAATTATCTGAGTATATACTTTTTTTTTCGCGCTAAATTAATTTCGATAAAATTTATATGGGACCACGTCTGATTTATATTTATTTATTTTTAAATCAAAATCTAGTCACAATTGGCAGAATGATCGCGTAACATATACACAAAAGACATACAGTCGAATTGAGAACCTTCTAATTTTTTGGAGTCGGTTGAAAAAAAGATACGCAGACGGATGCGTACGCGCAGCGTAGGTACGTGACCTGACCACAGCCGCGCAGGTTATCGCGAACATACAAGCATGATGTCGCTCAACATTTCGGTGCTGTAATCGCGTGGATCGTGAATTTTTATACCTACCGGCGCGTTATCAGCAGGTTTGCAGCGGGCGGTGGCCGGCAGCAAGAGCGGCGTGCAGTGTTCTCTTAGCACCCGAGACGATTGTACGCAGACTGTAAGTATTTTTGGTTTGTTTTAAAAAATCGATATCGATTTGCATGTATGTACTACTATTCTTCCTCTCTACCTCTACATAATACGGATTCATTCGAGAGACCGTGTGAAAAGATAAATAGCCTTGTTAAAGATTTTTCGATATGACGGATAGTTTTCCTAAAAAGTAGAGAATGTATGAAGCTTTTAATAATATTTGAGTTGTCTCGTAAAATAACGTTTTTATGTGACCACTGCCTTACTAAAAAATCTTTACAATGTAATTAGAAAGCAAAATGTAAAATAAAAATCTTGATTCCAGCAAGTTTTTTTTTAAATTTTTGCGGGCTTTATATGCTGTAAAAGTCCATAAAAAATTAAATCACATTTGATATTTTAAATTTTATAGTAGTTTTATAATCGAGCGAGTAGTTCCCGTGGGATTCCTGAAGTCTAGTACATAAATAAACCACCGGTAGCCTAGTGGCCACGAAGTTCAATTCTTCTCATTTGAGCTTGTGTGTATCGTTTATAATCATTTTAGTATTTTCTATACATTAATACGTGAAGCAAAAACTTTGTATCCCTTTATACGAAAATTGTGCAGACGGAGGAGTATAAAATTTCGCACACCTATAATTTCGACCACGGGGCCTCCACTAGTAATTAGTAATTCAAAGATTTGAACAAAGGAAAATAAATATTGAGTAAACGTGTTGCGGGTAACCACAAGAATAATAAAATTGCAGTTTAAGTTACTTTTATCCCCTCTACAGAGTTCGTAAAGTGTTGTTACGATATATTGTCTACTACCTGGGAACACAGTCCGATATAAAATATAATTTTTAACAGCCTCCGTGGTCTAAAATGGCTAAACGTTTCTATTCGTAATCTGGCTAGCTACCACCATGAACAGCAATATCAGTAGTACTTGCTGTATGAAATGTAGCAGAGCCAGCTCCTCATTAGCCTTGGGTGGGACTACCATCCAACTGCCTTACCATCAGGTGATATGAAGCCCAAGTGCAAACCTATTAGACATATTTTGAAAAGAGTATTCGAACTTCTTACAATTAGATTACAACTGGAATTTTGGGTAATGGACATTTTGGGAAACAATCATTTTAAGAAAATGTCCTTCCAACATTTTATGAGCTCGAATATCTAGGGTTTAGATAAACCTTAGCTGCTGAATACTATCTTTTACCCGTCTATATCACATGAAAGAAAGAAAGATTTATTTGCAACAATACAAATTGAAAAATATCCTAATAGTGATATCGAATTATCGTCTGTCGGACAGTTTGACATGCAAATCTAAAGTCTAATATAATAATTCAATGTCCAAGATAATGCTGAGGGATGAGAACTTGTCGAAGTTAATAAGGGACGGATATATTTATCTGTCACAGAGATAATTTGCAGATAGTGACTGAGAAAGTTTTATGCCATTGAGAATTGAGTAATCATCATAAACAGATGCATAAGTGCACTGTTGGACATGAGGAGGACTTTGATCAGAAAGTAGTATAGATATTGAGGGGATGTGCCATAATTTCCACCCTTGATTGATGATCTCAGTAATATTGTTGTTACATATCCTAAATATTTTCCCTTTGTCTCCTTTAACTATATCCATGGGACGACATGGGTTGGTCACATGTTAAAATCGATACTGATTGATTTAGCCCGATTAAAAATTCTAATCATTCTACGAAACATTTTTAGGGGTTCCGTACCCAAAAAGGTATATCTGTCTATCAAGGCGCTTTTTCGCAGGAACGCGTGAAAGTTTCAAGTTTAAATTAATATCAAACACGGTTATGTTCTAGCCCCTAGAACTGCACAAACTATTGTTACACTTACAAGTTAAATTAACAAAAAGACGTAACGACGAAAATACGCCGTTTATATCGCGTATTTTTTTTTACAAAATCAAAACATATACAGCGTACTTACTTCCTGTTTACCTAGAATCCTGTTTTTTGGCAAGAAGCAAGGTCTTACAGCACAAGTATAGGAATAAATTTGAAATCGTGTTTTTACGGTTATTCGCATTGTTCAGTGAACTTACTTAAAATTTTTGGTAAGTTCTATTCATACTCTGTACGGAATCCCTCTGTAATTAATATGTCATAATTTTTTATTTTTCACGATAAGGCCTCGAAGGCTTGCCGAGGCTTAGCTGCCTTCTATACCTTTATATGCTAGTGATGTTTATATAATTTTAATAAATCTATCTGATAGCATGATATTTTTCTATTTTAATTTTATGGTACCATCGATCTGGTCTGATGCTGTGACAAACCCGTATGTCTGGATTCGTGTCATTTGCAACACTACAACCTGTATGGTATCCAATAACTAATGTTGGAGTCGAAAGGTGGTAATAGGAATTCTAGAACTGTCCAAGATAAACCCGTTGTGCTTGGACTTGTTTGGTTTATCTTTGTGGGAACTCTTAAGTAGATCCGATGTCAATGCAATAATAAAGTGCAGTCAACAAAAGAGCTTCTATTAAAAATGCAACTTTTAACAAAATTTATTTATTCTATTACATTCCTGCAGTCGCCATGTCGCTGGTAGCAAAAGCTTTTGAAGCGAGCAAGATCGTCCCTGACGTCATCCCGACCGCCCCGTCAGGAAACATAGTGGTAAGTTGCTCATCATCGTCAGCCTATATATGTCCCCACTGCAGGGGCTCAGGCCTACTCTCCTACATAGAGTGTATGGGACATAGTACACCACGCGGGACCAGTGCGGATTGGTAGACTTCACATACACCTTTGAATTTATTCTCAGGAGTGTGCAGGTTTCCTCACGATGATTTCCTTCACTGAAAAGCCTGGTAATTAATGACTTTTATTATTCGTACATAAATTCCAAATAACAAATTGTAACTCATTGGTACGAGCCAGGATCGAACCCAGACCTAGATTGCTCAAGGGTTGACGATATACCCGACTGAGCTACATGGCTTCACAGTAAGTTAAACGTTTGTTACAAATATATTATTTTGGATTTCTTTTTCAACACTAATAGATTTAAAAATACCTTCACTACCTAAAACTTAGTCTGAACTTCTCTTTTTTTTTGAGGCCTTCCCATTGCCACTTCAGCTCACTGACTCATCGAACTAAGTCTGATCATAGTTGATCTACGGATTCACTCATTTCGAATTATACAACTTAGAGAAATGCCCACAGTAAAGAACCGCGTATCGGTTCCATATGAAAAAATATATCTTTAGGAGTATAAAGGTAAGAAAAATACCATTGAGGTTTCTTGGTCTTAAGTCCTTATAATAACTAAATAAAACTAAATTACAGTTCAGTAACTATCAATTTCATACTAACGTAGTAGCCATTATCATTAAAGATTGTTAATTAAAAATTAATCCAATCAATCAGAATTTACACGTACATCGATGGTATTACATAGTAATCGGAATTTTGAATGCCCATATCGCGGTTAGTGGACGAGGAATTTGCGATTACAACGCGGGCCAGTTGACAAGGTTAAATGTCATGGTTAGGTAATACAATGAATACATTTGCGTGATAATTTTTATCAAATCAAACATAATCTTAACAGAAACCTTGTTTTCATTTCGATAGATATCGCTTTCAATTAAAATAATAATTTTAAATAAATAAGGGTTTAAAACTTTATTTTAGAAGATTTATTTACAAGGTAATGAAATGACACAATTAATCTGCAACGTAGGTACTTATAACTACAAAACACACAAAAAAAACCATACTAAGCTAAGTCTACTGTCGCATGTTCAAGGTCCCTTAGGTAGGGACTGAAAAAATTGCGAACTGAAAGGGTTGCGAGACTTTTTACAAGTTATCAATTCAATTTAATATAGCTTTATTGTACACCAATACATAACTTAAAATAGAACATAAAACTTAATTTTTTTACATAAGGCGGTCTTATCGCTTATAGCGATCTCTACCAGGTACTTGAATGGCGAAGGCGGGATCAACAAAAATAGCTCTCGCGCACACTCTCCAAAATGTTTTCTCTCTGTCTCCATGTCTTATTTTGTAGGTGATTACATATCAATGCTAGCCTATTTTAGAAGAGTAAGGGGGAAAATGTATTGAAGCATTCTGAGAGAATTCTCTAATCGTTTCCAGCTGACGTATCCGAGCGGTGCGCAGGCGTCTCAGGGCAACGAGCTCACTCCCACACAGGTGAAGGACCAGCCTTCTGTCTCATACGACGCAGATCCTAATGCGTACTACACGCTCATCTTCACAGGTGAGGAACTCTTCAACAACCGACCTTATACCAGGCGAACACTGACCAATTTGTCTAATACACTTTAATTTCAAGCACTTACGACATAGAGAGATTTTGAATGGGCCAAATCAGCGTTCCAACTCAGTCAGTCAGTCATCTGACTCTACGTTACGACGTGAACACGTGCTTCTTATATTATTGTATTTAAAAAGTAATTAAAAACGTTTGTCTGCAAAAATAAAATAGCCATACGAAAGAATGGCTCCAGCTCCAGGTGTCTCTAACTGTGGCCCTCTGTATACCAGACCCTGACAACTACGATGGCCCGGAGCAGGTGTACCGCGAGTGGCACCACTGGCTGGTTGTGAACATCCCTGGCGATCAGGTCTCCAGCGGCGAGGTCCTGTCAGGATACATCGGCTCTGGACCCCCCCAGGGAACCGGCATTCACAGATACGTCTACATCCTCTACAAGCAACCTTCCAAGCTCAGCTTCGATGAGAAGAGGCTTACCAACAAGTATGTGTCGAACCTCGTTCTTCGTGGCAAGACAGACTCTCCATTACAACGAAAAGAGAGGAGACTAACAACCATTAAAACTCAATTTTATTCAACAAACTTATTTTATCTTTAACATTTATAATTTAAGTATGGATTGATAACATTTTAATTCTGAAAAATATTTTGCCCATTTGTTTTAGCCCCTGCTCAAAAACTGATCAGAAAGTCTTGAAAAACTTATTAAAATAAACAATTTTATTACTTTAATTTGATAACTCGATTATTAGATTCCGCTGCGCCTCCGTGGCCTGCACGCTTGTACACTCGAGTACGAAAATATGTATCCACTTTTTAACCATGTCACATTCATCTTTAATTAATATTTCCCTCACTACACAGGAACAAGCAAGGGTGAATGTGACATGGTACAAAAGTGGATACATATTTTTGTACTCGAGTGTACCTCCGATCCTGAGGTCCCAGTTTCAATTTCCAGTGGGGGTGCATATCGGTAAACGGTTTGGTTGGTGGTCGGGTTTTCAATACCTGGCTGGCTACCACCATGTTACCTATATCTACCGCTAAGCCTGTGCCTCATTAGGTTGAGACTTCAAGGTGACGCTTTTTATCACCCACCTTTTATCATCACTTAACATCAGGTGATATGAAGGCCTAGTGAAGAGCAACATAAAAAAGTAATGACTAGTTTCAACAAGTTTAAAGACTGTAGAAGAGTAAAATAAATGTTATTAAACTCAAAAACAAAACAAAAAACATCACGTCATATATACTAATGAAGAATTCTCCACAGATCCATCGACGGCCGCGCCGCTTTCTCCACGAAGAAGTTTGCGGAGAAGTATAATCTAGGCGCCCCAGTGGCGGGCAACTTCTACCGCGCCCAGTTCGATGACTACGTGCCCCTGCTCTACAAGAGTCTCGGCGCTTGAGGAACACACCACCACACACCAGATTAAACTATAGTTACTACATGATGGTATTTCATTTTATCATGATAAGCACAGTACACGCATATACAGTAAAACAACTTTATACAAGTCACCTAACCACGAACATCACAAATACACGTTCTACACGAGTTCTAAGCGTACGGGCGGGTGTCGTATCGAGACGTGAGGTGGCCGATTATGTCTGATTAGATTAGATTCGTGTTTAATAGAGCCCGTTAGCCCATTAGGTTTTTTGGGAAACTCTTAGTTTTTTTGTCTGATTGTGTTTAGGACGGACGAACAACAAAGTGTTCTATAAGGGTTCCTTTTTTTCTTTTGAGGTACAGAACCCTAAAAACAAATACGATATTGTCACGGAGCTTCTTGAACAGTCTACAAAGAATGAAAAGAGAGAGGCGGATCTCCTATCTCCTTCGTATCGAATAGCAAGAATTGAGTAGCGTGGAAAGATCTCAAATATCATATAAGGACTGACGAGTGTGAAAAGAGAGGCCAATCCATCTATCTCCTTCGTGTTGAGTAGCGAGGTTACTAGAAACCCTTGCCTTTTTTGCTGTTGTTGTTTTCTTCAATCCCTAACCAGTTTGCAACAATATTTTTAATCTACTTTGTTGAAGCAGCAAATCGACTTTTAAATGTAAATGATAACAAAGAAATAGATTTCTATAATAATTTATTTATTTGCCAATAAGCGTATCCACCAACCCTGTCACAACTTCAGAGACTACAGGCACTTCAGTCTGGATTAACAAGAAGTTTGCCGCCACGGGGTCTTCGAAGCAATACCGCTGAGCAAAATCACTGATAGAGAAAAGCACTCGTTCTGTTGTAGTCCTGAAACAAACAGATCATTCTGAATGTTGTAGGCCTATTTCAAAATAAAAAAACTTGAGAGGTGTCAAGGGACACCCGGATGGAACGAAGTTCCTTTCGATTAATTAGTGAAGGAATTGTAATAAAATTTTACAAATTTTCAATAAGGTTTGAACGGATTTTTAACATTATATTTTAAATATGGTTTTGTAGGTTTTTTCATTAGATTTTTTATGTACGTGATACGTTTTGTTTTTAGCGACATCTGTCATTGAGTAGCGGCAACTAATCAGAGCCATCTGTCGTCACATAGCTGTACTGTTGGTATCGTCTTACTACTACGTACGTCGTACTAACAGATGACGCTAACTTACTATGTATAGCAAAAAGTGTCGGTGACAACTTTTCATAAGAATTTTTTCCGTCTAGCCCCCTTTCACAACGCGCGATAAGGAAGTTCGTTCCAAAAGTAAAATACAGTACAAGACCAGGCCTTGGCTCCATACATACATACATACATACCTCCAGTCATCGTCACTTAACACCACTTATCGTCACTTAACACCACTTATGATCCCTTACCTCCAGTTATCATCACTTAACACCATTTATCTTCACATAACACCACTTATCATAAAGTATCATATCATAATATATTCATACTCACACGCCAGGAACTCCGAGCTCATGGAACTTGGTATATCCATCAGGTTGTCTGTAGATCACGAAGATATACCGGAAGTATCCAGTACCAGGGACAGGAAGGGAAGGGAAGAATGCACTCAGTACTTCTCCGGATTCCACGTCTTCCCCTGGGACGTTGACCACAAGCCAGTGCTGCACCATTTGAACATCTTCAGCTAGGTTGTACAACGCCTCTTGGCAATCATCGCAAACAATTGGAACTACAAACATATGGATAGAAAACATAAGCTCATTTGCATCGAACATGGTACCTCAGATGGTACACTCAAGTACAAAAACATGTATCCACTTTTGAACCTTGTCACATTCATCTTTAACTTTCATATCCCACTGCATACAAACAAAAATGGTTATTGTGACATTGAAAAAATTTGGATACATATTTTTGTACTCCAGTGTACATACATATGATACGAGTGATTTCATTTTAGAGGTACGCAATCAATTAAATTGGTAATTTTTTTAAAGTAAGAAGAAAGAGAAAGAAGTTAGGAAAGTATTACTTTGTGTTCTCGGCTTTAGAATAAAACTCCTTGTTATCCGGCGTGAGTCGGAAAAGGTGACTAAGGGTAAATATTTAGAGAATCAACCCACAAGGGGATGTTCCCCACCTCCCACCAATCCGCGATACCTCCCCTCACCCCGCAAGAAAGTGACCCGCTCAAAAATCGGTAATGTGTCGCGCGAATGCGTGTGTTCAGTTCTAACTTCTAAGTAACGGATACCGGAAGAAGTTGTACAGCGAAAGAACAGTCAAAGTAAAAAGTTTTATTGTACTAGTGGTGACAGTAGTGACAGACCGGCGTCAGTGGCGTCAAAGGACTCTATACGTAGAATCCAGGTACGGACTCAGTTCGGAAAACTTCAACCCAGTGAGACAGGGACGCACTCTGTCGGGGGACCCTAGATTTTGAAGATTGGTTTCAGGACCTGTGTTACCAATTAACTCCGGAACTCTTTTAAGATATATTGACTCAGTAGATGCTATTATAGACACAATTTTAAATTGTATACTCGTATAAAAAAATGATTATGATAATACATATCGCAAATAAAATAGCTTACCCATGTCCCCGATCATAGCCAATGTATAATAGTCGGTGTCGTTGTGGTTCCAGGATACCTGTGGCTGTTGCAGAGTTTGTGTGACTGTCACTTTATTCCCCAGTTCCGCTTGCACGTCGCTAAACTTTACCTAATTATTATTATTTATTTAAATCAGCCATACATCCATAGTGTTGGTAAACTTAGTGCTATGTTAGTAAGTTAATTATATCGTGAGACATGCTACTGGGACACTGGTGCATGTAATGACAGCCAGTGTCGCAGCATCGGTGCGTCGGTGCGGTGCGACGACAGCGAGCAGACTGCTTCCCCGCCCCGCGCCCCGCACCCTGCGCGCGCTGGAGGACGCACTCTTGCGCAGCGTGCTGGAGAAGCAGTCTACATGTGCCTCGGCAAAAATCCCCGAAGCGCTGCAGAAGCGAGGCAGGCGTATCAGATAATGGAGAATGAGAGAATGGATGAAAATCTGCAGAATTGTGTGCTGACGACTTGAAGAAAAACAAGATGGCGACCTTGATTGGGTGCAAATTGTATGTATCCAAAATTCGAATTTTAAACGGAATTCGATCGGTCGTTTTTCATAGTACCAGCCCAGACACGCTAGAACGGCTGGTAAAATGAAAAACGACTGATCGAATTTAGGGTTCATGGAATTTGCACCCAAACAAAAACGAAACGAAGCAAATTTTGTGGTTGGCCAGGGCCGCTTGAGATTATTGCCGCCTGGTGGGACCGGTCTCAAAGATTAGTATACTCACTTGCTATAAATCAAAATGACACCATGCCATGAAATGATTGGTCATTTTTAAGATCGGGCCTCAACAGGGACAATGACGTATGTACGGACCGGACGACTCGACACTTTGTTCGCAAAAGGAACAACTTGGAACGAGATGTCTAGATGACCTCACCATTACACTTTCTTCGATACATTTTATCGGGATATTACCCAGGTTACTTTGTCATGAGTTTCCGATATTGCAGTTGCCCCGTCGTCATGGCGCTTGTAACAGCGACGAAATATCGGAAACATGAAAAATTAACCATGGTATTATCCCTTAACAAGTATAACAATGACCATTACGATTTTCTAACACCTACGATAAAAGTATACAGGGAAACGAAGCTAATGAATATCAAACAGCTTTACACTTACCTTACATGCATCCTCATCCACAAGCTACTGCACAACACTCACACATACAAACACACACACAAACAAATACACAAATACGTCACGCGAAGAGCTGATCATCCGGTGCTTCCCCGGGTAAGAACCAACTACGAAAACGAAACAACTACTAAATTTGTTCAAAATATGTCAAATTTAAATTATTACAATAAGTAATATTCTTTTATTCCACAAATAATACCTATTAATTGAATCCTTTCATTTATTATTTAAACTTCATAAACACATTATTGAAATGTAACTTAGATTAAATAATTTTTCAAATAGATTTAACTGATGCACCAGATTGTTCTATTTATTATAAGTTCTCATATAAGTGACGAAATGTCTATTTGAGAATAAAATTCTTTGAACCGATGACTTCATCATTAGCTGCAATATAGGCTGTCAATGTGACAGTTTGACAGTCCCAACGCTCGGGTGGCGAAGTGTCGATCCGATCGCATAGATATGTTAATAGTACAGGATTCGATGTAAGGTCGTCCTTCACTCATGTGTCAACCGGATAAAAGTGATATTTTATCGAATTAAAGAAGTGTCTTAACAAAAATTTTTACGGCAACCCCCCAAGAAATGGTCAAGGTTATAATAAATTTAAAAAATAGCTTAAAAAAATTTTTTTTTTCAAATTTTTTCGCCGGCTTGCCAACCAAACAAAATAAATTCTAGCGAAAAGTTTATGATATACACAACATGCAACACCTCAGTTGACTACCTTACCTGGCAGCCGCGTTCAAACAGGTAAGTTGATATTATGAGGGTATGCTGTTGTCAAAGCGCCCATACAAACGTAGTCCAGTCATATTTTGAGTATTAAGCTATGAAAATCTATGAAATTTTCAAGACACAATCTAGAAACAAATATCTGTGTCGGTGGTGAGTCAGATTTTCGTTTAAATATATACTTCCAGAGTTACAGGGCGTCAAAGAATTGTATTTTACGGTAATAAAAAGCCCCAACTTTGAACCTGATTT